>JARYHS010013630.1:154966637-155049540 GCA_031002005.1 Vandiemenella viatica | reverse complement strand
CGCCTTTCGTCCTAACTTGCAAGAAACTCGTTTCCCGGGCACGTTGCAGAACATTACCCTTTATATTGTTACCTCTATAGTAAATAAAATGATACAGAAAATCAAGCATCAAAAGTTAACTTGAATGTAGCTAGGGGAAATTGACTGGTACGCCGTAAATTCACTCACATAGCGCGATGATATTCTCATATTCAACCGATATAGATCTTATGACTTCATTGCTGAAAAATTTTACGCGTTTGGGAAAATGCTTATTCAAACAGCGATATTAAAATATTTGAAATGGATTGCTCTAAGCAAATATGAGATCTGTTAAAATCTGAACGTTAATTACTCCTCTTCGGCCACGAAACGCATTTTACCATACTTGTGGAATAGACAGAAATAGATATGAATTATCTTTGTACATGGAACGCCATATCATTTTTGCGAATTTGTTCCTGAGTTAACATCCTAGTCTTATAACATTAAACGAGCGATCGATATGTAAGGCTTTAATCTTCGGTAAAATTCATGTTAAGGCGATTATTACGTTTTTATCTCTTAAAATTGATGAAGCTATAACTGTCTTCTTATTATCAACTAGCTGTTTCCCAGCTAATAAAAGCTTAGACTGTTACGTCACAGAACTCACTTTTAAACCAACAACAAGAGCTACTACTCCCACGGACCCTGTGGCTCAGTGGACGCAAATTGTTATGAAGCATTTTCACAGCAAATTGTGACTCCATTTCTCCGAATAATACGATGCTGCTCGTATGCTAAAATAACGGTAAATATTTTGACAGCGAGAAGTAAGTTACCTTCAACTGGATACTAATTTATACATTTATATTAATTTTTGGCATCACATCAAAATCAGAAATACTTTATCAACACCCGGCACCAATGCATGTGTATATTTACATAAGAACGGAGAGGCGGTTGCAATCTGCTAAACTGGGTGGTAGTGAGCCAAATGTCATCTGCTCCCAGAAGTACGGCTTCTAATGTGTGGTTGGCCCTGTGACCACCTCTAACACTGCGAGCCGAACAGATCTTGATTTTAATTACCGATAACTAACACCGTGTAGTCAGGATTTCTTAAGGTAACTTCAAGAAATCAAACACACCCAGTTCCGTTAGTACCGACCTTAAGCTTACACTCAATATACATTCTCCCGTATAACGTTTCTGATTGTATTCTTAAACACAATTCGCAGAGATCACTCGCGAGCCTTCCCGCGCAAGCTCTGGAGCGCGACACTCTCTTAACCAAAGATACTATTGTCAATATGCTTAAAAAAAACTAAGATGCTAATACTACCCTGTTTGCTGCACACACTACCATCTGTGGAAAACCTATTACCTTTATTTACATTAATTATGCCCACAACAATGGTGAAGATATATTTTTACAACATAAATAATTATTCACTTAGCAAAAAAAAGTACTGTTCAAGGGGTTAGACATGAATGTCACAATGTTCTTGATTAACGGACCTTCCGGATTTGTCAGTCTACGACGCACCAGCCCATTCTTTTAAAGTTAGTTATATCTTTTAATTTTAAACAATAAGTCTTTATCAGAAATGAATTAAAGACAGTGATACAGATTGTAATTGATCTTTCAGAATCTGGGAACGTCACAACTGCTCTTTTTTATTTAAAACTTCCTATAAATTAATGCTGTTTAAATCAGATAAATGTTAGTTTCTGTTATTTTCTCTAAAAATAAAGTATTACAATATTTTAAAATAATGACTCTGCATGTGAAGAGATAGTTGACCAAATCATTTTCTACCGTTATTAAACTCGGACATTATTCATAAACACGTTCTCCTTTGCATTTTTTGCTAATCGGTCGAAGCTTTCTCAAACTAACGTTCACTGGCGATAAACCTGCGTCTCTTCGAAGTATGATAATAAGTAGGTCAATAATTTTTAATTGAGATTCGATCCATTGTGATTTTTTTTTTCGGTACATTATTTTCTTCGGAGAAATTGTCATCTCATTAGAAAAGTAGACTTAAGTAGTTTATTTTTTTGTTTTTTTGCTGTATCACGTTGAATAAATGTTTAAAAAATTCTATATTCAGTATAACAGAAACTCTTTTTTCCACAATAGCCCTGAAGAAATATTTGTGTACAGTGTTATCACACGGTGTAGAGAGACTGGGTCTATTATTCGAATAGAGACTGACCGGCTGACTGGCGCACCGGACCCGCGCAGACAGGTACAAACAAATTTAAAATAAAACGCGCCGAGCTCACACTCGCACAAGCTGGAATTTCAATTGATTCAATTCAGTGTAGCATACTCGTGCTCGACGTAGCATTTTAAATACCGACTGCGAAAATTTCAACTTGGTCTCCACTCCTGCATTACTTCGCCCACCCATCAGACAAACAATTACAGTTACTTTAAACATATATGTATATATATATGTATATATACATAAAGTAACTTAATATTTTAATGCAGTTGCTAACTTTGGGACGAATGGTGACAGATAATTTCAAGAAAAATTAAAATCTTTTTTCAAATGGAAAATTAATAATTTTTGTCCTACAAAATTTATCACAAAATTAATACAACTATTTCACAGCTAATGATTATTCTGCCAGCATCTTTGTACTCTGACAAGGCAACTTGAGTTCCACCCGGACAACCAACGGCGTCACTTTATCGAAAACTAATGTTTCAGCAGTTATTTTGTGGCTTTCTTCAGAGAAGGTATCATTTTGTGGCTTTCTTCAGAAGAGTCTTCTGAAGAAAGCCACAAAATGATGGCTGAAACGTTAGGTTTCGAAAAAGTGACGCGGTTGCACCCTGACAACCAAGATAACACCGACAAAGACCGCGGAAGTCTGCGCACCCAACATGTTTAGAAGTTATCCTGTGTCTATTCGCGTCTACTTATTTCGGTCTAGATATTGTTCCCATAATGATTTCCTAATGCTCACTAGCGCAGGTGCATCTTTCAGAAGTCTTTCGAAGTGATTAAAACCACAACACTGTCATTTGCTGTAACTAATTCTTTTGCGGAAACGAATATTAAAAAACAACGACCTCGCGACAAGCGCGCAGAAAACAATAAATTGATAGCTGTCTCAAAACAATGGAACATAATAGTATCGTATGAGGTGTTACTTGGTAATACATGCACCACCCTGCATCGTATAAACGAATGTTGCCAAGTGACCAAAGACTTAGGGTGCCCAGTGGGGTTTCACTTCTTCTCGCATACAACATCCCCATCCTCCCTCCACCCCTCCCCCGTCCCCATTCCTACCCTCATCGAATAACAGTATCGTGTGTCATGTTTCGAGTAGCTTGGAAGCGTTCTTCTGGTGTGACCAAATTCGTCGCGAAAATGTTTGGATTAGAATCGAACGATGGATGAAATATAATAATTGTTTACCGCAAATTGTGAATGTGTTGTGAACACGGTTAAAAAAAATCTATTGATTAGGTGTCTTCAGTAGCTTAACACATTCGGGAAATTAATCCCCGTCCCACCAACCAGATTTGGTTTCCCAAAATTATTCTAGGGATGGTTCATCAAAAAGGCCATGGCCGAATTCCTTCCAGTTCCATGCCACCAATCCGTTCCCGCTTCTAATGACCTCGACATCGACGTGGCGTAGTGCCATAAGTAAAAAAATACCTTTCAAACGGTTTTAAAAAACAACTGCTCATAGAATTGGAATTATCCGCAATGTACAGTACTATGGTTGCTATAAATACCATGAATTATTCAAACATTTCTGTATATCTCATGTAGTATGAAATGAGTTTTATGATTCAACCAGCTATTGTAAGATGTTAACAAAATTTTATATTGAGTCTCTGAGTTAAAGTTTTTCACTCGTGATATACTTCTAAATTGGATCATGACGTTAAATTAATTTTATTTAATCATTCTGATATTCTTGTTTTATCTTTTTCGTTTTAGTCTCGCTGGCTAAACACAGTTCCATTAATATAAAAAAAAGAAGCCTTCAACTAGGTCGACTACTCTGTGTTGCTTTAGCAGAGATATATTTGCTTACACCATTATCAATCGTATAACTTTATGAATTACGTGCTTCGTTAAAGATTCAACGATTCATCTAGTATTATTCAATGTAAATTTAACACCGTAACTAGTCGTTTCGAATGTTCCAAATGACGACGTCATTCAACTTAATTCCATGATAGTATTTTCTAAATTTAACTTAGCAGCTGCTATTAAAATGAAACAAATTATATCTAATAATAAATATATCAGCTTGAGAAAAAAAGCTTCAATGACATAATAACAACCATGATAGTATTCCGGAAAATGAAGAAGAAAATTTGCTGTTAAATACAGCAGCTTTGATGGTAGAGTTGAGCATGGATTATGTTAGTTCCTCTGCAACCTTCATATTTCTTTCTTTTCACCAGTCGTGGTGGGTGAGAGGTATGGCAGAACGCGGGTTCGATCTCCGTCCAACTATCTAGATATAGATTTCCCATGGTTTTCCCAAATTACTCTTGGCGAATGCCAACGGGATGGTTCCTCCAAAATATGATCAAATTTTAAAAATTTCTTCCGAACTTCCATTCAACTATTTATAGAAGTTAATTATTTCTAAAACAATGCCTATAATTTTCTTGAATAAAATTATGTGTACACAAAAAAGTTCAGTTACTTTTTAAAAATAAAACAGTATACAGAAAAAGTTAATATATCAAAAAATAATGCATATGCGATTCATTTCGTAAACCATACTTAGATTACTAACATAATTGTAATAAAAGTAGAGAAAAATACCCGCCATGAATTAGGAAGATCTCTAAAGTTCATTAGACACATCATTAAAATTAGATGAAATCATTTTCAGCAATGATATTAGTATACCATTATAAGGGTCGTATCACAAATTTCCATCCATAATTTAGTGCATTTTTGGCCTGTATAAGGGAAAGAAACTTTTATGCATACATTATGAATAGATTTATAATATACATATTTTTTGACTGGACTCTCAACGATGAAAATAATCATTATGGGTAGATCAATATTAGTTTTAAACAAATATGTCAACGGTACCCGAGCTGTTGTTATCCGTTTTCGCAACTTGTTTGTTTCGTTTTGCCATAATTCTTTCAGTTCCTTTGCTGTAAGTTCTTAAATTTCACCAGGGCCGGCGTAAGGGAGGGGTAAGCGGGGCAAAAGTTCACCGGGCCCGGGCATCCGAAGGGGCCATCGTCCAGGGGGCCTTCCGTCCACGAGTAGTACAGTTAAATAGAAATTAAACATTAAAAACCTTTCTTAAAAAAGGCATCATATTTTTTGCATTAAATATTTGTTACTTTACCAAAAAACCAATGTTTAAAGATAAAAAATTGTTGGGGGGGGGGGCGGAGGTGTAGGGAGCCCTTAGAACTTGTACCCCGGGCCCAAAAATCCTAGCGCCGACCCTGAGTTTCACTACAGCATGTCGTCATGTTGTGACAGAGGAAATGAATTCTCGACGATTTTAAGTGAGTTTGCAAGCTGAACAACCCAGGCGCTCCATGACGACACAGAAGATAATTGCCATTCTGCTGCAGACGTTTGTGGATCTAAGTAAAAAGTGTTAGCGGAGTATTTCCAAGCAAATAAAAAAAGTACGTTTAATCTTAAAATGACAGAAGCACTACCTCAATATATACCGTTAGTTCTTAATCAGTGGTTGTTACTTCAAAATATTTCCATTATTAAAAAAATGTTTGCTACTATTGGAATTTTGGAAATAATGTTGAAAGATAATCTATTGCTAAATTTTGTTGCATATCAACTGAGATTAATGAATCGTTTCCAACTGGTTGAAGGAAAAACTATACACTGCTACTCCGTCATAGTTCCACTTTACTGATGGTACGTACACTATAATGTAGCGCCGGGAGAAGAAGAAAAATTGTTACATTTATGTTGTGAACGAATGATAACTACCCGATCTCAGAACTCAAAATCGGTTTGCAGTTCGACAGTACTTAGCAGCTGCCTCTCCCGCAGTTATTTGTGTTTCTATTGAAGCGCCGAGAGCTGACAAGCATCGTATCTACCTTAAGATACCTAATGTTTGCAGGAGTATTTAATATTATCGATTTAAATACTTTCTAATGGCATTTAGTAGTTTTATAAAATTAATATTATCATCTCTTTTTCACTGACAGTATGTTTAAGATTTGTTTTCTGAGTTACAGACTAGACCATAGATTCCTAACCTTTCATGGCCTACCAGCCCCTTTTCAACAAAAATAAAGTATTATCACCCCCTTTTTCGAAAAAAAAACGAATTTACTCGCCCCCCCCCCCCTTTTTGCAAAAAAAGTCACACCAACTTCCCTTCTTGTAATAATGTAACCCATAGCGCTCCAACGATTTTGGCTCGTAACCCACTTTATTGAAACAGTGATTCAATGGTTTCTCTCTTGGGTGAAGTTCACAATATCATATATAGAAGAACAAGGAAAAATTTCTAAAATTACTTTAGTCAAAGATGTTAACAATATTGGTGCATTATCCACAGTTTGATTAACAAATACATTTTATGAAATTTTTTATTAATTAGATGGCTGTGTTTAGTGTAATACTAATGAAAATCCATTTATTTTCTTTGTTGACTACACTAAATCCTCTTTCCGCTGCATATGATTATGGAAAAGCAATGAAAATCTTGTTTGAAACAGCCCCTTAGGCAGATATAATACGGGAAAGCAAGGGGAGGAGAGGGGGGCGATTGGTCCTAAAAGCACCCTAAATTTACCGTGGACCTCTTCAACGCCCAACGGTGGGCCGTACCGCCCACGTTGGGAACCACTGGACTAGACGAAACGATGTGGACAGAAACTAAAATGCTTGTTTTATTGAATAATGCTGGAGAACGTAGTGCATTAACGTACAATCTCGTACATTTCTATGATTGCCATACTGATGTCTCCATCCGTAGCTGTGTCAACCCAAGTCGATTCCGGTGAGTGCCTTGGCGTTGCAAATAATTTCCAATGTTTTCGTCGTCCAATAATTCTAACAGTGTTGCCAACGGATGAGAGAGGGGAGTAGTCTACTCACTGAGTGTACTGCCTCTTAGTGAGTGTTACAGGTGATACTCTTTACTATATCTTTGGCTACGATCATTGAACGTCGAATGCATGAATGAATGCCAAAAAACACTGCAAATTGAATTTAAACTTTACACCAATGCATCAGAATTTCCGCTTCGGTAAACGGCGCTTTCCCCTGGCACTCATTAAATGGGGGAGAGATGCTACAATATTCAGAATAATTATTTTCTAACTAATGTATTAATTTGAGATGTTCGGTATTTCCTGTTTTATAGGAACCTCAGTGCATTATTTCATTCTTCTCAGCTCAAAGAAAATGTTAATTTGATTAGTCAGTGCCAATAGAAGATTTTGTGAGAACAGTCATTTAACTATAGGTCCCTTGTTCAGGTTTACTTGGATGTCAAACAAAGTCAAACAAATTCCATTCTCATCATCCTGGATTTATTTTATTGGACTTTCCGTTAATTCGTAGCAGTTTTCTTCAATAAATATTACGATACAAATGTTTTTTGATCACTTAATTTTAGAATCTTTACATGAACAGATCGGCATTGATACTGCATAAGATTTTTTGTTCTTGAGTGTAATATTTAAGATAACTGATTAATATTCATGCGTCATGATATTTACCTTTTCTTGAAAATAATACTCAGTATCTCCACTTCTTCTTGAGCCGAATCTTTTAAATTATTTTACAAATCGAGTAGAAACTATCATCAATAAATTAAGAAATTCGTTGAACTAGACGTAGTGCCACTAAAATTCTTTTTATTAATGTGAAGGCGTCTCGCTTCGATGAGACATATGAATCACGCTGCAGAGTTTCTTGCAGAATATTTACTGTGCATAAGATACTAGTAATAAGTGGGTTTCTGAGCTACATGAAAATAAACACG
Source organism: Vandiemenella viatica (assembly GCA_031002005.1). Classification (NCBI taxonomy): domain Eukaryota; kingdom Metazoa; phylum Arthropoda; class Insecta; order Orthoptera; family Morabidae; genus Vandiemenella; species Vandiemenella viatica. The sequence goes on along the minus strand of JARYHS010013630.1, from coordinate 155,041,581 downwards.
AGCAATATTACAGACTCCTTTGTTCAGTAAATATGAATAAATTTTGTTATTCTTTCCCTTACATCAAAGAACTAGGTGATGTTGGTAATTTTGTTCACAAGTTTATTTTTTTATTTAACTAGAAAACATTGGGAGATAAATTCAAACCTTCTAACGAAGTTACTCCCACACGAACAATGTGCCTTCTAATCTTCAGAGAGGCATAGCAAGAATTTAACAAACACGGAAAAAAATGAAGTGTGGTCACGAAATGAGTTTGACTATTGATTATTATGAATATCATTTTCAATTTTGAATAATTTTAATCCCAAGCATTACTTTGCCATTCGTACGAGTATCCCCGGAAAAATTTCAGCTGCGAAAAAATAATTTGCCTTTAACTGGATACTAATTAGCGTAAACTTTTATCTGAAGTTCTGAGCTTCTTGACGCCACATCAAAATGATACAATCTCTATTTTGAACTTGGAAACAGAATTTTTTGCGTGAATCTCGTTCAATGTAACAGATACGAACAGTAACATTTATCTTTATTTCTCAGCTTTCCGATGCAACATCGTGATAAAATACATATCGTTTTAGTATTAGGGCTCTGGGTTGCGCAGTGTTTAAAACCAATGAATATTCACCCATTTGATTTTGCGTGCATTGCACTCAACGAAATGGAAATTGCTTCTCGTAGTCAAAATATTAAGAAACAACTATATATAAAATCCAGAAGATATTTAGGTCTATATATTTAATTTTGATTGGTGATGCTACAGGGGCGTACATTTTTTGTTAATTAATTTTTTCTTGATTTCTCATGATTTTAAATATATCTTTTTTGGTTCTAGGTTTACATTTATATTGTTTTTTTGGTCCTGTGGATTTTTAGTCCTTAGTCCTTACTGTTTTTCTTGTTCCTTTTTGGGGGATTAAGGTGGTTATTAGCTGTGTTATGCGTGATTAGTTCCACTATCTTGGTTAGGGCTAGTTGGTTCTTGTTACTAGCCCCCTCTTATACTTGGTGACAGTGGCATCTGGAGCTAGGGCTGTTGATATTTTTAAAAATATCGGATTTTCGATATATCGATATTTTAAAAAGTATCTATATCGGTCTCGATATATCGGATAAAAGTATCGATACTTTTGTAAATGCAATTTCATAAAATCAAACCTTGTAAAAAATAAGGTGTCCACTGATAAACAGATGTGTGATTTTGTTGTTAATCAGGTTTTCACTCTCTAATGGTTTCTCTTGGTGATGATTGTTGTTTCTTTTTTTTTTTAATTTTGACCATTATGCGTGTCACAATTTTCATAAAAATTAATAAAAGTTATAAATTCGAAGGAGATTCGAGGCGAATCTTATTCTGTGTATTTTTAAGATTGGTAAGCAATACAGTTGAGGCATTTATTTAGGTAGAAGTTTAGCTATTACCGCATGCATTATGGCCAAGTTACATAACTTTTTTTAATAAGATTTTTTGGTGGTATTTAATTTAGTTTTGTATGTTAATAGGTTATTCTCAGTTGTTTTACTTTTCTTGTTCTCTAATTAGCAACTATTTGTTATTTATACTTCCCACTATTCCAGCTAAACCACTGGAGTTCCCTGGACAATGCGCACACAAATTTCAAACAATTGGTCCGCTTTCGATTCGTGCTGGGCGAACGATGCCTTGCCTACACTGTTGTCATCATCTGAGTAAACTTGGTACCTATAACATCCAAATTAATTATAGAAAGATTTACTTAAGCTTGCTGATCTCTATGCATAACAGAAATCTGAGGGATTTGTGTCATTCAGAGAAAACAAAAAATGATAACTTAATTTAAAAAATATCGAAGCCGATATCCAGATTTCAGTATCGAAATATCGATATATCGTCCTAAAAAATATCACTCATAAATATCGATATTTTAAAAAATAATATCGATATTTCGATATATCGATATATTATCAACAGTCCTATCTGGAGCACATCGATTTGTCGTACTCCTTGTCGGTTGGCTCTAGCTCGGTGGCGCTCGTCCTGCTTGGTCTGTCTGTAGGCAGTGTCTGTGTTGGTCTCTTACTGTGGTCCGCCAGGGTATCGTGTGATGGTTTTCCCGGTTGGGGCAAGATCTCCCCTCCTCATCTGTCGACTACTGATTCAGCGTGAGTTTTCTTGTTTGCCGCAGACTTATTCTTCGCGGTTGTAGGGCGTTTGCTTTATTCTCTCTTCCTGAAGGCTGCGTCTTGTTGGGCACCGTGAGCTGCACGCTGTGTGGGCACCTGAGCAGTTCGCGCAGGTCGGTGTCGCATCTCTTGGGCGTCTGCAACTGTTTACGCTGTGTTTACCCCCGCAGCGAACACAGCGGTCCTTAGCAGCGCAGTCGGCGGCTCGGTGGCCCCAGGCCTTGGTAGGCCTTGGCTGCTGTCGTCTTCTCTAGTACTTTGGTTGCCTGGGGCTATCACCCGTACTTTATTATAGAGTACTGTACTTTATAATCTACTAAAGTAATAAAGTACGTTAAAATACTTTTTTTTGTCTGACTCCTGTTATCTCCTAATTGTTTGAACTCTTATGCACAAAAATAGTATTCCAAAGCTGTTTTAACAAATGATCGTCACACTGTATTGAAAGATTTTCGTGTATCTCTATACAGTATAGTCACGATTAAATGTCAAGCGTCACTCACTTCACAATTAACGTGTTTGTTTTTGTTGAGGTTCCTTTTCGAGTCACTCAATTTTTTTTTAACAAAAAAGAAAAAGATTATTATACATTTTTATTTTAATGCAGACCGCAAAGATTCCGTAAAATAATAATAATTTCATGTGATCTAAAAATTCCAGTCACGGAGTTACTTATCGGCTGCGCAGTACACCTCTATCGTTGTCACCTAATTTGAAAAGGAAAACTACAGATTAACTTGAAATTCGAAACACAGAGCGTCCTAGCATTTTAGCATTAACAAATCAAAGCTTTTCCAGACGTGAATTTCAATTTCTGATGAACTTGAAGTGAGGCTGAAAAAAAAAGACACACTTCTAAAGCAATCAGTAACGTTAAAACAATATTTAGTCGTAAAGGACCGGTAATTTCCGAACTCTTTCTATATAGTTCTCCATATCGACCAGCCCGACAGCAGACCGACACCGGGCCGAACGTCAAAATATGAAATGCTGTCTCTCTTTGGAATAAGATGCGGAAATAAAAACTAAGCTTCATTAATGCCCAGGTTCCAATTAACTTTGATAACGTAAAAGATGCTGGTAAGGAGGAACAGTATTACAGGTCACGTCGGAGTGGTACTAGGAAATTTCAACTTGGACAGAAAGAATTTGTAAGAATATTGCAGTAAAATTCCCGACCCACAAAAAGAACGAGTAGAAATAAAATTAAGCTTCTAGATCTCGCAAAGTCTTTCTTCAATCTCAAATTGATGTCTACGTACTTTAAATAATTGTGAAGGAAACAAACAACGTGGCGGTTCGCAAAACCAAGCCTTGCAGAATTCTAAATTGACCAAGCAGGTATTTCCTACAAGAGGAAAAAAGATATTCAAAATGACAGGATGAGAAAAGGAGCCAAAATTGAGAGTGACTATTATCTTACAACCATATAAATGAGATACATCCCTCAACACAGAGGTAACAAGACAACAAACAGAAGAAATAAATTTGATATTGATATGTTAAGAAACAACTCGGAAGTAAATAAAAAATTCAAAGAGATTTTAGAAAAGGGGACTGTGAAGAACTGGTATCATCTGACAACAATTATAACTGAAGATGCATAGGAACTATGCCTTTTGAAGAGAAATAAGAAGCATAGACGGTGGACTGAAGAATGTTAAGTAGCCATAAATGAAAGACCGATAGCTTGGAAATGGTGACAGTATTGGTTTCAAATATGAAAATGGAAAAATTGGCTTAAACAACAAGGACAACTGCAAAATTTTGGCACGTTACTCCGAAAAACTACTGATCTGTGAAGAACCTGAAGAAAGATTAGAATTCAGTCGACTAAAAACATACAAAGTTATAATTAAAACATTAAAAATTCTTTTCTTTTCTTCCCCTTATGGATTTGTCTCGTTGACGTCGAGGACACTAGAGGCGGGAAGTTACTGGGGACAAGGAACAGGAAAGAATTCGGCCATGGACTTATGTAGGGAGCATGTCGGCATTCGCCTGGAGTGATTTGGAGAAAACAAGGAAAACCAAAATCTGGATGCCTGGACGGGGATTCGAACCGCCGCTCTCCCGCGTGCGAAGCCAGAGCGTTAACCACTCACCCACCACGCTCGCTATTAAAATTTCAGATCCATCAGACGACAGAGAAATATATGACATAATTCGAGGTTTGAAAAACAATAGAGATGCAAGAGAAGATGTGAGTTTTGCAGAATTATGGAATGAAGTAGGCAGTCAAGTAATGCAGGAAATGATAAACATTCTCGACCAATGGTTCCCAATTAGTGGTATGCGTACCCCAGGGGTACGTGAGGTAATCTCTTGTCCAAGATAATCACTAGGTTAAATGAAAAAAAAAGAATGCTAAAATATATTTTAAGGCGAACTGTGTGGTATTGCGAAGTACCGGGATGAACGCATTTATTTATTTATAATTTCGGCTTTTAGGGATACGCTTGCTTGAGCTCTTTCTTGAAGTGGCACTAAGGGAAAAGTAATTATATACCACTATATTAGAAGATATCCGCCGAACTGAAAAAATCCCTGATGACTGGAACAACGCACTGATACATCAGTTATACAGGAAAGGTGTCAAAACAGATGGGAATAATTATAGAGGAATCTCCCTTTTAGCAGTCACATTAAAGATACTGGCAAAAGCCCTTCGAAACGGAATTCAATCAGAAACAGACAAACAATTCGGAGAATACTAAGATGGGTTTAGAGAAGGCAGATAGAGTAGAACAGATTTTAAAATCTGACAAGTATAATACGAGACAGGTTTACAAAGAACAAAAACTACATTATAATCTATGCGGACTTCAAGAAAGCTTACGACTAAATAGACAGAGTCTCGTTACTGAACATTTTACAAGAATTTGGTGTTGACTTAAAATCAGTCAGCATAATCAGGCAGACATTCACTGATTGCGTGTATTTATTTATCATTTCACCAATGCAGTAATTTATCGTTTCAGCTATAAGGTGTAGGTGAGGTTTAGCTCTTTCTTGAAGTGATGCTAGGGGAAAAGTAACTGGGAACCACTGTATTACAAGAAATCCGCCGACTGAAAAAATACATGATGATTCTTGGCTGTCCGGGTGGTGCCGCGTCATTTTCATGTTTCCAGTTTCGAGGGTATTTTTGCAGTTTTAGAATTTTGTTGAAGGTCCCTATCAGGTATGTTATGGTTGGTTCCTTGCGGAGTAGAAGGTTGGTAACCTTGTCACGTCCCGGATCATTTCGAGGGGGAAGTTTAGAAAAACAAGTGGCTACTTCCTCAGCTGTGATTGGCTCGATTTAAAACTCATCCTCGGCGTTGAAAAACAGTTGTAGTCGACGGCGCACTGTATTCAGATGGCGATGATTCACAATGGTTTGCGCTGGCCTCAAATTCTTTTCAAAGATGTCCGCTAGGGCATTAGCCTTATCTTCAGGGCTGTATACGAGACCTCTCTCGCCGTGGAGTGGTGGAAGTCGTTGCCTGTGTCGAGTGATCCTCCTAGTCTGATTCCAGAGTGTTTCGTCATCAGGATTAAGCATAGAGACACGGGCACCCCATTCCCTATTTCTATGCTCTGTCAGGGAAACTTTTAGCTCTCTCTGTAGGCGGTTTAGAAGTCGTTTGGTGGAAGGATTCCTTGTTAGCCTCCAGTCTTTCTCAACCCTATTTTTATGTCTTTTTGAGACATTAGGTGAGGCGGAAGTTGTGGGGATGCTTGGGTGTCGTTAGTGGTGTCGTGGCAGCAGAGGCGTTGAATACTGCTGTTTCAAAGGTCTGGATGACTTCATCGACGTAGCCTATATCGGCAGCAGCGGTGAATTCGGCTTTAAGTAACTGTTGATAGCGTCTCCAGTTGGTTTTATAATAATTGGGCCTGGTTTCTTCCAGCTTTTTCCAGGGTCCGATGCTCATCTCCACCAGCACTGGGCAATGGCCTAGCGACAGGCGGTCGATGGTGGAGGCAGCCACAAAGCCTGGAATACCTTTTGTTATGAATACGTCCAGTACATCCGGTCTTCCGCCAGCGTAGGGAAAGTGCGTAGTCTCCTCTGGGCCAGTCACACACATGTCATACCTGTTGGTTAGTCTTCGCAGTGATTTACTCGCCTGGTTAGCAACCCTACTGTTCCAGTCAGGGTGCTTGGCATTCAGGTCCCCTCCAATAAGGAGTTTGCCTCTGATGGCGGCTAAAGCTGTGAAGTCAGCCTCCTCCAGTATCCTACGGGAGGGGGGGGGGGGGCGGTAAGCAGTAAATCCTGTTAGATTGCCATTGGCGGTTACCATCTCGACACCGATGGCTTCTATCTGCTGCAATGCTGGTACTGTAATTTCATGGTGTGGGATATTTCTTTTGATGTAGATTGCTACTCCTCCTCCAGCAGTGGGTCTGTCCTGCCGATAGCAGTTGTAGTTTGCTGCAGTGGCGCGCTTCCTTCTTTCAGATGTGTCTTGGACACCAGACACACGTCTACTGTCTGCTCGATGAGGAACTGCCTGAATTTATACAGTTAGCCATAAACTAAAAAATTCACAAACAAAAATACACTTATAGCATAGTTAAACGTTTCGTAGACAGTTCACCTCTTCCGTTAGTAGGCGTAGTACGACCTGGCAGGGGGTATAACATGCTTGGCGTCAGGACGGGCATATGGACGTGAAACTAAAGTTCCAAACTTGACCATGCCAACGATGAGCAGAATTGTTGGGAAGAGGTGGTGAAGAAGAGAGCTACCTGATATTTATACCGTCAAGCTAATATAACTATTAACAGAAAAAACCAAATTAAAATATCGTTATAACATTACCTGAGATACACATGTGACTCTGTCCTAAAGCGATTTATTGCTTTTTTAAATACGAATCGAGTTTCAGGATTTAAACGCAAAGACAGCGGCAATACATGAAAGCCGCAGTGTTAGTGAAAAGTAATGATACACGGAGACATTGCGTTAGTTGATATTGATTCAGCAGAACATATACTCAAACTGGTACAATTACACGAGGCGAGAAAAGGACAGAAGCTAGATTTCTTTGTGGAAACCGTTGGAAGACCCTCTCAGTAAAATTGATTCGATAAAGAAGCTGGATTGGGAGTGATTGGAGGAAAGGAGGAGGGTGAAGAGAGTGCTAGGAGTGTACAAGACATATGTTGGTGATGAGGCTTGGAAGGACACTGTTCGAAGACTTAGGAATAGTGGATGGAAGGGAAAAGGTGTTCGTGGGCACAAGCTGGCATTCGATTTAATGCATAAATTTGCTTTGGTGGTTAAGCGGGTCAGGGATTGTAATAAATTATCAGAAGAAGTGATAAATAATTTATCAAAACCGCTGCAATTTTCTTTTGTTGGTAATGGAGCCAGAAACTGGAATAAGTCCCAAAAGGGTTGAAATAACTTAAAATTAAAATTCTTAACGGACAAAAAGAGGGGGAGGAGAATGAGTGTCTAGGGAAATTGCCACCTCAGGATGAGTTCCAACGGCATCATATTAAATTAAACTTACAAGTCGCTGAAAAAATCATCGGATCTCTTCTGGTCTACGTGCGAGTAGACACCCTACCGAAACCTTTTGATTGCTGTCGCTGCAGGAGTGCCGACTTTCCCCAGCGCAGTTGTAAGTCGCCTACTGTGAGTCGCTCGAGTCGGTGGCGCGACCAGTCGAGGTGCGATAAAATTTGACGAATGCGGGAAGTTGGTAGCATTTATCAGGGTGCGCCTGCGAGCCGTGACGAATATTTTCCTTTTCCGTGAGGGTGGCCGCGAGGCGTGGGAGCCTGCAGCACCTGCTCACCCCACCCCCTCAACCCTCAGCCTACCGCCGCAGCCGCTGTAATTGATTTCGCTGACAGTGGATAAATTTCCACCCCCCTACGCCAGCACAGGTTTCTACCTACTATTCATAATTCCCGCTGGAGAGAGGTCAAAAATGATATCCATTTATCTCTAATACCATTACGTTACTTGAACGCACTTGGAACACTTGCAGTGATGAAGAAACTTTTTGAAGTGAACTGTTTCGGACGCGGTCACCCTTCAGTGCGCATTCGCCCCAAAGTTCTGCACATGCGCACTTGACGTTCTGCGCATGCGCACTTAAAATTCTGCACTCTTTACGGTTCAGGGAATGAGTTATTTAATCACTCAAAAATCATTTAAGCCATAAATCTGCGTTCAACCGGTAATTTTTAATGGGCTTTGAAACTGTTACTAACGAAATGTTTACACACTGATACAGCTTTAATTTAGTTATGAGCTGGAAATCAGCGTTTAACCATCATTTATGAGGGGCATAGAAGCTGCTTATTAACGATAATTCATTGCAAGAACGGTTACCTCGTTATTTTGTCCATGATGCCCTCCAATATAACAGCTCTGAACACAAAATACATTCTAAGACTAGATGCAATAGCCTATAATCTAGCAATGTGTTCCTCATGTTTTTAATAATTTTTATTTGTTTACAAGCATACGAATACACACAACAGCTGCACAAACCTGACACTAAAGCTGGTGACATTTGGCTACTTTTCATAATCAAGTGTCACACATCTCCCGGCGACAGACGGCGCCAGGGCGTTCATGCTGTTATACATGACTGCGAGATGAAAATATAAACCTAAAGGTTCCTATGTTATAATGTATTGTAATTTGTGTTGTGGCAGTATGGCGTTTTGGCGCACTGCTAACATATATAAACAAAGAATAAATAATTTTGATAAAGATAGTAGATACCAATCGTCCGGTGCGAAAGTATCATTAAAAAAAAAATACATAGGAAACATACACGGGAAAATACGGAAGTTTCACGTCTTACACGTGTACACGCTGATACACGAACCAGTGTGTTTACATATTTTTGTAGGGGAGAGGAGAGAGTTAGCATTCTGTCAGCATCTTTAAGGTTGGTGTATTCTGAGAGGGCAAAGTGGTTCTGTCCATGCTACCGCGAGCTGTGTAAGGATTTGTAATAACGTCTTATGATATTCCTCTTGTTAAAAACACATTTTAAAATATCACATTGTGAAAATAAGTGAGGAAACTAGCTCGATATGCGTATGGAATGACGCTATTTGAACTCTTCCTTATATTATTTCTACAGACACTGTGGGTACGCTCCAGAAGGTGCTCAGAAGATTATCAAAGTATCTGGCTTTTTCTTTACTCTGTACTGACGACGGAGTGCACTGCTACTACTGGCTGCAATAAAGGAGTGAGATCAACAGCTAAAGTCAACTCAGGGATAGTTTCTTTTTGTTTTCGTATCGCGGAAGCATCTCGGCTAAAGAATGAACTCGTCAACGGTAACTTCTACTTCTGCGGGTGCCGCCGCGGTTACCCCTCCGTGGGAACCTCGAGGGGGAAATGATGAACATGGGTAGTTTTTCATTGCCATGTGACAGTATTCGTATGTGATATTGTGAGTGTAACAGTGATGCAGTGTATTGTGTTGTGAATGAGAGATGGAAGACAATAGAGCGTGAAACCCGGCGCCGCGCCGGCCCATTCACACGCACTCTTTCAAAAGACACTAAGGGGCCGCGTAGCTTAACGTCCCCATCACCACGAATAGTGTCGTATACTCTCACTCCATACGCACCGCGCAAAGCCAGGGCTATGGTGCTCAATCTCCACCACCAGTCCTACCCTACCGGCTAGATCCCGAAGATGAAAATTCTTTTCATAACCAGGATTCGGACATTGCACATTTTCTCCGTACTAGTGATATCGGATTTCCTGTCCAAAACCATTGCGGTACACTTGGTTACGACCAAGGCCTCATGGAATATATTTGAAGTGATTCGAGAAATATCTTTTGTATACAATGAAGGTGACTGTTAAATACTTGCCGAATATGAAGATCGCTTACTTCGAAGCTGCTCTATAACGCCATGAAGACGTCGAGCGACAAATAAGGCTGCCAGAACCACTCACCAACAGGTGACATATTTAACAAATAAAAGTGTATTCGTGACCTGAACTGACAGTGACGAGGGTATTTCAAGTCACGCAAAGAGTTTAATGGTCGGTGATGGACGGAATTGAAACCGTTTCTCCTTTGCAATTATTCTGGATTCTTTTCGATTATTAACTCCGAATATATAGCTGCTTAATGTCATAATCTCTTTGAAGACATTCTATGCAAGATGTTAATCTTTATCTGAAAAGCACAGGTTCCGTTATTATAAATAGAATTTTGCTCTTTGATGTTCCTCCCAGAGAGATTAACAGTTTACCTTTTGTTTGCTGCAATGCTACGACTACGAACTGACTCTTGCTTCGATACTGAAAAAGCGAATGAAAGCAAAGGTTAGGAGACCCTTAAAAACAAAGGAGCCGTAAAATACACAATAAACAGAGCGAATGAAATGTACAGGGTGAGTCAAAAGTCGCAGTACACCCTTTTATTTCAAAAACTCTGCAGGAATTGGGAAACCTGAATATTCCAGTAAGGTATTGGTGAGGTGGTCTATCTTTTACGGTATGTACCGAACATGGGCGCCATCTTGAAATCGGCCATCTTGAATCTAAGTCAATTTTTTTAAATGGAAAGGGGGTCGTGTGACACCTCAAATAACATCAGAATTTTCTCACAAGTTCATTCCTGTAAACAGATTTGAAATAGCAGTTGCGGTTCAAAAGTTACATAGCTTTTTTGTTGCAGATAACTGAAGATGGCTTTGACCAAGGAGGAGAGAATTGAAATCATTTTGATGTCTGGAAAACGAAGTTTCCGTGTCATAGCTGCAGATTTTAACAATCGGCACGCAGAAAGACCTCCAATTTCACACAACACTGTCAGGTGCTTAATTTCCAAATTCCGAGAAACTGGGACTGTGGCTGACAAGACACGGAGTGGCCGTCCAAAAAGTGCTACTGACGAGACAACCTCAACAATGGTTTTGGCGTCCTTCGTGAAGCGCCCACGACGTTTGTCAGCAGAATGTGGAATCAGCCAGTCATCGATCATACGAATCCTTCATGCCCATCGATGGCATCCATTCAAGATTCAGTTACTCCAGCACCTAGCAGAGGATGACCCAGACAGTTTTGCACGTGGGCCTTAGAGGATCCCTCTTTTGCACAAAGCATCTTGTTCAGTGATGAGGCAAACTTTTATGTCAGTGGTGAAGTTAACCGTCACAACCACGGTTGTTAAAATCTGCAGCTATGCACGGAAACTTCGTTCTCCAGACATCAAAATGATTTCAATTCTCTCCTCCTTGGTCAAAACCATCTTCAGTTATCTGCAACAAAAAAGTTACGTAACTTTTGAACCGCAACTGCTATTTCAAATCTGTTTACAGGAATGAACTTGTGAGAAAATTCTAATGTTATTTGATGTGTCACACGACCCCCTTTCCATTTAAAAAAATTGACTTAGATTCAAGATGGCGCCCATGTTCGGTACATACCGTAAAAGATAGACCACCTCACCAATACCTTACTGGAATATTCAGGTTTCCCAATTCCTGCAGAGTTTTTGAAATAAAAGGGTGTACTGCGACTTTTGACTCACCCTGTACAAGGGAAGTGAGAACTAAATTAATAGGAGAACAAAGGACAGTTCAGCAAGAGTAAAGGAATGGTTTGAGGTAATGATGTCCCCTCTCATCTCTACTCTTTACCTTTATCAAGGACAAGGTAATGGAGAAGGTGGAGCAAGTAATCGGAGAATAAAATATGAAGTTGATGGCTTTCACAGGTAGCCTGATGATGTGGCGGAATAGTTAAAACATTCTGGGAGCAATTAGGTATGAGGGCATGATCCATTTAGAGGTATAGTTTTACGTCCACATGCGATTCCTGACGCCAAACATTTTGTACCTACTGCCAGGCCGTACTACGTACTAATGAGTAAAGTGAAGTGTTGCCATCTGCCTGTAAAAGATGTTACTATGTTCAGCGTGTGATAAGCCTATTCTTTGTTTGTGAAGTGTGTAGTTTTTGAGGCGGAGGTGGGGGACCGCCCCGGTATTCGCCTTGATAGCTGCGTAATACCGGCTAACAACTACAGTCAGTCCGGCCGCTACGCGGGGGGCGTTGCACAGTACCTCCCGGGTCCACTGTGCGGCGCCTACTGAACCACCCTGACGGGTCCTCGGGGGCCGAGATGTAAAATGGTAAAACATTCCCATTTCAAAAATCCGATATATTATCACGTGTAATGCTGCCTCTCTCTTGATTTTGGAGGACAAAAAGAAGTCACTGGGAGCTTGGTCGGGGCTGTAGGGTGGCCACGGTTGTGATGCCACGTTAAACTTGGCCAAAACTAGACGGCAAGAGACGTGTCAGAGGGTGCATTGTCGTGGTGAAGAACCCAATTGTCTTTGATCTCCGGGTGTACGTGGCGGACTAGATCCTTCAATCCCAGTTCATCGGCAAGTAATCTAGCGCTAATACTGCGGTCAGTGTCTAAAAGTTCACGCTCTTTCACCAAATTCTCATGAGTTTTGCTTGTTGAAGGTCTCCCAGCGCGATCATCGTCTTCAACGTCCTCTCCGCCACCTTTGAACCTCTTGTGCCAAGTGAAAATGTTGCACGTGGCATGAATTATTCTTTATAGGCCTCTTGAATCGTACCTAAAGCCTCTGCTTTAGTTTCGCACAGAACTTTATTGAATACAGCTGCTCCAAATGACATTTTACTTTCGACTCTCCAAGTTTTCGGCAGGATTCACTGACAAATGCTCACGCCACGAGCGATCTGCTCACTCCAGTGTCCCGGAGACAACTGCCGCTGGTGCGGGCGATTAGCAGATAGCCCCGACTTTTTCACCCTGTCGGTGGAACCTACCCACCCGCCGTCCCCTACCCAGGAAAAAATCCGTCTTTAAAGTTCGTGAACCCACAGGAGACTTACGATGGCGAATGACGTCATACATAGGAAAAACCTCTGCGTGTCCCGGAGAGGCCGTCGTTTGAGCAACCACTAGAGTCATATTTGTCTTCCGGGGTCTCAGTTCATCATTGCTTGAACGGCTCACTACCCGGCCGGTTCCAGAAGATACTGACTTCCAAGCGCAGTCGTCAGGACGCTAGTGGAATATTTCAATAACTGTGGCCATGGAAGTACTGGTACTCGAATCAGAAGCAACAGTAGTAAAAATAGCGTTGAAAAATGTACTTAGTTGTTACAGCACTCATACAAATTTAATAACCATGGAATAATACATTATAAATAATTAAATAACTAAGTAAGAATACTCACATGTATAATAAATCTAATATGTTAGTTTCCCAGCGCTGATGTACTGCACATACGAAAATCAATAAAACATAGCTTAAATAACAAATAAATCTAACATACTTTTGCAACTGAATAATTCTTTCAAATAAGGGAGTGTCCATAAACTACGTGACTTGGTCTAGGGGTGGGAGGGTTTGGTTTGAAAGCTACGCTGGGCCACGTGAGAGGGAGGGTTCCGAGTCAGGACACTTAGCTTTTCATTCATATTATTTGTCATAGTTAAAAAAGGTACAGAACACACAACATCATGTGGATATTTACTTACGTCATTTAGTTATCTCTGTATGAAATTTACGGTAGTTTGACAATAGAAAATAGTACAAAATGACTTTTGAAATCAATAATGAAAAAAGATACGTCGGGGGTAAGGAGGGGGAGGCGGTAGAGGCAGAAGCCACGCTGGGCAACGGGGGGGAAGGGGGTATTCATAGGAGGCCAAAATGGGGCTACGTGGTTTATGGACATTCTCTAAGCAGCAATCCATTATTGGATCCTGGTTCTCCTTGTGCCAAACTGATCTGGAACCGTTATATTCGTCATTTTCATCTTAGGAAACAGGAAGGTGTGCATTAGCTTGCAACAACATTGATATGATATCTTATCTGAAGCTGTTGCCATATAAAGCGACGGCAATAGCCAATATTTTATCGTGTACACTGGACATTAATATTCTACCTTTCTTAGTGAACATTTAAGATTTTCGCCTAAATTTCTTCAAACCGAGCTTTGTGGTGAACGGTTAGCGTTCTGGCCTCACATTCGGGAGGACGCGGGTTCGAATCACCGTCTGGGCATACAGATTTGGGTTTTCCATGGTTTCCCCAAATCACTCAAGGTGAATCCCGGGGTGCTTCCTTCAAAAGGCCATGACCAAATTCCTTCTCGTTCCTTTTCCGCAGTTCTTTCGCGCCTCTAATGACTTCGATGTCGACGGGCGTAAAGCCATAAAAAAAAAGAAAGAAAACATTTCTTCAACTTTTTCATTAGCGCATTATGAAGCTTAAAACAATTGTTCGTCAAGGTCGAATGATATAGATAATTTCTGCATCTGACATTAATATCAAGGAGCTTCCACTAAATTTGTAAGAGCGCAGACTGGAAGCTCGGAATCAGAAAAGATATTCCGAGATTACGTACAAAAGCCACTTTCCTCGTGCCTTAGCTTCCCTGCATTTCGAGCAATCCTTTCTTTCAGAGGGATAGCACTATAAATTCCATGAAAGAAAAATTAATAAAAACCGAGTTGACGTATTTTGTTTTCGCTGGAGGACAAAGGGAAATTTATTCTGAGCGGCGCGCTGGCCTCGGAATCTTTTAAGAAGTTTCCCTTCCCCGACGCATCGCACGGCGCTCCTCTTTCATTTCTCGTCTCCAGACAGCGCTGCGTCACCATCGCAGATCACAAGACAACGACGAGCATCTCAGTCGCACTTCCTACAGACACAAGTTTTATTTATTTGTTTGGCAGTGGGGCAGAAACGCTACAGAATCACAATTAATCTAGTGATTACTATTTGACATGTGCAGGGCGTTTCCACACTATTTGGCGCCCACTATTAGTTACAAGGTAACCCGCCAGTGTGACCCAGTTTGTATCGGAGGGGTACAACTGACCTGGCACGAGACCAGACCACAGCGTACCACCCGTCCTGAATCTGTTTTTAGGCGGTTTTACGCAGCCATCAAGGCGAATGACAGGACGATCCTCAATCTTCGCTTCATAAAGTACGCGTTTCACAAACAAAAATACACTAAACACACACAGAACGTCATTACATGTCTGACAGATAGATGGCAACAGTTCGCTTTCATGATAGGTACACACGAATCACCGAGGAAAGATTGACCTGTCGACGGGCATATTCTGAGTTACCACTCTCATGAACCTCGCGAATCTCCCCGACTACCCACCATCCCGCAACCATCACCACCACAGGAAGTAGACTCTTCAGAACTAGCCGCCACTACAGCGGGGATGGTGAGGCTAGGCACACTACACCAACCACGTGGGTGCCCGCGGGGAGCGAGGGGGACGCGGCGCCTGCCATGGAACAGGCCGAATGTTAGGTACACAGCACGATCTGGCAGTTCGTATGAAATGCTTCGCGTCAGTAAGGGCATGCAGCCTTAAAATCAAAGCTCCAAATTTGACTATACCAACGATAAATAAAACTCATTAAAGGCAGCCAACCCTAAATGTGGGAAAAGGTGTGAAGAAGAAGATGGTAACATGTGTAAGCTTTCTATCTGATTAGTATGGAAGTGGTAAGTCAGTTGTAAGCTTCACCATCACCCAAGTCAGCCCTCGAAGACTTACGTTGATTATTGGTATTGCCTGTGATGACGGCGTGTTTTTGGATGAATTAGACTCACTTTGTTCTCACTTAACACGCGCTAGCCAACAGCTTACTCAAATTTTGATTAATATAGTTACTTATGAAACCACCAACAAACGGGAGGCAGTGTTACAATGTCGCAAAGGAAAATTCACTCTTCTGAGAAAATACCAGTGCCGTATCCAGGAATTTTCTGAGCCGGGGTAAACACTGTGCGATCGAACATTAATTTGCCGACCCAATTGTCGCCAACCCAAGGATCACCGCTTGTCTCCGCCCGGAGTAGTAGTGGAGCTCTTTTTTTTTTTTTAAATGGTCTCGGTGAAATAATTTGCTACTCTTCAAAGTTGATTTTGCCACCCGGGGCAAGAGCCCCGGTTTGACACCCCTAGATCCAGCTCTAGCAAATACCAATGGATTTAGTAATCTCCGTTACTTGAAGCTCTTATTTTCACTCATATAACGTCAAGCTAAACTTGTTAACATATTTCATAAACCATTACAGTGAAGCACAAACACGCGTCACGTGACACTATCTACGCGGAGCCACAATCCGCTTCGCTCGCTCGGCCAGCGAACATTTTGATAATACGCCCAGCTATAAACTAATGCTACCTCGATCACAATACAAACTATTAATCCGTGAAAACCCTGAAATTATATACAACAGGTTACAGACATTAATACAAATATATATGTTACCTATAATTAATGCAAATAAAATACACTGCAGAGCCAAAGAAACTTGTACACCTGCCTAATATCGTGAAGGGCCCCGCGAGCACGTAGAAGTGCCGCAACACGACGTAGCATGGACTCTACTAATGTCTGAAGTAGTGCTGGAGGGAATTGACACCATGCAACCTGCAGGGCTGTCCATAAATCCGTAAGAGTACGAGGGGGTGAAGATCTCTTCTAAATGGCACGTTTGAAGGCATCCCAGATATGCTCAATAATGTTCATGTCTGGGGAGTTTGGTGGCTAGTGTATGTGTTTAAACTCAGAACAGTGTTCCTGGAGCCGTTCTGTAGTAATTCTGGATGTGTGGGGCATCACATAGAACTGCTGGAATTGCCCAAGTCTGTCAGAATGTACAATACACATGCATGAAGGCAGGTGATCAGGCAGGGTGCGTACGTACGCATCAACTGTGAGACCAGTGTC
The DNA here is from genome assembly GCA_031002005.1 of Vandiemenella viatica. Taxonomy (NCBI): domain Eukaryota; kingdom Metazoa; phylum Arthropoda; class Insecta; order Orthoptera; family Morabidae; genus Vandiemenella; species Vandiemenella viatica. The sequence continues at coordinate 155,024,664 of JARYHS010013630.1, read as the reverse complement.
TAAACGTATCTGGGGTCCCATGTCACTCCAACTGCACACGCCCCACATCATTACAGAGCCTCCACCAGCTTGAACAGTCCACACTCGTACACGTCCATCCGCTCGATACAATTGGAAACGAGACTGGTCAGACCAGGCAACATGTTTCCAATCATTAACAGTCCAATGTCGGTGTTGACGGGCCCAAGATAGGCGTAAAACTTTGTATCGTGCACTCAGCAAGGGTACACGAGTGGGCTTTCGACTCCGAAAGCACATATCGATGATGTTTCGTTGAATGGTTCGCACACTGACACTTGTTGATGGCACAGCAATTTGAGGAAGGGTTGCACTTCTGTCAAGTTGATCGAGTCTATTCAGTAGTCATTGGTCCCGTTCTTGCAGGATGTTTTCCGGCCGCAGCGATGTCGGAGACTGGATGTTTTAACGGATTCCCACCTCATCGCTACCTCGGAGATGCTGTGTCCCATCTCTTGTGCGCTGAATACAACACCACTTAAATCGTGATAACCTGCCATTGTAGCAGCAGTAACCGATCTAACCCCTGCGCCAGACGCCTGCTGTCCTATATAGGTGTTGCCGACCACAGTGCCGTACTCTGAGTGTTTACATATCTCCGTGTTTGTATACGCATGCCTATACCAGTTTCTTTGGCTCTTCAGTGTACAAGGTGGATAATATTACGAACTTATAGGAATGATGGAGAAGGGTAAATATCTTAATTTGAGGTAAGGGACCCTGGTACCGAAACGACCGAATTGAAAGTTATAAGCGAAACTACTTCTGATACCTCTGACAATGGTACCGCTTAAAAGCACCGGTTTATACAGTATTTATCAAATACATGGGCATACTACTCATGTCCCTGAAACATATCCCAATTGTCGTTCGTCAACTCATGTGGTTTCAAGATGTTGGAGCCTTCCTCACTTTGGACTGAGATTTCGCGAACAAGGTCCTGTTCCGTGGTCAGCTCGTTCATCAGTTCTCATGCTGACTGATTTGTTCTTCTGGGGCATTGTGAAACAATGTGAAAATTCATGTGCACGAGACACCTGTCGAGACTGAAGAGCTTCTCCTAGTAAGGATTCTCGCTGCCTGAGAAACTGATAAACTTAAAATACTAAATGATTTTTTGTTGTGAGGAATATGTGCGATTCCTACGGTTTTTCCGAAATTTTCGATTAGCCTTCCAGATTTAGAAACACTTACCTGCTGGAATAATATTGCCTTCAATTTACGAGTTGTATCACTTGTTTTGTTAATAACATGAGGTAATGGTCATTTTTAACTATACAAAACTATTTGCAACTAACTTCCCCCTATCTTCAATTAATTAACTTCTTCCTCATCTACGCCGGGAAATATATAAATAGTGAAGTCTCTTCATTAATTTTTCTCATCATCATCATCTTCTTCCAACGACTGGAGGGGTCTGAATGCTTTTCTATTTTTTAAGTTGGTATTTTACAGCAATGTATGAAAAAGAATGTCGAAATAACTGTGGAACGTTTAATGAAGGCTCTAATACAGTGTGTTAAAGAAAAGGAAATAATTATTGAGGGCTTATTTATAGAATCGTCACTACTACGTACTTGAATGTTTCAGTTCCTGAATTACTCTCTCTCTTTTTAAAGGAATTTGTGCATTTGGTAATTACTTTTTTTAAATTAAAACTCACTAATGCCTTTAAAAGTGCGACTTAGCAAAGGGATCAAATAAATAAAATCTTACTAAGATTAAACGACTACAGCTATAAGGAATCACTTTTCTGCGGCTTCCAAATTATAGGATAGGATGTGATCCGAGGCATTATTTTAATCTCAAAATTGAAAGCGCAAGAACATGAAGTGATCAGTTACATCCAAATGTGAACTGCAAGGAAATTTAAGTCTTCATAGTTAAACTGATAAATATTTTGAGGCAAAACCTTCGGATGAGGTTTGTTCAGAAAAGGATTAGCAAAAATGATACAGGTGAATAAGTTGGAAGTACCGGAACTTGTAACGGTAATAGTTTGACACACAAGTTCAAGAGTTTAAAAAGGAAAAATTCTCTTAGTTTTCACATATATATATATATATATATATATATCTTTGAAAATACTAAGTGAAATGAAATGGAATGAACACAATACGAGATTTTTGATCTGCTGAATTTACAGTTATGAACAAATAATTTAGAAATGGGTTGTATTTGGAATAAAATAGCAAAATGGCTCTGTTTAATAGCCTTCGCACATCAGTTTAATGCAGATAAATACAACCACCGCAAGAAAATAATGATGATATAAGGAAAATAAGCTGGTGATCTTAAATGCTGCTTGTCTTTGTGAGAGTAATGAAAATCAAATCATAATCGGAATGATGTTATAGGAGAATTAAGAAACAAGAATATGCACGGAAATTTCATTCTATAAGAAAGGAATAATCATGGAAAAGTAATAGAATTGTAGAGTACCAACTTGTAGTTTATAAAAGTACTTCAAACATTGAAGAAGTATCTTCAATTGCAAAAATGCAGTGCGTCTATGATTATATCAGCTTTATTTTTAACAAGGGAAAACAAGTGTTTGAAAAGCGACTAGTGAAGCTGAGATTTAATCAGTAACAAATATTGGTTCTTCAAAAAGTATGGCGGCTTATTAAACAAACAAAGGAAGCAAGAGAGTAAAGGAGAGTTTGAAACAGTGAAGTAAAAACTTTTACAAAAATTCACGGAACCTGTAAACAGGATATAAATTTTTTGGAGGTACTGTACATGGAGTTAAACGGAACTGAACGTCATTACAGGCAGGTAGAAGAAGACAGCAGTACAGGAGTGATGATAGTCACACAGAGTGGGGGTTAAATAGAAAACAAAATTGCAATAAAAATAGTGAGAAAAGTGTAACGAAGTTACCGCAATAATTGCAATTACACTAAAAGGCTAATGTGATAATTGAGGAGACAGAATTCTGTTATTAGCATGTAAAATTGCTGTAGAGGCTCAATATTACTGAAAATAAATTTGCAGAAGTCATAAAACCTTCCTCAAAAGGAAAGTCTTTTGAACCGCACACAAATCTAATACATTTTTTATCTGCAATCAGTTTCTTCATTGCTTTGATCCAATTCACCATCTACCTCTTCATCTTTCGGCTCAAATATTTTCACCTTAAGATATCCATTGCAACGCATGTCTTCGATTACTTGGTTCATATATTATAATATTTTTATTTCTCCAAGTTTCATTCCTTCAACCAGAATTAACAAATTAAGGATTTCTACGTGTCCTATAAGAACCTTCCACGTACTTTTTTCCTCTCCTGTTATTCCAAAAACACGTTCATTTCTTCCTTTACCTGTGCACTTAATTATCACCCATATTTCAAACACATCAGTTTTATTTCTTTTCGCTGTTCCTGCATTCTAAGGTTCACTATTCTAAGATGCACAGTTTTAGAATGTTCTTTCTGAGTCGTACGTCTGTCATTCAAACATCGTATCAGCCGTGGCATACCACAAGACACCTGCGCGGCGTCGTGTAATCATGAGAGTGGCAGGACAGGTGCCCTTCCCGTGAAAAGAACCGGATTTGTCAGATCCGGAGCACTTACACTAGTGGACGAGTATTGTGTTGCCATCTGACTGCGAAACGCGCAACTATGTTCTGTATGTGAAATGTAGTTTATGAGGCGGAGATAGGATGATTGTGGGACACCCCCTAAAAACTGCATCCAGGACAGTCTGTACGCGGAGACTGGGTCTTTACATTGCGTTACTTCCCAGATTCAATGTGGTGGTGCCTTAGCACGCGCAGACTCAATGTCTCGTCAAAAATATTTTTATTTTTGATCAAGGCTAATTTTGCTATTGGTGTTCTGATTTTGGCATTATTGTTGTTTCAAACACCATTATAATAAACCTACTGTTATTTTGGCTACATTTAATGACAGGTTTTCTACTTTGGCTCACATTTAGTCTAAACACTTTTCAAAGCTTTTTGTTCAAGAAATTTAATAATTTATTAATATATTGAATCTTGTCTGCCATCAGGAACTTGCAGCATACTGAGTCATCCTCCTTGAACCCGTTCCTTGTTGTTTTGATTACTTCCTTTCCCTGACCATCCGTTTTCTAAAATCTGCTCTCTTTCTGTTTCATCTCGAAGGCTTTTATTTCTTCTCGTCCGATACATTGATTTCCAAATTTATTCTCTGACATAATATATTTGGCCAGCTTGTTTCCTTCCGCACAATGTTTCTTTTTGATATTTAATTAATCTCCTTCTTCAGTGTATTCCATTCTTCTTCTGTTTTCGGGTTGCTATTCTGCTTTTAACATAAATACCGCTTTGACCATAAGTTGAAATTTCACCTCCTCCTTAGTGGAATTCACTTATCTTTGCTATTACTGCTATTATTGATATCATTTATACTGAAATTAATTACTTATTGATTAATCATCATTCTCCGGTTTATATTTAGTCCAGATTCTTCCTTTAGTATTTTGTTAATGCCATTTAGTAATTTCACAGTTTACTCACTCTGCTATGCTAACAGGACTATCTCAGTGGAATACTGATTGATTCATCTTGAACAAATATGACAAATTCATTTATTTTATTTTTTACTTCCTTAATTGTTTCCACTACTTAGAAGCTGCATAGGTCTGTTAATGGTGATAGGCTACAAACTTGTCTCACGCCCTTATTAACTGATGAGTGTCTCTCGTGATTCTCTACCTTTATTACAGCTGCCTTAATTTTATATGTATATATTATACATTATTTTTTTATCTTGATACTTTACACCTTACTGTTTAAAAATTTTGAACACCTCTTATTATCCGCGATTATCGAAGTCTTGCTTTTCTTGGCCCATCATTCCAATGTTAATCTTGATGCCAGAATTGTTTCTCTTATTCTCAGATTTTTCCTAAGGCCTAACCGATGGTTACCTAATATCTCTTCCACTATCGTTTACATTGTTCTGTATATTATCCTAGTCAGTAATTTTTAAGTGTGTGATGTTATACGTATAGTGCGATAATTTTCATATTTGACGGATTGTACAACCTGCGGAAGTGTGACATTTTGCGACATTCACACTTTTACTAAAAATCAGTTGGGATATCTCATGTTCCATAACATTTTTATATCAATTTGAATAATATTTGTACGCCTTCTTAAACTGGATAATTTCTAAGTTGTGCTGGAATCTCGTGAATTTCAATTGTCTTATTTGATTTCAAATATTTCAAAGCCCTATCATATATTGTCCTAAAAGCCTGTACCCTTAAATCATCATTTTTAGCATCGTTCTCTCTATGGAGCTCAGTGATGTACAAATCATAGTCAACATACAATTTTTTTAAATATATTTCTTCCATGTGGTAACTATTTTCTGATAACCTTTAATGTTTATAGCACATTTATTTTCTTCATATCTCCAAAATTCTGTTTATTTGTTCTAAATGGGGCATTTATTTTATGTGAGATAATTTCCTTTTCTGCTTCTTTGGATCTTTTTTTCAATTTCCGGTTTTTTTATTTCTATCTTCCGGCATCATACCCAGCATTTTTGTGTTTTCTTCTCTGATCCACCAGCTCCAAAATTTATTCTGTGATGCAAGGGTTACGTCCGGCTTCTTTGCAAATTTCATTATGTTTCTGTAGCAGCTTTGACTATTTACATGCATTCTAATGTTTTCTGTTAAGTCCATTTGAGAGTTATTTTTTATATCCTTATCTAAATTCTCTGCAAATTTTTCTCTCACACGATCCAATTTGTTCTATCCAAGTCTATTTTTCCTGTCTTCTTTCTTTATTTTCTTGAATTTAGCCTGAATTTCATAACTAGCAGATTGTGGTCAGGTTCTATATTAGCTCCTGGGTTCGCTCTACAGACTAGAACAATATTTATGAATATCTGTTTGGTCATGATGTAATCTAGTATAATCTAGCTGATATGTACCTCTATCTCTGGAGGTGTATATACTTCGTCCATTATTCTTAAATAGTACGTGTCCTACGATCAGCTTGTAATGTTCACATAATTTCAACGACGTGCTTCCTCGTTCATTTTCTTCTCTTAGACCAAAAATTCATACAAGATACTCCTCTTTTTCTTCTCCCACTACTGCATTATAATCACCCTTCCCTCCACATGTTGCATTTATCCTTCAGTTCCATCGTACATTTTTTCTAAATGTTCATCCTCTTCTAGTGACGTTGCCATACGCTCTTACGCTCAAGTGGTTGTCACAGATTTAGTTTCTACCCTCATCAATATAATCGTGAAATTAAATACAATAATACCTCCTCTGTTTACATATTGTCTTATTTATTACAAATACCACACCAGTAATTGTGTAATAATTATTTTATATTCGTCATACCAAAAACCTGCAAATTCATTCACTTAATCAGTGCTATCTTTTTTAAAACGGGGAATATCATCTAAAATACTCAAGTCATTATTGGTACACTAACAACGAAAAACTGTCAGTGAGGACTGAAGATAAATCGTTGTAGCAGACTCTCGTTGCAACACGAGAAAATTACCAGGACCCATTCACTTCCCTCTCACTTTCTGTTATGAAAAATTGCGTTCTGTTTCTAATAATCGGCATGCGTGGCATCAGCAGAGATAAAGTGAGCCAACCAAAGGATGTTATTGCAATGTTCTGTAAAGATATCATAAATATTCTGAGGTTGAAGCAGATAAGAAGAGACGACGACTTTGGCAAGCGGCGGAATACACCGGTGTGTGTCTGGCAAAAACACGCGGTTGCAAACCGAGGTTTCCTGGAGGGAACCAAACCATTGGAGAGACATTCGAATCTGTTTATGGACGCTGATTAATCACGTAGCGAGCTACCGCTGGCTCCAAGCAGGTCTACTCGGCTGTCGCGCGGTGCTGCATTCGTTTGAGTTGAAAGAAAAAGCGGCGTAGGACAGTTGAAAATACAGCTCTGTCGAATCAACACTGCAATCTGGTAATGCCGCAGTGTATTTGAGAGACATTGGTAACAATCATCAAGAATTTATCAAACTTCTGCGTGAACCACAATTTTTCTCAGTTACTCCTAATTGAGTTAACTCTTGGATAAAAATAAGGTTTTTTAAGTAATAAGTAATACCTTTTTTGTATTTGTTTACTGCAAGAGATACATCTACTAATTAATAAATTTGTTGACTGAGAAATATCACAAAACCATTCATTAACAAATGTTTGAAAACTCACATTCATTCGAACTGTAATATCTGGGAGGATGTGTCACTTCCATTTGACACATTAGGCAAATGTTCTATTAGTAGCATGGCATCCAGTACAGTTTAGTCAGAAAGCATCATTTTACCCAGAAGAGGTCATAAGTATACATTAATGTGTCAATATATTGTAGTGACACTTTCTGTTTGTCATAGAATATTTAGCAGCAAGGAGACTTCTGTTAATTAATGTTAATTCAGATTGAAAATTCAGCAAAAACAAGTGGGTGGAACCTTAATGGGCTTATTCAAATATTTTGTGATGTAAGACATGCTAAATGTTATATAATATATTTGTAAAAATTGTGTTATTAATGTAATGTTATGAGAGTAATACATAACCATTCAGTTTTTTTATAGACGTAAGTTTTAATTCACAAACCGGAATAAAATTTCATAAACATTTACATGCATATAGAGATGTTAATGTAGGAAGTTTCATTCATTCGCAACACTTATTTTGTGGAATTAAGCCATTAAACCAATCCGTACTATAAAAATTTTTAGATCTGAAAGAATAATTAGATATTCAATAATTTAGAATAGTTTTGATTCTTTTTGATATGATGTTTTATTACTTTCTTCGTGTGCAGTAAATATTTTAGAAAAAAATAAAATTTCTGTCACGTTTCACACCTAAAACTACTTTAACAAGTTTTAGATTCCATTGATAATTATTCAGAACTATTACAAATGCACATGAAATTCAGCAGTTTCTTGCACATACTAGAAGAGACGAAGTTGAAACCACTTTAATAAAATGTGTTGAACTTAGATGCTGGACATGACCTCGGCAACACGGAAACCTTCGGCGAGTTCGATGATCCCCGAGCTTTTAATTTCCCTGGCCGCCACCACAGCGTTGTTGGCTAAACATGAAGATTCCAATGAATAATTGCATTGAATTTATATGTGCATTTATTGTTAAAAGGAAGTGCGAACTTGAGATAACTAATTTAATTTAATTTTATTTGCATTTATATAATTAAAAGAAAGTGTTACTAGAATCAGCTGACGTGCAGTTGTCTGTTTTGTATATAAATATATATATATATATATATATATATATATATATATATGTATAAATGTGAAGTTAGTTTAAATGTGTATGTTGTTTTTTGTTTATTTACAACTAGATGCAGAAATTGATGTAAGGAGAATAGCATCCGATGTTACTGCACGTAGCAGTTACTGGAACCAAGTGACAACATAAATTAAGAATTTTTTTGATTAAATATAACACAGGGATAAGTTTATTAAAATTCAGAGAAAATACATAGGGAAGTTTCTTAAATTAAAGAACAGATCAAATTTACACCGAAACGTAAGCAATCTTGAAATTAATCAATCAATTAAATAATAGTTATTCATTTTGAAAATATACTTTACTTACAAAGTTTTTCATAACAACAAACATTTCCGCATTCAAAATCGAATGCAGTTATTTAAATAAAACCAGAACATGTTCTGCAAGAATCTAATAAGAAAATGTTTGCTCACATCACGAAAACTATTACCGGTGGTAAAAATATAGTAATTAATTCGTTACTTGTGCGAAAATTTCGAGACTAAAAGTTTGTACAGCATTTGTGTAGCAAAATAATAAGCCATTCGAAAATTTCTCGAATAAAATACGATGAATAGCGAGGTTGGTGGTTTGTAATAGGTTGAAAGAAGAACCATCCCAATCGTATCTTTTTTTTTTTTTTATTTCACATGATGTACCATATGTTGTTCTGCAGCCCCCTACTTTGACGTAAACATCTGAACCTATACCTTCCCTGAAGCAGAAGTGTCACAGACCTCACCTGAACACATACAGTATATCCATATCTCTGTGATCTGTTATGCTGCTATCTAGCAGCGAAGCGATCAGTCATTATCGACACCGGTGAACTGTTTCATACGCGTGAACTTTAACGGTCGATTTAAGAAAAATTCTTAAAATATGATCTCACCAAAGCGGTGATTTAAATGTTTAAAATGATACCTCATTTATCGTATAAATAATGGAAATCCATTATTTATCAATGGAGATAAATGTCTCCTGAAAAAAAAGAGAGAGAGAGGGAGACAGAAATAAAGATACTTTGCCTTTTAAGAGTCGAATTCCGAAAAATTCCATTATTATAATATGATCTGACCAAACCAGAGGCCTTGATATTTAAAATGATATCTCATTTTTCTGTTTCGGGTTTGGTATGAAGGGAGATAAATGGCTTGTGACAAAAAAAGCACCATTTACAAATAATCAACATGATTAGTTTTTCCTTAGAAACCTTTTAGAGACCAAACTCCTCCTATCATCATAGGTGATATTAGTAATTTTCAACTGGAGTTAAAAAAACTATAAGTTTCATAATTTGCTGAAAGGCATTTAAGGATTTCTTCTATATTAAGCATCTGCTGAATCTTTGGCATATCACATTAAAAAAAAATAAAGTTAATGATAATTTTTTGTCTATCTGCAACTACATATGAGCGATTTGTTAAGATGTTTGCTGAATATTAAGTAATTATTTCTGGTCAATTCATTAGAAACAATGTTTTTTGTAGTGGCCCCACTAACAAGCACGTAAGCCACCTGCGATTTCTTGCCACCAACAGCTGGTTGAAGCTCCTCCCTTATTAACTGCACGTCGCTAATACCACTTTGCCATTTGCGGCAGTCAATGAAAAATAAGAAAGAGACCGCCGAGGGATCAGACTCGATCGCCCCTTTTAGAGAGCCACTTCCCAACTTTATCCTTTGAAACTTGTCGTCAGGGAGCTCCTTAGCCACAGCTACCAAAGTTGCAGCCATAAAATTTTATCTACATGGCTTCTCAGCGCGTGAGATTCATGGTACTGCCAAGGATGTTCTTTCCTAGCAGTCCGACCCCGTGTGTAGCTTATGGGGAGTCGACGGCGTGGTTACTAACGCCCACCCCGCATCTGAAGTTCTCCAATCCAACATTCCCTCCACCAAGAACCCTGTCAAGCATTCCTTACATTCATGAAAATCATAATGCAACGTTATTAAAATGCTTCCCTTCCATTCTAGAGTACAAAGTAGAACACGTTTACAAGAAACTTAGTTTATTCTGACAATCTAAAGAACACTTAATAATTGGAGAAGTATGTCTTGAACAAGAAGTCTTGGCTCTGCAGTAGTACATTATTCCGTTGCGAGGTGGAAATTCCTCGACACAGTTCACTGTAGTTTTTATTCTCAATGTACAATTTTCTCCGTATTCAGATTGAGTTTGCCACGTTCTTTATGTATCTCACGTAGAGATTTATTTGACTGAAGCAGTAAACAAATCATCGTAAATCGAACATACCAGAGAGAATCGATTCATGACGATGGAAAATTAAAAATCGAATTCCTTAGGTAGTAAATCAATTCTTCCATCATATTTTTCTACTAACATTTTCATATAATACGTTAAAATTTTTGGTTTTACACGATCCCGTAAATATATTTAAAATTCAATAGTAGGGCCTACGCGTGTGCGTGCACCTTTACAATACTTCTAAATGTGCGCATATTGAACGGGTAATCAGAATGTTTATTTACTGTAATGAAGATCGATGTGTAAGGTCTACCAACCAATGGAAATCGCAGAAACTTCAGAACTACTAATTAGCAACAATTTTGGGTTTTATGGTATTGTCCACAATAATTTATTTACTGCTCCAATTCCTTCTTATTCAAAAGAAAAATGTTACAAACAGTTCTTGGACAAATGTGTAAATTAGTTCTCTCTCTCTCTCTCTTAGAATATTTCACTTCTAATGGCTTCCACGAGCAGGAGATTTGAATGATGTGTTTAAAAATCCCTCTGTGTTAAGGATTAAGGCAAACGAAATGCTTTAGTTAAAGTGATTTAGTAATGAAAAAGGTACGGTTATTCATAGCACGCAATATGGTACATAAAAAAGAACGTGTATTAAGCGACAGACTAAAAGAATGTCATTGTATGTAAGATATTGAATTTTAAGTATATTATTCTTTTTTATAATTTATTTTTTAAGGATTCATCACCTAAACTAACTGAGGTTAAATACCTAGTCACTTGTGATATCTCATAATTACGCCACACGGCGTTAGATTCCTACGAATTGGAAGCTAATTCTTTGTATGATTTACTTACCCAAGGAGTCTAATGTTATTTCAGATCTTCACTCATGAATTTGGAATTTTTATTTACAACAAACTGATGAATTAAACCTAACGTTAATCTCACAAGGCTTTAGAGGGGAGGAAAGTCAGCTTTATCGACATTAGAAGTAATTGTTACCTACATGTATTACCCGTCTGTTGCTGGCTATCGGCAACTGTATCATTGGCAGTTCTGTAGTCACAATTTATTGCGGCTCAGAAGTAAAGATCTCAAGCCAGTGGCATGACATCAGTGGACTGAATATTTCCATGGCTCCACGGGCTAGTGCTGGGATGATCTTACAGAAATCGCGCGTCGCTACATAGAGTACCTGTGCATGTTATCCTACCGGAAAGGTGAGGCAAAGGAAGTACCCGAGTTTTCACTCATCAAATCCTACGCGACTGCACAGAGTATCCAGCTACCTAGCAGCGGCCCCCGCCGCGGGGTTAGACCATCTGAAGACATTACCGCCAGTACATTGAGGAGTGTGAAGCAGGGCACATTTCGCCACCCATTAAGAGTGCTCACGGGGAGCAACGCGGGCGCAGCGCACGCCAAGAATCAGGCCAAAGACCCTCCAAAACACGGCCTTGTAGCCAAAGCCTATCTGTTATCCCGCGCGCGCCTGGTCCCGCGCGCGCCTGGCCCCACCGGCCCCCTCACGGAGACAAGGTGGAAACCGCAGCGACCGAGCACAGTGCTGGCCCCGCGCAACCGATCGACAGCGCAAAGCGCCACTGATGGACACACGATCGCGCACTACGGAGCACTCGCCTAGTGCGCGCTTCACCGCGCCCAACTGGCACACCGGGTATGGGCACCACTGATTAACACAGCTTCATTTGCGTCGCTACAGTTAGAAACACTCAGTCAGCATAGGCATTAGGTAACCTGAGCTTGATTCAGGGAGAGCGATGCTTACCTGCCACTGACCGCACCGCTACAGGTCATCCGTAATATACCTGCTTGATTGAAGAATGAGCGCGAAGGTCTTCAGAAAAACTGCGCTCCTGCTTCCAGAATATAGTTTACGACGAGGTTCTGGGGCGGATGGAGGCCTCTTGATCCAATCAACAGGGAGGTGGTGGGACCCTGAGCATCTACTACCAGACGGGGCAAACAGCAGACACAAGGTAGACACTGCGATGCCGTAGATTCCTCTTCGGCTGTAGTTTGCTATAAAATGGGAGCCAAATGGATGCGGAAGGTGCTACGCCTACGCCTCGATGTTCCCTTTGGGAGACATTTAGGTGTCTGAAAGACCCTCTATCGAAGAGTCCTCTGTAATGGAAGGTAATTTTCCTTGCCTACTCTCAACTCGAAGGTGTAAGCGGATGGTGGATTTTTGGTGCGTGACGATAGTATTATAAGAGCACAAGCTCAGATGCTTTCTAAGTTTTGGAGCTGCCTCTATTACAATGAAGACTGCTGCAGCTCAGTTTTAGAATGAAGTATGGAGAGAAGGAACTGGAGTTCCTCGCCCCGCTTCTCCCCATAATGAAATATTAGAATGTTAGAGAAATGTTTTATGATTGCCTGTTTCAACTCAAACTCTTAATAAAGAGAAAACATTGGGCCATGGATTTCTATAAGGAGACGTCTTATTACCTTGGCTGAAAATCACTGTATTCGGTGTTGAAGAATATTTCTTAATGTGGTAAATACAGGTTAGCTAAAATTTTGAATGAGTCCAAGATGTTCGACGCTGCCCGGCGCAATACACACGCGGGGAGTGTTATTCCGGTTTGCATATTCTTAACATCAGGGGTTGCTTGGCTAGGCCTACTGTGAAACGTATTCGTGTCGGTGTCATGAATTAAGTATTACTTTGGCCACGAACATGCTATCAGCTAACGTCTGTGTATCCAAGCTGCGTTTAAAGGTCTTAAGGCATTTTTGTGACCCCACACGTTATAATTACCTTAATGAATATCATAGTCTAAAAATAAATTCGTACCAACGTGGAGGAGAAGTAATATATGTAATTAATTTTGTATAAATTTTATTGGAGCTATCTTATGCCATAAATTGTCATAGAATACAATCTGATCTCAGAAAATTCCAGCATTCATAAATACAAACATTAATAGTTGTGATACTGATCGATGGAATCATCGTCACTAAAAACAGCCAAAGTCTGGATGGCACAATATATACCAGTTGATTTGAACATGTTTTTCAGAAGGAGTTTGTATGGAAGCAGAACATGCCATGTGACATGTTATAGGTTTGATACGTATACTGTCTCATTCAAGTGAAACTCTCAGCACAAGGTCACTCTTTACTGTTTTTAGGTGTTGTTTTCTGGCTCAGACGGTTGACCAGAGCTGTGAAATTGTTACAGGGCTATCTCCTTGTCTCTGTAATGTACTGTTCTCATGTTGGCACCGAAGTCCCGTATTGTTCTTATGAAAGTTACATACATTGATTCTAATTTTCAATAACAATGGTAACTCTTAACTTCGTTATACATGCGATTAATTTTATAAAGTGATTTGGCCGCATGCGTTAAAAATGATATAATAATCTGTTACCTGCGAATTCGTACGAGTGGATTTAAAATTCTATTGCCAGAATTAAATATAGAAAGCTGTAAGTTACATAAAAGGTGTCACAAAAACCACGGAGTTTGGATAATATGACGGGGAATCACCATACTGAACCTATATCATGAAGAGAACAAATTTGCAACAGGTTTAAAAATCATACACGAAATGCCTGCGAGAGAAACAAAGCTCGAACAACCAATATGACATTATAAAGAACCACACATGTTATACATCTATCTGCCCCCGTTCGGTTAGTTTTCAAAATTTTATTACATAATATGTTATTTAACCTGAAAAAAAAAATATCCTACGTCCTTACTATCAATCAAGATAAGTTTAGCCGTTTACTTGTGAAGGGGAACAAACATACAGAGAGTTACTTTCGTATTTGTAATGTTTGTGTAGATATCAGCACCATTGTTTCATAAAATCTTTATGGGTGAACTAAGCCAAAGGTGAGTGAAGAATAAGCAGTGGGTGTATGCTGCAGGAATACAGCAGTAAGACTAAGAGCCGGCAGTGGTGTCGCCTCCAGAGAGGCCAGCTCCGAGGAGACGGAGACCTCGGCTGCTCCTGTATTCATGAGAAGCCACGCAGCGCCGCGCGAAGAGCTACGGCGCACCTTTTGATGTGTAATTCCCACGGGACAACGCCTGGGGACCTACACAGTCCTAACCGAGCAAACGTCTCCAGTTTAACCCGTCTCCGGACGAGAGCATATTAGGCTGTACAGCAGGTAACGTATTATTAGTGGGATTTAGTTCTAACATTTCTTCGTGTTATATCATTAAGGTGTCATCATGTAGTTCTACGCCTGCCATGGAATATTTGGCTTGAGATCAGATGCCGGAATGCATTTCCTCCATCGAAACTTATTCGTAGGCAGCACAGTTGGTGTTCCTTATCTACAGACCGCGCACCATAACACATGGATTGAAATACGTACATTTTCGGAGTGTGTGTGGAAGGAGATCACATGATCCTGTTTATGATTGTCCTTCCGCCTGATGAAGACATAAAACCTGTCAGCCTCGGAAGAAAACGCCCGAATAGCCAACGCTGGGTTTCAAAACATCCCTCCTCTCATCTTCGTAAAGACTTACCGCATATAACAACACGTAACGGCGTCAAAGCAGTTATTGAGACCGTGCAACAATCAGCACTCAACCTCTAGTTCCGCCTCATAATTTATATATCTCACATAAACAACAAATATGTTTATAGCAAGTTCAGTTAACAGTGACGACTCAAGGTCAGTCTGGTCTATCGACACTCTCTGCTGCCCCTACACCAAGAAGCGAAGGGGAAGTTTGCCACTCTCCTATATGGAGTCAGTGATCAGCTTGGAGAGGTTGGAACGGGAGATTTGGTGAGATAGAAGCTGGGTCAGGGGAACATGATCTGCAGCCAACAGTTCGCAATGAGCCAGGTGAAGCACACATAACACAGGTTACATGTTGCACCTACATAGGGCGACACTTAAGAGCCCCTCATCACCAACAACATGCCTTGACACGAGCCGGGTGGTAAGCAGAAGTTGTTTATACTTAGGATATAGCTAACCGTGAGGATAGAGGAAAACAGTCAGGAATATGACTTTTCTACTGTTCTTCTCAACATGAAGAACAGTTATCTCTTTTTAAAATTGGTGACGTGAGCAGAATGGATGTCCTGATATCAAAACTCAGCTAATAGAGTACGGTTGCTGTCACTAATGAGTACATGGTGATAAGAAAATCAACGATGAACCTCTCTCAATACAAAGAGAAATTAAGTGATAGTGACAAAACGGTTAATTATAACTGAGGGTATCCTTTTTGCAGCTTCCCATTATAACAATAAGTTTTCTATGTTAATGCATCTTTTTTCTAAACCCTCCACATTGCTCCATGTATCTTTTGTCATAAATTTACCATCTAAAAATTTTAACATCCTCTCGTTCCTTTGACATTTAAAAACATTTCATGAACATCAATAATAACTCTTTGACTTCATATTTAATATCTTAGCCAGTTTTTCTTCGTAATTCTAATAATTCTCAAACTAGTTCTCCTCTCATCAGGTCTAGTTAGAATTTAGTCTGTTCATCTAACTGATCTTCTCCATCCTCCGCCAGAACCACATCTGAAAAGTTTCCAGTCCCTTTCCTCAGAGTTCAAGTCTCGATGCCGTATAGAGCCCTGCTCCAAACGAATCAGGATCCACATTGTAGTATCTCGTGTACATGAAAGGAAGCTACAACAAAACAACTACTTGTTTTACTGTGAACATCGAGACAAATGTTCATGAACTGCACGAAGTTAAAATTTGTGCTTGGGATAAGCACGGGGTTCTCTTCACTAATCAGAGACAAATACCATCTAATAATATTTTAATGCATTCATGGTGCCAAAGGTCACTAATGATTACTGACAATTATGGTACCCATAACTCGTACAATTTAAAGACTAATAATGAAAACACATGAATATAACCTATAATCAAGAGTTACGATGTGGCTTAGTGATATTACATTGACGTTGTTGACATTAAGTCAATGAAATGCCTCGGCTAACTAAGCACAAACGACGTGCGATCCAGAACACTCGAGCACCAAAAATGTTGGAGAACACGAAAACTCTCATAGAACGGCACCGTAATTAACGTTTAGCATTGTACAGAGGCCGAGTGTCCTTTGTTCATGTAAATGGACTGAGGACTGATTTGGGGTGTGGACACACGGATCTCAGTAGTCACAGTGTCTACGTTAACTGCATGAAAGACTGCGTAGGTCTGGCGTTGTTGCTCGTCCCGCGCGTGAAGCGGCGTAGACGACACGCTAAGGTGATAGACTCTGAATCTCTAACACAACAGTCACAGATTCCATACAAATCAAATTGTTCTAACACTGTGGCTTCTTTAATTATTATTCCGTGTGGTCGTAATAACCTGCTGACAGGGTTTCCATTGCTTGCGCATTCCGCACGGAAGCGTTCTGGAGTACTTCACATTACACAGCAAGCTGAGCCAGAGGTGAAGATCGGGTTAAGTGCCTATGTAAATCCCAGCCGAGTAGGGATTCGAACCGGGAACCTTTCGATTTCCGGCACACGCGTTAACTACTGAGTCACCAGGCCGCTCAGCACTGTGGTCTAATGCACTGGCGGAGGCGTTATAGCTCTGGCGGGGCCACGTGCTAGGGAGGCACAAGCCCGCGAGTCTCGCCTCGTGGTCGCAGCAGCCGGCTTCCGGTCTTGTGGAAGTCCCTGTTGTGGATCTTGTAGACCCCGGCACGGAACAACAGAAACACATGTCTGAGCGGTGTGTCACGAAACTTTCACCCGTTGGCCGTCCATTCAAGCCCACAAGCTCGCCAAACTCTCAGCATTCCTAACAGGCTAGGATATGATGCCGACACAAGCCTACTTTCCCGCGGCTTCTTCCTCGCCGTCTCCATACAAAGAATGCCGTCCATATCAGTGGCACGTGTAAATGTGCTTGAGGGCTACTCAGCAAAATATAACAGTATTTTTTTCTTGTTGAAAGTTTCGTTAGCAAATCCCATGCTGCGCTTTATTTGCTGCTTACAATTCATATCTTCCTTCTCAAGAGGACCTAGATATAAAACACTTTGAAATATTAGGCCTATCTTACTTTATTAGCTAATTGAAAAAGCATTTTTTTCTTTGTATATTTAATACAATGCTCTTTGTCCTCTGTATATTAATTTGCATTTTGTATTCTTCACATACATTATCAAAATTAATAATTTCTTTGATATTCTCTTCACTTTCAGCTAGTAAAACTATTTCATCAGCAAATATCATACATCCTATCCTCTTTCTACCATTTCGCAGTCCTTTCTTAACGTCCAGACACCTGTTAAAAATGTCATCCAGATATTCGTTGATGAATACTTGTACCTACGAAATTTTATTTAATGATGGAATAGTTAGATAAAACTTTACATTTTTTCTAAAACTTCATTAATAAGAGTCACAAGTAAGAAAGAATATTCGTCTGCCATTTTCCTTTATCGACATGGAAATATTTTTGTCAGGTACTTAAAAGAAATTAGTAGAGATTTTTACATCTGTTAACTGACTGAAGCTGTTTACATTTTTTTTTCAAATACGCTTAATAAGCAAATGCAAGCGTATTCGTTTTAGTAATGATTTTTTTTCAACTGGTTTATTATTGAATTTCTACTGTGAAAAGTAGCCATAGCAACCAATATAAACGTTTCAATTGATCAGAATATATACTGAGGTTGGAGAAACCCGTTAAATCGGTGATCAATGGAATATTTGTATTTAGTGTAGAGATGATTCATGGAATTCTTCACAGTTCATTACATTATATTAATTATGTTACTTTGATTACATTTGATAACCATCTAGGGTATAGGTTCCCAAACTAAGGCCCTCTCCCTAGGGGGGCGCGGGGTCTTGGTCATTTCGCCGTCCATATGGATGATACCTAGGTTTACACCGTCGCAAGTACTATGTCTCCTTCACTGGCTCTTAAAGTTGAAAACCTTTAGTCTAACATAACGTACTTATTGATTTTCCTGTGAAATACCATTGTCAGTGCTGAGAATTTTTGCCAGACGGAGGGTTCTTTTTCTTTTGACAGGGGAGGGGGGAGGGAGGCCGAGGGAACTTTTCTTTTGCCGGAAGGGATGCGTATTAAGAAAAAGATTGGGAACCTCCACACTAAGGTATGTACAATAGTGCATACATTTCTTAACAAAGCAGTAATATTAGCAGCTACCCGCCAGTGTGGCTGGCGCGTTAGGGCACCGCCATTCTGCATCGGGGAGGTAACGGCATCAGCTCCGAGTCTAGTCCCCGCGTACCTGTCAACCTCACTGCTGTTTATAGGAGATTTCTTGCAATAGTCTATGCAAATGCTGGGACGGTCTTCAATCTCCTCTTTATAAACTACACATTTCTAAAAAAAAAGTACAGTTATTACACATAACACAGTAAAATATTCCGCAGACAGACGGCATTCCTCCAACATGTTGAATGCTCTGGATCTCTGGTACTAGGCACACGGGTAGGACACGTGTCCTCCCGCTCTTATGATTTCACGCTGGATTCCCTTGTAACAGGTGGCCCGTGTCGTGTGGTCCGCTAGGGCCGAACAGAGAGAAAAAAATACCAACTACTGACCATATCTTATTTACATACCATCCCAAAAGTATAATCGACTTGAAGCGTTAAACACATAATAATCCATCTCAGTTGCAATATTTTAATTCAGTTTCCAGAAACTTTGCTAATTGCTACATTTATCAAGAACCAACGATTGTGAATAACTTTGTCAGATTCTCCTTTCCGTACCAAAAATCATGCTATATTTTTAAAATAATTTCATGAATATCTACCAAGGGAATGAACTAGAGTGCTGAAGCCAGTACATTGATCTCAACATTGAGACGCTTAATGGAAGATGTTGTATTATCCCGCTGACAATGTAACTGTCATTTTTTTTAACCCTCGTCGACGTCGAGGCATTAGAAGCGGGAAAGGATGGGGATAAGGAACGGTAAGGAATGGCCTTTATAAAGGAAGCATTCCGGCTTTGGCCTAGAGATGTTTCAGGAAACTATGGAAAACTCTAATCTGGATGCTCGGACGGGGATTCGAACCAACGTCCTTCCGGATGCGAGTCCAATACGTTACCGCTCACCCACCACGCTCAGTAAGTAACTGTAAAATCGGTCCAAAGTGATGAGTTCCAGTCGCACGGTACAGATACTCCAAATGGTTCTACAAATGTCTAATGAAAGTCGTGATATTAATGATTAATACCACGACCGCCACGATATTACTGTGCAAACCTTGCCTATCAACTGCCTTCTGTTATTCATCGCTATTGTGAAGTATCACTGAAACCCTGTACTTACCACTAGACTGGCATCTCACCTGAAAGTCCTCTTCTTACCAGTGCAATTAATTTATGAGAGTACACTGATTGTTCATTCCAGGCGAGACTTTTAGACTACTGACATGAAGAGCTTTGCATTTCAGTGACAACTCTTTCAGCCCACTGACGACGAATAGTTATAATCATATTTGTAATCACATGACTTTAAGCTGATAAAAATTTTTCAATGGTTGTAACATGATAAACGACGTTAAAAAGCAACTGTTGGACGGGCATTGAAAAGCCGTTAACACCTGGCAGTGCTTAGATTAGCGGAAAAATGGAGTACATATTGATTACTGTTAGTTCACCATAACGTTTTCCTGATAAAGCATCGATATGTGAATCACATAGAGAACGTTCATATAATTTGATTTCGGCAATAACCCCCGCGTTCATGATTACCTGAAACAACTCCTGGCGAACTCCAGGATGGATTACTTAAGAGACGAGGCTGAATTCCCTCCAGTTCGTCGCTCCCAAAAAATGACCTCGACGAGAAAAAAAAAAGATGATGATGATGAAGAAGAAGAACAAAAGAACAAAAAGAAAGAATATATTGGAAACAAGCGTTACCGTGAAAACATCAACCCTAGTTTCTTACGATTCTGGAAGCTTAGCTCATAGCGGAGGCCATTGCGCCTCTAGGAATACTGGATCAGACATTTCTCCGCAGTGTTTGAACCAGTGATATTCCTAGAACACCTGAGGCGGTACACTTCTGAGATTTCAGATTCAATGAATTATCCCAGCGGTTGGATACACCAACACCCACACTGTTCAGGTAATGAACACACGTTCACCTCAAGAATCAGCACAGGGCGCTATCACGGTGTCACCGAGCGCGTTGGGTTAGCGGTAACGCTCCGGCCTCGCATTCGGGAGAACGCTGGTTAGAATCCCCGTCCGCCCATCCAGATTTGAGTTTTCCAAAATCACTCCAGGCGCATGCAGGGATGCTTCTTTCCTTCCTTTCCCGCCTCTAATGACCTCGACGTCGACGAAACGTAAAATCATAAGCAAAAAAAAAAAAAAAAAAAAAAATACAAAAAAACACGGTGTCAACGTACCCTAAAGCCCCAACACCAACAGGAAACATACTTTTTTTGGTTGCGCTCTTACAGCTCGTCGACGTCGGGGTTGTTAGAAGCGGGAATGGACTGGGCCAAGGAACGGTAAGAAATTCGGCGTCTTGATGGAGCCATGCCAAGGCGATAGTGTTACCGCTCCCCCACCACTCTCGGTAACAGTAATCAGCAGAGCGGCATGTGACAGTACGATGGTGTAAAGTGACAATAACCAACAGCAGCGACATATATGCCTGACGGATCGTTATTTCACAGAATTCTGTTGTATAATTCCACATCTGTCAAAAAGTATCCTCTTTCACTGAGCGAGTTCGTCAGACCGCAGTGGTCCGTCTCATATCGCAGGCTCTCAGTATAGAAACTCTGATAACAGAGTGGTGAAACTATTAACCAGCTCTTCATCAGCGAATAAAACACTATACAATTACTAGACGGCCTAGTAAATTGCACTGCCCGTCGGGATTAAAGGGGGCGGGGGGAATTGGAATTATTCACTTCATGCTTTCATGGAGTATGATCAAAACTGTCAATTCATAGTTAACATGGTTTTACGTGAGTAGTGTTCTAAGCAGTACGTCTACGTTAACAAATTAAACACTTAGCTACGTAATGCTAAGAAAAGCCATAATATGCAGTTTAGTATTAAGAAAAAATTGTACTTATTTGTTAAGGGCAATGATTGTTAGACTTTAGAGAAAATAGGTATTTTATCAATTGCTATTAACACCTAAATTAATGCTTTCAGTAAATAACTTTTTAATGTCATCTTCGCAAGTTATACATTTTTTTGAAGCATTCTATGGCGTTACTGCTGACTAGAGCCGTTAAAAAATTAATTATTATTATCAGTTAATCAATTTCCATAGACTAAAACAGTGCCGTTGGGCATATAAGGAAGTGCAGCACCTGTGCTGCCTCAGTATCTGTCGGTCCGCCGACCAGTACAGACGTTTGCGCACCTGAGGAAGACAACGAAGGTAGCCGTCGAAATCAAGTGTTACCACAACACAATCCGGCGGTACACCCGTGAAGATTGCATTGCAGTTATAAGACGGGAAACTCTCCGTTCTTACAAATCTTCTATTCACAATTTTCTTACAAACCTACCTGTGAACATTCTAATTTTTTGTTTCTTATTTTTTATTTTTTTTACTTGCAACGATAGCGTGCCCACTGCTAGCACCTACCGCTGATCTCATGGTACCTTATTCTTTGGGCCTGCATTACACTGTAAAAGCTCTTTGTCAAAAATCTTTGATCAAAGATATTTTATAAAATATTTCACAGTGTAATTGGACATATTTTATAAAAGATTTCTTTTATAAAATGTAATACGTTGCCATTACATCTTTTTTTTAAAAAAACTTTGAAAGTAAACTAAGAAAATGGCGCAAGACAAATCACCAAACTTTGTTAGGACTGCTGAACCCATGAAAATCTTGATTTCTGAGTATAAACAGAAGAAAATGTTGTAGAATCAGAGATATTTAGACTATAAGAATGGGAATAAAAAGCAGACACTAACTAATATTGCGAAGTTAATTAGTTCTACGAAAGAAGGCTGTGCCGTTAATGAAGTGAAAATGAAAATTAATGGATTAAGAAACTAGTACTTAACAGGTTTCTGGAATAATAGCTGTGCAATACATGAGGCCTACTGCAGAATGGTGTAGATCCGCCACCAGCATTTGAGTATAACCCTTTGCACATAAAATAGACACCCAATAGTATATATCGTTAAGTTCGGCGGTAATAATTCTCATATAGAAATTTTTGAAAATATTGGAGTAAGAATTTATTGGAACTAAGCTGCAGCTTCGACAATAATTTTTATAATATATCACGTCTTCACATTGCAGCTTTTACACTTTACTTTGATGAATTCGTTTCATATCAACTCTTGCAAATCCACGATCTAACTAAAACATGTTTACTTCTCTTTTTTTTTTCTTCAATAAAACGCAAATTGTTACAGCTGCACTTTCTGCGGCTGCACAAGCATACGAGTTTACATCATTCATTTCAGAGAACTATGATGAAAAATTTTATGTAGTTAAATAGGCCTGATAAGATGATATAAAATATCTTTTATAAAATAAATATGATAAAACCTTTTATAAAAGATCTTTGACAAAGATCTTTTACAGTGTAATGCCGGCCTTGCTTTGGTCCTCAGGACACCGCATTCCTTACGCGTGGTGGGGACCTGCGCGCAGGCTTAGACCCCCACAACTTGTTCAGCATATACTTCACCTGCTTACTCCAGTTCCTGACCGCCTCACGCACCAAAGAACATTTGCGGGTCCCTTAAGTCTAAAATCAAGTGTTAGTATGTTCATGTCTATCTCTTCCAAACACTACTACTAATCTCATTGTTCTAGCAATTTCCATTCAAACCTGGTCTATATCCAATATTAATACTACTCAACAATAAAATTTTAGAAAAGTTGTTTTCCACCTTAAATTTATTTTAGAAAAAAAAAAAAATGCGATGTACACTGTTGATGATAGAGCTGCTAAAACCGTAAACGTTATAATGTTTGTTTGATTGTCTATTCGTTAGAGAAACTAATGAACGGATTTTAACTAAACTGCGTATACTCGTAGTGATAGGAAATGTTGTCGGTCAGAATATAGAATACTTTATATACAAAAATTGAAAAAAACTCTTATGATATAGAGTAATTTTTTTTTGTCTGGCCACGCATATCGGAGGCACTCAGGAAGGGATTTTGTCTCAGCTTCCCAAAGTGATAGTTTATGTCATCAGTTAACACACAGAGAACTTTCTGCCTCTCAGAACCGGGCGTGCTGGGTGAGTGGTAACGCTCTGGCCTCGTATTCGGCAAGACTTGGGTTCGAATTCCGGTCCGGCCATCAAGGTTTGGATTTCCGTGGTTTCCCTAAATCACCCCAGGTGAATGCCTGGATGGTTCCTCCAAAAAGACATGGCCGGATTCCTTCCCGTTCCTAACCCCCAGTCTTTTCACCGCTTTAATGACCTCGACGTAGAACGAGGCGAAAAGCCAGAAAAAAAAATTAGCACATAGAGTGCAAAACAGTAAATTTTTAATTTTTGTCTAACTGTGCACGCTTCGCGCATAAACTATTGAACGAATTTCAACCAAGTTTAGCATACTGATAGCTTATGTCAGCAGTTAACATATAAGCCATTTTTTACCCTGATTAGTACCATATTTCTTCCATGATACACAGCTTAAAACCTTAAATTTTGGAATGTCTGTATATCACTTTAATTGTATATCTATTTCACGGCCTGCGGCCAGGACTCTGATGGCTCAATTTGTTAAGGCATAAAGGTGGGGTATGAAAGGTTCCCGATTCAAATCCCGGCCTTGATTGGAATTTTTACGGGCCTTAAAATTGACCATTACATGAGTGAAAGCTTTGTTTCGAACATTCGGTTTCGGCCAGTTTCGACAAAGAAAAAACTAGTTTCGCTCACAGTTTTGGTTCGGCCGTAGCTTCTGCCTCGCCGAAACTCAGTTTCGTGAATTATCGCGCGTCGTTCGGCTAACATCGGGTGAGTTCGTGGCTCGTGTGTGACTGATCGCCAACTGAGTTCGCCGCCCGTCGTGATTGTGTTGAGTGAATTTATGTCTTTTTTTCTCGCGCATGAATGGTTAGGTAAGTATTTGTTTTTACTTTTAATTCCGACATATTTTAATGGCATTTCTTTCTGTTGAGTTATTCACTCGGATTTAAGCTGCATATACCAGGGCAATATACGTGCGACACGTATTGCGGAATCAACTTGCTTATCCGCTTACACTGAGGCAATAACTGGTGCTCCAGAGGGCCATCCACAAATTACGTCACATGAATTTTGTGATTTTTGGACCCCTCCCTCCCCCCTTGTCACAGGTTGTCACATTTGTGTGACCCCCCCCCCCCCTGGTGTGACATTACATACTTTGCAATTTTAAATTTATAAATTAAAACAGCACTTCCAAAATGATTTATGTATTTCTAGTTAAAAAATCATATCAACAATAAATCAAACATTTAAGAAAATATAAAAAAAACATAAAAATTGAATTAATGATACAAAATTGAGTCATCATGTGTCCATAGATTTTGAACCCATTCCTTGATACTGTTTATTATTGGCATAATAGTCATTTCATTCTTTATTTCGATAGTGTTGGGAACATTCGATGTGTCAACATCATCTTCATCTTCCGCCACGAGCCAAAAAGTGATACAAATTATGCATGTGATGTCACAAAGTTTATGATACGTCCCCCCCCCCCCCCTTGTCACACGATGTCACACTTTGTTGACCTCCTTCCCCCCCCCCCCCCTAAAGGTGTGACGTAATTTATGGATGACCCCTAGTTATGAGAGAAGTCCCATTTCTACTCGTAGAGAAATGACAGACGTTTTTACACGGGACAGTTGTGTAGGTGCCGTCTTATGTAGATATCGCAACAGTCGAGAACAAACACTAGGCAACAAAACATGTCGATCAGAAGGACCCAGTTTTCTGCTCATTTTAAATTTCTATTATTCCTGTCGAAACAATAAACGAGAAGGAAAAGGAAGGATTGGACAAGAGGGTGAATATTACAAAGGGGTGAGCTGGTTGTTCATCGGACATTGTTATCGGGGTTAAGGTTACAAGATTTTTGACCAATTGATAACTTTCTGCGAATTACAGCAGAGGATTTTTAGTACTTACTAGCATCAGTAGGACCAATGAAAAATGAGTAAAAAAGTGGACACTAATATGTGGAAGTCTAATGAAGCAAAATAAAAACTTTGTTCGACACTGGGATTTCTAGGTGCAGGTAAGACAAGATAACATACTATCAAGCGTGTATTTTTGTAAAAGTGAAAAATTACATGGATATTTTATATTCATAATTCTTACCTGGGGATTCGTATCATTCTCCAACGTAACTGTTTCGGAAACCAGTAGGATAAATGTAGTAAAATAAACATGTTATTTAAATTGGAATTTTTATTTAAACCTCTCAAACACTGACTATAGCGTCAGTAGTTAAAGGGCCTGAATGGCAGCAGGACTTTAGTGCGCCGAAAAACCCTCATGTACTTTGATGCGTATCATCTGCCCCATCGCAGATTTTTTTCGCTCTGACTTTTCTTTACTACCTAATTAACCTGTGTTCTCAAGTTGTGTAGTTTCCTGCTTGCCTCATTAACGAGGGGTGTTAAATATGGCACTTTGCATTTTAATTTGGTTGCGATATGATTTACTTTTTACTTCCCACAGGTCTGATAAAACTTCCTACTCCGAAATTAAAGCAAATACTTCACTTTTAACCCAGGATTATTTTCCCCATCTGGCGTTTGCTCTAGCGAAGTGTTTGGATTTTGGAAAGTTTATATATAATACAAGGCGTGTATTGGTGATCAAGCCTGTGTGAATACCGGCAGTGGGTGATAGCGAGGAGATGACCATGACCATACACAAACACTTGACTTCTGTAGTAAGCGTGCGGGAATGTTTGATTTTTGAATAAGGGAGTGGGGTGGGGGGCTGGAACTAATGACCAGTCAAATGCTGAACCACTTAAATAAAAAATTGAAATAATTTTAAATTAAACTTCATCATTATCAGAAATAGGTGAGTAATGAAGTTTCCACCAATGATTATTGTCCAACTCAATTGCATTAAACTGAAACGAACTAATGAACAATCCATTTAAATTAAAATAAACAACCTCATGTACAACTGTAAGGCCTGTTGCACTATCCGTTCTGAATATTGCAGCCAGTTACAACCTTCAGCATTAAAAACTGCACATTTCTGCTCAAGTGTCCGTCCCTCAAAGTCTCATAACTTCAATTTAGAAATTTGTAATTGCGCACTACTTTACTGTTAATGACTTTAGTTTTTATTATCCTTAACAAGACTATAATATAAAATTTCGAAAAATCATGGTAGTTGAAAATAATTCTGATGGGATTGATGGGAGGCCGAAGAAAATAATTCCTTTTTGGTAACCTCGCTGCGTATGAAATGAAATATGGTAGTACACAGACTCGCAAGATGTATGCATTTTCCTTTTTATTCCATGATTTGTGGAAGCTTTTGCCTAAAGACATAAGAAATACCAATTCCTACCGATTCTAAAATT
Source organism: Vandiemenella viatica (assembly GCA_031002005.1). Classification (NCBI taxonomy): domain Eukaryota; kingdom Metazoa; phylum Arthropoda; class Insecta; order Orthoptera; family Morabidae; genus Vandiemenella; species Vandiemenella viatica. The sequence goes on along the minus strand of JARYHS010013630.1, from coordinate 154,997,587 downwards.
CTTTTAAAAATATCTAGATTTTTCTGAAAAAAGTGATGTTTCTGGAATTTGTATTTTTTGCAAATTAAGTAAATAGATGATTTCAGCTGACATTTTTATTTTCTTTTTTTTTACAGAAAATTAGTTGTATCATTTGATTCAGAATTTCATGACGCGGGTACTAAATTTTATGAAAATTTTCAAATTTCTTCCAAGGCGCAAAATAATTTTTTTACAACCGATTTTTTTTTCTCTTGATTTACTTATAAAACTTGGATGACAATTTTTCAAATTCTCCAAAGTATCTTTTTATTGATTTTTAAACCATTACGTTTTAATTTTTTTTATAGAAGGAGTTAACTCTTTAGATTAAGTAATTGGTTAACGAAATAAACGCTTGATCTGTGAGAACACCAAAACGAAGTAAGAGCGAATGTTAAATACGGTACTTAAGAAGAATAAGGACTGTTACCCCTGTCTTCGCACGAGTGGGCTTACAATTTTATTGCTAGAATTGGATATACTAAGATATAAATTACATAAAAGGTGTCCCAAAAAGCGAGGAGTCATAGCTATGACGGAAAAAACCATCACAATACCATTCTACCAGTGAACCTGTCTCTTGAAGATACCAATTTGCAACATTTTTAAAAAATAGGATTAAACTAAGGGGCGAGAGGTTGACTGTGGAAGGCTACCCACCACATTTCCTCCAGCATTCTTTTTTTTGTGGGGCTGGAGGGTTGAAAATCTGTGAGCTAGCTACATATGACTGCTCATGGGGAAAACATGAAGACAAATTTTTTTTTTTAGGTAAACACAAAGTCATAGTCTGATGCAGCTCATATTCACATCTGTACTTTGTAATAAGTTGTGCCCATACATAAAATTTATAAACAGATCATACATAAAATGTGTGCGAGAGAAACAAAGCCAGAGCGACCGATATAACATTACAGATACTTACACGCTATCCGCTTTGTCATTGTTCTGTCAGTTTTAAAATTTCATGAAAAATTTGTTATGTATCCTGAAAAATGTATTCTGTGTCCTTCATAAAGATACATAGTATTTCCTTGCCAATATTCGTCAAGATCGGTCCAATCGTTTAGTCGCGAAAACGTAGCAAACGGATAGAGTTACTTTCAAATTTATAATATTAATATTTTTGTAGATTGAAAGATATAGTTTGAAATGAATTTTTTCTTCAAAATTTCGGTGATAAAAACTTTATGCATGGTTGTATATTTAAGTTTAAAATGAAGGGATCAGATGAATGGATTAAATATGAATGGGAATAAACGTTTTGAGGATATTAAACATGTAATAAGATTGCTGCAGTAGTTATTAAGTGATCAGGGCAGGATATCAAAATATTGCGGATGGCATCAATCCAGTATAGAGATTGATCGCAAAGAGCTTGTGTATACTGTGGTGATTAATCGAACGTGAACAGGAGCTGTAAAGTGTGTCTGGTGGTGGAGCTTTGCGCGCCTGGTAGTTACCACAGTTAAGTCTCGGGGATGAGAGTTTACGGGGCGGCGCGTGTAAAAACTGCTGCCGTCCCGGGCCACCCTAATCCGCTTATATAGCGAGCTGCCAGATGACCAGGCGCCGCGCTCGCCGCAGAAGGCGGCGCCAGATGCTGCCACAACGAACAAGCAGCTTTTATTTTATCCTTCTTATGACACCATACCCTTATCGATACTAGGTGGCTGCCATTGTAATGATCAGAAAGATAATAAACACATAATCGTGACTCGATACATAATAATTAAGGGTCGGATCTGTATGACGAGTCATTTTTCACCCTGCCTTCTTTTCAGTTGCAGTGCTGAATTAAACACTGATTGAACGTTTATGATAATATTTAAATGTATTTTACACATCATATACGAGGCATGTTTTTTTAAGTAAGTACCGTTATGAAATTTACAAAAATACGTGCAAATATATGTCAATAATTTTATTTTTACATGAAAGCCTGTACCTTACTCTACTTTTCTACATAATTCCCTTCAATATTGAGGCACTTGTCATAACGTAGTACCAGTTTTTGAAAACCTTCCTCATAGAAGTCTGCCGCCTGACTTGTTAACCACTGCATCACAACTGTTTTGACTTCGTTATCGTCTTCAAGACGCTGACCGCCCAGGTGTTTCTTCAAGTGCAGGAACAGATGGTAGTCACTGGGCGCCAGATCAGGGCTATACGGAGGATGATCTAGAGTTTCTCATCGAAAAGATGTGATGAGATCTTTGCTCTGATTGGTCGCATGTGGACGGGCATTGCCATGCAGTAAAACGATGCCCTTGCTCAACTTGCCACGTCTTTTGTTCTGGATTTGTATTGGCCCGTCAGTTAGGGAGGGGGGAGCCAATACGTTGATGAAATGTAATTATTAATAATGTGTATGACATCCAATAAGTTGGTTATTTGGTTAAATGGTGAACTAGAACCATGATTTCTACAAGAAGTTAGTTTCACACAAAATTATACTCAATTTATTTAGTCTTCTGGCTTATACAAAGCCGGGTATAGTTAACGTTACGTTAAACATAATCCAAAGACAACAAACAAGCAATACCCGACATAAAAGCAAACATAAAACTGATTTAGATATATCAATGATTTTGCAAAGTCAACATGTTTTAAAGTGGTATCACAGGCCAACAACTTAAAGTTAACATTTACAAAAGAATCCCAGGGGCGCCGTTTAAAGTTAAAAGCATCGTTTGTATTTAAAACAATGAGCAACATGCTTCGAATTTGAAGTTATGAACATGAAATATTGGTTAGCTCAGTAATTGTTATGATGGGAGCAGAGTCTTATCTCAGGAGCCGTTTACGGGTTAGCAAGCCTCGTTAAAAAAAACCAATGGAACTGTGGACCTATGCGCGGTACTTTACCGTAATCGCATCTTCTCGACGAGGTGTGACACGCTCTGTGCCACTGCTGCAACGAATGCCAGATTTGCGGATATGTCCGCGCTAGCACATCAGTTTACAATCTCTGGCAGGTGGACCGCTCAGCTTCCAGCCCATCTGAGCCAGACTATGCGACCAGACACAGTCACTGATCAACGTCTAAGGGCGTGTCGGGTGACACGTCCGCACTGTAGCTCGTCTCGGCAGCAAGTGAAGTCGAATATGGCGTCGTGTCCTCTTGTCGCGGCAAAGCCAGCTTTCCTCTCCCCGCACATGGAACAGAAGCCTTGAATTAACAACTGTGAACCCCTGTATCCGTTCACGATTGGTGCATCGATATATGTCCATCATCACGTGCTTCGTGTCGTCGCTAACATTTGCTACCCGTTCCCACACATTTTGCTTGACCTTGTCGAGGCACTGGGGAGGGGTGAGGTCAGTACACTCGGCAGGTAACGGTTGCCGCGCGCCACCCCTTTGTGAGCGGAGGCGTCAGCAAGTCGACGACACTGAGCATTGTCCCGTTCTCTGAACGTTCAAAACTGCGGTTGAAACTTCACACATTTAATATTTTCTGAATAGCAAGTTTTGCACAGAAATTAAATCATATAATAATAAATCTGGCTGCCCGGGTTTATTACATAATTATTCACCTATGAATTAACACTATTATTTATAATATTTACAATTTAGATAAATGAATGTTACAAAAAAATCTGAATATTAATTAATTATTTATTAATAGTCGTTGTGGATGACTCTGTCATACCACAGGATTGAACGGCGCAGATTGTTCAATGTCTCACAATAAGCTGCTGCATTGATTGTCTCATTACGAGGCAGAAATTCCACAAGCAATACTCCTTTTCTGTCCCAAAAAACTGTGCACATGATTTTCCGGGCAGAATTCGTTTGCTTGGACTTCACTTTTTTGGGTGAATCTGAATGCCGCCATTCCATGGACTGTTGCTTTGATTCAGGTGTGACGTAGGCCACCGATGTCTCATCGCCCGTAAATATTTGGCTTAAGAAATCATCACCATCCTTGTGGTAACGCTCAAGGAAAGTCAATGCACTGCCTAAACGTTTGGTTTTGTGCACATCCGTCAACATTTTCGGTACCCAACGTGAGCACAATTTTCGGTAATTCAAGTGCTTGGTCACAATGCCATACAAAACACTACGAGAAACATTAGGAAAGTCATCACACAAGGAGGAAATCGTAAAGCGTCTGTTTTCTCTCACCTTATTGTCCACTTTATGCACCAAACTTTCAATAACGACCGAAGGACGCCCACTCCGTTGTTCATCATACACATTTGTGCGGCCATCTTTAAATGCTCTCACCCACTTTCTCACCATTCCATCACTAATAATGTTTTGTACGTAAACTTCACAGATCTCACGAAGAATATCGATAGGTTTTAGGCCTTTAGCACAAAGAAATCTTATAACAGCCCGTACTTCACAGTCGGCGGGACTCACTTATCGGAGGTATCTTAAACAATCAGTGAACAACGTAAACAAGGAAGAATTAGACTGTAATGACGTCAGTGCGTAGGCAAGAGATGCAAGTACCCAGTGCGCATGCGCGGAACGCCGACCGTAGCGCTGCAGCCACGGTGTTACAAAACGGTACTTACTTAAAAAATACGCCTCGTAAATGCATAGTCAGGCCATTTTCCTAGTTTCGGTCATATTACGATAGTATTTATGGTCATATGGTCATATTTTTAAAAAATCTGGTAATTTTTTAATATTACCGGGAATTCACTAGAAATTGAGATAATTATTCAGAGAACTGTACTGCTATTATACATTGGAGGAAAAAAACGAAACTAATTTTCACTGAGATGGTCAGAATTCATCCGTCAAGAACTAAAGATATACATTATTGTCATTCTCTTAACGTTCTGCTCTCTTTTTAATCTTGAAAATGCAGCTGCAGCATACCCGTTTCGAACCGCGTCAATCAATGTCTTACTGCCCCCAATAGTTCTTAAAATAATCCTCAGTCAGTGTTAAATCTGCTGTGGATCAGTGGGTACCACCATGCCGAAAACAAAATTTTCTGAAAGTTGGAAGCTATGGAGCTACGTATTTTTATAAATTATGTCAAATTAAAGTGATTTCAACAAAACGATTTAAAATTTAATTGGCCAGTGGTTCAGTGAGTGATCGGAAGCAAATTATGTTATCTACTTGAAAGCGACGCTACCAGGTAAAATAAATTATGTATAATTGAGCATGTTTTGATCTATAGTAAATTTTAATGATTGGTCATAATAATTTATTATTTTTACTACATATATGTCCATTTTTAGGGTCATATTTGCATGCATATTTCTCTGGTTAGAAAGATTGATCCGTAGTAATCATATCTTTAAACAAAATGCGCACAATATTTTCAAGAAAGAACAGAATTATTTTATAACTTTGGAAGCTGAGAAAGGAATATCTTGGATGTGTTGTATTGGCATGAAGCCGTTTCTTTCCTTGTAAATTCCTGAGAAGGTGAGACAGGCAGCCGAGATGTCTGTAACAAAGGTGACTAGCCCGCTCAGAACGTTTTGTCCAGCAGGAAGTGTAGGATGGACGGTGACTGCCGATCGTGAAGAAGTTGCGTGACTTTAATAAGATGAGAAGGCAATGATTGCGGGACATGACCTGTGTCGGTTACTACAAAACGCTGACAGTTAAGGAGCAGTTTTGAAAGAAGTGAATCGAGCGGACAGCCTATGAGCAGCGTGTTGATAGTTTGCCGGTTTGGAGAGTTGGGTACAGGACAGACGAGGGACAGCCCTGCCCACCACGTTGAGAGGCGTGGAGAGACCTGCTAGCCGGCACATGCAGGGTGAGTCCGTGATTATGTTACAAATTTTCAGGGATGATGCAGCAGGGTAATTGTATCAATTTGAAGTTATAAGAAAAAAATCGTTCCGATACCTTCCTCCCTGCATAAATGCACCAGTCCACACAGGGTTCATCAGAGACATAATACCCAGCGTTGTGGAACATATCCCACTTATTCCATAAATAATGTGGTTCAAACGTAATAGATCCGCGCCTCACTTTGGTCTGAGAGTTAGTGAACACCTTGATCAGACTTTTCCTGATAAGTGGATAGGCAGATGAGGTCCTGATCCGTGGCCAGCACCTTCACCTGATCTCACTTGTGGTAATTAGTGAGGGTTTGCTGTGGGTAATTATTGTTTAACATTCCCCACTTAACTTCTGATTACTTTTAATATTAATAATATTATTGATTTTATCAATTTAATATTTTGATTATTTGATTTGTCAAATAGGCAGTGGGTGCAAAATGATATGCTATCATTTTTCACAAATAAAGTTATTACTTGACATATGTATTAGATTAGTTTTGAAGGGCTACACACGTCGCTGTATTTACTATTATTTTTAATACACAAATAATCAAGGGTTCAGCCAAAATCAATACCTAGCCTAACAATGTGAGCAATAAAACGTTCATAATAAACAAACAACAATTAAATATTCATGTTAAATTTAAGCATGATGTCAAGGTTAAATTTAGTTAACTTGAAAAGTTGGGCATAGGAAGCTAATATGAAAAATCCCATAGTTTATAAAGCTCACAACAAATACAACCTTACAGAAACAAATATCTCCATTATACTTCACCTATGGTGCTTTTAAGTCTCTGACTTAAACAAAATACACTTTTATGATCGATAGGAAAATTATGACAGAGTCTTCCCATATAGAATCAGGTTGCTCACGGCTATTAACACGGCTCAGAACGATTGTCGCAGAATGATACTCTGCTCAGAGGCTCTGACGGGTCGAGGAACGCGCAATATTGAGTTCTTTTTACTGGCGGAATGTCTTTACCGTTATTGCAGCGGCCTGTCTGCACGTAAGAAAACGCACGCTCCTCCAGACAGCAGCAAGGATACCGCAAGACCAGAGATGACTCAAACGGTACTGTGTGGATAACTATAACAGTTAGCCTTACTACTTGCTGATGTCTGGTGGTGGTCTAAATCAATAACACCTCATTGATGCCCAGGCGACGGCGTGATCTCTCCCTCAGGAAGTCTCCGACGCAAAACCTCTCGAAGACGTTGGTTTATCACGATGTCGTGTCGGAATCTCCTCCAGCTTCGCGAACTCCAATGCGTGGTCCCGTAAGATATGTGGACACAGAATATACCAAATAGCTAGTTATTATTTTGTAACAGCAATGTTGATTGGACGTTTTGCAGGGGAGTCATCAATCACGTGATTCAATAACTGCCTCGCTTCGGAAACGCTCGACCGTCTCCGGTTCTGACTTGGCTGCCAAAATTTCCAATTGCGTGTGGGGATTTCTCAAGCGACGCCAACAAAACTCTCTCCGTCCAAATTGTTTACTTCACTTGGGAAGGGACAGTAAACCCGCACTTGCCTGCAGGTAGGCGGTTCTCTTTACATCCCACTGCATTATGAAGGCCGTTGTTTGCTGATCTCAGGTACCCGTTACAGGTGACCTCCCTCTGGACTAAGCACAACTGCCGTTCTACATCACACCTTCTCAAGCAAATATTTCAGCCATTCTTAAATATTAACTATTATTATTTTAAACATTGCATGAGTCTGACATAGCAGTCTCGTTACGCACCCCATGTGGGGCCATGTAAAAAGTCTTGTACCAGACGCCTGTCGAGACTGAATAGGATCTCTTGACAAGAATTCTCGCTGCCCGAGACACTGTTCAAACGACACAGGGGATTTTAAGACGGATACGACAGAACTTTGCGAGACGCCATGCCAGCTGTTGTAAATGTGGCAGCTTGAAAAACATGTACAGATAAATGGAATTCACTATTACGGTGCCATACAGTTAGGATTTTAGGTCTCTCCCATATCAAGATACGTGCACCATTACTAGGTCGTCAACATTTGAGCGTATTGAGCGCATTCAGCGAGAATTCCGTACGTCATGTTCAGGGTTATGACGTGTGTATTGATAGGAGTTTTAATGGTGAACCATCTTCCTGTGGAATCTCACTTGTGTAGTCGTATGGCTACAAGTGAACTGAAGAAACTGTGATGGTAATTCGGAACAAACCGTGATAAAACCATATAAAAACTCATCAAGTGCACTTCAGTTCAATGTTTGTTTAAACCTGAAATGCTCTGACAGAGATACCTGTATTGATTAGGAGTTTCTCTGCTGCTCTAATCAAGGTGAATTTAAAATCATATATGTACAGTGCTAAATTCTTTTCGCCATGAACTTCAAAGTTTATGTATTTCATTAATGTGTTTTGTTTAATAAATGATGAATTATGAAACTTAAAACTTTTCCCACTGTAAAACGCAGAGACATCGCTCATGATAATTGATTCTAAAATCATAGTTAAATGATTAAAATAAGTAATAATTAAAAATTTTGCCTTAGCTAAAAAAAAATTTCACTTTTTTTCATTTAATATTTCACCATGGAGGGTGGTTAACTCAGTACTTTGGCGTAGCTACAATTTTGTGATTAGTGATTGTGCACCATCACCTCTCCTGCCCTGCCGGCTAAGTCCTCATGATGAAAATTTCTTCCACCACACCGAACGAGCCACGTGAACCCACGGCGGAGGGGGCGACAGCTTATTTTTTTTTTTTTTTGCTTTCATATCAAACTGACTGATTTCCTACTCCTGGCAATCTCGTCCTCTGCACAAGTTCCCCGCCTGCGTGACCACTTGGTGACTTGAGTAGTGGTGCCCAGTTACAGAAAGAACTGTGGATTGGTTATTAATCTATGTAAAAACACGTCAACTTGTAAACATCGCGTCGAAAACTGATGAAGTTTGACTAACGACAATATAATAAGCTTAAGAAAATTGGAATAGCAGAAACATTTGCTGTAGATACAAATAAATTTAGAACATAAACGCAGAGATGCTAAAATTTTAAGAGGAATAATATTTCAAGTCTTAGCCGCCAGTAAAAAAAAAGGAAAAGATACAATGGATAAAGGCAGCGGCAGATATATTCATAGGAAAGCAGAGCTAATAAAGATTTAGATAATCTACTCACGGTTTCGCTGACGTCTGACATTTTGAAAAGACGAGACACTGACGCAGAGGCAGGGAAACCTTCTTTTACACATTCGATATATGGATTTGTAAGTATTGGAAACGAAATATTCAGAGCTATGAATTTATTAAATAAATAACAATAGCTACCTATTTGTGACACGATATAGGAATAGTGCTTATCATCGGAGTGAAAGTTCTAGAAACTGCAAAGGATGTAAAATGATGAGAATTCTACTATCAACTACGACATAAAACAAAAGTAAAAGACAGTAAGCTAAACAACAGGCGATTTCGTTGGTAGAATTGAAAACTAGAGTATTTAGAGCATTTTCAGTGATACTGAAGTAACCTCAAGATAATAATTATTAGTGATTCCACATTTTCTCTCTTTCGCTCTGTCTATATATACCCAAAATAGACCAGACCATAATTATTTGGATTGTGAATTATATTTGAGCATGTGTGGGAGCAATACAACAGAAATATTAGTGGAGCAATCATTTCCACACCTGTATTGGGTCCACTGTGCGCTTTTCTCAATCATTCACGCGATGCATCAATTATGGTGTTGCTCTAGTTGATAAACGCAAATACGAATAATATTCTAAACTACCAATATGAAAAAAGTATTTTATTTCCTCTTTCTATCTTTTTTATGTGTTTGGAGCTGCTATTGAAGAGATCCAGTTGTAATATGTCGAATATTAAATAGCCTCTTTTGGAGGTAATAGGATGATAGATCGTATCTTTACTAATGTAATAATTAGTATTAGCAAGGAACAATCTCGATAAACCACAAACTGTAATTTGTGTCGGAGTCTTCCAGATAACAGCTGCAGTACCATTGTGCTCGACGCAAAGTATTTAGAAAAAATTAATTTTTTGTCATCACATGAAACAGTGGTGTCAGAAAAAGTAAATAAAAACAAATTTGGAACAAAGAGACGAAATATTTTAATATTTAGCCTTAAATATTATAATCTTTCTCCGTATCATCTTATAATAGGAATTTTGTAATAATCTTCGCTTTAATCCTCATATACCATACAGTGTTACTAGGTGTGTTAAAGTACTACCAAACTGAACCAGGGTTCTGCTTCAAATTCAGGGCCCCGCGTTGCGGCTGTGGCGATTGCGATTTTTAGGTGGTATCCAGTAATCAAGCAGACGACTTCTAGGACGATCCACAATTTGGTCTTCATATACAACATATTTTACTAACAAAAAATAAACCTACTACCCAGAACACAAGTTACACGTTTCACTGACAGATGGCAACACTTAGTTCCTCCACAATGGAATTGGATCACCAACGCGTCATTAAAGCAGACACTGCGACTAAGAGATTCACATCATTAAGAGTTCGTGAGAACTCCAGGAGTCTAAAGACGGCCATCTCATTCGTGACAGAAATCGACTCAAAAGACTTTGTATTAAGAGCAACCTAACGACAGAAAATATACTATCTATTTATCGTACCATATTTTACAGGATATACAAAAAGTGAGGACACATGTGCGTACCACAAGCTTGTACAATTTTGTATCTCTAGATTTAATGTGTTTATCCAATCAATTATACTGAGTAACGCGTCGTGATTTCCAATATTGCTCCTTTCTATGCTCGAGTCAGAAACAGTATGGTGGATTGTCTGTGAGGTGGCTCCACGGTCACAATTTGCAGAATCTACCCAGCCACATTTGTGTAATAAGTAGCCGCATCTGCTTTTTCCTCTTCGGATTTGATTGATGATTTTCCCTTGCTGTCTGGTGAGATGGGACCATTACAACAATACTGAAAGGCTCTCAGCCAGATATTTATTGGCTACCGATGACTGCTCACATTGAGTTATCCACAACTTGTTGATATTGAAAGAGGGCTGTGTAAAGTTGATTGCTGTGCGCCACGGCGTTGGTGTTTTGCTTGAGTAATGTCCTGATGCATAGGCAGCGGAGAGATTTTAAGAATGCTGTTCCACACCTACAGGAGACCTTCTGATCTTCTTAGTGCTGGAGGTGAAATGTTACATAGCACTGGAAGCCGTGCGGTGTTTGTACTCTGAATGCATGCCACAATTATTCGCATTGCCTGATTTAGTTGCAAGTCTATCTTCTTCGTGTGGACATCGTTGATCCAGGTCGGGCAGCAGTATTCAGCAACAGAGTAAGACAGAGCTAAGATTGTCGATCTTAGAACATGATTACTGGCTCCCCATGTAGTGTTTGCTAGTTTTTTGAAGAATATTAGTCCTCGTTGTGACTTTAGCAGCCTCGTTTGAGAGACACTGCTTCAAAGTCAGGGTTCTGTTCAGTCTTACACTCAGATACATTGGTGTGCTGCAATATGGCAAGAGTCGGCCTCTGAATTTGTCTTCTGGTTTATAGTGAACTTGTCTCTTGCGTAAATGAAATGTCGATATAACTGGTTTCTGAAGGTTTCGGTACACTTCAAGAAATTCTGCCTGCATCTAAACTTTCAGAAAATACATTGATATGGTTTTTCTATGGATTATATTTGAGGGATGTTATACTGAAATATTGATAAACATGTAGCAATAAGTACTAGATGCATTACGACACAGAAAAACACTGCAATTGAACACAATTTGAGATTTTATTTATGGCTTTACGCCTCATTGATGTCGAGATCATTAAAGGCGGGAATGGCTAGGGAAAGAAAGAGGGAAGGTCTTTGGCCAGCGCCTTTTGAAGGAACCACCCTGCCTTTCACCTGGAGTAATTTCAGAAAACCATGGAAAATCTAAATCTGGATTGCCGGACGGGGATTCGAACCCTCGTCCTGCCGAATGCGAAGCCAGAGCGTTACTACTTGATAAACTTGAGTTTCAGTATTTGACTCCATACATGGAAACGTGTTAACTGCTGGCTGGCATGATTTTCACATTTTTATTTGCGAGGAGTAATGATCTAGGCAGGAAGCCTTATTTTCAAGTAAGCTGTCGTGCTATCATTCAAGTGTACTGTCCTGCTGTGACTGGGTATTCCTGGCTAACAGTTCCGCCCGACCCTTTCTACTCAGAAGAGCTTTATTTCGGTGTTGGTCCGCTACCTGCTAGACTTTACCTTATGATTTTACCTTTGCTTTCCATAGGGTGGTGGCCGTATGACTCCACAGAGACGATAAAATTCTCGTCTCCGGACTTTAACGTCTTTAAGCGCGAAAAAAATACCTTAAAATTTATTATACAGGCAATTTTATTCTGGTTAAGGATTGTGTAAGCCAGGGATGGCGAACCTTTATTGATCAACATTCCATTTTCAAAGGAAATGTTGAATGAAGGCATGACGTGCCATCAAACAATTGTGACTTAGTGATTAATAGGAAAAGAAATAAAACTAAATACTATCCCCTCAAAATTTAATATCCGCAACTACAAATATTCTTAGCAATAATAAAATTATCATTTTTTGTGTCTATTTAAGTAGATGAAACTAATATGACTTCTTTTGTTGCAAATTAGATGCCAAATAACTCGTGTTAGATTCATACTTCATTGCTTTTAGCAGAATGCAAGCTGAAGTGGAATCACCTGACAAACAGTTTTGGAGCGAATCTTTAATGTTATTTATTTTTGAAAATAATGAATCACAGGCATAAGTAGTTGAAAATATTATCAAGGTAGCAAAAGCCAACTTCTTAAGACAGCTAAATGTGTCTAGGATTGAATTCCAAGTTTCCATAATTATGGTATTGGCATTTTCACTCATAATGCTTGATAGTCATGTTAATTCATCTAATTCCAACTCCTTCTTCATTTCGACGTAACTTTGAGTCCATATTAAACTAAACCGGAACTCAATCAGATATATTTTCATTTCTTCATTTCCGAACCAATCAAATTTAGACATATTCGATTTATCAGGAGAAGTCACATGAGGATACACAATAAACTCGAGTGTTTCCGATAATTCTTTGAACTGAGAAAATCTAAAACAAACGAGTGAATACGAGTCAGCTTAGCGACATGCCGCCTGCGCTTGCTCACTGAGACAGTTTAGGCAGAAATTAGCTCCAATCTGTAGCTGCTCATTAACCTGTAGTTTCGTTCACGATGAACTTTGTTACTATATTCTTAAATTATGTAGACGAAAAAATGAATTACTTATATCCATTAGGTACCTACTTAATTAATGCCGTGGCCAAATTATTTTGTCGCGTGCTATCATCGGCACGCGTGCCATTGGTTCGCATCCCTGGTGTAAACTGTGTCTCGTTACAAACGAAACGTAAAATCCTTCTCGCAGCCGAAATATTAACAATTTGTTATAATTTGAAGTAGCACCCACTCATACACTATCCTGTCTGAAGTTTTCCGTGGTTTCCCTCTGACACATAGGCGAATGCTGGGATTGTTCCCTACAAGGCCACGGCCGACCTTCCATCCCCCTTCCCTCCCCGTAGTAGTAGATTGGCTGAAAAGAGTCCCCTATGACTCTATGACTCTCCAGCAACCCGCCTCCCAGCCTTCTGCTGGGAGGAATGAAATGGTTAAAAAAAAAAAAAAAAAAAAAAAAAAAAAAAAAAAAAAAAAAAAAAACTCATACACTATCCTGTCTGAAGTTTTCCGTGGTTTCCCTCTGACACATAGGCGAATGCTGGGATTGTTCCCTACAAGGCCACGGCCGACCTTCCATCCCCCTTCCCTCCCCGTAGTAGTAGATTGGCTGAAAAGAGTCCCCTATGACTCTATGACTCTCCAGCAACCCGCCTCCCAGCCTTCTGCTGGGAGGAATGAAATGGTTAAAAAACAAAAAAAACAAACAAACAAAAAAAAAACTCATACATAACTATTGAATATCCTTGACAGCCTATAAAAGTTTCCGTATTTTAGGACCGTATAATAATCAAGGATTCGCTTTAGCACAAGAATGTGAGTGGCGTAGACTTGTAATGTTACGGAAATCTTCAAGTAGGGATGGCGATTCTTTCCGAAAAAAATCGATTCTTGAATCGATTCGAATCGAAATTTGAAAAATCGATTCACAAAAAAATCGAGGCCTAAAAGATCGATTTTCTAAAAATCGATCTTTTATAGATTTGGTTTTTGTGTTCGTATTTTCAATATAATTCCAACCATGGAAAACAAAAAGGACACCATAATAATCGATCTTTTATCATTTTTAAACTAATTAAAGAAGTATCAGTTACACAATAAGAGATTTATTTCACAAATGGTTACATAAAACAGTTTGGAAATCGGTTCCGCATTTAAGCAAGGCTACATAGGCTGTAGCCTAGGGGCCCTCACCACAAAGGGGGGCCCACACCACAAATAGGGGCCCGCACCACATGTATAAGCCTAAATGCGGCCCTGTTGGAAATGATGTGGTTTACAATTCCCAGTGCTTAATGTCCAAGCTTTTCAGGAACAACAGTCTGTTCAGTCTACTAGGATCCAAGCGGTTCCGTTCATCACTTTTTTGTTCTCGCCAGTAATTCATAGGATCATACTTCAGGTTCACAACTGCTTGCGATAAATAGTGTTTCAAATTCTTCGTTTAAACCCTGACTTTCATATGGAAGTGCATTACATGTATAATGTGCTTATTCACATTCGATTTTCACGGATGAAATATCGATTCACTGGATCGATTCAGTACTATAAATCGATTTAAAAAATCGATTTTTTTGGTCCAAAAGATCGATTCTTCGATTAATCGATCTCAGATCGCCATCCCTATCTTCAAGTACGAAGCTTTCGCCTGAAATCCTACCTCTGCAGTTTGCATCCGCATGTGCAATTATTAATGCGGATGTATAACGGAGGTGTTGTTTATATTGAAATATGTGTATATGTAATGTGTTTATACGACCTTAGGCACATCCTCGCTTAGTTAACAACAACGTCTTTTTTTTACCATTTTACAATGAAAGTAACCTAAGCAACGAATTTACATGTTTGAACTCGTATGTGAAATCGCCGTATTCACGGTATACTTATAGGATATCTATGTGGAACTACCATAGGATGACCTCACCCACTGACACTACTAGAAAGGGTCCCACAAAATTTTTCAAGCAATCCTTTCCACTCGTACTTTATCGTGGCACACCAGTGTTCTTACTGCACACTTGTAGGATGTTTCCTCCAATCATGATCCGACGCCATAGCTTATTGGACGGCAATGACCCGTGCTGGTTGTCACTTTCTACATATAGTCCTTTAACCCCATTCATGGCCCATCAAGAGTCTTTAATCGAAAAATCGGATCATCGTAGGTCCTACCAGTTGTACTGTGAATGGGCCGCTAGAGCGGTGGAAAGGCGGGTGGCGGGCACGGCCTTGTGCTTGACGCTTGAATTAGTGGAGCCGCGATCTCCGCACAATTGATATGACGAAGATTTTTTTGTAAATAATGTAATACATTTTTGAAAACATTCAACTTTTTTGTGTTGAAAGATGAGGCAAAAAATAAATCAGTGTGGCAGTAATACATGTAAATAAACTTTGCTTATGAAAAAATGTAGAATTTGGGATAAGAAAATATACTTATTTTAAGTTTATTATTGATGAAATATTAAAATCTAAATACTTATAAATTTACACTGCACATTAACATACGGAAAAATGATCTCCGTTACAACGCTAGTACAAACACGAGAAAATTGATATTGGTTCTGTCACAAGTGAAGGTTTTTGCGTTCGTTACGATATGCTCACCTCGAATTCCTGTTGGATATCAAGCGCCTTTCTCAATTTTATAATCATATAGGCCTACACGTCATAACAATAATAATATCTTGAAATAATTGAAATTCAATTTGAATTTTTCAATAAAATTTTAAGGCTATGTAATACGGGGTGAAAATCAAATATATCTGTGGGGTATTATCAATTACTACACTTTAGCAAATTGGCAGATGTAAAAACCCTCGCGAATGTTGTTTTTAGCTAGTATATACATAATAAACATGGGCAATTTTTTGAAACAAGTAATATGTATAGAAACTGCTAATATTGATATAAAGTGTTAAGAGACTATTCAGTATTCACTGACTTATATTTTGCGTATCAGCACATTTTAAAACCGAGATTCGGTTGGCGGTCAAAGTGTTGGTCTTGAAATATCCAACGACTGTGTGGTAGTATGATGAAATGGCGCCTTGGACTGTGAGATGAATTAGTAAGTTCGTATGGATCTGGGCCGCCTGATCGAAGGCTTGTTCGGGAGGTCCCTTCAAAGGGCATCGCTAACACTGCCCGAGGAGAGGTCGGAGGGATTACCTAAGGCCCATGAATTATTGTTCCCTTCGCCTGAGGCCGGATGGGTCGCAAACAACCCCTATTCGAGGCGGGGTCAGTCGGCTCCTAGCACCGGGCTGACCGCACGCCTCTTTTATTACCCCAGCCCAACGACGCGCTGGAGACGCCAGTCACCACCCTGCCTCTCTTCGACCAGCAGTACCACCCTTTATTGTGTACAGTATACCCTGTTACAACATTCGGGAGGATCAACATCGGTGGGAGAATTAGGGAGGTGCGAACTTGATAGAAGTGCTCCAGTCATTCGGATTACACTTTTCAAGTGGTACGTGTTTCATAAATCATATAAAATTGGAAAAATGAAGTAGTCATACATTCCACCGAAAGTGTTAACGAGGATACATATATCTCTAACCAAATAGCCAGTGAAACAACAAACATTTTTACTCCTCGATCGATTCAAGGTTGGACTACATGCCAACGGCCTCCTGTTGTGCCCAAGTTGCCAGTGTGAATCATGAGAGAGGGAAGGACTTCTGTCCTGCCCCAACTCAAACTGGGTTTGTTACATCCGACGTACTTAATCCGGAGGAGGAGAGTCGGTATGGCCAACTGTCTTCGAAAGGTGAAACTTATGGTGCCCTGTACGATAAATGTATTTTTTGTTTGTGAAATACGAAGATTATGAAACGGAGATAGGGAAAAGTCCTAGAATTCACCTAGATGATTGAAAGAAACCACTTAAACGCAGCAATCAGGACTGTCGCTACGCGGACACCAGGACCCGAACCCGCTATATCTCTCCGATCCAGTGCGCGGTGCCTTAAAAAACAGACCAACTCCGGCGGGTTCAAATATTGCTGACGGAGCGTCCATAAACTACGTGGCTCGGTCTAGGGCAAGAACGGTTGGCTGGAAAGCTACGCGGGCTACGTGGGAGGAGGGGGGTTCCGAGCCAGGCCACGTTGCTTTTTATTCATTTTATTTGTCACAGTTAAAATGATGTTCAGAACACACAACAGCATGTAAATATTTATTTCCGTCATTTAATTATCCCCGTATGTAATTTACAATAGTCTGATAAAAGGGAAACAGTAAAAAATGTCTTCTGGAATCAATAGGGAAAAATGCTACGTGCAACGTAAGGGGATTGGGAGGGGGTAGAGGCAAAAGTCACATTGGGCTACGTGGAGATAGGGGGGGGGGGGGGGGGGGGTTACAGGAGGCCAAAATGGAACTACGCGGTTTATGGACGCTCCCTTGTTACTTAACATTGTGTCAGGTACACAAGAGAAACTAGTGCTACGTCCTTAATTGTTACAACACATGTTTCAGGGTATGTTTCCAGAATAAAAATCATAGTCTGATCTATCGTGGTATCAGTAAGTTTCTTTGCGCAGTGGACAGTCGTAGGAGGAAGTTTGTAGCCGTAACTCCCTAACCCGCACCTTTGTTACCGCTGACATCCTTACCCCATATACCTTTTCCATCTCTCCACTTTTTCACAGGGGTTAGATTCAATTCCATCTGCTTTACGGCTTTTTTTTTTTTGCCTATGTCTTTACTCCACGTCGACGTCGAAATCATTAGAGGTGGAAAGCAACGGGGGCAAGAAACGGGTACGAATCCAGCCTTGGCGTTTTGACGGAAGCATTCCGGCATTCGACTAGAGTGATTTAGGGAAACCGTGGAAAACCCAAATCTGGATTCCCGGACGGGTATTCGAACCCACGTCCTCCCGAATGCAAAGCCAGAGCGTTACCGCTCACCCAAAATTTCACCTGCTTTTCGCTTGTTTATTTCCACATTTTTACTTTGTACTTACGAACCATTTTTCGAAATTTAGTTTTATACATCTGGAAATGGTCTTAAGCCGTCCTATGTTTCATGTGAAGGAATATTATTTTGGCTCGAGACGGTAGTCTCTCTAAAGTAAGTTGGGATGCATTTATTCGCACTTTTGTTATCTCGCGCCGTGGCTGATATTCTTGTTCGTTTCAAGATTTTTGTGTGGAACGCCGTTGCGTGGTGTTTGAGTCCTAGTCGTTTCAAAATGGACAGGTTCCGTGCCACTCGTACTTCTCGCATGCTTACGGACTACCGATCGAAGAGACGTATTCACTCAAAAATTACAAACAATGAACTGATAAATGAAAACTCAACTTTAAATGGAAATATTTCTCACGACGGAAACACGGGACGAAGTAAAAGTGAAGACAGTAAGTGACGGCAACATAAAAGGGGATTTGTGCAAATGAACACCTATACTGAAGAAGACTGTTTACCGCACTGAGAGATGAGCTACAATTATCCTCAGCGCATAGGGATATTTTGAGAAGCTGTCTTGGTTGTCAGGATTGTAATCCACGTTGGCAGTGATTCTAGGGGCTAACTGGCAAGCAATTGCCACTACAAGGTAATACTGGCCGGCCTCGTAACCTAGAGACAGAGTAATGGCTCCACGTGACGAAGATCGCATGCTCAGGCCCTGCCGAGGGCATGGGTGTTTAAGTGTTGTGTGTGTTGATGTCCTGTCCTGTCCAGGTGTCTATACCAAGTAGTAACAATGTACCTGAGAAACCTACACACTGGAAGAGTCATAATAACCACACTGAGCTGTCTGTATGGTCTATGTAGCCTTATGTCATAAAAAAAGGTAATACTGCTGCTAAGATGCGGAACAGGGGCCGAGCGCGGAATGCGACCGTCATGACTAATGTGTGCTCACAGACACTCGAATAAATAAATAGTTTTAATATATATTTACGACAGTTTTGTGACATAAATCAGAGATATGGAGCACCCACATTGCTTTCAATTTGAATATTTATTACTTATCTTAAAGTGAATGATTTAAAATTGTTTGTAACTTAATTTAATTTACATTCTTTATTATACAAGAAAATTATTAGTAGATACTTACACTATAAATATGTTGCTTTTTTTCCCAGAACGACCGTTCTGACCAAAATTTAAACATTAACTTTAATATTCGTTAAATATTGAGCAGTAACAATCACTTGGATAAAGAATGCATTTCATACAAATTTTAGTCGTTCCAATCTACTTGAAATGTGAAATGGATCAGTTGGGATCAATTGCAGAGATTCCTACACTGTTTCCGGGCCATTTCCATTCAACAACTTTACCGTGGTGATAATTCCATTGGAGAGGGACACCGAATTTGGCTGTTCTAAAGACAGTCTGAGGATTTTTGAAATTCTGCACACTTGAAACTGGCTTTTATGGCGGCTTCTTTCTCACTAAAATCACTTATTTCTTTTATCGAAGTGAATCGACATGCATAAAACACTTATTTTTGGGTAAAGAGACCGCCGTCCCAGCTATCTTTTTTTTTTATTGCTTTACGCCTCATCGACGGCTAAGGTCATTAGAGGCGGGATGGGACTGGGGACAAGGAACGGGAAGAAATTCGGCCATGGCTTTTTTGAAGGAAGCATCCCGGCATTCACCTGGAGTGATTTGGGGAAACCATGGAAAACCCAAATCTGGATGCCCGGACGGGGATTCGAACCGGCGTCCTCCTGAATGCGAGGTCAGAACGTTAACCGTTCACCCACCACGCTCGGTCCCCAGCTATCACGTGCGCATCTGTTACCAGAATATGGAACAATAGGTCCGAAGCTCAGGTTGCATAGAGATTTGTGTTGCTTCTAGTATTTTTTTTTATTATTAATTTCTTAATGCCTGGTAATAACATTTACAACAAATGACATTTTAATAAAAAAAATTCCAAATGATTCAATTATATTGGCTATTTCATAACAATCTTTTAAATAACGAACCCATAATTAAAATATGCAGCAGATTCTCCACAAAAACATAAGTTGATGAAAATAAAATAATGGCTTTCAATGGAAAAATATGATATGACAGAAAAAAATCTGAATCTGAGGAAGCGTAAATTAATTACAATAGCTTGGTTGGAAATATTAATTTTTTACCAAACAAATTTTTTTTTTTTTAAGACAATCTAATAAAAGTTTTTCTTGTCAAACGCGTGCCTTTCCAATTAGTCACAGAGAGGATCAGGACAGGAAAATAAATTTTGATACCAGTTGGTTATGTCTTCCCGAAAGCGAATGCATGGCTGTAATTTGGCTGAAGGTCAGAATCACTGTTAATTGTCACGTAAAGAAGAAATTACTACCTTGCCCCAGGGAGACTTTTTGATCCGTGACTGTCAGACATCATGATGTTTGTGTGATTAGTGTCTTTTTTTATCTAGGGCTATGCTATAAACCAGCGTTTCTCAATCTTTTTGAACACGAGGAGCAGTAAACTGAAACTGTCAAGAATAGTTTTGTGGGCCTTTAACTTACACTAACCGAATTTTTTTTACCTGTGTTTATACTATTAATATATTTTACTGTATTATTATAACATAGTAAATCTAAAACCATATTTTGAATTCCTACGAAAACACAAATATGAAACTGGAAGTGAAGTACTGAAAGTTAATTACGCACTGATCAGACTAGTAATATTTAGTAACGAAATGAATAATAATGTTACTGTAGGCTGAAACCTACACTTTACTTACATGTACAATTTGAAATAAAAGATTTTAGACCTTACAATTTTTATTTTTGTTTATCATGTCACCAACCACACCTACTACAAGACCCTGATCCTTAGATTAACGGTGCCCTATTTGACGCCAACTGGAAATGAATAGATTATTATAGGAATAATGCTGTCCCATCCCCATGCTGGAAATGCCAGATTTTCGCCTGGTCATTGAAATAATGGTGACTTTTAAAAAGTTGCGCTTAGAGTTTATACTCACTTATGGCCTCCTACTGTACAAATTTTGTATCTAAATTTATAATATTCCACTTGTGGACTACATGAACCACGAACCACGGTTAAAAAACACTGGCATACACCATTCCCGCTTTCATCTAATGAGGAAATGAAAATGCCAGAGAATAATACTCTAAAATGTATCTACGTGAAGCATAAACTGAACTAATCCACTGCCCGAATTCATGAGCATATTGCGTACATGCCTGTGTTTATCTACAGGAGAAAAATATTGTTCTCAACAGCACTACAGTGAGACCTTCACTAAATTTCAGTGCTACTTTTTTTTCCACGATGTCATTTCAATAAATATTTTCTTGATATGAAAATTAGGAAGCAATAGAAACAGGTATCAGAAACAGTTTTACTTGCAAAAGGGTAATTCCGTGGATATGCTTAATCGGAGTAATCTTCCGTGCACTACTGTTAAACACGGTAATAATCATCCATGTAAACTTCATTTTGTCAACAGAAGGGGTAGCTACGTTTTCTTTACAGGAATATGTACATTTCACGCACTTACATTTCTTTAGACGATTAATTACAATCAATGCTGCTAGCAAATGCTATATAATAGCACATAAAGGAATTTTGTATCAAAAGGGAAACCTGTTTTAAAAAACATCCAAATATCTTTATACTGGAATGAAGTAGAAGACAGAACGCTTATATATAATTTTTTCCACTCAGTCTCGTTATGGTAACCATTCTGAAATTTTAGTTTAGTTTAGTTTTTATTTTAGTTGGTATAATTCCTTATACAGTAATGCGTTAGTAGATTTATATATAGTGCATCATCGTGTTGTCCGTATGAATGTTCGTTCTTTACGATAATCGATTATTGAATCTAACATCAAATTATAATTTACTTTCGTTATTTGAAAACTTTTAGCCACGAACAAAAATTCTAATACAGAGTGTTCTCTGGTTTGAAGTTTGATTGAAGCCACCAGGGACAGGGAAGAAGTTTAGCGGACCTCAGTACGCACACAGCGAAAGCAAATTCTCTGCCAATATTCCGATAAGGGCGATGCGGACAGAGTTGCCAACTTTTAATTGCCTACCGGAAACCGAATTAGATTGCTTATTAGCTCGCCCTTCCGTCACGCTTCCCTTCTGGTGAAAACGGTCAGATACTTTTTTTTTATTTGCTTCTATAAATCAAGTGTAGAACTGGGAGTTTTGTTATGAGGAGTTCGTGTAATTTATAAACTTTCTCTTTGATTTTCTGTAATTTGAATTTGAAATGTAGTGCTTCATAGGCTAAGCTGACACGTGTTACCTGTTTGTTTGTTTTTATAATATTGATTTCAGAGATAGAGTTCAATTTCGAAAGAAGGAACGATGAAGGAATTATTATTATTTTAGAATTTTTGCTTTCAGTATCCTTTAAATGGTTTGAAATATGTCAGAAATTACCACAAACATACTGCTCATAAATAATAAAAGATAAACTTGAATTTTCAAGAGACTCAAAAATCTTTTAAAATGGATCAAACTAGTCATTAACAAAGAGACTGATTTGTAAGGTACTTAATGTGGTTTTAGATCATTCAATTCGTACACGAAAATAGAAGATTTACTCAGATGACAGAGTTAAATGCCATTTGGCTGGTACGCTGTAAAGTTAGCTGCATATTATTAAAAAAATTCCAACGGATTTGCGATTCGATTTATACACTAAATTGCTTCAACCAAGCACAGGCAGTAAAGAACGGCCACAACACTTAATTAAGAATTACCGATGTCCGAAGTTGGACTTGAACCGGCGACTCTTGCGAAGAAAGGTCAGATTCCTAGCCCTTCCACTGCTAGGCTCAACTAAAAGCTGTTCTTCTGCTTTTCCTTACAAGGAAAACCTCCTCGATTCAACACAGATGCTCATATAACTATAAAAAAATGCTTACTATTGAACCCGAAGGTTGATTGGCCCCTCCCGAAGGAGTTATCTTCAGCCTGGTAGTGGAGGCGGGGTTGCCAGTTCCTTTCCTCCTTACCGAAACTAACTCGGTAATCCTACCGAGTTTAGGCAAACTACAGGTGAAATCCAAACCACGGTGTTTTCTCGCGTACTTCACAATACAGGCTGTGCCAGAGGTGAAAATTGGGCTAAGATCCTATGAAAATCCCCACCGAGACAAGCATTCGAACCGGGGACTTCCAAATCTCCAGTCAGACGCCTTATCTCTGAGCCACCAGGCCGCTCGACTCGCGAAAAATAATATCCCGTAGCAAAGCAAAACCACGCTGCACGCTGGGCCGCGTGTGACCACTGCTGTGATGCTGTTAGGACAGTGGCGTCTCTAGACCCTCGTGAGGTGATAGAAACAGATTATTAAAGCGCTACTGGTTACAGATAAATCGAGTGAGAAATCGCAAATACCAAACAGGTAAGTGAATTTGATAAAATGATGCCAAAAGGTGAAAGCCAGGTGTTACTAGTGAATTATTGGAGTATAGTGAAAAAACTGCGAGAAACAAGTAGCTTAGGACTGATTCAGAAACCACAGTTTGTTTATATGGGTCGAATCTTAATTACAGAAAAACTATAGACATAAAGTCTATAGACCTTGACGGTTATAAAGTGTACAACAGTCATGGCGGAGGTATTGGTGGATGGGTATTCATACTATTTAACAAGCCCTATCACATGTAATATCCGGGATGCTTCCTTGAAAAGGCCATGGCCAAATTCCTTCCAGATCCTTGTCCCTAGTCCCATCCAGCCATTAATGACCTCGACGTCGACGAGGCGTAGAAAAACACATGTAATATAATTAATGGTGCCTTATAAACTGTGAACCAGTTCGTAGTGCAAAGAACAGTAAAGGTTTTTCATACTTCTTAAATAAGTCAAATATATCTGCATTAAGTCTCAATTTTTATATTTAACGCTAGTCGTTTCTTTGCAAGAGCTCACTGACCGATATTTACAAAACGTAATCAGAAGGCCCCCCCGCACACAAGGTTAATTACACCAATTGTTTGTTTACCATCTTCTGTTGAATCAATCGAATATATTCTGCAGAAGTTAACTGGCACCTCCTGGGGATCATCCGCCTCCACACTTCGCATATCAGCACTGAGCCTTGTGTATTCTGCAGCTGAGTACTGCTCATCTGTCTGGATGAATAGCACCCACGTAAAAAAGATCGACACAGTTTTAAACCAGACAATGCGGATGATTAGTGGATGTATCAAGACCACTCCACTGTACTGGCTACACGTTTTGTGTAACATCGAACCACCCATGATAAGACGACACAATCGCCTAATTGCCCAATACAATAAGATCTGTCATAACTTGGATCTGCCCATCCACGACGACATGGATAATCAATTTCAGAGACTTAAATCAAGACGTCCTAGCCTAAAACCTGCTATACAGCCTAAAATCTGATAATTTTAATTGGAGAGAAGCATGGAGATTGGAGTGGATAGCCTCAGCCCCACCAGAATGGCACTCCCTGTTTGAAAGTCAACAGGCACTAAAGGGAGTCGATCTTCCTTGCAAGACCGGGGCAGCTCTTAACAGAGTTAGGTCTGGTCTTACCAGATCTGCTTCAGCTCTGTAGACATGGGGAATGAGAGATTCGCCGAACTGCGACTGTGGTGAGGAAACACAAACCATCCGTCACGTGACCTTCGATTGCCCACTTCTAGCCTTCAGGGAATCACCAATAGACTTTATTAATATTTCAAATGAAACTCTAGATTGGCTGCACCATGTTGACTTTGAATTTTAATTATAAATTAATGTTACATTGTATTATTGATTTTGTGGATAGCCATAAGATAAATAAATAAATCGAGTATATGGCAAAAATCGATAGAAAATAAAAATATGCTTAGGTTATCTACATTCAGCGCTACCAACTAAACAGTGACACCAAAGATGACATGTAACAAGAAAAATGAGGACTATCATTGTACGAATAAAATACAATCACGTAGTTTCTCTAAACATCTGTACGGAATGCCCCTAGCACCATCACCTTTCTGTGGATCCGACGAGGCGAGTGAGAGATATGTAAGTCACATAATATTCTCCTGTAAAGCAGTATTCTAGGTTGCTGGAACACTTACAGCAACTAGGCATAAATCCCCTAACAAATGTCTCGCACCATTTATTAATTACGGAGGACCATCGACTTCGTACAGTTAGTATTATACAACCAAATAAAAATTTAAGCTAGCCCAAGCTTTAAGTGTGATAAACAATGTATCCAAAATAACAAAATATTGTTACCATGTTGGAATGATTGCAACGCAGCGTGCATATATTAAGCTCTACTGGCTGAAATATAGGCCTGCTATTATACAATAGCTAAGTGTATATTTTAACATGTATCTTTTATCTCTTGATGTATTTATAATTTAGAAATATCTACAAATCCATTCTTCGATTTGAAACATGGCCTAGTGTGACATTTATCAGTAGGCCTGTCAGTAGTTCAGTGTAAATAACCATGTAAAACAACCATTGAAACTTTGTACTGGCTGTAAACAAAACAAACAAATAAATACTGTTAGGTTTATAAATATTATTTGCGGGGTACGTAAACACTACAAAAAATGTTTGCTATAACTATCCACATTAAGCCCTGATCATGCCTCCTTTACTAGTTGCAAATGTGTTACGCAGTCTTCCCTCTTGTTTTCAACAATTTAACTTCGCTTATTGTGGTTATACCTCGCACTTTAAACTTTCGTAAATACATTTAAGCTTCTGACTGTTTCTGAATAAAGTAACATGGATTTCTAGAGTGACCAAAAAATTAAATCTTTTATAGTCAATGTTACGCTATTTAACTACATTCACTTTTCTTCACCACGCACAGCTATCTGTCTTGAGTGATAAAGAATAACTTAAATCTGTATTAAGATTCCGCTGAAACGCAATTAATCACTGAAGAAGTTAATTGGCCTTAACACCACACCAAAATGGCACTAATTACCCCGCCGTCGACGCACCCTCAGACTCAACCACCACCACCACCACCAACAACAACAACAACAACAAACAATCCAAGAGACACATTTTAGACCAACACATCAACCTGTGCTAAGAAAGAAAAAAAAAAAACCACCAAAACAGGTTGACAATTTCAAATAATATTTACACTGACTCTCAGACAACAATCTGAACTCTCAAATTAACATCAGGACGCACTTCATTATTTATTTGGCTCATTACCTTATAGTGTTAAACAGATTTTGTCCCTAAATAAGACAAAATGACATACGAATTCAGCTGCCATCCAAGTACGATATTGAGTTCCATTAAAGACTTCGCTTCGCCACTATACTGGAGCGACAGAACCTATTTTAAGAAATATATTTATACAAGTGGACAATGCCCTCAGTTGGCAGTTGAAAGTGTCGCAACGTCAGGATTGTCAGTCATAGCCTCTACAACGTGACATCGAGATACTCAATCCGTTGCCTGCTCCAGTTTTCCCAGCCCATCCAGGGAAGTCACAATGTGTAACATAGCATACGCGACCCAACGCAGTCACAGTAAACGAAATCTGGCCAGGCCCATGTGAGGATAGTAGAAGCAGTTCCTCTCACGCCACATATAATGCGATTAATTTACTCGAAATAGATCGAGGCAGTTTAAATGCTGGAAGTTCCAAGTAGGGATCGTTAATTTCCACGATGCCTCGTGGTGTTGACGATGCCCATTCTGCTTTCCAGCTATCTATAGTGAGTTTAATGTTATACTAAAAACGGTTTTCCATGCAGGATGGTGTGGAGAAAATGAGCAAGATGGCATCTATGGGGAAGTGAAGGGCGGAACTAAATTCACATTAACTGTTAAGAGATAAAGGAAGACTAGTTTTTACTGCTCGAGACTTAAATATACAAGGTGTGCAGTTAAGATTCATTAGGATTAATATCGTAACACAAGAGAGCAAAGATTTGAACATAACTTAGCGATGGACGCATCACACAAATATTAGAGAAAACATCAGGGAGCAAACTATATTAAATATCTTCCTAATAAAGACGTGTGATAACCATGCGTAGTGTCAGGTTAAAGAATGAATAAGTGATTACGAAATTGGTCTCTTTACAAGAAGAAGTTTCAGTTTATCAATGAACAAATTTACAATAATTATAGGCACAAATAAAAGAAGTTACAGGTTTTAGCAGTTAAGAGATATTTACCAGAAATGTTCAGTCTGCAGAACTGGATGACAAAATGGAGGATCAAACCAAACCCTACCAAAACTCAAACAGTACTATTCAGACATAGGAACTTGACACAGAAACGAAAACAGAGACACAACGATATACAACTAACCATCTGGCGACAGAAACTGAGACTAAACGACTGCGCGAAGTACCTTGGTGTCCACATTGACAAATACCTAAACTGGAAAACACAAATTCAAGAAACACTAAATAAAATTCGAAAAGACAAAACCTCATAAGACTTGTACAAGGACGATTTTACGGATGCAGCAACCAGACAGCCATCCACACTTACAAGACATTTATAAGACCCATTATAGAATATGCCGCAGTACCTCTGGCAGGAATGACGAAACCCACAGCAAATAGACTATATGCTACTGGAAGACTACTGCTGAGGAGTATACTTAAAATTCACTATCGGACACCATCAGACCTGGTGTATGAACTTGCAAAGATTACGCCACTACAGACAAGACTTGCAATACTAAGGGCCAAATACGGACACAGACTCATTCAAAACAGAGAGGAAATGAAAGACATAATAACCAAAAAACCGAGAACAACAACCAAACCGAAATATAAGTACATATACCCTCCGAAAATAATAGCCTTAAACTTGAAAAAGACGTTCCCAGAGACCGACGAACCTGAAAACGAACTGACTAAAGACGAACACCTTCCGCAACACCTTGACGAAAGACCCCGACGGACAGCTCAAAATTAATAATAACAATATATATAAGGTAAAGCTGTCTGAAACCTAGAAAACAACAATTTAGAGTCAAAGAAATTAACATAAATAAATAGATATTAAGTACATAGGAAATAGTAAGATACAAATACTAAATATTAGCAATCCAAATGGAAAGATATAAATATGTAACAATGTAAATACGTAGACATATAAACAAGTAGATATATAGCATAGTACGTAGAAATAAGAAACTGTAATTATAACATAAGGAAATGTATGTAAAATGATGCAAAATAAATATTAGAAAACAAAATATATGTTAAAACCCAGAGCCCAAAAAGAGCTAACGCTCTACAGTGGCCCGCCCCTGGCCCTCAGCCAGTGGAATGGAAGATAATAAAAAAATAATAATAAAAATAATAATAAAAAAAAAGTATGTAGGAGGATAGTACCAGTGCGATTGAAAGGAAGTGGGGTCATGTGAAAATAGATAATACGAATAAGAGAAAAATGTATATGCCAGGGCTAAAACATAGAACTGCACAGAGCCAACATACTTATATATAGATCTGATCGACTATGAAGTTGATAAGAAGAAAACACAATAGAGTAAGTTAGCACGAATGCAGTATAGAACATATGACTCAAATAAAAAAGAACTTTATAGCAGCAAAGTGGGAAACTAAAGAAACACTAATTTATAATATAAATATTAGCACTAGGTACCGATTGAGAATGGAGGGCAGTCAAATATCACTAAGAAAAAAAAAGCGGACGATTAATTTGAGTTAAGTGAAAAGGCAAGTAGATGAGGAGCTAGATTAAGGAAGAAAGTTATATATAGTATGGATTTGGCAGAGTTTATTCATGTTAATTTCTATAAGTGGGATATGTACAAAAGGAACAATTTGTTTGAGTAGCATTGTATATCTCCAAGGTATGTTACAACATGAATGGTTGTGCAAAAGGTTAGGACCAACGGAAGTAGTCATAAAGTAGCTTGCTGCATGGAGGAGTTCGTAACGGCAGCATGCAAAGAGTTAAGGTAGAAAGCGTATTATTAAAAGAGGTAGATGTGATAACATCAGTACCATATGCTAGTGCTCCGTGATATTATTTTTCATTATTCTAAATAATGACTCTCCTGTTTATTTACAGTCAGAAGTAAGGTTGTTTGCAGATGATTGGTGTACAGTAGTATCATATCGAGTAAGACGTGTCGGCTTGCAGACGATCATAGACCTAAGTTCAGCATTAAATGAATTTAAATGCCAAAGATAATCATTTTTTAAATGTATTATTCATGTAGAATGATTTTATCTGCAGTAATTCTAAATATTCGTGATTACGGATTAATTTGCGTATTTTAGGCGTTAGCAGGCCCGCCACTAACTGAACTCCCGTGTGCAATACAGATTATGCCGCCCCCTGTCTAACTAGAGCCAGTGGTGGATCTAGGAGTTTTCCGAATCAGGTCAAAAATTTGTGAGATTGCCGCCAATTCGAACATTATTTGCCACCCCCATTGTTGCCACCCTGAGTGTCGCCGGCCCCCTGAAGCAGCAGTTGAGCTAAAAACAAAGATCGCCAACTACATAAGTTTTGTCGCGGCGACAATGGAGTGGTAACTATCGCGGGGCGGCGACTGTCGATCACTCGATTTACGCCCCCCTGGATGTCCGCCCGCGTGCGGTGCACGCCTTGTACGCCCGTTAACGGCAGATCAGACTAACCTCAAAAATGACGGATTGGCTGGAGTGTTCTGGCAAGTAATTTATTGGAAGTTGCTTAATTGTTATAAAATAACGTTCAATACAATTCCTTGTGGCTTACGCTGTAGCAAACTTAGCTACTGAACTCAAGTTGATGTACAGAATTATCACCTGATATAAATACTTTTGCCCTCTTTTAGTACTACCTACACGTTACACACAAATTTTTACAAACTGGAAGTTGTTTAATGTCATGGATGTGAATTTCCTTATAGGCATAAATAATATATTTTCCATTAATTGTATTTAACGTTTAAGTTTCTACTGCAATTTAGGCTATATATTTTTATTGCAGTTTTGTATTTCATTATTAAAGATTTAAATTTATTTACTAAGTGAGAATTATATAATTTAAACAGATCAATATTAGTTTTTTTTTTTTTTTTTTTCTGTCGTCAGTCTTTAGACTGGTTTGATGCAATCCTCCATCCCTTCCTATCCTGTGCTAACCTCTTCATTTCTACATACCCCTTACAACCCACGTCCTCAATTATCTGCTTCATGTATTCTAATCTCTGTCTACCTCTACAGTTCTTACCTTCAACTGTTCCCTCCACTAACAAATTAACCAATCCAGCATGTCTCAAAATATGACCTACCAGCCTGTCTCTTCTTCCTGTAAGCTTCTTCCATAAACTTCTTTTCTCACCCATCATTTCCAAAACTCGTTCATTTCTTACTTTGTCTGTTACACAATTAGTTGTTACACAATTATTAATCTTGTAATTTCTTTTATTTAAATCTATTTTGTTTATTTAATAACCAACCGATTTTACATCAGCAGAAAAGTAATCAATTGATTTATTGTAGTTGTTTTTATATTTGTGTAGGCTGTGTTATTTTTAATTATTAGATGTCATCCACTTAAAATTCTTTTGGCTTGGGATGAGCACATTCTTCAAAATAGCCATAAATCTGATAATTAGTTCAGTCGCATTTTCATAGAAAGAGGTTAGAAAACATTATATTTTTGATTTATTTTTATCAATGTTCTGTCAGACAAAATACTGTATAATTCTTTTGGCTTGGGATGAGCACATATTTTAAAATAGCCATAAATCTGATAATTAGTTCAGTCGCATTTTCATAGAAAGAGGTTAGAAAACATTATATTTTTGATTTATTTTTATCAATGTTCTGTCAGACAAAATATTGTAAAATGTCCGGTTTTAGCCTCTGTATGATCGGGTTTAGGGTTTGATCTGAATAAAAATATTCTATAAGTCTACAGATGACTTAAGCTTTCACTAAGTGTAGTTCCG
>JARYHS010013630.1:154883318-154965637 GCA_031002005.1 Vandiemenella viatica | reverse complement strand
TTCAAATGGTGCAACCGCTGGCGACTAATAATTAATCCCAATAAAACACAAGCCATTATTTTTGGAAAAACTAGTAAAAGATACAGGCTCGCTGATTTTAACATAACCATATACAATCATCCCATCCAGCTACAACCCACAGTTACATACCTAGGAATCACCCTCGACCGACATCTTACATGGACACCTCATCTTAGAACCATCAACTCCAAAGCCCAAACCCGCCTAAACCTTTTAAAATTACTTACTGGAACATCCTGGGGACTACATAGCCAGGTCATCATAAATACATACAAAGCATTTCTTCGCCCCATCCTAACTTATGGTCACCTCTCATGGCTCTCCGCCCCTGATCACTTCTACAATAGACTCCAAATAATAGAACGCCACGCCCTCCGAATCGCCTACCGAATAAGACTACCTTCTCCTACCCAACAGCTTTATACCAGAATGCGTTTTCCTCACATACTGATCCACATAGAATCCCTCCGGCTAAAATATGCTATCAATAGCCTTCTAAACAAAAATCCAATAACTCACCGCCTACTTAAAGAACCACTTCATCTCCCCTCCTGTTACAAACAGATCCCACCAACACTGCACCTCCAAAATATCCTTTTTATAACCCAGCACAGAGACCGACCGCCTACCATACCTCAACAAGAGAAGAGAACAAAAATTTACCCCACTCTGTGAATGACATCAAAATCGCCTACTACTAGCCACAAATCTGCAAGAAAAGCAAACAAAATATTGTACAAAACTACAACTCTGATCATGTAACATCTAAATTCAAATCTACTGTATTATTTTTGTAAAAGTGTAAACATTCCTTTACGAAAATCTATTGTAAACCATATTATCATTTGGCTGAAGAGCACGACATGTGTGCTGCCAGCCCGCTTCCCCCATTAAGGGGGGTTGAATGAAATGACAATAAATATATATATATATATATACGAAGTAAATTTACACCGAGATGGGAGGAGGCCAATATTGGCCTCCTACCTATCATTCGGGAGGACCGGGGTTAAACTCGGTTCGGCCATCCTGTCTGAGGTTTTCCGTGGTTTTCCTCAGACAATTAGGCGAATGCTGGGATGGTTCCCTAGAAGGCCACGGCCGACCTTCCATCCCCCTTCCCTCCCCGTAGTAGTAGATTGGCTGAAAAGAGTCCCCTATGACTCTCCAGCAGCCCGCCTCCCAGCCTTCTGCTGGGAGGAATGAAATTGTAAAAAAAAAAAAAAAAAAAAAAAAAAAAAAAAAAAAAAAAAAAAAAAAAAAAAAAAAAACAATAAATTTAAGGGAGAATAAGATTTTGATTTCAAGAAGCTGTAGGAACAAATTAACAATCAATCAAAGATAAATCCGAAAAGGAATCGCTAAAAAGGAAAAGAAAAACCCACACTTCAATAATAAAATGCTAAGTTTGTCATGTGTCAAGGCGACCGCTAGGCTAGCGTCACGCTCCCGGCCTTCGTTGGCGGGCTTCAAACGCCACAGATGTTATTATCAACTAGAGATTATGCGTGCTATTTAATAATAGATCTATTTAGCTAAGGATGTTGGAAGAAATGAACTACATAAACACTGAAGTATGTATTAAATTTACGTAGAAAATATTAGTTTCCTTTTATTTATTTATATTCGTTCGATGTAGATTTTTGTTAAATTCTTTGCCCATAGATATGTAATAATCCTTCAGTTTCCCAGCAAAAATGTTAGTGGTTTTGATAAGATTGAAATTTAGCTTAAGTCATAATGACAATTTTCATTTGACGTTACAACACAGTGCTAGAGTAATTTAAGAAATTTTGTTTTCATGAGAGCTATGTTACTGAAACCATTACTTCATGCGGATGTAAGTACGATAGTTCCATATTTATCGCGGTATGAAGCCTGAACCAGGATTAAGACTAATATTATGGGGCGTAACGTAAGGCGCTAAAGATATACTTTGCTTTGCTTTCACTAACTTACTGACGTTGTCTTTTCAGACGCATGTAAGTAAGTCCAACTGTATGGCGATGTAAACTTCAATAGAAATATGTACAACATTACGAAATAAGTGTAATGACAATTACTTAATAACATTTGTATTTAGTTAATCAAAGGGAAAGAAATAATTTGTCACAACATTGTGTTCAATCCGTCATTATTGATGTGATTAGAAGTTAGTATGTTAATACAAATGGAAGGAGATTCTCAAAGGCGTAATAACCTCACACTCGTGGTTCAAATATTCAGTAGGAGTAACACCATGTTAGACCTACTCTCGTTTCTGTTGTTTCAAAGAGCGAATAGGCCCTGCAAGAGTTGGCGTGGCTGTAGAATTCGTTCCCGGCCCTTATTTCTAATCCCGGGATTTAGGGATTGTGCACAGACAATCCCGGGTTCCGGAATAATCGCGAGATTTGGATGGTAATTAAAAAAATACAACAAATGTTTGAAATGGTTCTTTCATTGTAATTTTAGTACTAAATTTTAGAAATGTATGTCTCTAGACAATAATCATTTATTAGTAATCGGGCTTGAATTTACACAATCATGATAGATTTTGAGAAAAAAAATTAACCTCTCTATTAATTTTAGCAGACAATTGACTTGTGCAGAATAACAGGGCAGGTAGTAACAAAAAACATTTCACATATTAAAATATGACTAAGAATAATTCACATTTCTTACAGTCAAGAACTCAATATTTGAAAATACGTTTTTCTAAAAATTGAGAAAATACGACTGAAAAAAATAACAAGACGTTCAGTATTTGATCGCTCAGCCTGTTTCTTAATTTATTGCACATGTATGCTGCTGCCGAGAAAGCGCGTTCGGGCCCAATTGAAGTTAGAGGGATTGTCAATAAATACTTATAAGCTCGTTCCAGATTATTGCCTTGATTTGGGAGCTTGAGGCTTCAAAAGATTCATTTCCCTCTCGACGATTTTGGAAAAATTCGATGCTGCATATGATTATGGAAACAATATTTTCAAACTTTTATTTATATTGGCCTAAAGTTTTTCTTTGACATTTAAATCACTTTACCTTTAAGTTGTTGGTTTGGTTTGCATCATTTACATGTCATGGTTTGACAAGTTGCACTTAATGTTTCGTCTTTCCGTGGCAATATTATCCGTTTTTTATACAAATATTTGTGGGGCTAGTAAACAAATCCCATATTTCATTGTCCACTATCCGTCCATAGTCATAAAATGACTTCCAAACTTTGTACATAACCATTATTTTAGGTCATGTATACTAATTAACCAAAAAAGAATTAATAATTCTAGTTACGTGATGCAAAGCGCAGATTTTAGATAGCTTTTTACTCAGAACTTCTGTGTCTGCCGACGCAAACGCGAATAAAGTCGGCTTTAAAACAAGATGATGGACAAAATGACTACATTTCATTCGGAAACTTTGCCTTTTTTGTATATGTTTCATAACAATTTTTCCTATGTTTTGTCAATTCTGAAAATCCCGGGATCGAGAAATTAAAGCCAGAAAATTTCGGGACTGGAAATTCGGCATTCCGGGATCGAATTCTCTAGTTGTCGCAAAGACTACCGTTGGAAAAACACTGGTTTTACAGTACTTTTTAAAAACTTTCTTAAATGGCGCCAGACGTTTCCTTTTTTTTTCTTTACTTAAGTATTCATTGTGATTGCAGATAATGAAGTCTTGTCATCCGTGCATATAGTTCGTGTACAACACTTTATTTTCTGTATAAGGAGGTAGATTTCATAAATAACACAGGAAGGGAGCTCTTGGCTCTGCAAACGATCGATTAATGTGAAAATTTGGGATGTACCTGCTGTCAATATCGAGCATTTTATTCTAAATTTGTGGAAATCAGGTGGTAAAGACCGTAGTTTACCAAAATGACTTCAACAATTACGAGCTGAAATTCTCTGAATGTAGCCACACTCCCAGTGCAACAATCAATGTTTGTTCGATACTTCTTCTAAATTGTGAAATGGAATCCGACTCAATGTGAGAAGAACTATGGATCTCAACAAAACTATTTTAATTCACCACAGTGAAAGGAAGATTTCTGTGATTATTCGACAAACAGCTCTAGGTGCATCGCGTGGTGTAACTACGCTTATGAAGTTATAAAGTCGAGCGGGGTGTAGCGCAACTTGAAATCTAATTGATATACAAAATGCGTTAAAAGCAAATGGCTTCAGAAAGTGTAACTGAATTTGCTGTTGAGGGCGCTGTCCAGCTGGTGTTAGAAAGCAGGTGATACGGACTTTCACATGAGTGTCGACAGTGGCTCCACGGCGCTTACAATGTTGTACTATAATGCTATATCTTCTCTCCCAGCCCGTCACGCAGGCTTCTTCCACTCGTTTAATAGTTGATGTCTCAGATTACATTAGTTGACTACAGTTTGGGAACGAGGAAAATCTGCAGATTAGGTCCTCTCTTTCTCCTCACCATTACTGTTCCATGTGTAGTAATAAAAAAATTGGACTTTATTTCTGCTTGTGTCTTGCTACGAGTTATTCATACATCTTCCATTTTCTGTCAGAGCTTTAATGTGGTGTACACTTTCACGTCTTTCCTTCTATATACTGGGCAAACTCTGAATTGTTAGCGTAATTTAATGTTTGAAGTGTAAACTTCTATAGGCGCGCTAGGCAATGTTTGAACGGGGGTATATCTATGAGTTCGCGACTTCCCGTCACCGACATGCTGTGACGTGGTGCGTATGAAATGCGCGTTGAATACTTTTTGGATGGGTAAAATCTTATGAGTGCGCATCACCAACATGCTGTAACAGCAGGGTATCTGTAGCTTTAAGTATGACGTGTTGCACTTGGCCAGCGAACGTTTTTTACCAGTGTCCTTTATACACACAGCTTTTACCAGGTTTTGATGGAATTTTTCATAGATA
Source organism: Vandiemenella viatica (assembly GCA_031002005.1). Classification (NCBI taxonomy): domain Eukaryota; kingdom Metazoa; phylum Arthropoda; class Insecta; order Orthoptera; family Morabidae; genus Vandiemenella; species Vandiemenella viatica. The sequence continues at coordinate 154,960,737 of JARYHS010013630.1, read as the reverse complement.
TACTTTAAAACAAAAAGAAAAATACCTTTTACGTTTGATTTACAAAAACCCAAATCCTCTCCTCGTTTCCTCCCTCACCTTAATTTTTGTCAACGATGTTTACACAAACCCACAGTTTTTATCCGATTTTGATAGTAGTTCGCACATTGACACTTCAAAACAAGCCACTGTAGTAGCTCAGCAGTTAAAGCGCTTACATCCGAAAGTTTCTCTCTCCGGTAGCGGGTTCAAATCCCTTGGGAAGCCAGAGCTTTTAGGAGTTGTATTTGATTATATGAGCTACGCCGGGACGTTCAGTGGTTCTGATTCCACGTTAAACTGTAGGACCCTGAGGAAAGGAATTAGCCATCCTGCCTCTGACACAACAGCTTGGGACATCTCGTTCGGGAAGATTAAACCAAACTTTGGGTTGTTGATTGTCTGAGATTTTTAGTTTTTGAAGTGAAAATTTCTTTAGGCGTGTTGGGCGATTTTTGGATGAGTAAAATCTTATGTTTTAGCGTCACCGACATGCTAATATTAACAGTATATCTATCGTGGTCTGGTGACTCATTGATTAAGGTGACTGACTGGGGATCGGAAGGTCCCCGGTTCGAAACCCTATCTCGGCGGTGATTTTCATATACACTTAACCCGGTTTTCGCGTTTGGCACAGCTTTCTGTGTAATGTGAAGTATGCCACAACGCTTCGGGGTTCGGATTCCACGTGAAACTGTAGGCTTCCCGGTCCTGGTAGCACTACCTGGTCAGGTTAAGGCGACTAAGACAGGTGCGGAATTCGCAGGTAATGCAAAACCTGTCACCAGGTCATTACGGCTACACGGAATTATTATTTAGTATATTTGTAGCTATAAGTATGATGTGTTGAGCGTATGATATTCATAGTGTTGAGTTTTCACTTATGTCGGCAGCCCGAATGATTGCCAATTTTTTTTTAAAAAAAATATTATTATTATTTATTTTATTTTTGCATTAAGTGGAGGCTGTCAGAATTTTTGTACACTCAAAGCAGACACGCAAGAAGTGAAACGATTGCTCAAAATGAAGAAGAGAAACACGAACATTGCAACAGGATGCGCAGGTGAATCTAAAGGACAAATCATTAACCATATTACCAGTTCCTCTGCAATTAGCTATTTTTAAACATCGAAGAACAGCTGACGGACTTTTCGACGTGAAAACGTCTATTCTCTGGTTAAGTGTAGTGATAGCCGATCGAACTTTCTTGTGTTACAAAATACCGTTAGATTTGAATCGCTAATAACTACGAGACGAATAAAGCGTTAACAACGATTGAGCTCACAACGAATACACCATGTCTGTGCTAGTACGTCGCCTAGCATTTGTACGTGTCGTGTGAGGGCATATTGGCGATTGTTTCGTTTTAGCGTTGTGCAGTTATACATTAGTGTAGCGTGAAAGCGCTTTCAGTTAGGACGATGATTTAAGTAACATTGTAAAGAGCTCGCGAAGCACTACTAACAGTCAAGGTAGGATAGTAAAAATATTCGTCCGAATATAAATAAAGATCGATATAAAATTGAAAATTACAATGAAAATGTCGTGGGATATAAGTAGTATATATGCTAGTAATTATGGAAAAGACAAATTAGAAGAAACCTCGCGTCAAAATGGACTCAAGAAACCTAAAATTTCATGGGCTGAACAAATGCGAGAGCTACTATAGCATCGGAAAGAAAAGAAAATGAAGCTTACGTGTGTTATTTTAGCTATCAAAAATTCATGCGATAAACTTGTAATTTATCTATCCTGTAACTGTTGCACTACTCTATGTAACCACTGTATTAAAGGGATTGGTAATTAAATTACATACTAATACAAAACCCTGGTTATGATTTTATCGCGACGGAATTGGACTGCGCGTTGCTATATTTTTTGTCATATGTAGCAAATATTAGCTGCTGTTTAAGAGAGAACTTAGAGCGGCCTGATGGGAGTAACTCGGTGCTAAGATTCTCACTGTTAAATCTCTAGGCACTCAAACCAACTCCTGGTGTCGGCAGGAATTTTTACGCACAGTCATCCGTGTCATAACATGCTATGCATGGGTGAGGTACACTATGAATGCTACGTGGTTTTGATTTCAGTTTAAACAGTATCACCCACATGATAGAGACGCAGTGCGTGGCAATGTTACTCTCTGTCACTGTGTTGCCAGACCGCACGATTTACATTTACACAAAACTTACGTGAAATAGACTGAATGTTGGAAAATGTAGATCTCATTTCGGGATTTCTTCGTCGTTTACAGAAATTTTCTTTAATAATAGGCTCTCCACGTAAATGTATACAGTGGTTCTCAAACCGAGGGAGTACCCAGTCCCACTGATATTTTTGACTCCATTTCTTCAAAGCTGCGCCCTCTGTTAGCTGACGTAGTTGCGACCGAGCGTGGTGGGTGAGTGGTTAACGCTCTGGCCTCGCACTCGGGAGGACGCCGGTTCGAATCCCCGTCCGGGCATCCAGATTTGGGTTTACCGTGGTTTCCCAAATCACTCCAGGCGAATGCCGGGATACTTCCTTCTAAAAGACCATGGCTCTTCCAGTTCCTTGCCCCCAGTCCCATCCCGCCTCTAATGACCTCGACGTCGACGAGGTGTAAAACCATAAAAAAAAAATGCGGCACATCACCGGGGGTTAACTGGATCGAGCCCCTGCTGTAGATGAAATTTTCCACTTCGGGATTTGGCCGCAGCTGTGGTGCAATTACTGAATTGAGTTCCAAAGTTCTGTATTAATTCCCAAGCTTCTCCATAGTGCGTATGAAGTCAGGTCACACGAGGCTGCTGGCGGTAATGAGACGCAAACCCGGTGTACCGCGGCCTCTTTCGGAAGAGTAGGCCTGAATGAGCCGGCGCTGGGATCGACTTCACCCTTCTTTCATCTCATCGACAACACAAACAACAATCTAGACCAGTGATCGGCAAACTTTAAACGTTAAAGAGCCGATTTAACCTCTGAAAGCGTAGGTAAAAATTTATAAGAGCCGTAGGCCTAATTATATTTTAATAAACAGTTTTTGATGTAATTTATTGAATAATCAATATATCATCATACATACATCTATGTAAATAATATATTCATAATAATTCACATTCAAGTGGTTAGCATTTTAATTAATGAGAAAAATTTGCGTGTATTTCCAGAGAAAGCTTTAAAATATTCGGCGCGTAGCTTCTTGTTTTTAATTTGAAACACGAATCCAAATTCTCATGGGTTTTTCCTGGAAGCCATTTAACGGCATCTTTAAAGTTAGTTTAAAAATATGTTTTTAAGGATTAAATAGGAAAAAAGCAAACAGAACACCAAACGAATATAAAAATGATACAATAGCTGAGGTACAAATATTTTAAAATCTCAAACAATTCCTAAACTTGACACTAAACGATATTAGTCAAGACAAAGAAAAGAACCTCTGTAATCACACATTAGCAGTTGGCTTAAAACTACTATGGTATTTTATTTTATTTGGTTGTTATCAGCGGCAAAAATTTACAAAAGAACCTGCTTATAATGAGTTCTGGTAGCCAGCCTGGTATTTAGATATCTCCAATGTTACTACTACTATTGCTGTTGGTAAAGATGTGTTAAAAATGCAATTTATGAGTCGCACTAAAATCCTCAAAGAGCCGCATGTGGCCCGGGAGCCGCGGTTTGCCGACCCCTGCTCTAGACTAAGCCCACCACTGTCATTAAAACATACAGTAACATATTAGAACACTTTCACACTGGAAAACTACCACAGTTCATCTCTCCGTGATAAACGCTTGCGGCCGAGGCACACATTTTAACTTTTGATTCTCAAGATTTATAACCGAACTCTAAACCTTCCTGGCTGACGTACAGTAAATAGAAGAGAATGAGTATCATCTCACCAGAAAAACTAACAACAAAAAAAACTGCCATATTCGGCCTTCCATATTTCGCTTATTATTCCGGAGTTTGTTACCCTCCTATTTGAACACTCAGTTGAAATTTTGACACTGAGGTGATTATCCTCGTCAATATGGCTAGAGTAATTATGTTGTCTAAAATAGTATAAGGAAGAGAGTGATGTGCAGTGCTGATATAACATCTGATCTTAGGAGATACACCAAGGGGCAGGCAAGATTCACGTATCTTTCCGATGCACGAATTACCATCAGCGGTGTAGAACGACGTCCATCCATATCCACTACGGAGGGGATAGTGACTTAAATCAGTTTCGGAACCAGTCAGCTGTTCAGTGCCTTTGCATTTTTTTACTTATGGCTTTACGCCTCGTCGACGGCTAAGGTAATTAGAGGGGGGATGGGAGTGGGGACAAGGAACGGGAAGGAATTCAGCCAAGGCCTTTTTGAAGGAAGTATCCCGGCATTCGCCTGGAGTGATTTGGGGAAACCATGGAAAACCCAAATCTGGATGAACGGACGGGGATTCGAACCCTCGTCCTCCCGAATGCGAGGCCAGAACGTTAACCGTTCACCCACCACGCTGGGTAGTGCCTTTGTATTTCCACCTCTCCAATGCTGCTATTCAATTACCAAAAAAATGAAAATTTCTTCTTTTTTTTTTCTTGTGGTTTTGCGCCTATTCGATATTGGGATAGTTATAGACTGGGGGCAAGGAACGGGAAGGAATTTCACTATCGCCTATTGAATATAACATCCAGGGAATTGCTTAAAGTGAAGAAAACCATGGACAATCGAAATCTGGCTTCCTAGACGGGGATTGGAATCTACGCTATCCTGAGTGCTAGCGTTACCGGTCGCTCACTACACTCGCACTAATTGTTCTAGCTTGAGGCAAGTAAGCTAGTATCGCAAACAAGGCGGAGTTATAGCGCCATAAGAATCAATGTTTTCTTTTCAAGAAAGGAAGTGAGAAAATTTTGCTGAACTTCAAAGAAATCTATGACATTTGTCTGCACGAGCAACCGAGCAGGGTCAATGGCTAAACTTCAATAAACATTTTAATGACGACAATACTCACTTTGTACCAATATTGATATAGGAAGAAGACGTAGTTTTATACATAATTCACTTTGTTCTCTCATGCATCACATCAAGTTAATTCGGTTTCCTTTGATTTTTGAAAAGACTTTGATACTGTACCACACGGTCACTTCTTAATAGAAATTGCAAACGATGTAATTAATGCGAGATTTCCTAAGTGGACTGTCATCGTGTTTTGCTGAAGAGGGGCAAGCCTCAAAATATTTTTAAAATACGTTGGGAAATACGTTATTAACATTTTAAGATTGTTTGTTGCGGATATTACTTTCAATGAAATTAAAAATTACTACTGTTTGTTTAGAGATAAATTTACCTTAAATTGCTAGAAGTGTCTGGTAATGAGCATATCAACTAAAAAAATTGCTGTTTTCCTTATGAGTACAAGTTAAAATACATACTCCGTACCGAGCGTGGTGGGTGAGCGGTTAACGTTCTGGCTTCGCATTCGGGAGGACGCCGGTTTGAATCCCCGTCCGGGAATATAGATTTGGGTTTTCCATGGGTTTCCCAAATCACTCTAGGTGAATGCCGGGATGGTCCTTCAAAGGCCATGCCCGAATTCCTTCCCGTTCCTTGCACCCATCGCACTTCTAATGGCCTCGACATCGACGAGAGGTAAAGTCATAAGTAAAATAATTGTAATAATAAATGCTTACTCCCTAATAACTCAGCAACGACAACCGAATTGGGTTATATTATAATCTTTGTTATACGATATGATATTCATTCAAGAATAGAATTTTATTGATATGAAATCAATATTCGAAGGAAATAGCGTACGATAAGTAAAATTCTCTTGAGCTTTCAGCCAAGTGATTTTCAGTTTCCATTTTTACACGGCTCGAGGCTCGGGAGAAATTTTTTACTAACAACACTATGAAAGGCTTTGTTTTTACTTTCTTCTAGGATCTTACCTAGAGTACAATAGCGCTCAGTGGGACTGTTTAATAGTATACCAATTCCTTAGCTGGCTTTGACAATTTAGAAGAAAATGACGTAATTTCAGAGCTCTAATCTACTGATCAGTTATGATCATACACCTTCATCCATTACAAGACTTACCGAGACAGGCGGTATAGTGGTAACTCTCGGGCTTGGCATTCGTGAGGCTGCAGGTTCGAATTCCAAAAAGGCTATACACACTTCGGTTCTCTGCGGTTTCCCGAAATAACTCCAGGAGACTGCAAGAATGCTTGCTAGAAAAAAACCATGGTCATTTCTTCCGGCTCTTTCCCCTAGTCCTCAGCCTATGTAATGAAAACAACGTCGACGATACGTAAAGCCATAAACAAAAGAAACAAATCATCATTGAAATGAAATACTGCTCCAATCAAAGTGGTAGTGACAGGATGGGTTAAGATGAGAGTAATGAGGAGTCCTATTAATCACTACGGACACTCTGTCTCCCCTCGTGCCAGTGTTGAGCATAGAGGAATGTGAGCATAAAGGAATGTTTTTTTTTTCATGCAATTTTGTGAATTATTGATTACAAATGCAGATTAAAAAACGTAGTAGATGATAATAAGAGCGACTCCGGGTCCTCATAAGCGTGGACTCTTCCGAAATCGGACACTTCGCTGGAAGATGGAGTCAGGGGCAGGCTCCGAAACGTCGCGTTTTACATTTACTGACGCACTATCCCGGCGAAAAGCTCGAGAGGATTTTACGCAACTCACTCACCGAGAAAGCCTATATTTTTCCTTGGTGATTTTACTAGTCATTTTGAAGCGATTCTTAAATTATTATAACAGTACAACGATCAGAAATGAAATTTTGGAAGTTAACCTTTAGCATGAATGTTAACTATACTGATGTATTTTTAAATAATAGAAAACATCATAAACCTGCGAGACGAAGTGGAAGGCTATGCTAAGAGGTGCTACAGCTGCAGGTAGCGGCTGGGTTTGGTGCAGTGCGGGCACTGGCGAGGACTTGTCCTCTTTGTGGGCCGTAATGCGCCGCCGAGCGACGCATTTGAGCGTCCTTTCGTTGGACGCTCGCTCGAGGACTTGGGACAACACTGCAGCGGCTCGCCTCCGCCAGACGGCGCGTCTTTCTCCTCTGAGTCAACAGCACGGCGCGGCGGCGGCTAACCTCCACGCCACGGCGGCTAACCTCCACGCGACCACACACCCACAGTCACACGTTCAACTACAAAAAGTGACTTAGTGAACAGTTAATATTTCAGGTGCAACTAGAGCTTACAGAAATTTTAACCTCATAATCCCAGCACAGTGCAGATACTCCCAGATGTCTTTTGCTGTAGAAAATCCTGAACAATTCAGTGTCAATGCTCAAGTAAGCTACGTGGTGTTTGGTAACTAAACATGACACAAAATACAATAACTTCTTGAAGTACCGAAGGGAAAAGTGACAAAGATATTCTAAATCACTGATGTGCTATATGATTTTCTTTTGTTGAAACTGTTTATAAATATAGTAATTAAGAGGAGTATCTGGAAATTACGTTCATATATGGTAATTAAATTGGATGTGTTTGTAGCTGACACTGGAATCTGATTTAAGTAACTATTCGCCAATGTGGCTGAATGCGCTATGGATCGCAGTACAAAGGCACAGCCCTCGCGTTCCAGCCGTCCTGACTGCGTTTTATAGGCGAATGCAGGGATCTCCGCCTCACAAACTATACATTTCACAAACAAACAAATACGCTTACCACACACAGAACATACTTACACATTTCACAAACAGATGGCAACATTTCATTTCATCCAGTCAGCAAGGGCATGCGGCCGTAAAACAAAGCTCCAGATTGACCATGCCAACGGTCAGCAAAACTCACGAAACACAGCCGGCCTCTAATGTTGAAAAAGGTGGTGAACAAGACAAAGAAGAAGATACTAATAATTGATCCCCACTCATTAGTATCGTTGTAGGTTTTAATAATAATTTATGGGCGCTCCCTTAGCAAACGTATCTAATCCAGTGCGTTAACTTTGATGTTGTTCGACGAAGGCACGCCAGTTTTTGATTGTTGTGTTCCTTTGTTTCAGAGCTGCTACCTTAATTTTTGTTTTTTGTTTTTTTTCCCAATGGCTTTCGGCATTTGAGGCCTCACGGTCAACTCAATAGTAATTATGTCACTCAGTGCTTTCAGTATCTCCAATATAAAATTTTCACAGTTAATTAGACACACCACACGACGGTCATGACATTCACAGACACAACACTTAAACACCCACGCCCGCGGCCGGACTCGAACCGGCTACCTTCGGCACGTGAAGCCAGTACTCTAGCCCCTCAACTACCGAGCCCGGCATCTGCTTCCTTTCTGACAGTGGTTTGTGCTGTATCTTGTATCAACGCCTCTCACAAATGTTTATTTGAAACTAGTTAAGTCTCCACCACTGAGCGAATGTTTTGTCATAACGATTGTAAGAACAAATGCTGTATTCTGAAAGTGTATGGTCGAATACCAAACAATGATATAACAGTGACGAGGGTTTACCAAATGATTCGAAGATTGGATTAAGTTCTGAGTTCAGGTGTTTCTACACTCCTGGAAATTGAAATAAGAACACATTGACGCCGGTGTGTAAGACCCACCATACTTGCTCCGGACACTACTAGAGGGCTGTACAAGCAATGATCAAACGCACGGCACAGCGGACACACCAGGAACAGCAGTGTTGGCCGTCGAAGGGCGCTAGCTGCGCAGCGGTTGGGCACCGCCGCAGTCAGTGTCAGCCAGTTTGCCCTGGCATACGGAGCTCCATCTCAGGCTTTAACACTGGTAGCATGCCGCGACAGCGTGTACGTGAACCGTATGTGCAGTTGACGGACTTTGAGCGAGGGCGTATAGTGGGCATGCGGGAGGCCGGGTGGACGTACCGCCGAATTGCTCAACATGTGGGGCGCGAGGTCTCCACAGTACATCGATGTTGTCGCCAGTGGTCGGCGGAAGGTGCACGTGCCCGTCGACCTCGGTCCGGTCAGCAGCGACGCACGGACGCACGCCAAGACCGTCGCATCCTACGCAGTGCCGTAGGGGACCGCACCGCCACTTCCCGGCAAATTAGGGACACTGTTGCTCCTGGGGTATCAGAGAGGACCATTCGCAACCGTCTCCATGAAGCTGGGCTACGGTCCCGCACACCGTTAGGTCGTCTTCCGCTCACGCCCCAACATCGTGCAGCCCGCCTACAGTGGTGTCGCGACAGGCGTGTATGGAGGGACGAATGGAGACGTGTCGTCTTCAGTGATGAGAGTCGCTTCTGCCTTGGTGCCAATGATGGTCGTATGCGTGTTTGGCGCTGTGCAGGTGAGCGCCACAATCAGGACTGCATACGACCGAGGCACACAGGGCCAACACCCGGCATCATGGTGTGGGGAGCGATCTCCTACACTGGCCGTACACCTCTGGTGATCGTCGAGGGGACACTGAACAGTGCACGGTACATTCAAACCGTCATCGAACCCATCGTTCTACCATTCCTAGACCGGCAAGGGAACATGCTGTTCCAACAGGACAATGCACGTCCACCCAACGTGCTCCAGAAGTTGTAAGTCAACTACCCTGGCCAGCGAGATCTCCGTATCTGTCCCCCATTGAGCATGTTTGGGACTGGATGAAACGTCGTCTCACGCGGTCTGCACGTCCAGCACGAAAGCTGGTCCAGCTGAGGCGCCAGGTGGAAATGGCTTGGCATGCCGTTCCACAGGACTACATCCAGCACCTCTACGATCGTCTCCATGGGAGAATTGCAGCCTGCATTGCTGCGAAGGAGGATATACACGGTACTAGTGCCGACATTGTGCATGCTCTGTTGCCTGTGTTTATGTGCCTATGGTTCTGTCTGTGTGATCATGTGTTGTATCTGACCCCAGGAATGTGTATATAAAGTTTCCCATTCCTGGGACAATGAATTCACGGTGTTCTTATTTCAATTTCCAGGAGTGTATGTTGTGTGATGTCTAATTCCATGCTCAGGCTTTGATTATCCAAAATAATACCAGTTAAAAAAATTGTAATCTATTTCAATGATGTCGAAATGCAGTCTGGAGCAAGTAAATTGTTAATAATTTTGGTTAGATCGTAATGCCTTCAGAACCACCAGTTATAACATCCCTTAAAATGGTATAAGCAATAGGTTACTGCAAGAGCTCCACACATTCGGGAAGTAATACAATTTTATGAAGAATATTTATAACTGATTTTAGTAAATAGCAGTAAATGATGATGGCAATGGTATTTTTGTTATTTAATAGTTATAAAGTATCTGTTCTGACACAATAAAAGAAACTGTTATTTGTGAAAGAAAAAAATAAATGAAGTAGTGGATATAATAAGATGGTTTTTTGTGAGTATTATTGAAAAAGGAATATATATATATATATAACTATCAGGGAAAAGAGTAGCAGAGAAGATAGATTTTATTTTCTGTGATTTCTATATTCAGAAAGATATTATATATAGTGGACGGTCATTGTTAAAAGAGGTTCAATAAGTGACACTGGAGTGGTATTAAAAAAGAAAAACGAGCAACTTTGAGGGGAATAAAGAAACAGATGTAATTTAAGTGAAAAGTAGAAGAAAAGTAGGGAATGAAACTAATTTAATTGAACCGTTAGATTTGTATGTTTGGAGTGTTGGATGCTAAAAGGAAGTTAAATGATCGATTTTGCGTGAAAAGTGGACCTAGAAATCTTTCTAATATGAACGTTGTCCGAGTGATTAATTTAAACACTATCAAGAGGAAGTGTTGAGAGAATATGAGATAAATAAAAGAATTGAATTTCAAAACCTACGGTGTTCAAGTCTGTAAGTATTACAACGGAGGCCATCTTTGATGGGAAAAGAACGAGCAACTGTCAAATTACAAGTAGTTAGATCCTACTTTCAATCGTACTAATTTATAATAAAATGTCTGTAGGTTGGGAAAATTATTATAAGAGCAGCAGAGAAAAAACATACTGTAGAATATAACAATCTTTGAAACAATAAAAAGTAAAGTGGAAAAAAACAATGAAGTGAGCTGTTGTGTTGAGCGGTTGATTGCTGTTCAATTGCTGGTAATCTATTTTATTTGTGTATGATCCGAATAAAGGAGGTTTGTAATTGGCACAAACCTTATTGAATTGATTTATGTGAAGTGTGTGAACAGTGTACTGCAACGAGGTTTCAGGACTGTTTAATGTAAATAAACATAGTATTGTGACATGGCGTATGCCCGTAACAGGACTGTTTAATTTAACTTAAACGTGGTAAGGTGACACAACCTCATGTCTGGAATAAACGAAAAATAAAAACATACTCTGATACTGAGAACTAATAGTTTATTAATACTGAAATTATTTATTAGCTACAAGCAACAATGCAACACAGTTTTAATTTCTGGGCAGTACAAAAAAAGGATAATAATTCCTGGAATGACGCGATAACATGTTTTCTCAATCGTAAGATTCATGTTTAAATTTAAGTAAGACTCACACAGTCAGGTCATTCAGAATGTTATCTGATGTCATGTCTGTGGTTCTTGTGTGCAATTGAAACTGTAAACCAAGCAATTAATATGTTAATAATGATTTAACAAATATGGAGACAGATTTTAGAAAGAAGAGCCTCACCATATTTATTTATCTGTACAATCTGATGGTTCGTTCACTAGAGTCTACAACGAACCGTTGTTTCTTAATACTATAGTCACATTTTATGGTTAAAATTTTTTAAGTCATAAACACAAATCCAATATTCTACGAAATGGTACAAATAATTTACTATTCTTACTACACACTGTTACTAAAACCTGTTACTAACACTATTACCCAATAATACTAAAGAACTAATCAACTTGATCTTTCTGGTATCCGTTGAAGAATAGGCTTCGGCAATTCGAGAAGCCACACTTCTGGCATCAGCTTTCCACTTAGTTGTTTGTAACATTTCTCGTCTATTTCGGGTATTCTGACTCAATCCTTACATGGTTTGCTGTATCCTGACAGGTTGCTGGGCTATGCTGAAGCTGATACCGCGCCCTGGCTGCATCTGACACAGCATCTGCCAGCTTGTCCAGTTCTTCCCAGAGGAGGTTGTCACGCAGTATTTCCGAGGTAGTTTTTCCCACGAGCTTCACTCTGTACTGTTTGATTCGATCGTCAACTAATGAACATTCATTATGATCAGGTGTTCCTGGAGAACAGATCTCTGCCCTATTGATCCTGTAGAGATATGTTTCGTGCGGTCCATGACCGGTGAGGAAATGTATCAACCCTCGGGATGGATTGAAGTGCTTCATACGTATCCTCTCACTGATTTCAGAAAGTATTTCAAATACTCTCCTTCCCGTTTTCGAATTGTTCCACTGCTGTTGCCATTCGTTTAAGATACAGTTTTTAATGCCCACCTTCTTGGCAGACACTTGACCCAGGATCTCTGTTACCTTGTCAGAGTTTCCTTTACGTAGCCAATAACATGCTGCCGTCTTTCTTATTTCCAGGTCTAAAGTTAGTATTAGTAGAGGAAAAAAGTAGGCGGGAAAAGGAAAGGGAAAGATGGGGTATAGGGATATTGCCACCGGAGCAAGCGCTCCATCATAAGTGAATTAAATATTCAGATAAACATTTAGGAAACCAAGATTCCATTCTCACAATATGTTTATTTATCAGCTGTTCTAACGGAAGAATCATCTGTCTGTGATTAGTGTAAAACATGTTACGTGTATTTTTGTTCGTGAAATGTGTAGTTTCTGAGGCAGAAATTGGGAACCCCTGTGATGGCTAGAAAAACGGCAATGAGGATATCCGGTAGGCAGGGACCAGGACTTGAACCTGGTACATTTGTTTCTCCGCGGAACGGTTTAGAGGAGCCTTAATGCGTGAAACCACACTGTAGGGTCGCAATATGTTTGTAAGCGTCGAAATATTAAACAGTTTTATATTTTCACTAAGACGTGGCTTAAGAAGTATCAGGTGAATACTAACGAAGTGTTAGATAATACTTACATTCCAGTAAATAACGATGGGATCTGCACCAATACATTTTCATGTTCAATAAGAAGTTATTTTTCCACCCAAAAATTGTGTTTCTTTGTTATCAACGTACAGAAACGCTTTGGCCTTCAATTCGGGAGGACGTGGCCTCGAAACCCCGTCCGGTTATCCAGATTATTCGATGGCTTTTCCCAAATCACTCCATGAGAATACTGGAATGGTTCCTTCAACCAATTCCTTCTCATTCATTGCCCCAATCGTTTCCTGCCTCTATTAACTCAACGTCGACAAGGTTCAAAGTAGGAAGGACTTAAGGTGACAGTAACGACCTGGTGACAGTCCGCCTCTATCGTAGCTGTCTTAACCTAACTAGGTAATACTATCGGGTATAGGGGACCTACAGGTTAACGTCGAATCGAAATCTCCGCGATGTATGGTGACAAGTGCTAGAAAAATTTTCACTGAACACACAGTTATGCATATTGTACAACCATTGAACACATATTTCGTAAGTCACCTCCAAGAATAGTGATACTGCCAACTTGAGAGAAACGGTTGATTTTTTTCCGGGCTGAAACTAATTTTAGAAGTGGTTGGCAGGTCACCAGGATCGATAGTGAGCTGACAACGGTGAATACAAAAGTCTATCGCAATACTCGAAACAAGCCGCTGTACATATTCCGAGACTGTTGCATCAGAATATTCAAACACTTGATTGATTTTGATGGCTAGCTGGTCTAAGTAACACTAAACACCTGTAGTCTGTCTTCGTTCATAGACTTAATACTATGAACAAGCATAGGTACATATTATATTTAATATTCCATATCTCTGGTCTCTTATTTTCATATGTCATCATTGCAGAGGAATGTAGGATTTACAATAATCGCAGTGCCGTCTTTAGAGATAAGTGCAAATTTGAGAATTCAGATGTACTAAAAATCTGAATATGAATCAGCGTTGCTAAGTACTGTATGTGCAAACGGAGATGTGGGTAAAGCATTACTGCATCTGGATGTCATCCAGGTCAACTTCATGGAAATGTTTCTTCATTTCTTTTCAGCAAGGTATAACAACTTTCGTTCTCCATCAATTGCATCAAGATTTATTCCCACATCACATCCTGTAGAGATACATTAGAGCATAGATACCAGTTATTTCTAACTTACGATGTGCTAGGACATGTTATTAAAACAACCTTCGGATACTGCAACATAAAAAGGATTGCAAAAATTACAGGTACTTTGACACGTATTGGAATGTGTAGAAAACTTCAGTGTTATTTCTTATCACGATTGCACTATATTGTGGGAAATCGGAGCAATATTTTAAATAATTTCTGGGTAGTACCAGCAACTGGTGTTTTAGTTCATATTAAGAATGACTATTAACAATATTTTTCATAAGAACGAATTCTTCTCGGTGTTGAAAATTGATAAAATGTTCCCGAGTGAACAAGGCGTCTACACACATTAATTCGGCGATTGACCCCTCTATCGCCATCATCGCTTAATTGAGTGAGTTAAAAAAAAAAAAAAAAAAAAAAAAAAAAAAAAAAAAAAAAACTTATTGTTTAAAGTACGAGCGGAATTCGTTATAATGATTACAGACTACAGTTTGCCTACTACTCATTAAGCGTAAATAGGTTGCCATTAATAGTTTATAAGGTCCACTTATATGAGAAAACCTGGCGGTAAATTCTTGTGGCGGGTGTATACGGTGTGTCGCAGGGAGCCGACACAGCTCGGCGTTTGTTGGGGCGATAAGCCTGGGCTCAGGGAGCACCGAGTGACGTCTTGTTCTCGCGCGCCGCTAGATGTTTTATATTGGTTCCTCCCTGGAGCGTGCAAACACTCTGCCTCTCTCTCGCTCCTCCGCATCGATATTCCATGAATTCCAGTCAATTGCTCCCGCAGGCTCCACTTTGCCGGCGGATCATTGTCCCGGCCGTCTGCAGATTGATCAATCACACGGCTGAGAAGGGGGGATTCCGCCACGGCTGGCTCTCTAAACCAGACAGACGATGGCAAACAGCAAGTGACATTACAAATATTGGTATCCCTCTTCCGTCGATTTCGAGTTACGATGGATGTCGTCGTGCCACAGAGAATCTGCTCAGCGACTTTCCCTAGTACCATCACACTCGTAACCAACTATTCGCGTCTAATGTTGTCCTATCCCGAGTATGTGAACTACAAAGCGATATACCATATGGTATACAAATTGAAAGACTGAATAAGATTCAGCATTTAGACACGAAATTATCCACAGCCCCTCGTCATACCCTTCACAAAGATGAAACATTTAGCAAGCAGCTGTTTGACAGTTAATGAACGTGTTTACTTAAGCAGGTCATTGAGTGTTTATTCTGTGGGACATCGCTGTAGGACTACAGTTGGATTCCTTCAGCCACTCACGTTCCTACAAGCAAGTTGAAGCAGATATTCCGACCAGTCTTGTTTCCTCATACTCAAATTTCCTTATAGTGCATCACGTAATGGAGAATATAAAGAAACATGACGGCACTTTGTCATCATTCTATAGTTTTATAAAAGTAGAAAAAAGTGTAGACCAAAACTTTAAACTTTTTTATTCGTGGAGTTGATATCAGTGGTGTTGAACGAAATATATAGTGCGAACTAAAAAAATTACTTGAGTATGGTCTCCACCAGTTTCACTTTTTTGCTACACAAATTAATCCGAAAACGCCATATAATCGTACGTGACTGTATACCTGCAAAACATGTTATCACAGCAGCTTTACTTTTTCTTGCAATTATAAAGACTACTAGAAAGAGAACAAAAATTATTTTAAATACTAACCTAGTTTATTTAAAAGTTATTGCATGTGGTTCGAATTAAAAAAATGTATACCATCATAAAGTAAAATTTACTTGTATTAAGTTATAGCTATGTAATTTTTGTGACTAGTTGTATGATTTCAAAATACCTTATAGAGGAGAAAACTCACAAATCTCCGATGCATACTTTTTTTTTTTTTTTTTTTTTTTTGCTTTCATCAGTCTATCGACTGGTTTGATGCTATCTTCCATCCCTTCCTATCTTGTGCTAAACTTTTCATCTCAACATACCCCTTGCAGCCCACATCCTCAATCACATACTTCATATATCCTAATCTCTGTCCTCCTCTTCAGTTCTTACCTTCGACTGATCCCTCCACTAACAAGTTAGGCAATCCTGCATGTCTCAAAATTTAACCTACCATCCTGTCTCTTCTTTCTGTAAGATTCTTCCACAAACTTCTTTCGTGGCCCATCATTTCCAAAACTCGTTCATTTAGTACTTTATCTGTCCGCTTAATTTTCAGCATCCTTCTGTAGCATCACATTTCAAATGTTTCAGTACTCTCCCGAGCCATTACCGATGCATATAACATGACTTTAATACACTGCGGGACAAATTACGCCCCCCCCCCCCTCGCATCCTCACGATCCTGCGCGGTATGACATAGGACGGGATGAATCTGCGTGGGCGGGTCTGGGAATCCTACAACATCGAACTTCTCCATGTGTAGTTTCTCAAGCTCCACTTAGAGTCCTACATCAGATTACCGTAGGTCCTACAGGGCGGGTGATGAATGATCCGCTTTTCGAGCAGTGGTGTGCAGTCGCAACCTGCAGACGCTAGAGGAGACGGTCGACTGTGCCGGTCGTGCGGTTTCCATATCTTGTTCCATACAGCCGATTTGTATGACTTCTACCCGTACAGTGAGGTCATGATAGTACCACAGTTCTGCCGGATTAAACCTTACGTGTAGCATTCTAGCGAAGAAAAAAATGAATATTTTAAAAACTGATGATTTTATATGACTCAAAATCTCTTTTATGTTCTTATTAACACCATAATGTGACTGAAAAATGTTTTCTATTCTAGTTTACTGTTTTTATTTTCTTTCCGAAAAATAATGATCTGCATCTAAGCAGAGTCTAGAAGGTGAGTAGGATGACGGTGTGGTTTCTGACTCTATGGAAAGGATGAAACGGCTAACCTCTCTTGTGGTTCTCCCAGTCAGAGAATATCACGATGTTTCATTTTACGCAAACAGCAGCAATTTCTAGAAATTATTGCGTATTATTTGTATAGAAAATAATGGCTCCAGCTGTATTCAGATAATTTAATTATTAAAATCTACCGAGCGTGATGGGTGAGCGGATAGCGATCTGGCCTCGCATTCAGGAGGACGCGGGTTCGAATCCCCGTCCAGCCATCCAGATTTGGGTTTTCCATGGTTTCCCCAAATCACTCCCGGCGAATTCTGGGATGTTTCCTTCAAAAGGCAATTATCGAATTCCTTCCCGTATTTTCCCCCCTTCCATTCTCGGGTCTAAGGTCGACGAGGCGTAAAGCCATAAGTAAAAAGAAAATATTTAAATCTAAATGTTTTCAGACTATAATAATTACTCATAAACCACTTGTAAAGCGACTATTTGTACAGCAACTGCAACATTAAATTAAATGGTTTCTCAGCTTTTTGATTATTTTCTCATTAGTTAATTTATGCCGAGTAAAGAAAACTTAACATTCATCGTCAATATGTCTGCTATGAGCCTTAGTATTATCCTAATCATTACCTGTAAATAGTGTATAAAGATATTATAAAAACAATTTACTCATGCAAAAGAAACTACAGTTTCGTAACAGGAAATATTGTGTACTATTTTGCGACATTATTTAATTTACTGTGCACGACGGTCCTTAGTTTTGCAAGTGAAAGCTGTACTTGCGTCTACTAACCGGATGTCCTGAACAATTATCTCTGCCATTGTAGCGGTGTCGCGTTGTGCGTCGAATTTGAAAAACGGTACTAGGAAATATAGAATTAAATTGAGGAATGTCCTTCCAGTCACCTTTTAAAGATAAATAGTGCTGATGGTTTCGTAAAAATGTGCTGCCAGCTTTCATGCAACCAATAGTTTGATTCAACTATGTTAATATTTGTGAAAATGTGTTGTAGAAAGGATGAAAGCAGGTTGATTGGTCAGCGGAATGAAGTCACGTTCGCTAGTGTCAATTTGGAAAGACGTCAAAAGAAGGTTTAGAGGTGGCATGGAGTGACCTTTGCGCATCCCACAAAAATTTCCGCGGATACGCAATTCGTAAAATAGCGTGAGAACGTCTGTCAGTCTGCGCTGCTTTTCCGTCTTGTCGTCATGTTTTTTTGTCGTCTGTCTTGATTCGTAGATAAATGGATTCACTTTTACGTATTTATTAGAGCTAAGAACTATATAATTAAACGTCGTGCATAACTTTAGTAAACTTGAGTGTCTTAAGCGTTAGTGAATGCACATGTGTAATTTTTCTATCATTATAAACCCTTCCCATAATTTTCACATTGTATTATCTGGCTTCGACTTAGCGTGACATAGCGATTGATTTATGCAGGTAAACATTCCTCATATAACCTTGTATAAAAAAAACCTGGTTTGTTTAATTGTACACATTTTTTATGTTTTTGATGTTTCTTTCGCACTCGCTTTGACGAATTATACTATCATTAATGCATTTGTACAGTAATTAGGAAATTTCTCTAAGTTATTCTCGTAAAAGAAAATTATTAAAAAGTTAAAGCACACTTCACGAGTTTATAGAGTATTACATTTAGCCTTAGGCTGCATTTTGTGTTCAGAGCTTTTATATCGGAGGACATATTGGACAAAATTATCTGATAACCGTTGTTACAGTCAATTTTAATTAATAACACCTTCTAAGCCCATTAAAAATGAAGGGTTGTACACAGATATCTGCATTATAAATAGAAAAAGTTAATAAAAATACTGTTGCATGTACCAGTGTGAAAAAATTTCGTATCTGCGCATATGCAGAATGTTGAGGGCATGCGCATTGAGCGCGTAACTCCTAATGCGTGACGCTAACAAACTTCTTCTTACCGCATGCAAACAAGTTTCGCGTGAATAATTAAACGTAACGTTAAAGAACTAGCAAAAGAGTTTCGAAATACAGAAGTCACAAGGATATCTACTTAAACGTATTGTTAAATTGCTAGCAAAAATAGATGTTGTTACATGGACGTGAAACCTTTTTTGTTTACACGCCGATAATATTATTTGAAAGATTAATATCCATACTAATAAAACTCTAATCTTGGTCGTTGTGTAGCCATGTCCACCACGATGTGACGTCACTGGATTAACCACAGCCAGAGATATTATTACATAGTACAGGTTATGAGGTTTATTTAATAATAGTTCTATTTAGTTAAGGATCCGTGAAAAAATGAATTCACCCAAAACTGAAAGGAAAGTAGATATTTCGTTTAAATAAACATGTTAATTATTCGTTGCCTTTTGTTTATTTATGTTCAATCGACGTAGATGATTTCAGTTGTTAGCTAAGTAAATGCGATGAAATGGCTTGCCAGAACATTGCGTTCAATTTTTATTTTTTTACGGGTTCAGAAACTATTAACAATATAGCAGTTAGTAGTAATTGTCTCTGGTTGAACTACAGACTTTTCTGCCTGTATGATACGGGCTGGGGGTTGTGGACAGGCATGGAGGAGGTGTTTTGTTTGCGCTATTGGGGCGCACTAACGAGCTGTTGTTCTTCAGGTCTGTTAGGTGTTGGCGCTTGTTACGGCTCCGCTGTCGTTATGTGAATCCGTGTTCCCATTAGCGGTAATTGAAATCGTAATGCAGCGACATGGCGGCCAGGCTTGATTGCTTGTCGAAAGAGGAGGCACTACCAGCCGCGCTCGAGCATGAATTTACATCACAATACAGTTTAATAGGACATTGGTGCACGTAACAAAACTCTGTTCGCAGCCCGGACAGTATTCGATTGGAAGAAGCGCAGCACATAGTTCTAAATGTCGAGCTTCATATCACTGCGGCTGCGAAGCTTAACTCAATATCAGTACCTCTGAAAACTCTTAATAATATGCAGGTAACATAAAATGGACTGAAAACACATTTTTAGATTGGCATAAAAAGTCAAATGCTTTTAAACTTCTTCTACGTTTTCTATATTGCTGTTCTCGTACTATTTCCTGTCCTGAAACCCAAGAGTATTAGTGTAAATAGAATGATTCGTTCGTTATTCTTCAAAACAGACTTTTGTTTTACCAATATACATTGGAAATAATATAGCTGTGTAAGTGGTGAAGACATAAATTTGAAGACCAAAATTTGTTCATGGTGAAAAAATAGTACCTATATGAATACTAAAATCATAATTATTAGTCAATAATTTTGACACGATTCAAATGATACCATAAAATAAAAATAATTTCAAAATCAGACTTCTACAGTAACTCCTTAATTGACCTGATCGATATCATCAACTCCATATTTTACTCTGACAACAGACAAACAGGAGTGTTATATCTGCAGTAGTTGGATACCTGCTGTAGATTTTCACCTCAGGTGAGAGTTGTAATGAATATGACAGACACTTTCTGATATTATCGCTTGTAGCTCATTCACGAATAAAATTGGTCGTCAGGAATATGCGAAGACGATGTAAACATTACACAGATTCTGTAAATTAGTTGGTAGAGTCCACTCTATCATTTTAGAGAATTATACGAATATGCTTATGTCGGCGTTGTTGGAATATATACAATATCACGATTTATTCCAATCCAACCAACGCAGAAAAAAACTAGAAACAAAAACCTAAATACTGATTGTGTGGGTTAACTAGATGCGTATAATTTATTTAATTCAGTGGCCTTGTAGGAGTAATCTCTTACATTTTGTTAGCTATTTATTTCTGAAAAGTACTGCGCTCCTTTCAAGCGAGTTAATGAAAAATTCCGAGCAGATTGAATAGAATTGCTGTTAAGCTCCACGAAAAATTCTTCCGTCCTCTTTTAAATAGGGTTCGTCATATTTTAAATCAAGATGCTTGAGTGTTTCAAGTTTCACTAATTAGCATCCCGGCCGTGTATCGGAACGTTTGTAAAGATTGATCGCTGCTTGCAGCCGCCCCGCTCGGGGTGACGTAGGCGGCGACGCTCATTGAATGCTGATTCCCCGGAAATTATAAGCATCTTCCCCCTCCAGCCGACCCGATAAGCGGGTGGCGGCACCGCCAGGGGCTAACGAGCTGCGAAGGTGCGCTCGCACGTGGCCCGACTCGCAAAGCAGACACTCTCAGGCACACGAAGATCAACCCGACCTACAGACGTCAGAGCGGAGGCGCCAGATGAAATTTTCTCGGGAAACTAGCTGAGTGAGTACGTTTGAATAACACGACGTTTCAGCGGTCATATACTCTGCCGCCATCGTCAAATGACTATAGCGGCAGAGTATATGATCGCCGAAGAGTCGTGTTATACAAACGAACACACTCGGCTAGTTTCTCGAGAAAATTTCATCCATCAGTTACATTATTCTCACGATCCCTTCAGCTTTTTATCGGTCTACAGTTTGTTAAAACCGAGCGTGGTGGGTGAGCGGATAACGCTCTGGCCTTCTGGAATTCTGGAGGGCACCGGTTCGAATCCCCGTCCGGGCATCCAGATTTGGGTTCTCCATGGTTTCCCCAAATCACTGCAGGCCAATTAATTCAGGGATAAATTCCTTCCCGTTTCTTGACCCCAGTCCCGCTTCTGTCCTCTCCGTTGATGAGACATAAAGCCATAAGTAAAAAAAAAAAAAAAAAAGGATTGTTAAAGATCATACTAAGAGCACTGAATAGATTTCTGTAGCTTTTATTTTACGTTTCAGCTGAAAAACTCTTACCATTTTTTTTTAATTTATCGAAATGGATACATCTGTGGAGAAGGTGACTGTAAACAACGTAAAAGTTTTTGAAGTGAAAGTTCTTTGGGTGCAGTAGAGATAAGTATCTTAGCGTCACGCGTTAAGAGTTACGCGTTACGAGTTATGCGGTACGTGATAAGTTTGCATGCGCCATAAAGTTCTGCGCATGCACACTTAGCGATACATTGTTGCAAGCAGCTACCAGATTGGCAGCTTTCATTTATGATCATACTAAACAATGAGCATTCGCTACATAGTTTTCAGTTATTTCACATTACGCTTTATACTCTCTATGCAAGTATTTATCAATATATGTGTTTCATTATTATACCTTGCTTAAATTTCTTTTATAGTCACAGAAAATAGCATGATGACATCACACGGTATATTTACATCTGGAGGAGTCGCCGTTATAACACAGACATGTAGCAGTATCTTCAGTAGCTTCCTTTTGTTCATTAGTTTCTTTTTTGTTTATCTATATTTGTTCGATGCAGATGGTTTCATTAAATTCTCTGATCGCCATTACGGTTATAAAATAAATATATAAACACGTTTTCATCGCAATAGAGTTAATGTATTAAAGTGCGTTCGATACATTTTCTTAAGTCTTTACGTAATTTCGATATCTAGGCCATTAAAGCCCGGAAATAACTGGGGGAAGGGAATGGAAGGAAGCGTCCTGGCATTCGACTGGAGTGATTGCAGTAATCATGGGAAACCAACATCTGAATGGTCGGACAGGGATTCAAACCTGCCTCGAAATGTCAGACTCGAAAGTTACCATCCACATCCTGCGCTTAGGAAGCATTTATATTTATTTATTTATTTGTTCGCCATACAGTCAGACACTTAGTGTTTTTCCTTCATATATATATATATATATATATACAACAAAAGTATTAAGACAGGGATTTAACAGTACAATTATGATAATCTAGGAGATTGTATACATGTACAAGTTTAAGTATTACAAAACATTAGAATAAAATAAAATAGTAAATGTTCTGAAATCGATAAATATTTATAATCCCGAGGAGGTTTTTACTAAACATGTCACAGTAAGAAATGGAATGGGTTTCATCCAGTGATATTTCTACATTGTTCCTTGTCACGAAGCGCACCATTCTCAGGTATACGTAAGGTTTTCCCAGGGCGAGGAAATGACCTACATTAAGTTGGTAGCTTACATCCGATTGCTTTAAGTGAGAGTGCCTGATCAGTGGACAGTTTGATAAGTGTATTTAGCGCAAGTGCCTTCTGAACCTACCGTGATTGAATTTCAACCTTGATACTATGGACACAACATTTTTGTGGCATTTTTTTTTTTTTTTTTTTTTTGTTGAGAAACCACTGTTTTGTTGGTATTTTCGGATGTATCATCCAATAGTGTCTTCCCTAATATTGGTCAGTGGATATCGTTTAAAACCTCAGTTGTTTTGTGGCGCATTAGTTGAATTAAGTTACTTCCTGCTAAACGTTCCTCTGGGTTACATGTTTGGGCAGCTAATTTCGTTAGAAAATCCATTTTTTTTTTTTTTTTTTTTTTTTTTTTTTTTTTTTTTTGTCAGGGAGCCCAACCTTTCCTTTAGCTAGATAAAGGAGGTGTTCATTTCTTGTTCATTTATGGTAGTTATTAATTTCAGTATACTAAATAGAATTGGTGTCCTCCTTCTACATTTGATTCCAGCTCCCAACATTTGCAGTTCCGATTTACAATCTATGAGAACCACAGTATTTGGTATGGGCATATCTATTATATGTAACAGTGCTTTAAGGATTGCTACCAGCTTCGCGGTAAGGGAGGATGTTTATGCTTGTACTTGACACGCGATAACAATAATAATTATTTCTGCTCGTAGCTTAAACAGCTTTTTCCGCAGCGTTAGTGCTATTAAAAAATTGCGCTCCCAACCATGTTTTCGTTCTTGGACCCATTTGCGTAGATATGTGTGACTGGTGCCATACCGCTTAGATAGACATTTAGCAGGTCATTGTTGAAAGGTTCACACGATCATTTGAGCTATTGCTTCAATATCTTTCTGCTTAGTTTCAAGAAATTGTTAAAAGTTCTGCGCATATCCTTTTCACTGGACATTACTGTAATTGTCCATTTGGGTTGTCGCCTGTACAGTCACGTGTGAGTTGTATGATAAGAGGTGTCGATCCTCAGCTTTAGAGTTCTTCGTCGTTCACTACGTAACCCATCTCAGATAATATTATTGTTGGTTATTGACATCCATAAGTGTTAGCGTGGCTCGATATATTCCAATTAGTGATATGTTTTCCTGAATTATCCCTCGATTTCAATTAATTTGTATGCAGAATTTTTCCCCACTACATTAAGTTCATCATTCTACTAAACGTTCAGATATGTATTTATTTTTCCTAAAACTGGGGGCATGATTTGCATGGAATGTTGTGTCTGTCATAAAAGTCTTCGTCAGTGTTTTTTCTAAAGAAAGATCGTAGAGATAAGCTGAGCAATATCCTGCTCCGATCTGATTCCTGATTGCGTAGTACTATTTATGCCATAAACGAATTCTAGTATCACAATGTCTCATATTGGTAATTGAATAACTTTAGTTGTTACGGGCAAATCAATAATTGAACTAGATACAGTATCTCTGTTCATGCAGACAAGGCCTGCTCACACCAGCTACAAAATTACTAAATACGTGCAGTGAACCATTTCTTGAAGATACCTTATATTAACTGAGTTGCGGAATGTGTCTCTAATATGAGTTGACACTAAGTGGGGTGAAGCTCTTACTTTGTGAAGGCAATTAGGTCGGCAGTGGCCCCTACTTCTCCTCCCCCTACCCCTGCGCACAGCCACTAGCTTTGATTTCTCTCTCTCTCTCCCACTCGACAATGCTTCATCACGCGGCGGTCGTAACCCGCCTGCGTTTTATTAACACTGCGTAAACCAATTATTCCATCGATCCGTCCCGATTTGGCCGATTGCTATCTGGCGATAGGCGCAAGGAAGGGGACGGGTGGTGCGCTGGCTGCGTTCTCGGCGGCGGCAGGCGCCGTCCCATGCGGAACAATGGAACTTAATTTAACGCTTGCCCGAGATAGCCATCTGAATAAATGTCTCTCCAATTTACGAGCGGGTCGGTCTCCGCGAACGGGCCCAGTCGCTGCCACTAGGCACGCCCTCATGTATATTTAGAAACGGCCCGTAAAAGCCATTACGGAACTTTTCTTTTTTTAGAAGCTGTAATGTACAATCTAGGACTCTGTATTTTCTGTATCTAGCAACATTAGAAAGTGGCTCTCTGCTACCATTCAACTGATTAGGCAAGCGGAGAGAGAGAGCCTGCTTGTTGTTTGTGATGGCTACTGGCTACTGTCTTCCATTGTTGAAAATAAACTGTTGATTTTCACACAGAATGTACGTGTTCGCTGAAACCATTAGTCTTAATGTAGAGAGACTAAAATGGACATACACAATAAATTCTTGATAATCAATTTTATTTACACTTCTCGCATAAAAACTGATCACTTTTTTTGGTTGGGACACATAAAGAACATGATGATAAATAATTTTTTTTTTGTATCGAGAATTTTACTTTTGCTCTATTCACTTATTCGTGTATGTTTTTTTAAAATTATTTTTTTAATTTCTTATAGTGTCGGATAGCACTACTAATTATAATTGATTAATTTCTTGAATAGTTTTAATAAAGTGATAAAATATTCTCAGTGTTGATCTCAATCTGTGTCAGTAACAAATAGCTCGAAATAAGTAAATTCGTATAGCTCTCTAGAAAGCAAGACACATCTTCCAATTGCCCTACATAACTACCATATTTTACCTGCAGCAACATCTTAAAGTAAAGCCAGAAAGACAGGAGTTATTTTGGAAGTACTCCTACGCTGTCAAATACAGCCCTTCGGCCTCCGGTTCTGCTGAGTGAATAACATATTTCTAGATTTTTGTATAGTATAGTATTAGTACACTGTTTGCGTTCTACAATTTTCTCTAATATTGCTTTGCAGTTACCTGAAGTTATTTGGCTTGTTCTGGAATAACTACTCCGCTTTCGTAGTTTCTTCAGAGTGATATGAATGTTTGCTTGTCAGCACGTAACACCTTTTAATACAAGCTCTACTTCTGTTTATAGTGAAATTAATATTACTTCTTTCGTTCAGAGGCAATTATTCACACTTGCATCATTTTTTTAACAAAAAGGTAGGATTATTCCCTATTCATTTTCAGTTCTTTGAAATGCAAGTCACAGTAGAAGAAGAATATTTATCTGTGGGACGTGCTGTGGTTATAACTCTGAAAAAAAACATTGGCTTGAGAAAGGTGTTACAGGTACACTACAGACATACTTCTCAGTTTTCCTCATGACGTCGCCAGTAAATTCGAAGTAGCATAAAGCATATGTATTTGACTGGACACTGATTCTGAGTAGCCCACTTCTTCACTACCATTTTTAATGTATTTTTAGTATCCAATAATGTAAGAAAAATATTTTAACACAGAAAATTTAAGATTTCATTTCTAATATTGTTTTCTGAGCGAAGTGGGTCTTTACCTCCGTTTCGTATTTTTGTGCCCCGTGATAAATACATCTTTAATTTAGAAAATGTGAAATGTAAACATAAAATGCACCCCGCAGGCATGAAAACGAAATCAACCATTGGCACTCCGGACAGCTAACAGGAGCTTATCGTTAACAGGTGTGCCTGTGTAACTACTGCATGTGAGGGGCAGCTACAACTCACGCTCAAACCCGTTGTTGTGCGCTTACCCAATCAAAACAGATACTGAAAGTTCATCTTAGTAAAGGAAAAGAGTACTTTTCTGTTAAAATGGGAGACTTTGAACAGAATTAACTCTAATTGATTTGTGCGAGATGTCAGGAAAGGACTGCTGAAATCATCTGCATGGGATGTCGTCAGAGGCTGATTACTTATAGATGATAAATTCTTATTTAGCGTTTGTGTTGTTTAGTGATGATTACGGATATGGTGTGCAAGGCTAAGACCATGAAGATACCTCCATATAATTGACTGTACATAATTAGGATATGATGTTAGCTATGAAACATATCAAACCAATTTTCAGCCTTTGCGCTAGAACTGATAAACCTACGTCCATATTTATTTTGGCTCGTATGCAGGATCGAGAATACCACACATTGATAGACCAGACCATTACCTAAGTTTTTGCAAATAAAGATTAAAGGAGGAGAGATATTTGAAGTAGCAAGAAATTAGTTTGCGTGTAATATGCTGTAGAAATTCCATCACAGTTTCAAGAAAGCTCCATTATGTACTTCAAGCCAATCCAGTAGTAGTTTATATATGCTTCCTACAACAGACAGTATAATGTTTGACAGTGTTTTTACTCATTTATTTTATAGCGTTTTAAATATACGTAATGTTTAGACTACGCTATACAATGATTAATCAAATTACACGGAAAGAGCTGACCGTTCTGCAACATTCCTCAGACTGATGCTGCTGTATTTTAATGTAATTGCGACTTTGTGGGAATCCGTATTTCATAATTTGCCATAGTTTCTCAGTTATCTTCTAAGCATATAAAACTTTCAAGTTTCCTAGTTCCTTTAGAATTAGTAAGAATTTTTGATGTAGTATTTAGACTTTAACCATTATTATGATCTTTCCAAACCTATATTCAGCCAAGCAAAATTTCTTAATTTTTTGGTAACTTTTTCAGTATTTCTTTTATATGTTGAGTATCCTTTACAGCCAGTCACAACAACTGTTGACTCATGTTGGAATGTGTTTCAGTGCTAATAACTCGACATTCATGCGAATTTTAGAACAACCAACTAAGTAAGGTAAGGGAGTAGAATGAATATTATCACTGATTAAATCTGGCCTCGCATTTGGAAGGATGCCTGTTCGAATCCCCGTCCAGCCATCCTGATTTGGGTTTTCATTAGTTTCCGCAAATCACTCCAGGCGAATACCGGGATGATTTCTTCAAAAGGCCATGTCCAGATTCTTTCCCGTTCCTTGTACCCAGTCCCTTCCCTGCTGTAATGACCTCGACGTCGACGAGGGAAAAAAAAGAATTAAACAGATAACGGAAGTTTGTAATAGTTTGAAGGCATATACTACATGCAATTTCCTCCCGCTTAAAAAATACTTACGTACTGTATTTACCTACGTGGCCTACCACATCCATTGTATTGGTATATTGGTATTTGTAAATGTAAGTAGCAAAGATAAGCAGAAGTCTTTGGAGATGGTATGGTACGTGAAGAAACATTGAAGTCAGTACTTAAGTTATTTGTTTAAAAGAATACACTTCAGTTTTATAAATAAAGCAGTATAAACACATGATACTAAGATATTCTATCAGTTCAATGTTTTTGTGTTGCAGATGATCCATACCAGTGTGCAAATTATTACCTTGTTTCTTATGTTTTGCCTTGACCTAAATGAGAGATAAGCCGTTCGCTACTAAGTCGCCTCCTAGATGTCCGGCGCGCTAAATCCACCACCAACGCTCAGACTAGCGCTAGTTCACCGCTTATACGATGCTATTGTTTTATAAGTGACAGGGCTTATTGTCATCCATCGCTAACCTGATTCGAAATTGCGGCAGAGAAAGATTTTCACGACTGTGTTCTAGATTATAATGTTAGAAACGTCGGCAACTTTTGATTCGTGAGATTGCTTACAATTTATTCTTGTACTATTTGTTTACATTATCAAAAACACTGACGCCGTATTTCCTGTTTTGTATTATATCTCCGTATTCCGCCATTCGTCACTTTAAAACAAATGGAAAGTTAAAAAAATAAAAAAATAAATAAATGTGTGTGATTCCATCTGCTGTTTCTTTGTAAGAAACACTTGCCATAGGTCTCAGTGTCCATGGTACTTATCAGACATTGCTGATCTCTACTACAGTGCGAGTGTTTTTGGAGAAGTGCCAAAACACAGCTTGCTTATAGCTGCTAACAAACCCCACGGGTCTCTTGTTTTGCCGAATACGGTTCCATTTATTGCACGCCATTTCGTGGCAGGAGAGGTGAAGGTTGGTGTTCAGGGAATGTCAGTCACTTTAAATATAACGTCAAACCCAACTGACGCATAACACCGCTCGCTTCAAGCTGTTTTTGCGATTCGCTCAGGAAACAACTTTCCATCTCGAACTGTTCCACAACCGACAAAATTTCTCCGTACTCACATTTCTCAGGAGAGGAGATTTAACAACTCAGCTTGTTACTAACGAACTCTCGGAAATTTCGAACAACTCCATCTTTCATTCGTTGAGCAGTGAACTTTTACTCTGGTGATACGTTGATCGAAATCAAGCAAATGATTCTGCCTGACCAAATGTCAATAAAAACGTCACTAGTAGTCAGTTGATACAAGATGGGATACAAACTACTGTATGCATGGTCGTATGTGGCTCAAAGAAACTACTAAAAAGTCTTAAAGTAATATGAAGTTGATACGCCAATACTTTGAAGCAGTGACAGATATATGCTGAATGTCAATGATTCTTTGACGTAAAACTTAATAAACTTATTTAAATTAAATCAATTCTAATTCCTTTTTCCATTAATATTAGATGAAATATAACGTGAGAATTCTAATAAACGTATAGAAATAGATTACACTCATCCGAAACGAGTAATTCCAAACATGACCAGCTACTTTAGACGCAGAAAAATTTTCATCTGAAGATAATATAAAAGAAAAAGAGAGATTCCTGAAAAGAAGTAATCGTTTCAACAATTTTATCGCCAAAAATTAATTGAAACTTGTGGAACGATTAATTAGGCAGTTTCATGATTTTTTCCTCAGTGCGAGACAGTATTCTTTCCCAACTGCGAAATTAAAAAAAAAAGGTCGGTTCGTGTTGTTACTACCTGATGGTACAGTTTCGGTTGCCGCGGATTCTGCATATGTTGTTACTGGACCTACAGTTTTATGCTGAATACGAGCCACGAAACACCCTGGTTATATTTATTGCATTTATTTTCACATGACTGGTGCGATAACAGTGGCATGCTCTTAGAGAAGGTGAAATTGACTGTTTAGAAATACAGCAGATAATGTCAAGTTTAAACTCAGACAGACCAGTGACCAACAGTGTTGTAGCTCTCAATACATGCACTGTAGACGTGTCTACGGCTTGACAATGTCTAGTGATTAGGAATTGCGCACCAACGTCTATCAAGCCCTGCATGCAAAGTATTGGATGGTGAATTTTTTTTTTTTTTTTTTTTCAATCACTGCAGCTCCATGTTGGGCAACTGCCACAGCTACTGCGCCCAGACGACCACAGCTACGCGCTAGGTAGGTACGTTTCTGCATGGAATTTTTTTGTTAATCAAAACAGTTGTGAAAGTGGACGATTTTACCACTCAATTCAAACTTATTCACAACAGATCAGTCTGTTAAAATTCTGATGTCAATATATCCTTTATCGCTTGGAACTGTTGGTTGCAAAATCGCAGAGGTCCAACCACCGAGTAATTACGTTTTGTGACGTTGTATTTCGATGTTTGCGTGGTCGTATGTCGTAATATTTAAATAAATATTGCCAACAGTATTTGAGTATATGAGAAGTATTCTGTATGTTAAGTTTCAATACAACGACACATCTAAATATGTATGTTTGACATAGAACCCGAAGATTGGCGTTATCCTCCAGTAGGAGGCACACTGAAATACCAAAAGTCATGGAACAGGAAGATGTAAATATCCAGACGGAGGTAGTACCACGGAAGAAACGTATAAATGTACCGTATACTTTCAGGGCTTTCGGTTCTTATCTTGTGAGTAATGAATGAACAGAGTTTTAATTGGGAATGGTAGTTGCCGCTCGATGCATGCGACATTCCATTTCGGAAATTTTTCTTGAATTCAACACTCTTCGAACACACTGTCAAGAGTGTGCCATGTAAATGTAATTTTCGGCACTATCTCCTGCCACGGATAATACAGTAGTCAACCACGTCTACTTAAAGAACCGAAACCAACCACGATAGTCAGGCAAGGAATAACAACACTCATTATGGGACGTTCAACAAAACATGTCCATGCGAACAGTGAAGCGAAATTTGGCGTTAACGGGATATTCCAGCAGAATATCGATGCTAGTGCCTCTGCTAACAAAACACCATCGGCTACCGCGCATCTCCCAGTCTCGTAATCATAGAAGTTGGATCTTAGAAGACTGAAAAAATGTTGCATGTTGGGATCAGATGCGATACCAGTCGCTGGTAGGGTTTGACAGTGTCGCAGAACTCACGAGGCTCTGGATCCAGTATGCCTCTCAGGTAGGCACTGGGCTAGCTGGTAGTGGCTCCATGAGCTGTGTTGATTTGGCATGGACTGAACCTAACAATGACTGGAAATGATTATTTTAAACTTTCTAGAGACTATTTTCAGTCATTCAAGTTCCTAAACAACGATGAAATTTTCAAGGTCAATAATGCACTATGTCACCGATCCCACATCCTTCGCGATTGGTTCGAGGAATATCTGGACAGTTCCAGTGAATGATTTGGCCATCTAGATCGCCAGGCATCAATCCAATCGATGATATCTGGAACATAATGGAAAGGACAGTTCATGCACAACGCCCTGCACCGGCAACACTTTCGTGATTATGGACGGCTGTAGAGGAACCATGGCTGAACATACCTGCAGGGGACCTTTTTGCGTCATTGACACGTCGGGTTGTTCACTTCGTCAGTCAAAAGTCCCAGACGATATGTTAGGAGGTATCCCGTGACTTTTGGAACTTTTATGTATGTCAGAAATAGAACAATCAGGTTGTCCAAATTTTTTATTCCTTTCGTTTTGCTAACAATTTTACGCCTCGTCGACGTCGGGGTCATTGAGGGCGGGAAAGGAAGGGAATTATGAATGGGAAGGAATTCGACCATGGCATTTTGAAGGAAGCATACCGGCATTCACCTGGCGTGATTTTTGGAAATCATAGAAAAGCCAAATCTGAATGCCCAGAAGGGGATTCGAACCCATGTCTTCCCGAATGCAAGACCAGAGCGTTACCGCTCACCCACCACAGATCCAAATTTTCTTGATGTGCGTAGATTTCAGAAATAACTATTAACAAGTGAACTATGGAGCCACCCAACTTAGGGCCTACCAGTTTTATGTTCTTATTCGGCGGACGAATCTCTATCAACAATGCCGTATGCCTTCACTCTATACGCACTGCGGGGAGACCTAACAGACGTTATGAAGATTACGAATTGTACGGCTCCTCCTCTGCTTCACTGCAGCTCAAGTCACAAATGACCGAATTTTTTTCCACAACTTGGGCCCGAACAAGTTATTCCCGTATTAGGCAGTAACACAGTGTCATGATATGTTTACCCTCGCGGCTACGAGGAGGTTAACGCTTCAACGCCCACGGCCAAACTGGCAGCTGCAGTGAATCTGAGGACAGGCAGTGAGTGTGATCCTTTAGCCAGATGCTCGGTGCGCCGGAAATTTTTGTTACTTTCACAGTTACTGAAGTGAAACTTTTTTGTCACGGTAGGGATTTTTTTTTTCCCTAGGCGTTAAATGCGCCGCAACGTTCTGCGGTTGAACACTTAATGTTCCGCGCATTCATACTTAACGGTACTTTGATGCAAGCAGCTACGATATTGCTTGCTGTCTCCTAAGCTCATGTTAAATAGTGGCTTGTATTAAATGAGAAGCATATATTTCCTATGTCAGTTACATAATCCTTTGATTACAAAAGTATGTGATACTAATTTACCAATACAAATGGGGATATGAATTATTATTGCTAATAATAATGATAATCAACATACTACCTGTGAATATCCATGTAATAAAATATTTTATATTTTCTTCAAATGAAAAATTTATTTTGCTTATGTCTCTTGCATCCTATTGACTGAAGGAAAAGTTATCAGATAATTTTGTTCAAGTTTTTCTCAGATATAAAAGCTCAAAACACAAAATACAAACTAAAACTCGATGGAACTCTCTGCGATCTACCGAAGTGTGCTTTAAGTTTTTGATTATTTCTCTTTGTTTACGAGAATAAGTTACACAAAGAACCTATATACTGTACAAATGTAATAAGGATACTAACGTTCCTCCACTCAAGTGCAAAAGAAACAGTAATAATACAAAAACTACAGCAAGAAAAATGCACAGAAAAAAGTGTGTTTGACCCATGGAAGTTTAACTTCTTGCGCGTATGAATACTCATACACGTAATTGAATATTCTGTTATCGTTTAAGTTAATTCTCTGAGGTATTTTGTTTATACTTAAAAAATTAATTCAGATAATAAAAGCAGTCTCATTAATTTAGCGTTACTTGCACATTGGTAGCATTATTAAAGCTCCCTTCATTACAGAAGACATGATTAAGTCACAAATAAACTCAGGCTACATGAAGAAGAAAAAATAGTTGGATAATATTTCAACACAAAATATCACAAGTTAATGGGTTCAAGATAACAACTAATTTAGTAACACAAGACAAAAGGCAGGCACCATGTTAACTGTGCCTTACGGCTACTCGTCTATATTTCGATTATGGAAATAATTTCCAGAAAAATGGGCAATTATATTTCTCCCGACATTGGAACGATTTTCGTTGACTGGATTTATGGTACATTCGTTGTCCATTTTAGTAGGGAAGTGGTTGCGCAAATACACATAATAGTTTTAATGTCGCCTTCAGTGTCGTTTAAAGGATTTAGAACAATACTTACGTTGATAGAAAAAAATTAGGGGAGGTAATTGGATACTCGAAACGTTCCAGAAGTGTGCATTTTCAAGCGACTGGAAACCAGAAAAATTTTATAGACAATGCCGTGAAACCCTTCGGTTTTATGATGCTGATCTTATTGCACAGTTTCAAATAGCATTAGCAACATGACATATTTTCGACACTGGTCGAAAACTTGGCTTTGGGTCATCGGTTCGGCGACTGCGTCGTTAGTTGTAGTAACGGCCGCGAGATGTCTGAACGGCGGTGGTGTGGCGGTACGCGGCCACTGGTGCTGCTGAATATTTCAAGGTTGGCAGTATCGACCGGCGCGGAGCGACGCCGAGCGACGCCGAGCGACGCCGCACCACGCCGCGCCGTCGAGGGCCCTCCACCACCAGACGCCTTCCTTCCCGGCGTCCCACGGCGCCTCGCACACACACACTCACACCTCGCTCCCTAACTCACACCCGGCCGGACTGCCTTACTAGAAGTCTACAAGTAAACAATGTTATGCATTATAAAATATTCAACTTGAAGTGGATAATTCAAATGAAGAGTAGATGAAAAACGTTTAGCCAATCAAATCACCGTTATGACGCTATTATTGCCACTACTAAAGGAAAAATCATTTCACGGTTCATGAACCATGTACGAGTACTCTGTGAATGTGTTTTCAAGAATTTTTCACTAAATATTCAACTAAGTACGTAGAGGTTCTCAAACCATTCTAATGTCTATCAAGTACCTCTGTACAGTAGCAAATGAGTCCTGAGAAGAGAGATACGGAAATAGAGTACCTGTTGCGTAAATGAAATTTTTTGTATGGAATACTAGCTGCCCCGACAGATTTCTTTCTGTCAAATATTATTGTCCTATCGTAGTCCAATAGAAAAAATAAATAAAACGTATTACAGAGTGATCACTTTATTTATTGATTTAATGTCTCAATAATTAACAACGATTACTTACAAAAATATGTTTTCTATTTCGTACACTGCATGACGTTAGTAATAATGTGATGATATTTTTATTGTAATGCTTTGTGGTACACGATATTTTTTGTTTGGATACCTGGCGCGTAAACACATAAAACTGACGGTTTTTCCAACGCGGGAGCAGGCAACATACAACTGTCCATGAGAGAAACATGGGTTTTCAAGATTATCGTCGCAAACACTCAACGACTCACCCTGGGACTTATTTATGGTCATAGCGAAAGCAAGCAGCATTGGAAAATGTAGTCGTTTAAATTCAAATGGTACGTCAGTTGGTACAATTGGGATGCGAGGTATCAACACATCTTCTCCCTCATATTTTCCTCTTGGAATGGTTGCTTCGATCACATTGTTCAGTAATTTTTTCACTGCTAGCCGTTTGCCATTACAAAGACGCAGTTGGTTGATATTTCGCAATATTATGACCACCGATCCAACTTTTAATTGAAGATTATGAGGCAGCAATCCTGGCAAATCCAGTGAGTTCAAAAATTCTGGTGGATAGTTGACGACATCATCTTGGTTAGTTGCACAATCAACTGATTTGTATGTCCTTAATTCACCGGCAATTTCATTTACATCCGTCTTTTTGTCTCTATAATATAGCTCGTTCGTTCAACCAAAAAATTGACAGGAAATGTAATGCAGCCAGTCAAAACGTCTACAGAGATTTTGTCATTACCAATGCCAATGAATTGTTTTAAAAACATTTCTTCAGATCGATCATTTTGTAATTTCAAAGACAATCATAAAGCGCCTTTGTTTTGTTATGATTGACTGGCAGTAATATTATTTTCGTTGATGGCACGCAAACCCTTTTTTTCCTTCGAACTTTATTTTATCCATACAGTCTAATCAACTTGAAGGCATACCAGAGATAATCCTAATGTGCCTTTGTTTTGTTTTGATTGACTGGTTTGTATGGAAAAAGAAAAGTGTTGAATTTTACTATTTTCCTCGCCATTTTTACATTTTTTCTCTCCATAAAAACCTTCATTGTGAATTAACAAAAATATGAAAAAAATTAGCCGAATTGGTCGAGCCGTTCTCGAGTTTTGCGCATAGCAACACATTTGGTGATTCATTTTTGTTTATATAGATTTTAAAAGTAAGAAAGTATTTTTACTTGCAGTCAATTCAATCATCGTGAATTCAACCTGAACATAATTTAAAACGAATGGAACCCATCACCACAAGGCTTACCAGAACAGAAAGTATTTTTACTTGCAGCCAATTCAATCATCGTGAATTCTACCTGAACATAATTTAAAACGAATGGAACCCATCACCACAAGGCTTACCAGAACATTGCATTCTTAAAATAAAAGGATAAGTGTGGATCGATCGTCAGACGATAATGCATATCGCTTCTCAACTGAAATACCAGTAATCGATTTTGCTTTTTAGGTATTCTTAGTATTGCTTCCTTCTAAACTGATGCATTCTATTTTCATAGTCGAAACTTTCGTGGTAGGCGGCATGGGTCTACATATAAACACACTGAACAAATAAACACACAATTGGTTTTCGAGAGAAGCGAAAATTTAAAAGCATTCAAGAAAATGCCACGCACAGAGGAAATAATGATAACACGTACGCCAGTGATATTATTTTTGCTGATCACACGCAGACATACATTAATATCCATGGAGCCTATGAAGTCATACCAAAGATAATCCTAACGCGCCTTTGTTTTGTTTTGATTGACGGAAAAAGTGTGGTTTTTACTATTTTCCTTCTAATTTTTACGTTTTATCTCTCCATAAGAACCTTCCCGGTGCCGTAACGAAAATATAAAAAAAAGAATTAGCCGAATTGGTCGAGCCGTTCTCGAGTTATGCGCTTACCAACACATTTTGCGATTCATTTTTATATTATAGATTATCGTAACTCAGTTCTTTATGTTTGTCCATCGCTGACCATATTCCTAACAAAATAACACCCAAAACTTTTGTACAGTGACGATGATTTTACTTTCGACGATATCTTTTTACCCAAAATGATTATAAATTTTCATTTAAAAAATTCCCTCAGGTGTAAGAAGTAGCTAAACTAACAAATTTATTTCTGTATAAACCATCATTGAATTTTACTACGCATGATACAGAGTATTATTCGTTCATGTAAATTTTAGGTAATGTTTGGTTTATTAACCGTTTAAGATAAGTCAATAATTACTTGCAACTGGAACTAATAGCAATTACTTGTTAACCGTCAGTTATTAGCAAGTATATGCCTGAATCATTTTTTGTTTGACTGCGGACGGAGCGTCTGGAATTCAATTTTAGTCTTTTAATCCAGTTTCAGTTACTGTTCCGACTCAGTGAGTTACAATCTGTGTATGATTATAGTACAGTTCATATTATTTTGTAAGCGTTACTTGTTTGCTGACAGAGCTTCTAAACGTGCAACATTGATCTGACGTTTGGAGTTAATGTATAAAATGATCACAAACAATTTAACTATCAAATTCTTACTGTTGCAAACTGGTATTCACAACAAAAATTTCAAAATTGTATTGTCCTAACAGTTCGCATCAAAATCCTTAAAATATCATCTTGGATCACACTTGGAAAAATTCATGCACACTCTGAAGAAAATAGCTGTATGTATTAAATATTGCCAACAAATAATTAATATTCTTCATGTGTGATACAACTTTAATATTAGAGATACTTTTACAACACGTACAAGCTAAATATTTCTTCAGTCAGATTTGTTGGTTGCATTCTACACTGTTGATTACATCACCAAAATCGTAACTAAAATGCATCATTGCTTAACAGATGCGTTACAGAGATATTCATATACTAGTTATGAATAGATGTTTACGACAGCATTAAAGATGTATTGTTGTATGATAAACATATTAAAGAACATTACCCTTGCCATAAAAAACACAACAGGTGGACGACTGACCATAGAAGTAAGATTTGGTAGTAAAACTGTTGTATTCTATAACTCAAGATACTTCGTATCGCAGAAACAAAGGTTGTGTATAAACTTAAGCTCCTGAAACAGCATAGCATTCAGTTGCAAAGAAATATATTTCATTTGTCAGTTTCAACGAGTATCAGTACCCATGGCCTGTTCAACTACACTTACCCCTGAATGGAAGGCGAAAAAAGCGCCTGCTGTTACTCATCTACCCTGACACAGACGACTGTTCGGAGGGGTGGAACGGGGGAGAGGGTGGTGAGGTGAGGAACGGAGCAAGGAGAAGATGACCGCCAATTGAGGATGAACAATTGAACATAATATAAGTACTAATTAATGTACAGAAAAAACGGTAGACACACAAAGCACAGGTCTTAAACAGCACATAGCATAGAAGTGGAACAGAAATCTATGTAAAATTTACTTATCAGCCAGCAAAACTAGATCTCTAATATCTTTCATCAGCTGATCGGTCGCTCACAGGAGTTTAATATCACATTCGATGAAAGCAATAATGTCACCGACTCTGAAAGACCTCCGAGCAAGCTGCATGTCGTACCATTGTCTAATTCAGAAAAAAACTAACGGGTTCAAGGTTCAGTTAGAAGTTTCAGCCCCGCAGACACAATGGAGTGGAGATGCAGATAGTGCTGGATTTACGGTTTCACCAACTTCCTAATCAACATCATCTCTTTCAATCGTTTGTATTACACAAAACCATGCTTCTCTGCAATCAAATGCTTAGAGCTATAGCAAAACGAGAATACCTGAAATACAATACTAAATACTATAAGCATTTGGAAATAATGCCACACAGCATTTTTCACAATAGTGACAGAGGGAGCTCTCTGATTATCGGACTGGAGTTGCCAAAGGGGCGTACGAGATACCGCAATCATGTTGTAGAGGGAGATGCACTTGCATTCGAGACTTCCACCGTTATTCAATGTTTGAGGGACCATTTTAAGCAAGCCCGTCGACATTGTGGCAGTTGGTAGGTTTTGACTTTGACGCGAACAACATAAAAGCTGTCCACTTTGAAGCGATTAGAAATCAAATATCATTGAACGAGAGGTAAAAGGATGAACAGAGTAAGATTGAAAGCGTCAAATATATTAGCCGGCACCTCTACCACCGCCACCCCCCTCCCCCCCTAACCCCCCTCATTACACCTGGCTTCCTACGATTTTCCAGGTAACTGAACGGTGATTTAGTGCATACGAAATGTCTTAAAGAACTCGTACAGCTCGTTTATTGCGTGAATTGGGGCAAAATTATACAATACGACGGACAATTTACGACTATTTTAAGACCGATAAAAGTGCATTCCGTAAAATTGTGGTACTTTGAAGGTGAAAATGTCAGAGAACACAATAAGAAATCGGAAGAAGAACAAGCATAACGCTTTCAATATCAAATTGAAGATATCGATTAAAGAAAACACACATTAAGAGACATAAAATATTAGTCGGCAGCCATATGATTGAAATTAACAGCACACTATAACTATGGATTCAACATAACTATTTCGGTGTTTGTAATAGATATTTCTTCATTTTCGGGAACAATGGTCAATACAGTCATAGCTCAGGTAGAAAACGAACTATTGAAGAGGTTAATCACGTAGAAAGACTACGCTATCATGTATCAGTGACGATATATTGTTGGTATATTAAGTCTCATGAATGATGGAGTTGAACGTATACAAGAATTACGATAAGATAAAAACTTATTACTTAAAAACATCATAGTCACAATAGAAAATGGAGACATAGGGCAAATTAAAACCCTTGGCTCACCAGTAGAAACAATAAAAACAAACACTTATTTCAGATATACAACAAAACTACAATAAGAAACGAAATAATACACTCCACATGAAACCCCACATAATCACAAAGAAGCTACAACACTTTAATGCTAAATAGAATAAGCAGAATCCCATTAACAAATAGAACAAAGGAAATAGCAGAAATAATAATAGTAATAAATCGATGTAAATCACAGGTAGTTGATACAATAAGTTGAATAATCCTTAACAAAAAAATAAAAACATAAAGAAAAATGAACAAAATATAATACATACAAGCTTCAATAACACAGAATCCATTAGACAAACACAGTTACTGCAAAGTTCAAACAAATAAACCACCAAGGACCCCGAAAATAAGAGTTACTGGCAGTCCAAGACATATTCCAGCAAATACACACACTGAAACAATTAAAATTTTCAAGAGACAAAGCATCAACGTTGTTCCTTGAATACACAACTCAGTAACATGTGAATAAAAATTCACAAAGAAACAAATAATTACGAAAACCCAGGCATTTACCAACTTACATGTCAAAAGTGTATTGCAAAATTAATGAGACAGACCTGAGGACAGTACCAAGCCTGATATAAAATACTCATGAGAGCACTAACTAAGATACGGTATCATTCCACATTTGCTTAACATATCAAAGAAAATGAACATTTACGAAGAGACAAAAATAAAGGTATATAATTTTTTACAATCAACTGTGACTAACAGATTCTTGACCACCACGTAACTATAACGAACAAAATTTTGTTCAAGTTAATAAATATTCAATAACTCCACAAGCTAGAACAATGCATCAAATAAAACATTTGCTTAACACACGGACTCATGCACCATGCATACATCTAAAGCAGATTACAAGAAACATCAACATTCACACACCTTCAAATCTAGCCCTGTCATCGCTACCGTGGCGGCAACAAAGAGTGGCTAAAAGGCGCACTATACCACAGCTAGCAGGCAGTATTTGACTGATTGCTCTAGTCGGGACACGCTTTGTGGAAAAAGCAGATCTGTGCAGCCCCTAACCCTAATAATACTAATGTAAATAGTACGTAATAAACAACCGGCAAGTGTTAGATCTTAAGCATCACTTCATACATGTTTTAATAAGTTGTAAAATAATTACATTCGTCGCTAATGAAACCTCGATGAAAGGTGAGACGCCTACGGCACTATACAAATAAAAAACTATTACATTGTTGTTCTTTATTAACAGTTAACTGAGCAGCTGCAGAAAAATTGCCTTCAACACCACTGCATGAATTTTGCAGTATGTATTATTCTTGAAACAACTGACACGATCGAATACCCCTGTCGCTCATATAAACTAAAAGAAGAAGAAGAAGAAGATAAGCTAATTTGTTTATCCAAAGTAACTCTGCACCCTTAATTGGTACGTCACGAAACGAGCTAAAGCTTTCGTTCGATTTTTTTAAACGATTACTTCAAGATTTGGGGAAATAACTCTCGATGTCTGGCGCACATGTGATTGGATATTCCATTGTTATACCATGCGTTCCCACACAGTGTTGAGTGTTTAGGAACTTCTAGTCAAAAATGACATAAAGACTATAAATCACGCACCGCATTCGACCGATACAACGCGTATTACGCTTTATAATGTAATTTAATTTAATGTAATTTAAACGGAAGAAAATTATCATGGAAGGTACATAACTTATATTGAAGAAATAAAGACACATGGCTTAAGTACAATAACACACTTATGACGAGACATATTTTAAAGACTCTTAGACAGTGTTAGGCATGTTGAAATTCTTTGAAGGTGACTAAAGCTTCAAGGGGTAGAGGTAAATACATTTTTTTTTCAATAAATTAATTCCGGCTTATTTCGGGTGCCCTCCAGTAAATAATATTTCTTAATGAACGTGTCTCAGGTAAACGGCGCTCAAGACGTCAGTTGGCAAATAGGGTTTGAGCGTCACATAGAGTTTCTTAAAAAACAAAATAGATTTTAAAAAATTATTATTTTATCTAAAATCTTAAAAAAGAACGTAATACGTGATGATCAATCAAAGAAAAGTGCTTTATCACTTCTAAAACAAAACGTAATTGACATTTCTTGAATGAGTGTAATAATAACAGTTCTATTTGTCGTGACAGATCTATGGTCAGACATCATATTATTCTTAGAGCCAACCACCTCTGATGCAGCAATCTAAAATAATCCTTTAAAGGAATAGCGTTCTACAGGGAGAAGAATCTATGACGCCTATGACACACATTCCCAGCCAGACTGAAGATCTTTGAAGGTCCAATAAATCCAGGGTTAATTCCTGGAATATTTCTATCCATTAAGCCCGGTGAGTGTGTTCTGGAATTCACGATGACGTGTGTCTAGTCCCCGAGAGTGATGGGTGAGCGGTAACGCTTTGGCCTTGCATCCAGGAGTACGCAGGTTCGAATACCCGTCCGGATTCCAGATTTGGGTTTTACACGCTTTTCGGATGTTAATCCAGTCAGATGCCGCGATGATTCCTTCAAAAGGCCCGCCTCTTGCCTCCAACGCTTCCCACCTCCAACGTCGACAAGGTGTAAAGTTGTTATCAAAAACGGAAAAAGATTAATATGTGTTTGTTTAATCGGAGCGATAACAAGTCAGTATAGTATCCATTATTATGGGCAGCTTGTTTCAGGCTTATTTTCGCGTGTTATTTAAGGGAACGATGCAGTGTGGAAACTGAAAAACGAAAAGAAAGAAATCGGCAAAAATAGATTATGAGAGGAACGGAGTGGTCAGCGGATAACGAAAAAGTTGGCAACGAGGGCGGCCACAGAAATAATGTCCGCGGCGCTATTGTGTGATATTAAACAGCGCAAGCTCAGCAAGTGAAATAAATTTCCGCTTTATGGTCGAAAAGTTGTTAGGTTTTAATTTTCCCGCTTTTGCTCTCTCCGCTGACAGATTCCTATCTTAATCGGAAGCGACGGTTGCGGCTGACGGATTACGCGGTGGTCGAGTCGGCCGATGGATTGCTTTCCGATAAGGGCGCGCCCGTAAAACAGCACCCCCGTCACAACACCCACTCGCTGCCTCCGCACTTGTTGTTCTCAGCGCTGACATATGTTCCCCCTGCACCACACGTCCCTGTCCTGAGCACAGTGCCACGGCTAAGTAGTGGCTCCACGACTTAACTGGCTACAGAAACAAACGATAAGGTTGATTTTGGCCGCTTTTGTTTTGAGGGAAATCTGAAAGTTTATTTATATAACCTTGTATACAGAAATATTGTAGCACTAACCAGTAAAATTATCAGCCAATCAAATTTTTCCATTTGGAGAAAAAATACTTTTTGACTTAACCAATTACGTGAATAATTAGAACTGTATGTACAAAAATGGAAATATACAGTGCACTAATTACTAGTTTTTTTTAATTGTTACTTTAATTTAATTCCGACGGAATTTATGCCCGGGTTGTAATTTCCTACTTACTCACTTTATACTTTCTTCGCCAATTTTTATTTCAAACAAGGTGGTGTACACCACTTCGTTCGTGTTTGACAAGAATTTTGAAATTTTTTATATTTATACCAGGAACGTTAAATATTTCTAGAGTAAAAAGTAGCCTATTCTAATCCCAAATCAGCTACCCGCCAGTGAAAGGCCCGTCAAAATCTGTTCACACACTGAACATGTTGCAGTTACATTATTTACATTTATTAACAGCTGAAAAAGCTGAAAACGTGTTGTATTTTATAACATTATAGTTCATTGAAGAAAATTTTAGAACACTCTGGTGCATTCAAGAACATTCTAGAAAATTCCAAAGATTTTACTAGAACACTTTTGTCGAAATATGAAAATGCCATAGGTCTACCACTTTCAACCACAATATCTCCCACACACCATAGTGTACGATGAGAGACTTGAGGCTCCTAATACATATAAACACTGCGCTGGGTAGTTGTGGCTGCAAAGTGAGCTACAGGGATACACTCGTCAATTTATATATACAGAATTTGAGTGCAATTTCACCAACCACCTACATTTATTTCTAAATTCTTTCAGTGTTTTTGGTGATAAATACAACATCCCAAAAGTTCTCTCAGAGACGGGTTTTGCTGCCCTGAATAAGTAAATGAAGAGTAATTTATGAAATTTTAGCAGTTTCCTTTGCAATCTGTTGGCTTTTTCTAAGTTCTGCATTTGGTCGAATGAATCGCAATGTTTTGCTTGGTGGATATCTTAATCTCGCTTCATCCAACTCCACCCGTTTGGAATAGGCATCTTTAAGTAACACCAATGTTTCTATTACGTCTTCCACTCTCCGTCATTGCAGACCGAAATAAAATTAAAGTGTAGTTGGTGATGGATTTTGATT
The DNA here is from genome assembly GCA_031002005.1 of Vandiemenella viatica. NCBI lineage: Eukaryota > Metazoa > Arthropoda > Insecta > Orthoptera > Morabidae > Vandiemenella > Vandiemenella viatica. The sequence goes on along the minus strand of JARYHS010013630.1, from coordinate 154,917,201 downwards.
AACATTGGCGCGCTTTTGGAGCCTACCGAGGAGCAATTCCCCCTAAAATCTGACTTTTATTATCTCGGTGCCTGAGAATTCGATACAAAAACTAACAACTTTAATTTTAATGCCTTAGTAGTGTTTAAACAGCTGACAATTATGATGTTTTCCTTGCCGTTTGGTGTTGGTTTTGTCTTGTTCGTACGGAATGTAAGTTATAATGCAGAATCATTGCGACAAACCCGCTCCCGATTTAAGGGGGATGGTGTACTACGCTTTTCAGATTACCCCAGTGTAAAATATCCGTATAGGACAGATCAAGCAATAGTGCAGACCAAGCTAGGCTGTAACCACCCACAATATTCAGTATATTGCATTCAAAAACTGCTGAAATTTGATAACAATTCGTCTCGCTGCAGCCGTATATGTCATCACATGGCGGGACTTCGGCTTTCCTATAAACGTTCATCGCCTGAGAAATCCACACCGAGCGTGGTGGGTGAGCAGTTAACGATCTACTCAAATTACTCCAGGCGAATACCGGGACGCTACCTTCAAAAGGCGATGGCCCCAGTCCCATTCCGCCACTAAACCTCAACTTCGACGAGGCGTAAAGCTATAAAAAAAAAAAAAAAAAAAAAAAAAAAAAAATAATAAAAAAAAAGCTAGAGAAATCCACATTGCGAATTCCTGTGAGTAGGAAACTGACGTTTTTACATTCGCTACAACCGCCATCTGTCACTTCTCCGTACTGTTTCATCGCACATAAAATGACGAAAACAGTTTATCCTACAAATTTTTGACATCTTGCATAACATGCTGAATGTTATGAAACTCTGCAAAATCCGGATGCCACTGAGAATTACGTGTTGTTATCCTATAAATCCTTCAACTATCTTCTTTCCTTCACTGCATTTTTCGGTAGTAATGGATCTATATAAAGAAGGAGAAAATGAAAGAATGTCAGACACAATCAGAAAGTGGAGAATCAGATTTTTTGGTCACACAATGAGAATGGATAACTGAAAATTTTCGAAACGAATTTTCAATCACATTCGCAAGAATAAGAATGGCAACCAGTAGATCCAAGGAGAGAAGGAAGATACAATACAGATGGGAATAACAGAAAATATCAATACTAAGTAGAGCAACTTTCAGAGATTGGTACAGAGTTTCTAGGGTTTCCAGGAGAAGAGGAAATGTAATAACATCTGGACCGAATAGAGAAGTGAAAGAATGAAGAACGTTTCGAAGTTGTGGCGGTTTAGCGTGGGGGGGAGGTAAGGGTGAAAACCTTTTACTTCTTTTTATATGATTAAAAGAAACCTTAGGCCGCTAATTTATTTGGTACTCAAATGGCGTACAGGCGAGGCTTATTTATCGTTAACATTGACACATTGAAATATGATAAAAAGAACTATGCAAAGCCTCTTCTTACAATTGCCAACACATATTAACAAATAAACAAAAGCATCAAAATACAACCACCTTTAAATTAATCTTGAAACAAACTCCCAATGTCAATTGGCAAGCAAGAAAGCTACACACTTGATTTGTTTAAATGAAAGCTCCCTTCACAATGATAGGGGAACCATAAATCAAACACAGTATTGGCATCAACTGTATTCAATCTCAAATGCCGGGCGCCAGGATAATTTATATTATCCACCAAGTGTGGCTTTAAGAAAGTCTGCCCCAGCTAGCTCAATATTTGGGGGTGCGAGAACTCCTAATCATTCAGTGGCCGTTACAGGGCTGTACTCAATGACCGAATAAAAGTACCACACTGCACTTGTAGGATGATTACCGTGACGGCGATGTATTTCCCGCGACGGCGGAAGTACTATAGCCCCTTGGCTATAGCGGACAAAGCACCACGTCCGTGCAAACGCAATGGATGCGTGCACAGTGACCTCACTGTACAACACGCTTATTAACCCTCAGGTTCGAAGCCAAGAGCGATCTCCAGCTTCGGCAGATCCGCTCCTTCTCCTCTGAAGGCTCGGAACCAAGTCCTCTCTCCAGCGTCCGCCGGAAAAAGCCTCCTCTTACACTCGTGGTGTACATGAAAAAAAATACACCATCGTTACAAAATGCAAAGGAACGTCTCTGTCGATTGGTTCTGCCATTTTTAAGCTCCTCCCTTCGGCTGTCACGATAGGCGAACCTTGTCTTCCTCGACTCGGGTGAACTCGGGATAGCCTCGGACATTTCCGTCACCTGTGACCTCCGAAATTCCCCGTTCGTAAAACTTGGGCTCGGGTAGTTTGTTCACCTTGGTTTACCGTTTCCCCGGAGCTAAGGGATTATACGCCTGACCGACTGCGTGAGAAGGGTAGCTGGTGTCCATTGTCCCTGGCCGCCGCCAGGCTGCCGCGACCTTCTGGCGCGTCTGGCTCACGTGCCACACACACACTGACAACTCTTTCCGATAATTTCTCTCTATTCTTTTTATATATATAAATATGCAAAAATATATATATAAAAATGTACGGAATGACCCATTTTTGGTCATTCTGCTACATATGCCACCCAGTTAATTTTAAAATTATTGTCTAATACGATAATTTTAATACAATAACCATAATTTCAATGTACTTAATGATCTGATACAATCATTTATAGTTAACAATATTTGAAGCTTTGGTTTTTCACTCTATCCCTTTCGCTCGTGATTATAAAATCAAGTTAATTACTCTGCAAGGAAATTACACGCGCTGCGAATAGGAATTGTTCCGGCCATTTTCTTACAAAGGATTTACATGTAGCCTGAAGCAGAGCCTTAGCGAGAACCAATCATTCTTAAATCTATACACAAATAGCTATAGATAAAATAAGAAAAACACAGACTGAAACATACAGGAAAAAAAACATGATAAACATAATATAAAAAAAATGCACATGAAGTTACTGTTGTTATCTCTCAAACAAGTTAAAATTGCAATTACTGCAAATGGCGAGTAAACCTCAATTTTAAGCTTCATGCCCGAACTTGTCAACTTTTCTGCGTGTGTTCATGACGCTTCTACCGCCAATGAATGCCAGATTAAAGAACGATATGAAACCAACTGAAATAAAAATCAACATTCCTTTTAACTGAAGTTAGTATCAAAGATAAATCACCTTAACATGAACAGTTAGCTGAATTATTGAACTCATCCCGTGAACAAAATGTTTCCATTTAGCCTTTACAAATGCAATCAACTGTAACTTACTCCCCTTTGACCTTGCTCAACCGTTAACAAAATAACAGCAAAGTGTCGCGATAACTCGCCAGTGTTCCTGTAATCATTCAACTTAGGATTCCTTATTCCTGTGATGACCAGCACAATTTGAAAAACTCTTTCCGGCAAGAATTTCGTGTTCTATGGGCATTATTCACGGCAAGTACGCCACCCTTTAATAGACACACAAAAAAAAGGAAGCTAAAACATGTTGGCAAGATAACTTTAGATCTTTGACCAACTACAGACAAAGCGACACCGCGCTCGCTGCAAGCTTCTGCCCAGAAAAATACCATGTAACAACCTAGCGGTATAAACGTTACATCGACCTGATTCATCACAAAACGTTGAAATCTTTTGGTTTATGTCACAGAATATTCTTGGAAAGCATATCACAACATGTGTGTCGCCGTTAGATGAATTCTGATCGCGAAGATAAGAGGTTGGGAGCAACAACAGCGTTACATTTTACCTGCGACTGCATATCAATTTTTACGGCACAGGAAATCATTTAAAATTTCAGGACTTTATCCAATCACGTCCACCTAACATCGTGAAAGTCAATTTGACTATAAAAATTTCACGTGGGCAAAATATAAAGTTCGGAAATGTTGATTCAGCACCTGGTTTCCGAATGCGGATTTCATTCTATCTGTAACCAGCAAAAACATATGTTCCATACAATGAGCAACCGGCGAATAAGCCTTTCAGTCTTTGCTCGTTAATGGGTAGGTCCCATTGAAGAGGCTGCTTCTACCTGAGGGGACCCTCTTACCAAACAAAGGCTCTCCTGTAGTAGCAGTTCTGGGAATATCTGTGTCAGGTGTTGTTCCGAACACGACCAACCTTAACGGTATCCGCGTTTAACAACTTTAAGTTTGCATCCACAACATCTGCGCGACACAGCTTCCTTTTGCTATTAATCTATTTATTTGTTATACAAAATTTAAATTTATATTTACATCTCAAAACTATTCAACTAGAATTCCCGGTTACAAACTGTACAAGCACCTGTACATTTTTGAACCGATAGTGATAATTATTGCTCGGCTGGGAGTTCGGGTCGAGCTTCTACTACCGTGACCGCATTCATTTCGGACCCGTCTTTACGAGATTGCCCGTTATTTTCTCTGTGGCCTTCATTTTTCCACGGAACACGTCCGTCTTGTTGGTAGGGTTTTCCGTCGTTTCCCTTCCAACGCTTGTTTCGATGATCCTTTCCTTGTTTTGAATAGTCACCGTGGGAATTTAGTTCCGACTCCTTTTGCCCCGAATCTTTCTCATCCCGCGTTTTAGCGTTCATTGCCCGCTGACCAATGGCATCCAAATTCTTCAAAGTATCCAGCAACTCCGGAATGGTGCGAATCAGCACAGGATTTATATGATGCCTGTACGTGCGGACTGAAATGCGTGACGACCGCGTCAATAAATTCGCCGTCTGACATGGATACGTCAAAATACCTCGACTGTATGACTAGTCTCTCGACGTAATTTTCCATCGAGTCGTTGACCTGCGGGTCATATCTGCTCTGATGAAGTTTTAGCCTTGCCTGATTCTGTATTTTTGTGGACCAGAATGTCCGTAAAAATAACTCTTTGAATTCATTGTATGACATACCCGGTTGGTAAGCTAGCAACAGCCATGGGCGGTCCGTTTCAAAGAAAGAATGTTCAATGATCAGCAATTTCGCTGTTTCCGGCACTCCCTTTATATCAAAATACCTGTCAAGCTCAGAAATATATGCTTTTGGATTGATATTTTTACGTGAGCCAAACCGTGGAATCTTTAACTCGACATTGCTGACAGCGTAATGTCGACACGTTGCATTTATCGATCCACCACTCGCGCAAGAATCATTTAAGTTGTTTATTTTCTTTTCAAATAAGGATAACTTAGATCCTGTATCCTGTACAAACTTTTCTTGTGAAATCTGAAGCTCTTTCTGACCGTCTTTAATCTGTTCGATTGAACCAGACAGAACTTCGATTTCAGTGTTCACTTTCGTGAACTTAGCCTCGGTTTGGTCCTTGACTGAATGTACAAATTCGGAAATTTGTCCGAGGTTCGCACTGCTTTCAGCTCGGGTTCTTTCAACTGACTGGTTAGTAGACTCTAAACGTTTACATAACTCATCATTTGAATTTTTCAGTGAGTCACAAGTTTCAGCTAATTTATCTGTGGTCTGGGACAAACTATTGACGTCCGACCTAATGCTAGCTTTAAAACTCTTCACTTCTTCCGAGATCTGCCCTTGAAAGCTGGACAATCGTTCTTCAACCATCCTGAGAGTAACCTCATGCTTCTTGTCAAGTGCATCGATTTTCTCTGACAACTCATCTTTTACGCCAGACAACTGTGACTGCATTTGTGCTAGAAATGCCATGATATCGCCCAGTTGTATGTTTTGTTGTGGAACTGGTGTAGTGTTTTCTGGATTGTGGGTGTTTTTAGCAATGGGTGGAACTGAGATCTTTTCTGAGATACTATCAGAGACATTTGGAAAATTTTCCATATCTGTCTCCCCGATGCTTGTCGTGGATTGAGAGCTATAACCCGCTTCAGAAGCTAAATCAACATTTGTATTCGTCTCCGTTTCTGCCATAGTTCGTTGATGCATTGTCTCTGAATTTAATTCATTCATCATCTCACTACTTCCCGAAATTACAGATAAGTTTTCTATTAAAACAATCCCGGATCTAAGCTTCATTAACGGAATCTATAATAGCAAACATGAAACTCTCGCAAACGAACGAAATAAATCACAGAAATACACAAATTCCCCGCTCAACACGAAATCAAATAGAAAATCCAACATCAATCCCGCGATTCAATACAAAAATTCAGCAAATTTTGCATCACAAACACGCAATAAAAAATAAAATTGTAACCACAGATTTTGCAAAACAGAACACAACAAATATCAAGCAACGCCGTCATGAACACAACGCATCCAAGTGCACGTGGACAGAACACTCTGCACAAACACATCAATTTCAATTACACATGGAGTGTTTTGAAAAACAAACTCCCATAATCATTGAAAAATTATGAATGGATTGTTCAAATAATCAAAGCAACATGAAAACATGAGCAAATTGAACGTTAATAAAAAAAACACAAAAATATGCAAGCTACACAAAAATTTGAAAATAGCCAGAACAGTGTGTACTTTTAAAACCCAGTCATTGAGATATTTTAATCGCTTGATTAATTAAATCGAAGCCGAACGTTGGGCTAGCCAATTGTGGCGGTTTAGCGTGGGGGGGAGGTAAGGGTGAAAACCTTTTACTTCTTTTTATAATTAAAAGAAACCTTAGGCCGCTAATTTATTTGGTACTCAAATGGCGTACAGGCGAGGCTTATTTATCGTTAACATTGACACATTGAAATATGATAAAAAGAACTATGCAAAGCCTCTTCTTACAATTGCCAACACATATTAACAAATAAACAAAAGCATCAAAATACAACCACCTTTAAATTAATCTTGAAACAAACTCCCAATGTCAATTGGCAAGCAAGAAAGCTACACACTTGATTTGTTTAAATGAAAGCTCCCTTCACAATGATAGGGGAACCATAAATCAAACACAGTATTGGCATCAACTGTATTCAATCTAAAATGCCGGGCGCCAGGATAATTTATATTATCCACCAAGTGTGGCTTTAAGAAAGTCTGCCCCAGCTAGCTCAATATTTGGGGGGTGCGAGAACTCCTAATCATTCAGTGGCCGTTACAGGGCTGTACTCAATGACCGAATAAAAGTACCACACTGCACTTGTAGGATGATTACCGTGACGGCGATGTATTTCCCGCGACGGCGGAAGTACTATAGCCCCTTGGCTATAGCGGACAAAGCACCACGTCCGTGCAAACGCAATGGATGCGTGCACAGTGACCTCACTGTACAACACGCTTATTAACCCTCAGGTTCGAAGCCAAGAGCGATCTCCAGCTTCGGCAGATCCGCTCCTTCTCCTCTGAAGGCTCGGAACCAAGTCCTCTCTCCAGCGTCCGCCGGAAAAAGCCTCCTCTTACACTAGTGGTGTACATGAAAAAAAATACACCATCGTTACAAAATGCAAAGGAACGTCTCTGTCGATTGGTTCTGCCATTTTTAAGCTCCTCCCTTCGGCTGTCACGATAGGCGAACCTTGTCTTCCTCGACTCGGGTGAACTCGGGATAGCCTCGGACATTTCCGTCACCTGTGACCTCCGAAATTCCCCGTTCGTAAAACTTGGGCTCGGGTAGTTTGTTCACCTTGGTTTACCGTTTCCCCGGAGCTAAGGGATTATACGCCTGACCGACTGCGTGAGAAGGGTAGCTGGTGTCCATTGTCCCTGGCCGCCGCCAGGCTGCCGCGACCTTCTGGCGCGTCTGGCTCACGTGCCACACACACACTGACAACTCTTTCCGATAATTTCTCTCTATTCTTTTTATATATATAAATATGCAAAAATATATATATAAAAATGTACGGAATGACCCATTTTTGGTCATTCTGCTACAAAGTCAAGAAAAAAGCATCGAGATGAGTTCACATGATTACTTCTCGTGGCCGTTAGATAGCCAAAATTGAAAAGAAGAAAGAAATAATGCAGTGCAACCATGGTTGATTCATTTATCTTGCTTACGTTCTAAACCATAGGCTCCCAACCTTTATCGGCATAACGACCCCATTTCGAACAAAAAATTACTCACCATCCCCTTTTCAGAAAAAAAAACACGTCGACTCCTTTCTTGTAACAGATAATGTGACCCAAAGTGCTTCAAACTTTTTTGCTAGTAATCTTGTTTTTGAAACAATGATGCAATGGCCTTCCTCTTAGGCAAAGTTTACAATATCACAGACATAAAAACAAGGACAGATTTCTAAAAATATTTCATTAAAAGATTATGAATAATATTGGTGTATTGTTAACAGTTCGATTAATGAATATATATTACGAAACATAATATTAATCAGACTAAGTGTAATGACACCAGTTTTTCGATATTTTGTGCCTTATTTGTCATCAGCAATCTTAGATCACTGCATTCCGCTATCGAAAATCTGTTTTTCTTAGCTAATAAATTATTGTCGGTGTTAAAGCCTCTTTTAACTACATACAATCATGGGAATGAAATTTAAAACTTCTTTAATGGAGCTCTTAAAGCTGAATATAAGACTAGAAAACAGGGGGGCGGGTGATGGCTGGTCCTCAACGCTCCCTAAATTTGTCTTGGTCCTCTATGCCCCCTAAATTTGTGTTGATCCAGAAACGCCACCTAAATTTGTCGTGGTCCAGAAAACACTCCCTATATTTGTCTTGTGTCCAAAAATGCCACCTGTATTTGTCTTGGTCCAGAAACACCCCCTGAATTTGCCTTGGACCAAAAATGCCCCCTAAATTTATCTTGGTCCAGAAACGCCCCTGAATTTGCCTTAGTCCAGAAATGCCCCCTAAATTTGTCTTAGTCCAGAAACCCCCCCTAAGTTTGTCTTGATCCAGGAACGCCCCCTAAATTCGTCTTGGTCCAGAAACGTTTACATAATGTACCTTTTTTTTTTAACTGTAGTCGCTATCAGTTTCCAGAAACCGTCGAAATAATTGCGCTGGTATCCTGACCCACATTTAAAGCTTCATCCTCCTGCAATTAAGTTGAATACTAATGTCTTTAGTTTGTGCACTAAGATCTGTGACTCATATCAACGAGTTAATTTTCAAAAGACACTGGCTGGCGGATCTGGGCCTGCAAACATGGCGTCGTCGTGCTCGCCGCGTGGCCCCGGGCCGTAATTAAAGCACTGCCCTCGACTTCTCACAAAGTCACCCCTAATTATTTTATCCTGTGGCGGCGCGGCGTGGCTTGGCGGCCCGCGGGCGGGCGCTCTGCTCCTTAATTGGAGGACCCGGCGAGTCCGCTGTAATGAGACGGCAGCATGGCACGGCGCGCCTTTCACGCGGATTTGGCCGCAACATTTTATTCATCATCTCTTTAGTGACGCGTGCCGTTCAGGGCAGATCCAGTCTCACTCGCACGAGCACTGAGAGCAGGCGAAAGGCCGGTGAGCTCCTAGGCCAGATGCCACTGAAAAGGACTGGCAACTGCTGTCGGAAGGAAAACATCTCTTTATCCACATGAAACAATAGTACCCTAGCCGTTTACTTTATCTCATGTTTTAACTTGCCATATTTTAAAGGAATTATTTTGTAGTATTTGCTGTTTTCTACAATAGTTTATTATTTACTTAAAAATGCTAACTTGTCATGTTCACCTTCCACAGCTTCCCAAGTCAAAACTTATACAGTATTTGTCATGTAGGCTTACTCGTATTTAATTAGACTCAAGCTGTCAATCTGCCCGTAATGCTCTGGTCTGACATTCGGGAGGATGCGGGCTCGAATCCTCGTGCGGCCATCCAGATTTGGGTTTTTCCATAGTTCCCCAAAACACTCCTGGTGAATGCCGGTATGGTTCCTTCAAAAGGCCATTCACGAATCCATTCCTGTTCCTTGTCACCAGTGATTTCTGCGTCTAATCACCTCGACGTCGAAAGCCATAAGCAAAAAGAAAAAAAAAAACAATATCCATTCTGCAACCTGTTCTTACAGTTATGAACTACACCTTACTATAAAAGAAAAATCACTAATCGGATATTTTTATTTTGAAAAAAGTTCCTACTGCTGTCGTAGAATCTAAACTTTACTTCGTATGGTCTGTGGACGATGTATCGAACCGAAATTAGATAAAAATCAGAAATACCTTTTGGTTTAATACGATAAGCCAACCAAAATTTCCCTGTAACATATACGAAAAACCTAGGACATAATTTTCATTGCGAACTATTTTGTTCCATCTCTGCCAGCATCCAAGGCATTATTTGTCTCCATAAATCTTGCCTGTTCCGTTCACATATTTCGACAAAGCAAAGGCGTACACAGAAAAGTTAATAATATAACTTATTAAGGGGACATAATAGTTTTTTCGCAACATTTTTTTAACAATTTTGGCATTTTTCAAATAAGTAGCTAATTACTGGAACAGTAATTTAGTATTTAAAGCATTTTGACAGCAGCCCAGCTCGTTCAGCGTTTCTCGTCGGTGTGCACTACGTAGATCTGTTCAGCATCTAACGTAACCTATTGGACAATCGTTTGCACAGTTAAAACACAGCGGTACAATCTAGTTTGCGGTATGAAAGATCTAATGCTGAACTTGAAAAAGTTCACCAAATACCTATTAAATGCACATGAAGCAATAGGAAACCACTACGGAAAAACTTAAGAAATTACTGAACTCCATTGTTTCTGTACTGTCTGCAAACCCATTTATATATGTCTATATTACCTGCAATTGGACCCTGTCGGATCACACCAAGCCTTAACGATTCAATTTTCTGAGTTTCCATAAAGCTCTATTTTTTTTCTCCGTGGATTCTCTTCCTTTCTTCACTTCACTTCGTCCACAGTCTCTTAGTGACATCATTCTCCAGCGGTACTTCCCCTTGGTAAATTTTTTGTCTGTTCTTGTGTCTGTCCATGATTTATGACGAGCTTACGTGGCTTTTTTCTACGTCGTTGTTGATCTGCTGGACGCAGGGCATAGTGTTTAGCTGTTCTATGTATGTCGTAATTTTGTGAATGAGACTTGTTACTGGGAGTCTGTGAATATGTCCATAATATCTTAATCTTCTTTTTGTGATATCTGCCGCGAGATCTGAAAGTGTTTCTGTTGCTTTTCGAGATTTAAGCCTTTATCGGTCACCTGTTTTTTCTGGGCCGAGAATCGTTCTTATAATTTTGCGTTCTTCTTTCAGCGTTTTTTCTAGGTCACCTTTCCTGTGCTGTGTTAAAATTTCACTGCCGTACAGCCCTTCAGGTTTGATAACTGTGTTGTAATGTCTTACTTTTGTATATATGGAAAAACATTTTTTTTTATTGTAGATGCTGTAGGTTTTGTCGTAGACTCTCATAAGTTTGTGCATTCGAACTTTCTCTGCAATTTTTTCTCCTCCTCTGGATTCGAGATTTCTCCCAAATACTTGTAGTGCGGGAGTTTCTCAGTTTTTCCATATTTTGTGATAGGATTTTGAGTATGGAGTTTTCAGCAGATAAACTTTTTTTTTTTTGTAAAGGTAATTGAAAGCCGACTCTTTCAGCAGCGCATTCTTAGAAAGTTTTTACCTGTTTAATTGTTGTAGTTTCGTCATACGCTAGCATTGTTAAATCATCTGTGAAGGCTAGGCAGGAAATGTTAATATCATTCTTGGATCGTCCATTGTATGGATTTACTATAGTTTTCGTTTATATCTAATGTGCAGGTTTCTTTTCCTGCAGGTAAACCAACCAATGCATTTTAGCATTCGACTTAAACTCACAGTACTTAATTCTAACAAAAATATTTTTTTCTAGAAGAAGTTATTCCTATGCTTTCATTTAATAGTACACAACATTATCTCTAAATAGCCTTCCGTTTACTTTTATTGTTTCACAGATGTAGCTGACGCATATCGAATGAACTTAGGAGATTGTGGTTATGCGTCGCGAGGGCTGTTCCATTGATCGTATCCCTTTTCTGTACCTTTGTGTTCTAGCAGACCTTTGTTTGTATTTCTTCAGTCATACTAAATTGTGTTTCTGATATAAACGAAGGGTGGTGGGTAAGCGATAACGCTCTGGCCTCGCATTCGGGGAGACCTAGATTCAAATCCCCATCATGACATCCAGATATCGGTTTTCCGTCGTTTCCCGAAATCACTCCAGGCGAATGCCTTCAAAAAGGCCAAATACAAATTCCGTCCCGTTCTCTGCACCCAGTCCTTTCCTGCCTCTAATGACCCCGACGTTAACGAAGGGTGAAGCCATATACTCACCTTCTGACTGCTAAAAGTGTCCGTCCAGGAAAAATAGATAATATGGTAGGAGTTGTTTTTATAAAAATTGAAAAGCAGATGTATTCTCTCGTGTCTGCTCTCTGTAAGGGTCACGTATGGAAATGCAATCATTTGCAATGGCGTATCCCCATATTAGTTGCGTGTGTTTTTAGTCATTCTTAACCACATCTTTGGTGGATTTTACTTGTAAAATAATTTCTTCTCTTTTCATACCGTTCCAATTAATATATTGTATACGCGTATTATTTGGAATGAAACTGTTAATAACTAAAACATAATGAATTATCGACAAACTTTTAAAATCGACGTAGTTTTGGTCTATTTACTTAGTTGAGGTTGAACATAGGTTTTTGAAAACCTACGTGATGTCTTTGGTAAATGCACCTGGAGGGTGAAACAGTAGACGAAGGATGGTTTAATTCATTCAGTTTCCGCTTCGTGACCTTCAGATCTGCCCACTCCTCAGTAAAAGAAAAATCATCAAACCCCTCACTGTTTTCTGAAGGGTTGAGGACGAGATTTCGCTAGTCTGAATTTGCTTTGTTAGTCGACAATTGAAACCCTCAGATGAGTGGGTTGTCTTTCCATTGACTTTGTTACTTGTAATGTAATTGAGATGTTGTCTATTGTAACCCGAAATGAATGTCGAAGATGCAAGCTGATCAATTATAATGGTTCAAAAAGATGTCTACCAGCTCCCGATTTGTTTCATGTTGATAACCACATTAAATCCACTTGTGCGCACATTTTATACGGTATAATCATTCCCAGCGCCTTTATCGGTAAACAGTATCGTGTGATTCGCCGGGAAAACAGTATCGTGCCTAAACATGATAACGTTTCTCTTTCAAAACCACGGGATGGAACAGAACAACGTATGAATGGATATATTTTACAATCAACGATTCGGTTAGTGTCAAGCTTTTTCCGTTGCACTATTGTTATTCACATGAAAAGTAAGTCAGTGTTAAAATGGAATAAATGCACTGTGAGAAATATGGCTGTCGGGAATCCGGTTGTGATTTCTTCCTTTAGCCAAACAGTTGTTTCGGTTATGGACCATAACTGTATACATAACTTCCACCACTTTTCGCCGTCCTGCAGTTCGAAGCTGATTCATGGGTAGCTCTCTCAAGAGGATCGAAGCGCTGCTTCGGAAGCCAAGAGCGTGCCACTAAAAATTGATAACTTTGTAAACAATAACTTATGACTTATTGAATTAAGTGAATGAGAGACTATTTGATAAAACCGATTATTAGAATAAAAATTCGAGATATTTTGGTACACGCGCTGTACGATTCCCCAGTATAGTTTTAGTTTTTGCTAAATTTACCATGAAAATTTTGTATTGGAGTGATATAAGACTGTATATAGGTCGTTACTCGCCCTCCGAAGAAGTGAACACTAGCCCCGTTGTTATTTCTTGCGCGACTTGTTCAGGGGACATGCTGGATGAGAGGTTCCGTCCCGTCGCGGCGGGAAAGAGCTTCTTGCTGGGTGGCAGACCACAGCGACTCGTGTTAATGGCAGGCGGAAGCACCCTCTGTTGCACATACAAACCCTACTCTGCTCTACCCATGTCTCTGCGGGAATATTATGAATACGAAAGTAAGTCTGTTTGTTATAGGGGTGTCCAATTAGAAAGTACATCGATGCTTTTATTCGATGTAAAACATCGGAACCCAGCATCGATGTTTTTCGATGCATTGCTTAAAAACTTCGATGTTTTTTCAACATCGAATACTTTTATGTTATTTTTAGTTCAACAAAAACAAACCAACAATATTCGTCGGCAAATGTCGCTTCATTTGTCTCTTACCTGTTCCTTTAAAACCGCCAGAAGAAAATGCGACGATAGTTTGATATTCACCATATCCAGTTGAATGCAGATAGTTCATTGGCTTTCGTTTGGTCCCTGTGAACACAGAGTAACACTATACCAACAGTGTAGTGCTGCACCTATAATGAATTTTATTCATTTTTTTTGTCTATGGCTTTACGCCTCGTCGACGTCGAGGTCATTAGAAGCGGGAAAACACTGGGAACAAGGAACGAGAAGGAATTCGGCCAAGGTCTCGAGTGGTTTGGGGAAGCCATGGAAAACCCAAATCTGGATGCTCCAATGGGGATTCGAACCCGCGTCCTCCCGAATGCGAGGCCAGAACGTTACCTTTCAGCCAACATTAAAAAATTAACGTTATGATCTTGTTTGTCGGTTAAGTAGTGTTGTGCGAATGAGGCATTGCTTTGTGAGTGAAACAGAGAATTCAGATTAACTGAAATATTTTATTGCTATACCAGACTATCACAATAAAAAAAACAAGACATTAAATACTTAAGTAGAAATCTGCATAAAAATATTAATTTTAAGTCTTTAACCACTGCAACCAATGGTGTTTAGGCAAACTTTGAAGAAACAAATGTATACTCAATCGTTTTCCATTCATTCTCTTCCTTTGCTGACTGACTATTTGAGCAACCTTCGAAAATAAACGTTCGGATGCAACAGAAGTCCCGACAATAGTCAATCAGATGTTCCCCCAATCCTATCTAAATATTTAGTACAGGTAACACTAAGTTGTTTTAGAGTAATATCATCTTATTCGGATTCACAGCGAACAGTGGGAGTGAACGTAAGAAATTGATTTTATTCATTCACTGATACGGACAGGATAGCCAACTGCCAGAGAAATTCATTTTCGCCGTTGTTATGTCCCGCTAATTGCCCACAGGTGTCATCACCTGTTAATAACTGTTACTTTAAATTGAAATCATTTAATTTCATCTTCAACAAATTTAGTAATGTTAACATGTTTTTATTAAAAAATCGATGCATCGAATAGAAAAATTCTTTGTGAAAACATCGAATCAATCCGATGTATCGTATGGTAAACATCGAATGTATGCGATACATCGATATTTAGTGAATATCCCTAGTTTGTTACGTTTTCATGGCTAAACGGCTGATCCGATCTTGATGAAATATGAAAAGGAGATGATATTTGCCATTGGGAAGGACATAGGATACTTTTTATTCGTATAAATTATATATTTTGTCACGGAATTTTGAAAAATAACTGAACGATGATAGACAGACGCATAGCATGTGTAAATCTCTGTAATGCCATGCAGGATAGTGGAATGGAATCTCAATGGTTAATGCGATAGCTTTCAAAAATTCTCGGGTTCAAATTCCGTTGGGAGCAGGAATTTTTAAGAGTTGATTTTGTTGACTTGTTTTTGTTGAGTCACGCCTAAAAGTTCCGATGTTCGGATTCCACATTAAACTGTAGATCCAGTCACGACAGAAGCGGAATATGTGACGATTCGAATCTCTGTGACGTAGGTGGCCGAACAATCTTTCGGGACCCAACAATGCCATACGCGTTTTATTTTTTATTTTATACCGGTTGCTCATATTTTATCTTTTATACTATACCGGTGTTCATGCTTTGTTTCTCTCGCAGTCAGTTTGTGTATTATCTACACTAGTAATATTATAAATACGAAAGTAAGTGTGACTCTGTCTTTTTGTTACGTTTTGATGACAAAATAGCTGTACCGATGAGGGATGAAATTTGACAATGAAGGAGACAGCATTCTTTTTTCGGTATAAATAACGTTTTTCACTATTAAATTTTGAAAATTAACTGAATGGTGCCAAACAAACGGATAGGTTGCATAAGTCTGTAATGTTATGTCGGTCGCTCATGCTTTGCTACCCTGGCAGTTTGTTAGTGTATGATATGTTCATAAATTTCATTTACAGACAAAACATATTATATAATATAGATGTTATTTTCACTGCGGACTATTATTTTTTGTCTCCCTAAAATTTTCTGGCATCAGTATATTTTGTCTTTTTTTTTTATATACTTCGCAGGCGTAAATCAGACATAAGCCGTAGCTCTAGCAGAGCACGAGCAGCTAAAGTTATTAAAATCTGATGATCATGCTGAATAATAAGACAAGACCAAGCTGAAAGAAAATATGCCCTTAGTTAACGCCTTTCCTCCCCCTCCCATCACCACCTTGGTTTTTTTTTTTTTTGCTATTATTAAACATGATGCAAATTGATTCTTTTCATGAAAAATATTCGATGGTGGAATGGTAGATGGTCTACGTCATATTATCTTGACTCCATTATTTTTGGGACACCTTTATGCAACTTATATGTTTCTACATCCAATTTTACCAATGAAATTCTAAGTTCACGCGTTTGAAGTTCCGCTTAACAGGTAGTACTCTATACATTCATCACACTCATATTGCCATAAGCTATTTACTCTGATTCAAACTCAAACATTTCGTATGTAATAATTGTACCTCTTTATAGGGCGTTCAGTGCTTGGTATTTATTGAGGAATGTATTCATGTATTCTTCAAAGCATACGGATCTATTACAACTACAGAACAATATCTACGTTCTGTTCACCTTTTGTCTTCGTATTTTATATCTTCCTCTTCCTACTATTGTATTATTACTTATCAGCTTGTAACCAATTTTCTACTGGAGGCTAACAAGCCCTATTTATGTTGCTGGTATTTCAACAGACGTTCGTTTGAGAACAACGTGTAAGCTCTGTAACAAAACTATTTTCTACTACAGAAATTTATTCTGTCTCATTCTTTCAAGGTATTTATTTTACCTTTGAACCTTCGTGTGAATACTTTATATGTTTTCCTCCCATTTTCGTAAAATTTGATGCGTTATAGTACTGATGTTTCTACGCAATATAATTTACAATGAAGACTCTGCTGATATTGACGGTTTTGCTTCAGGTAAATAATGTTTCAACGTTGCATTCAGTTCTGAAAAGACAAAGTCTTCTACAAATGTTGCAGTTAATATACCATTTTCTCTAACAAATGGCATTGCTATGGAATGCTGCCACCATTCTTGGCGGGTCCTATTTGGCATCATAGTTGTGGGTTTATTCTGATGCGTTATTATGACTTATTTTATTTTGTTATTTTCTGATGTTTTCTAATGACTTGATTTACTGTTACCTCTAGCCATCATTGTTTTTTGCTGCACACCATAATTTCATTGATAATAGTCTGGACGATAAATTTCTTGGATACTATTCAATTACAATGTACTTTTTTGTTTCTGTTCAAATCTGTTGGAACATTATACGCTTCTCTCCGTCTGCCACATGAAT
Organism: Vandiemenella viatica; assembly: GCA_031002005.1. NCBI lineage: Eukaryota > Metazoa > Arthropoda > Insecta > Orthoptera > Morabidae > Vandiemenella > Vandiemenella viatica. The sequence continues at coordinate 154,899,949 of JARYHS010013630.1, read as the reverse complement.
TTTAATCTCACATTCCAAAAGTTATGGTATAGTAGAATTCAAATATACAGCCAGCACACGCCACGTGTCGAATGTCGTAGAAAGAAGAAAATGATTTTCAGTGCTGTCAGCTGGACTGTTGAGTGCTGTATACTACAGTGATAGAGGTAATCAATGAGAGCTGAAAGAGTATGCACACTGCATATCAGTAATAGTTGGAGCCCGTCGTATAAAACATACCACTTCAAAAGTTGTTGCAAAGCTTACAATTCCACTCTATGCAGGTAGCACAAGGAGCTTCCCTTGACGATATTACCACATATACGGGACCGCTTAGTGGCTAGATGCGTGTGCTGAATGATCGATACCTAGGTCGGATGAGCAGATGTGACAGAGCCGACAGACGCGATCGACATTGCATAAACTGGCTGTCACAGTCAGCGAGGGTCGCACTAGAGACCTGTTTGTGCAGCGGTATTTGGCGTTGATGCATTTTAGCAGCACACAATCGATCGATTCAGCTGCTTTATTCGCAGCGTACCTTCATTGTGAACGCATCATCAGAACTTGCTGGATCCCAAATTACTGGAAGAGGGAACACTGGTCTGATAAGTCAGTTTTATAGTTGGTACACGCCTATCATTGCATTCATATTTATCGTAAGACTCATGGAGTCATGAATCTATGAGACTTGTCTAGGAGCTGGTGCTACTGCCACAAAATGTATAATATGTTTACCTGGGTCGTCTGATCACGCTTAACGTGCACATGAGAGTACATTGCTGTTCACAACAGGTTTGTGACCAGTTGCAGATGCTACCTTTTCCAACAACCACTAAAAGGTCCAAAATGATAAGGCGCTGTATCACGATCCAATATTTCTCGAAACTGAGGAGTACTTGGTGTAACCACAGCACTAGAACCCCGTGGATCCAGGGATATGATCAGCTGAGACGCCGGTGCACGGCGTACAGCACCTACCATTAGCACATTAGCACGCTGTCGTGGGCGACCAAGCAGACAACTTGACTGCTCATCCCTCTTGGGGACTTACACCTACTAATTGAGTTAACGCCTCGCTGAGGTGATGCACTTTGCCAAGCTCACGCATACGTCATTACAGGGGTGATCTCCTGGCAGCGTCTTCATTTTACTCTTAATCTTACTTTAAACGAAACTAGCGTTGTTTTATATCAACCCTATATGGAATTATCTGGTCCAAGATAATTTAAACAAACAATGCACTTATTTTTTAGGATTCGGCACATGATACAAGCTGAAACAAAGCTGCTGTCACCGCTATCGTGACTGTTTATCTGCCAGATCGCCTGTCACTAGCCTCTCGCTCGTAAATGGAATAAGTTCCAAACTTCATGTTTCCACATGACAGGTGTTAAAATCGACTTATAATAATTCGATTTGATACTAAGAAATAAAGTTTCTACTGTTGGTTCTGTTCCAGTCTTGTAACTTTGAACGTTTGGTACAACCACTGACTTTGTAATAATTGTTTACTTTGAAGATACCGGAAATGATTAGATTTTTATGCTTTGGAAACGTGTGTTATTTTAAAACAGCACGCCTTTTCCTCATTATTTTAATCTGGTGGAAAGACTCCAGCCTCATTAAAAATATTTCTCACGCGGACTTCTAAAGTATAAATTTTCGTTAACGAACATTGTACTTTTTTAAACAAATTTTTGTAAGCATACGCCCTTGCTCGCTGGTCTGTGAGAACTGCGGGGCAGTCGATTAAGGCGTGTACCGAACAGGCAAGCGGAAACACCGCACACACGGAGTTTGATTTTCCACGGTTTTCAGGAATCGCTTCACGAACATTACGGATGATTCATTCAGAATGCCACAGCCGAAATCCTCCCCGTTCCTTTCCATCTTTCCCCATACGCCTCAAATAACCTCGACAGCGACCTCAATAAAGCGTAAAGCAATATAAAAACGATATATATATATATATATATGCTTTTATAAAGTATGTACCCGTGTTCGAGTGCAGGTGGTTACCGTTGTCGGTGTTTACCATTCCATCGTAAAATCCCGGGAAGATGAAACGAGGTGGATTCTGGCTGTCTACCCCAGCGTGAATGTTTGTGAGTATTATTGTAAACGTGAATGACTGTGATGGTATGTGTATTCAGTGTAGAGCGTTGTGGATTAGAAATGAAAAAAGGAAGAGGGTGAAACCTTGTGCCGGCCCTATCACACATACACTTCAAAGACACGTCAAGGGAACCGCCAAGCTTAAATTCCCTATCTGACCGGCGAATTACTATCAAAAGTGTCGTATGCTCTCACTCTATACACACTGCGGAGAAGTTTTGGATTTAAACCAGGGACTTTGGTGAAGAATTTGATGATTGTGAATTGTGCACCACCAACCCTCCTACCTTGCCGGCCAAGTCCTGAAGAAAATTTCTTTCAACATCAGAACGCGAACCGGATACCATCAGAGTGAGCCTACGGGGAGGACCGTATATATAGACTATTATTATTATTATTATTATTATATCGTTTAACCCGCTAAGGAGCGCGTGGAACCAATAATTTGCATTATTCTTCTTGCTGTTCTTCTTATTTTGCCAAAACCTCCTCATCCTTTCGCTGTGGGCTTGACGTCTCTCTTGTGTCCATGCATTTCTGAGTTTCAGATTTTTTGATGTTGGGCTCTTAGAGGCAAATTTATGTGCGCTGATCAATTGTCTGTATTTACTGCGTGTGGATGTCAATGGGTCAAGGCTGGCTTCTGCGAGGCCTTTCTGGGTTTCTACAAACCAGCGTGCTTTGTTTTGTCGGGGACCGTTGACGATGTGGAAAATTTTCTTGTTAAGTCGTGAGTCATCCATTCGTGCTATATGACCATAAAATTTCATGCGTCTTTTCCGTGCGAGTGAGGTGAATCTTTCTGTCAGTGAATACAGTTCTTCTGAGGTTTTTGGCATCCAGATGCCATCTTGGATTTTGGGTCCGAATATTTTTCTCGGTATCTGTCTTTCTATTTTTTCTATTCCTTTCACATTTACCGTTAATGATGATGTCTCCGTCGCATACAGTGCTCCTGGAAGAACGACGGTGTGGTAGTGATGGGGTTTGGCTTTGGTGGAAAATGATTTCTTATTGTAAGTATTCCAAGTAATTGCATATGCTTTTTGCAGTTTTTCAGCACGGTTTTTATGGGATTCTTTCTCATTTTCAGTATTGCCAATAATTTCTCCTAAGTACTTAAAGTGTTTAACTTGTTTGATAGTGCCATATTTGGTCACGAGTGGCTTCAGGTTTGTGCTTTTGGAGTCCATATATTGCGTTTTCTCATAAGAGATTTGGAGGCCGGTTTTGATAGCTATCTCATGAAGCTTCTCAACAGCATGTTTGGCTTCCTCAACACTTCGTGTGATTACTGTTAGATCATCCGCAAAAGCAAGGCATTTTAAGTTGATTCGTTTATCCTTTGTTCCCATATATATTCCAGATATTTCTTTTCTCCATTTGCTAATGATCTTGTCTAGTACCAAGTTGAACAGGGGTGGTGATAACCCATCTCCTTGTCTTACGCCAGTTTTAATTTCAAAAGATTCAGAGATTTCGCCTATAAATTTCACTTTTGAAGTTGTATTTGTCAAAGTTTGTTGAATTAAAATAGTTGTTTTGTTATCTACCCCATATTCACGCAGTATATTGAACAGCGTAGTGCGGTCAATCGAATCATATGCTTTCTTAAAGTCTACAAAAGTTACCACTGTACGGGTTGACTGACGATGTTGGAGTATCATTTTTAGGTTCCAGATCTGTTCTGTGCATGATCGGTGTGGTCGGAATCCTGCTTGGTATTCACCAATCTTGTGTTCTGTCTGCTTCTCCAACCTTGACCGGAGGGCACAAGAAAGTACTTTAGAAGCGACTGGCAGAAGTGAAATCCCTCGAAAGTTGTTTGGATCTGTCCTGTCTCCTTTTTTATGTAGCGGGTGAATTAATGCAATTTTACAATCTGCAGGTATGACTTCGGTCTCCCATATATTTGAAATAATAGCGTGCAGCCGGTCAGTCAGTAGTTCGCCCCCGATCTTGAGCATCTCGCCTATTACTCTGTTTTCCCTTGGTGCTTCGTTATTTTTCAACTGAAGTATGATATTTCGGATCTCACCCAGTGTTGGTGGAGCTGAGTCGTGATTTGGGGAGGGAATCTGGAAATGGAGTTTCTCTGTAGGTGGTTCACAGTTGTACAGCTTCTCAAAGAACTGCTTCACAATGTCACAATTGGCCTTTGTGTTGGTTTCAAGAATACCATCAGGTCGACGGAAGCAATGATTTGGAGGTTTAAATGTAGACAGTTATTCCCGGAAAGTTTTGAAAAAATTTCTTGTGTTGTTTCTTTTGAAGTCATTGTCGATTTCCTCTAATCTTTTAATGTGGTGCATACGTTTGAATCGTCTGATTATTTTGGATGTTCTTTTCTGTGTTTCTAAAAAAATCTGCCAATTATCTGGTGTTCGGTGGCTATTCCAATTCTTCCAGGCTTTGATACGTGAATCCAGGGCTTTATCGCACTCTAATGTCAACCATCTGTGCTTCCGTCTACGTGGAGGCTGGCCAAGTTTCCTAGCTGATTCTTGAATGGTATCAAGAAGCTCGTCCCATTTCTGTGTGTTTATCTGTAGCGATTGTGTGAATTCCTGTGCATGTTCTTGTACGTATTCTGGATCAATGCGTGGGTTTTTAAGCTTTTGATATCGTTTCCGATTGGGTCTGAAACTAACTTTGATTTGTGAAAGGTAGTGATCGGACTCTACATAACCCTTTCGCACTCTCACATTCATAATTTCTGGAGAGAAGTTTCTGGTAATCGCTACATGATCGATCTGGTATTCACCTATGTGGTTGTTTGTTGATTTCCAAGTGGTCATCTTCCGAGGGGGTTTCTTAAAGTGCGTGGACATTAACTGGAGATCGGCCATTTCACAGGTGTTTATTGGGCGCCGTCCGTTTGCGTTTGTCTTTCTATGCGCTGAAAAATGTGTGTGTGTGTTCACTAGAATGAAAATGTTCTTAGCTAAAATTTGGAGAATAGAAATCTTTTAAACCTCTTCAATGTTTATGTTTAGTGTAGCAAAACAATACTGCTTGTACAGCATCAAATGCCTTAAAAGAGTTTAAAATCTCCTTTGATAAAAATTTGTTGCACATATGTTTCACCCATTTTACGCGAGACTTGCACCTTACTGTCCTAATAAAATCTATTTTCTGATAAATATTTTTGAGAGTTCCAAACACATTGTGGAATATCCGGATTGTTTGGCAGGTGACCCAGTACTATGCAATGTAGTTTGAAAATGTGTCCTGCTTATTAGCGCTAGTGAGAGGCCTTACATTACCGTGTAGAAGAAGCTGCGGATAGTTGTCTTGCGTCTTTTACACCGATCTGTCTCTCTAGCCTTGCCAAAGAGCATACAGTTGTATCCAGCATTCACAGTTAGGTAGTCGTTCAAGCAGAAAATAGTCGTGCACAACTCCATTAACGTCGAAGAACAATTTAATGAGATGCTCGCAGTAAGCAAAGAAGTTTTCGCTTCGCTTGAGCTGCTTCTCCTTTTGCACGCCATTATGTAGCTTTTGTTTCAGTCTTCTACTGTTGTCTCATCACATGTGAGATTGTGCACCAAAACTGAATCTCTTCCGAAACAACTCATTCCAGTAGGTTCTGAGCAGGGCCGGCTCTAGGATTTTGGGGCCCGGGGTAGCCAGTTGGGGGCCCTTGGCGAATTCATCAGTTAGGACCCTCCCTCAGATCAAATGGGCGACAGCCGGTCATCGGGCCCCCCATTAGTCGGTCTGGCCCGGGTACATTTTACCGGGTTACACCCCCCCCCCCTAAAGGCCGGCCTTGGTTCTGATACATTTCACTCCTTCTGATTGCCAGTAAAAATTATTGGTACTCATCTCTAAATGATGTTTCGTAAGGGTTTTTCATTCCAATAGTATTATAAATGCTGAAGTTTGGATGGATGGTTGGATGTCTGATACCAAATCACGTCGTAATAGCGCAACGGATATCAGTTAAAATTGATAAGGAGTTATAATATAGTCTCGAATAACACAAAGGATTATTTTCATACAGAAAACAAAAATATTTCTTTCTGGAAATGAACGGGAATGCGAACACAACGTGCAAGTAAACAGAAGACGAACGAAATCAAAGACTTTACTAGCCTGGAATGCGAAATTAAATAAAAGAAAAACAAAACCAATTATGTATCAGTGATTTTTGAGTCCCCACAGAAATCATTTAAGAAACTGGTTCGCATACTGGTAGTCCACACGAATGAAGTCGTGTGAAAAAAACTAGTTTAAAAAAAAAAAAAATTATTCAAATTTCCACAACTTACTCCAGATGCTTCACTAATTTCGCGAACACTTATTCTTGTCTCTCGGTGACTGAGCCCCTGAATTTGTAAAGTTATCTGCAGCGCGGAGCTCGTTTTGGAGTGGAGTGAGCAAATGAGTTTAAAAACTATTTTCTCACAATAGAACGTAAGCCACTTGAGCAATTGACATTTTAAATTTTATCATTACCACACCATACACCTAATCTGCGGAAAGTTTATGCCAGCCTATATCGTTCATGTACCAAAAACTTAATTATGCATTGTGCAATGGATAATCATCCCTTGTGATAATAAGTAAAGCAGAACACATCATTTAGCGTGCCAACCCACTCATCCCAACTACGCACTGTAGATAGAGAAACGAGTGATAAAATATCCTGCACCTGTTTCAAAAGTTTTAGTTTATACTACCATAGAACCCATCGTTCCCCATTCTAATCGAGATTGATTTACCCGTACACTATTTTTATATTTCCGATGTTAATCATGTGTTTCAATAATTTGGCACCAGCCCTTTCCAGAATTAAACTAAGCACTGATGTACCCCTAAAATTCCTAGAGCGCTGTGAATTTGATGCTATGATGTGGAATGTCAGTTTACATTTTCGTTCGGGCTGCATTTGCACCTAATCACATTTGTTAAAGTTGATTCTCGAAAATCAAAAAATGTACCATCTGTTCATTAATATGTACCACATATATAAATCTGTATCTGGAATATATCTGTTTATTACAGCATCACCCAGAAAATACAGATTTTAATGGGCTTTCACAACTTGAAAACTTGGGGTCCAAGTTAAAATCTGACGTACAGGATGAGATGGTAGCATACATCTATTTTATAATATTTTGACATAACTTAGAAACAATCGAATCGATTTTGACGGGAATTAAAACTGTGGGTTTCCATTAAAAAGGATTAGAAATTACAAGGGGTGGAGGTAATGGGAGGAAAGAGTTTTGGATTTTGTAAATCAAATATAGACTTTTTATCTGTTTGATTTAAAGTACACATGTGCAAAGTTCCATTGATATCGGAGAAGTTTGCTTTTTTAAAAAAAAAACTAATTTGTACAGTGTGTTTTTCTTTGTTTTAAAGTATACTTGAGCAAAGTTCTATCGAAATTGTATAAAAGCTGTAGCTGTGTATGAAGAAAATTTACAAAAATTAAATAGAGTAAGGGGATACGGGTTGGGTTTTTTAAACACAATTTGGACAATATGTTTCTTTTTGTTTTAAAGTATTCGAGTGCGAAGTTCCACCGAAATCTGAAAAAAACTGTGGGTTTCTATAAAGAATATTGGAAATTAAGAGGATTGCGTGTAAATGGGAAGAGGGGTAGGGGTTTTGCATACCAGATGTACACAGTATATTTCTGTTTGTTTTAAAGTATACGCGCGCAAAGTTCCTTCAAAATCTAATAGAAACTTTAGATTTATATAAAGAACAAGACAAACATTAAGGGGGTGGAAAGGGAGAGAGGGATTGGATTTCTGTAAAACTAATGTGGACAGTATTTTTCTCCTTTTTATAAGTATATGAGTACAAAGTTTCATGGAAATTTGATAAAAACTGTGGGTATGTATAAAAATTAAAGTGGGGAGGAGTTGTTTCTATAATTTTTTTGGTCAGAAACCTTCTATATGAAAGAAACGACAACATATATGTGAAACTTTCATGGAAACCAGACAAACGGTGTTGAAGTCTATTAGTGTCGGAGATGTTTATATCTTAAGTCGGCTGAAGCATTCTTTGTGTTCAAAATTGTCGCGGGTTGTTTAAAAAAGGGTCAGCTATATTTCGTCCTAATTTTCTTCCAGTTGTTCCATAACTTTAAAGTGCTCTTAAAGAAGTTGCTTCCGGTGCTCAGCAACATCCCACCACCTCATACCAGATGGTCCTTACCCAACATTGGTCAAGAAACCTGAACGATGCAGCGTTCCCCACCAACTGAAAACAGTTTGAAACAATGCCACCTGCCGTTGGAAACCGCTGTCAGCCCCACAGATAACTGGACATCAAAATGGGCATCGTCAAAACCACAGCACATCCTGCGACTTAGTAATCGCTGTTCAAAACTTCCAGCATTCAATTTGCCTCTATGTGTTCGGAGTAAATTTAGTGTTAGATGCGTCACGGGAAGAACTGCTTCTACTCTCCACACCTAGTGCTGGGCAGATTAGCCGTATCGCGACTGCGGTGAGGTCAGAGAAACCGTGTTATAAATTGTGCAGGATTACCTACTCCGCGCCTTCCATGGGTTTCTGAAAAATTTAAATAATCACAATAATGTCAAATTGTAGATGTTGTGACTCACTATCATAATATAGAGGCCTTTTCACCTGCCAGCAGAGAGCATTTCCTGCTCAAGTTAGTAAAAATGACGGATCCATCCAGGAAAGATCAGGAGTCGGGCGGGTTGAACGGAGTTCCCAGTTCAAGGTAGATGGCTCACCAGCGAAGGTAGGCTGTGTATATCTCCCGGACAGTGGAGAGTAACTACGAGAACACAGCAGGTACAAGGATCCGGTTTATTAGACCCAGTCTGACAGATAGCGGAGTTAGGTTCCCTTCCTGGCGGGTGGCATGAATCTGCTTGCTGCTTGCTCTTCCTCTCTGTAAGTACCCGCCTTGTGGTTATCTGAGTGGTCACTGCGGTGCTCACGCGTAGCTCGCTGCGCCTGTGGCGCCATCTGGTAGCGCGGTCCCGTACTCCAACCCGACATATATATATATATTTAAATAGTTCCATTGTTGCAGTATAATTACAGTATGTTGCTGTTTGGGTTTCAGTTTGTACGTTTTCATAAGTGTCATGTAAACATCAAACGCTAAACACATAAATAATAATAGATAAAGAAAAACCAGTACGCAATCTAAAGTGCGTAGTGTCTAAGACTTGTGTCTGTGGTGCGTGGTAAAGCTGGCGTACGACGTGACTGACAGTTGCAGCCAGCGGCTCCGCTCTGCAGGCTGGGCGTCGCCCCGCACCGGAAGGCCACGCCACAGGACGCCGCAGAAAGGGCCGGAACCACGCCTGGCGGCACTCACTCACAACATGCAGGCTCGTTCTACGAGTACATCTCCGATTTAGGCAGAAACCTATATTGTTCCTGATAGAGAGAAAGAGAGAAAATGGTTCACAAACAGGCTACCATTTTCATTTTGATTACCTGCTCACTCAAAATTGACAATTCTGCAGTCAGGTTACTTCTAAAACCATTCGTGAAGGTGCAATGAGAGTTCAGAATGCAAATATCCAGTCTTATTTTTTTTAAAAAACCGTACAAGTGTGATAAAAAAAAGACTGCTTTTCAAAAGGTAGTCCAAATTTTGGCTGCTTATATACAAATACGAATATATCCGATAATAAATCAGAAAACATAAAATTTTGCTCAACAACTTCAATAGCAACTGTCTTCAAATTTTATGAAATAAAGCATTTTGTTCAGTACTTACTTGCTGAAGATATAGGCCTCTACTTCCCTTCCAGCACATTCAGAATGTGTCCAACCTTCACACTTGCTGCACTGGAACCACTCTTTCCTTCTAACATCATCTGAAGAAAGTCCATCGCAGGAATTGCATGATGCATTGTCGTCAACAAGTTAATCCCAACCCGTCACCGTCACTGTTGTCATCAATAGGAGGTCCCCTCCTTCCCACACCCTTCCCCTCTTCCCTTCAACTTCATTGAATAAATCGTCCTTTTACCAGTACACGCCACGTTAATCTGAAACGTAACCTCAATCCACGGTTAATTATCAAAGTCTTTTTAACTCGTGTACTTCCCTTTTCCCATTTATCAAAAAGAATAATGTGTGTACGAAGACTTTCCCGGTATGTCGCTGCAATATAATCTCCTCTGGTTTGCTGCCGGATTGTGTAGGTGAAAGACGAGCTTTAGGCGACGAAATCTTACCTCCATCTTCAGGCCTAGTCGTCATAGCGTGAGTAGCAGGCTTGAAGATGGCGGCAGAGTTCGTCACCGAAAGCTCGTCTTTCACCTACACAATCCGGCAGCGAACCAGTGAAGATCATATTGCAATAATAATATTAATCTCGTAGACTTGGGCAACAATTTTTCCCCCTCCGATCTGACCACCAATGGCCGTATGGACTCTGGCTGCCACAGGTATTGCTGTGTTTCTGCGAAATATGTAAATTTTTGTGTTCTGCGTGTTTTTATTTTTTTCGTGAAATGTATAGATTATGAGGACCGTCCCAGCATTAGTCTAGATGACTGCGGGTATGCGCCTAAGAAAAACAATCATCATGGCCGGTACGTAGGATTCTGAACTCGTGCCCGATTCCGTCAACAATTTTTTTTTATCACGACTTGTTTTATTTACATTGTTCCACTTTTTAATTTAAAATCACTGCGAAATGTCCTTTCTTGTATCGTGATAACCAATCCAATATTTTTTATACACTTGATCCTGTATTCACACTCGAGTTTATGGTTCGAGCAAACAAGCTCTCCAAGCTGCTCGTCTCGTATTATCTCCGGTAACAGTAAACACCACAGTGCTCATCGATGTTTCGTCCTTAAACATTTTGGTTAATATCTTACTTAGGAAACTAAAGCCAATGTTTATTCACATGTCTAGAGAGAAGAGAGGTCGTTTACCTCACAGTCTGTGACGTGTTCACCCACAAGGACGTCTCTCTCTCTCTCTCTCTGGCGATTGTTCGCAGGGAAGAGCCCTTGGGAGTCCTCAGCCGTCTGGATGGCCAGCGTCCGAACATCTCCTCTGGGTGGGGTCGCAGAATTAGCTCCTACCTGTTCGCTTTCTGTGTGTGGACACTTGAGGAGGCAGTGCCAAGGCGGGTGACTGGAGGATGCGTTGGACTTCAAGGTCAAGCCAACAATTATGACTACTCGATAAATCTTACGTTTCTTTTTTTTTTTTAATGCATACATCGGTATGATTATCAATTCACAACCGTCACGTTTTCTAGTTTATTGCATTGTGATCGCCAGTGTAAATATTACCGTTTATTGCACCATGAATATTATTATATATTTATTGAATGATTTAAGATCATCACAACTATAAATCCATTTGGGACCCTGAAGGCTAATTCCTCGGTGTTTTGAAGTTAAAGTAAATAACAAATAAATCACGTCAAGGGTGTAACTATATTCAAGACATCTGGGTAAACATCTACATCTACATATATACTCTGCAATTCACAAAATTGTGGGTGGCAGAGGGTGCTCAGCACCAAAGCTAACCTCTTTGCTGTGTATTCCAATCCCTAATGGTACGAGGGAAAAAAGAATTCATATAAGAATCAGTCCGGCACCTTATTTCTCTAATTTTATCTTTCCTGTCCTTCCGACTCAAATAGGTTGGTGGAAGAAGTATTTCACTACACTCAAAAGTGAAACAATGCAATATATAATCCTGCGTGAGTTGAAGAATCTATGAGTGTATTACGCACAGCCTATGAGAAAGAAGAGTGATGGATAGGAGCATTGGTCTATATTCCAAATTATTGCTTGCAATACAAATACAACGGATATTATCTATTTATCAGTCAGTAAAGTTATTGTTGTCCTTTTGTAGCACTACGCGTGTAGCAGTAGTTTCCTTGCTGATTTTTGCCAAGCTGGAAGGAAGAACTTCTCTGCTAGTTATTGATCTGTATGTTTTGTGACTCAGCTCCGTCAGTTTCCTCTTGTTGCTCTTTACTCTCCAAAACGCATTTGATCATTTCTACTTTGCGCACAGTGACTACTCATTAGGCAGTATGCGTTTCACACACGGCTCTGTCACTGGCTAGTCGGCTTTTATATATAGGGCCTAACTGTTGCATGGCCATACTTTCATCATTGGCAGCAGCATATTGAGTTCGGCACATATAACCGTATGGGATACTTGAGGCACCCAATTTTTCAGATCGATCTTTAGGTAGTTTAGAAGTAACGAATGTCAGAATGGATCCTATGTACCGTACCACGATTCTTCTTTCAGTTTCAAACTAAGGCGCGTTATGAACTTCCTATCCCTCGCGTAACTAACATCCAGTCGTGAAGTCTGCGAGCTCATCCTACCAGGGTCACCATATGTGAGCTTCCGTGATATTGGAAGACGACTTGTTATTTAGAGCATATCGGTCCAAAATCTCCTCTTTCAACACATACAAGCTCTTAGTTCGAATAAACAAACAGAGGTATTTGACGCAGTCTGGAAATTAAATACTCACTGTTCTTATAGAAATATTACTGAATTTAATTAATAACGTTCATTGATACAATTTCTAAAACACTTATGTTATATTGACATAAGATTCCCAAATATTTCACAAGCTATTTTAGTTTGTACAAAGCGCAGAAAACTGGCCCCATACAACCATCTCCGAGCGGCAAAACACACACACACACACACTGTCTGCACCCTACTATGGGAGCGTGCACAAACCACGTGGCTCGGTCAAGGGGGGAGGGGAGGGAGGAGTTGGCTGGAAGGCTACGCTGGGCTACGAGGGGTGAGGGGGAGGGGGTTCCGAGCCAAGTCACGTAGCTTTCCTTTCATAACATTTTTCACAGTTAAAATGAGGAACAGAACACACCACAGCATGTTAATATTTATTTCCCCTCAGTTAATTATCTCCTTATGTAATTTACAATCGTCTGACAAGAGAAAACAGTGCAAAATGTCTTTTGGAATCAAAAGGGTTAAAAGCTACGTGCTACTTGTGTGTGTTTGTGTGTTTGGGGGGGGGGGGGGTAGAGGCAAAAGCCACGTCGGGCAACGTGGGGGGGGGGGGGCAGCAGCCACGCCAATCTACTGCCTGTTAGTTTCCGGCAGAGGGTTTTGGAGGTTTTGTCGTTCACAGGATGCCAAAATGGAGCTACATGGTTCATGCACGCTCCCTATGCTACAATGCAGGCGCCCAACCAATTATCGCTGCCGCACAGCAGTGTTGCCCAGCGTCAAAGTTTGTTACGCAACACTAACAACACTATGCTACCCCGGTTACTAAGCAAACTAAAAACTCGTGAAACCCAACATTATTACAAATCAAGTTACAAGCATTAATACAAATTTTCAAGATACTTCTAATTAACTAGTGTAACTCCGTGACAGTGTTTTGAGTATCGTCACGGGTCTGGAATAGTTCTAGTTTGAAGGTGAAAGATTATGACAGGTCGACCTGATCTGACTAAATACCAACATGACCTGTGTTTCACCCTCAGGGTGAATAAAATCTGTTGAGCTTGAAGAACTCGGAAGTATTAATAGACGTGGCCATTAAACACGGACAGGGACGATCGAGCTATCGTATAATTGTTTCAAAGGTCGTAGACTCGAACTTGCTTAAATACAAACTAGACTTGCATTTCACCCTTAAATTTCATTATACAAAATATGAAGAATTCCTGTTTGCTCCGAAAGCATCACGTCGGAGGGGTATTTTTTTTTTTTTTTTTAATTGAGGCTGGACGTTTATAATGTAATCTTTGCAACGGCCAGAGAACTTAATACAGATTACTAAACGGTTAAACGGTTGAGCACCTCTGAAGAAATGAATCACCAGAATTGTCAATATGGTAAAATATTTGGTCTGATGTCTACTTTAAACAACCTAATAACTAACTCACGTGCAGTTAACATGAATAAAGATCATTAAGGAAAGTGGTCACTACAATACGTAAAAAATAAACATATCGTAATGTATAAACTTTGGTTAAGCAACAACATTAGCGAAAGTTTTAATTAAACTGAAATTTAGCATAGGCTGGAATGACAATTGGCATTCGTGGATACAGCAGAGAACGTGAGTAATATGAGTTTTTTAATGTTATTCCCATTAGCAAGGTCTAACTGAAAAGCAGTTCCACGTTTTTTTTGTTTTTTTTTTTTCCAGCTCAAAAGATTATCAAAACTTTTTTAACTATTAAATACTTCGAAAAGCAAACTTAATTAATGTATTATGGCTGTTAATTCGGTATCAGTTGCTTAACTATTAAATAGTGAACATAGCCTAGAAATTCTTCTAAAGAGATCTGTGATGTCTGTTAATTTTCGAGTGAAGGCTGACACGTGACACAGTCCTTCAGCCAATAGCTATCGAGATGAGTGAGTGAGCTTAGTAAATTATATAATTCCACATAATTCCATAGTAAATTAATTTTAAAAATGATTGATCGATTAGTGATGATGATACAACGCCGAGCGCCTATTTAATCTTTTATTGGAATTGAGTAAATGTAAAAGAGTATGGCATTGTCGGCCGGGAGATCCCAAAGAATAGTTCGGCCGCCGTTTGACAGTTTTTCCACTAGCCACGCATGCGCCTCTGTCTTGGTTGCCATCATCCGGTATCTACGATGGAAATGGAACCGTCAGTGTATTGCAGCTGAGCAGTTGGGAAGGCTGTCCAGTGTTGGCAGTTACTAGGAACACAACTAGGTTCGACTTCAAATTTCAAATAAAAATCTGCAGCCTTTGACAAGGAGCGGTCGCCAATTGTAACGTGCAGATTCTATTCATAGTGTGAGCAATAGATAGAGCTGTAAAAGTAACGAGAAATTGTTTACTCTAATGTATTCGTTAGTAAACCAATCGGAACTGGTTACTATCGTATCTCCTACTTTTAATACTGTCGAGCGCAAGGCTTGAAGCGTCGCGTGAGTCACGTCGCGTACGGTTTACGGGATGACGTTGTTCGTACTTTGTTGAGTTTAAGTAAGTTGTTCATTTAGAAAAATAATTGTATGTAAATTGCGCTGCAAAACCTAATGCAAGTTAAAATATCACATCTCACAAGAAAAGCATTTCATAAACGTTTGAAATCAATAAAATCTCATTGAAGAATGGTCTATACAAAAACAATAGCCATCTCAATTCATCTACCAAAATTTTCTGTTCACAAATTATGCACTTTAAATGTTAATGTTAATGTTAAACAAAAGCACTCTCACAAAAGAGCCCTTTATATTTTCAAAATTACTTACCTCGTTAAAATTATTAATACTTAATAGTAAATAACATTAACTATATTAAAAAAATGTACGCGCATCATGTTTGTACCTAAACATTTTCCTTTGTAACGAAACGAATTCAAATAAAAATCTCAGAAATACGAGACGCACGATGTTAAACTGTTCATTCTCTCGTTCAGATTTATTTAATAGCTGGACGAACCGCTCCAGCTCCCACATGACGCGTCATATTCGTTCGTTTATCGAATCAAACTGACATCTATACGACAAACGCGAGTAGCAAAATGAATTTGTGAGTAGCATTTTGGCACTTCGAGTCAGGCTATGTAGTCGTTACTCAGTAACGAATACATACTGTTCGCTACAGCTCTAGTAATAAAAGCTAATGACCAGAGGTGTAATTTCGCAAAGCAATAACATCCACCTCTTCGCCGTTGTCAGAAAAATCGGCATTGAAATATTCCGTTGCATTGAAATATTTTCTACGTCACGGAGATTTCAAGAGGCGCGTGATGCAGTGAGCAAACTCCATTTCTCATAAGCACGTCATCGTCGGATCCAATCTCAGTGCTGGCAAATTTTTTTACTGACTTATTTCTTCAAACGTGCATACAGATAATTCCTGGCAATTAGTTTCAACAATTATGCGTACAATGCATTTTTTAAATGCTGTTTTGTTGTTCGTAAACAAAGTTATATTTCAAAAATACAAATATTTTTTACAGCCATTGCAGTTGAAGGACAGATGTTCCTTCCCTGACAAGAGGACGGGGGTGTCGGAACGAGACGCTGTGTAACAACGTAGTTGCCTGCTAACTTCGAAAGATGGCAGAAGCGGAATAATTAATCTCATAGGGGGAACCGTCTCCACTAATCAACACAATCAACGTGATAGGGGAAGAAATCTTCCAGAATACATTGCAAATGCTTGCAGATAAAACTCTTGTTCTAGATGAGGAAATGATGGCATTGATGAAATCGGCGAGTGTGGTGCCTACGAAGATGTTGAAACGTGTCTCGTCGCCAGCGAATCATCAGACGAATATATATATATAAAAAAAGAGTAGAACTACATTCTTCTGTATTACAAAATTAGAGCCGTCACTCCATGCTGTAGTTTCAAACAACTGCAGAAAAGAGTGCTCTCGTTTAAAAAATTTAAGCTATGTATCCAGGTGGGAAGAACAAATTGATAGTGGCGGCTGCAAATTTGATAAATATTGTACCGCCGATAAATGGACACATGATCACTTCGTAGAACCTCAACAAACCTTCCAGCAAATTACGACCAGAAACTTGC
>JARYHS010013630.1:154782275-154882318 GCA_031002005.1 Vandiemenella viatica | reverse complement strand
AAATAACTTGTTACTAAAATCTTCAAAATTTCATTTTTTTTACTGGAATAAATTTAATACAAAGTTTCTATACGAGCCGTCAGAGCGTGAAATGTTTTTAAATTTCAGCTGATGGTTTGGAGGTGAGGAAGTGTCTGAGATTATATGCATACATGTATTCTGTGTCGCAACATTTAGTAACATGAGCAGCTGTCCAGGTATTGGGTGTCAAGTAGTCTCCGGATTTCACCGGAGAGAGCGCTGTTATTTTCCGGGATGTTCGGTCTAACATCGTTTTTTACCGTTCCTTCAGTCGTTGAAAACTTCAGAAAAAATTAGCTCGCATAAATGTTCTAGAAAGTTCATGCAGTTATCCTGCTGAAATAACGGAAGTGTTTCATACTTCTCAGATATGTAAGGTTCAATATTTCCGAATGTCAATATGGGATGGTTGTCAAATCATGTTATTAGGGTAAAGTATATGTGTTGAGTAGGCGTCTATAGAACAATTGCGCTTACCACCTTCTGTATGGTTCTGAATTGTGGGTAATATATTGCTGGAAAATGCGACTTCTCTATAGCTTTCACTAGCTCCTTCGTATCATCCCCAGAATCTATTGGAGTAACTTCATCACGAACGCTGAATCTACGAACCGTCTGAGGTCACGAGCATCGAGACAATACTGCCGAATATGCAGCTGCACAGGTCCGAAAATTTTTCTGTGATGAAAGATCACCGCCTCTCCAAGATTGTTGTAGCCTATATGACAAACTTGTTAGTTGTTTCCTTGAAAGAGGATCGGCGAACAAGAAAGAAGGATTTGCTGAAGAAGTCGCTCGGCAGTGGTCTGCTGCAGCCTCTGATCGGAATGCCTGTCATTGGCCACCCTACATACTCTTTCGAGAACATACGCAGAGATCAGTTTAAGGGTAACAGTAAGAGGACGAAAAATCGAGGAAGACCGGCATCAATTCCTCGTCGCTCTCCAAATGTCTTGCGTGAGGTGCAGCTCCATCCATTCATAAATTTTCTATCACGAAGCAAAGGGGGCGTGCATTAATTACGTGAGGTGTTTTTTCCGGACCCCCCTTTCCCCCCCCTCCACCCAAAGGTGAGATCTGGTCGGATCCCCCCTAAGATGACATGAGATTTTGACGGGACTCCCCACCCCCGCTAATCGACCTCGTAGTTTTTTTTAGATCTTTTTTTTAGGTTTATTGTCCTTCAAGAATTTCAAAAGCTCCCGTGCGATTTCCGTCGACCGGGCCCCCATTTCACCTCTCGTAATTAATGGACGCTTCCAAGGCAAAGAAGAAGAAAAGTTGTGTTTGTAATACCTAGTCAGCAAGTTGAGCTGATGTCAAGATCTCCTTAGGCAGCTAGTGACATGCGACTCAGCAATCGTAATTCACTACAATTATGTCTAAGTTTATGTCCCGTAACATTAGTCCGGCTACTTGTGAAATACTCTTCTTTCCTGTTTGCGTAACTCATGCAGTTTGTTAAGTAAAACAATATTTCCTTAAGAAGTTGGGTTTGTTCATTTTTACTTCTGCCTTTGCGCCTAGTCGATGTCGAGGTCATTAAAGGCGGGAAAAGACTGGGGACAAGGAACGGGGAGTATTTCGGCCATGGCATCTTCAAGGAACCGTCCCATCATTCACCTGGACTGATTTAGAGAAATCATGGAGAACCAGAATGTACGATCCTGTGTACTGCCGAATGAGAGTCCGAAACGTTACCGCTCACCCGCCACGCTTGGTGCAAGTGAGTTTTTCTCATCCGCCTTTCAAGGAAGAAACTGCAATTAGAGTCATTTTTTACTGAACCCCCTGTGAGCTGGAACACCTGCCTCGCCCACCCTCCACTCCTCCACCTGGCGGACGTCCTGCATTGCTGCACAAATTGACCCCCGCCATACGGCGAGCCGGCGGCGGCCCCAAGTCACCTCATTACGTTGTCAGCCCCGGTATCTTCCACGACCCGATCAAAATCGCTTCCTCAAGAGAGCGATTAGTGTCCACTGTGTCCGAGTTATTACAGTGAGCTATATTCAGCCAGCCGCTTTTACGCTACTGTGATCTGCGTTTATTAACCAGTACAAACTTCCACCAGTAAATTATGATAAATAATATTATCATTTGTGGATGGACCCTAGTGCATAACGAAAAGCCTTGATTCTCATGTTAGCTCCTAATTAACAATTTGACCAATGCTTCTAATGGACAGTTAGAAACAGGGATTCTCAGTTCCTGGAGAAACGGATAAAATTAAGTGTTGCCACTCTTCTGCGTCTAGTTTTCTTTATATATATATATTACTTTGGCTTTACGCCTCGTCAATGTCGAGGTCATTACAGGCGGGAAAGGACTGGGGGCAAGGAACGGAAAAGAATTCAGCCATGCCATTTTGAAGGAAGCATCCCAACCATCCGCCTGGAGTGATTTGGGGGACTCCTTACCTTGTCAAACGCTAAGAAATGTAAGGCCGTAGATATTAATGGTGAATTATGTGAGCTGATTATTGCGAATAAAGATTGGGAAGAAGATGAATAAATCTGCTGGTTACTGTCTTTCGATCAACAAATGTCTGAGGGGAGGAGTTTCAGATATCTTAGATTAATTGCTTAAGCTTATTCACGCGTTGTAGTAGTTTTTTATTTAATTGCGTTATGAGGAGGTAACCTTATATGTAACAATGAGGAATATCGATAACTTTTTTTTTTAAACTGCTTTACGTCTCTCAACAGCGAGGTCTTTTTAGAGACGGGAAAGGATGGGGGGCAAGGATGAGGGCAAGGAATGGGAAGGAATTCGGCCATAGTCTTTTGAAGGAAGCATCCCGGCATTTGCCTGGAGTGATTTGGGAAACCATGGAAAACCCAAATCTGGATGCCAGGACGGGGATTCGAACCGCCGTCCTCCCGAATGCGAGGCCAGAACGCTAACCGTTACACCGCCACGCTCGGTGATAACTTTTCTTACAAACTCATGTTAACAAATTAAGAAGGAAAAACTTCTTTTCGCCTGAAATATCATTCTGGTGAAAATACTTTGACAGCAAAAACTGCACAATATTGCTCACGGCGAACAGAAAGAAGCCGTTGGTCAGAAGTACCAACCTTGCTTTTCAGTACTAGAAGCATTTGCTCTCATGAAATATGTCGCAATTTTAATGGAATTTGGTGACCGTCATTGGTTCATCTGTTTTCCGACCACAGTGCAATACTTCTAACACTAGTCCAAATCGATAACATTTATGGATCGTTTAGGTCAGCAATATAACCAAGCCACAATTTTCGTAGAATTGTCCCCTCCCTCATACCTGCTTGAAGAACGACCCAGGTAACCTCTTGACAGATGTTTCGGATCATAACTTTTGCCTCTGTCGTAGTCAATATTTTAAGACTAAATTAATGGGGTAGTGTTAGTCTCGCCATCTTTGCAGCGTGTAACGTGAGTTCTGTATGATAAACGTCACTTTGTATCTGTGTTGTTTGTGAAGCAGAACATAGAGACAGGTCCAGCATTCGCCAAAACGATATACCGCCAAAAAATCGCATCCAAAAGACTCAGAATTTTAAATAGGATCTTCTGATCATCTGAACCTGTCGGGTCGCATATGGCGCTCGCGAGTGTTGGGGCAAATTTTTTCAGAGAAGGGAGTATAGCTTAGGCTCAATTTTGGTTACAACTTTACACTGAACTTTTTAATTTAGTCATCTACTTTACTATGTTTCCCTATAGGTCTCGCCAGGTTGGTTGCTACTGAAGTGCCCACGACCTCCAACCCATAGTACCAGCCAGCAACTCCGGCACGTGGAACTGTGTGTTTAACTGGGAGGTACAGAAGAAGTTGCAAGTCCACTATTGCCTACCCTCCCAAAAAACATTAACGAGGATAGCCAAGTTTTTCGTAGCCACCCGAGTGACTAACTACCATCAACATGTATCCATCTGGCCAAGTCCCACAAGTCGAAAATTTCTTTCATCCCGGCAATTCGAAACAATTCAGCTCGTGTCCAGTCTTAGCAGAAACGAACAACATTTTGACACACGTTAAGAAAGACGGCTACATAAAAAAGAGAGCGATGAGTGCATGGGCGCATCCAGCGAGGGGAAGGAGGGGGACTGCTGCCCCCATAGAAGAAAAATTAAGTTGCCTTCAGTACGTTTCGACGAGTGAAGAACTGGATCAGGAGCACTTTGGAAGAGGAAAGATTGACTGGATTATGGCTGATGAGTGGGAATAGAGATTTCGTGAAAGAACACAAACAAAGTTATTGAAAAATTTTCTGTGAATCTGAGACGATTAATGTTTACATAAAAAAAAATTCTGAGTTACGATGTTAATTTAACTACATAGTATGTACTTAGATTAATGGTTGGATTACTATATTAATCAACAATAAAAATAGTTTCCTCAATAGGGTTAAGTTTCCTTATGTAAGAAATCGTGATGCTTCAGTACCCCACCCCACTTGCTTGAAACCAATACGAGATGTCCTCCTCCCCCTAGTTGAAATCTTGCCCCCTTCTAGTTTTGATCCTGGATACGCGCTTGCATGAGTGAGATACCCCCCTCCTGTCTCGTATTACGTACAGTCTTGGTCGTACTGATCACCTAGCTGCAGCGAGCTTGTCGGGAGTTTTGAAGCGGTTGACAGCAGGTGGTCCTGTGGTACACGCGATGCGGCCGTTGGAAAAATGCGCCGGCCGTTGCTTGCGGGCGTTATCGGGGTTTGTTTACGGGGGCGATAGCGGCTAACCAACCCGCATTCACACATTTCACATCCAGCAGCGAACAGTCAGAGCTTATGCTGAGATCGTAACAGCTATCTTCATCTTTCTCTGATATATTTCCCAAAGTGAAACGGCGAGGGCATAGTTTTGTTGAAAATAAACACCTAAGGCAAAGGTCAGCACTATTATCCAGGAATGGAAAGCCCGTGATAGCGTATTTTAACTGACGTACGCAAAAAGAGTGGTTCTACGTTTACGTTTGCAGTTAAAATTGGCTATCTGTATTCTTTATTTTAAATGAAATGTGAAAGATGATCTATATTATTGCAACCATACGATAAGTTCATAGTGAAAATTATTAGCATTTAAAAATAAGGCAGATGTTAAGAGTGCAATACTGTAACTAAATGTGTTTGACTTTGCTTTCTTACTGACAGCTGTGTTTTACTTAACACATCTGATTTACTTTCACATCTCATTTACTTACACATCTGATTTACTTAAAAAGCTGTTATCTTATGCTAGAAATTTTTACATAGCAACGTATCTTTTTGCTATTCTCCTTTAGTTACAATGAGTTTATGTGTTTTCCACTTTTTACTGATTAGGAACAAGTTATATCTCTGCGTAGATGCAGTCTTTATCAGTTCAGTATTTATGTTGTACCCTTGGGACGAATTCAGTTCGTGTTGATATCAGTTACTTAATTACAATTTCTTTAAGAGTTTTGGATTCAACATGACTATTTGTAGGAATGGGGACTTTCCGGCGTTTAATTGGAAAGAAGTCTCGATGGGGGTACCGCTGGATTGTGTCTAAAAAACAAGATATTTCGACGGCTACCTCAGTCGTCTATCTCAAACACCCGTGAAGGCTTCATTCCAACATGACCATTGTTCCATAGAGTAAAAATAATTTAATAACAAATTTTTCTGAATAGTATTTGTTTCTGAATAGCCTATCCTACCAAATATCAACTGCTCTTTCACGTGGTGGTACACTGTTTGGAAGGTACAGAATCTGACGAATGATTCCCAGTATGGAAGCACCCAGTGTTTGCCTGCAGGGTTTGGGGGGGGGGGGGATAGCGATCAAGGGTACTCTCTTGCCCTAGGGTTTGGAATCGTCACATAAAAGTAGATGAATCAGAAATGTTCAGTGGAATGATGATGAAGATCCTATTTCTTAAAAGTATCATCTTCACACTCCCGAAGAAAGTGCAAGATGACAAATGTGAAAACTATGTCACAATAAGTCTGACATAACATGCTTCTAAATTATTGACTGTGATATTGTAAATAGTAATAGAAGAAAGAACATTCAGTGAAGCAGTTTGAGTTTAAGAAGAACCAGCGAAAGGCAGTCCTGGCTTTATGATTAAAACTGAAAGGATGGGTCAAGAAAAACAAAGTTACTTCTATAGTATTTATGGACTTTGAAAAAACCTTTAATAATGCTAGATGGAGCAAGGTTTTCATAATGTTATAAGGCTTCAGGTCTAAAATATAGAAACAGAAAATTAGTATAAGAATCAGGTGTCTAGAGTAAACATAAAGAATCACGAGAGACAAGTGTCAGTATGAGGTAGGGCAGGTAGGGCATTAGGCTGTCTCCACTAACATTCAACTTGTATTGAGCTGTTAGTAGCCAAGAAAGAGATACTGAGATATTAAAGAACAGCATGAACAAAATGCTGAGAGAAGAATTTATACTAAATGTAAAAAAGCAAGATAAAGGTCATGAATTATAGCATAATTATAGAAGTAATAGTAAATTAAATACAAAAATTAATGTCAGATATGGTAGAAGAACTAGGAGAATTCTTTTACTTACGAAAAAAATATGGTTGATGGTTGAAATAAGAACGATGTAAAAAAGAGAATCTCGAATAAAGGTTTCTACAAAAAGACAAATTTTATTTGAAGTAAGTTTTTTAAGTAGTACAGTGTGTAGTTGTTTATGTATAGTATTTTGTTTGTTTCTCTCTCTCTTTTTTGTTTTGTTTTTTTGCTTCCGGCTTTACGCCTTGTCGACGTTGAGGTCATTAGAGTCGGGAAAGGATTGCTGGCAGGAACGGGAAGGAATTTGGCTATGGCGTTTTTTAAAGGAACTCTCCTCGCATTCACCTAAAGTGATTTGAGAAAACCATGGAAACCAAAACTGTGGGTATGGCTGGATGGGGATTCGAACCAGTGTTCGAATGCGATATCAGAGTTTTCCGCTCATCCACCACGGTCTGTGTAGTTTATGTAGTGTCAGGTACAGAAATGATTATCGATTAAGTGTTGTACGAGCAAACAGGTGTCAGAGATAACCCCAGCTGCTGCAGCGGGCAGCTGCCAGTTTTTGTGGCTCGGCGGAACTATAATGAAAGGTATCAGCTCCGGCGAGCCATCGCCACCTGCTTCGCCTCGCGTCTCGTCTGAGTGCCGTGTTCCAGAGCGGGTAGTTAGCGCAGGCGGAGAGGGCTCGCATTGTGTGCCGTACCTGCGGAGTGGTGCACGCGAGACAAAGCGCTAATTGGGCGGCCTGGGGAGGTCGAGCGCCGCCGGAAGCGGCCGGCTATCTGCTTCCGGCAGTCCTCAGTCTACCGAGACCGACCGTCCGTCCGCTAGCTCGCTCGCATTTCACCCGCCACACAACAGTTGCGAGCGTTACGGAGTGACATCAGAGTCTAAAATGTTACATGGACAACACAGCTAAGGTTCAAACGAAGCATCGTTTAGTGGGGCACCGACCTGGTGGCTCCGTGGTCACACTCCTTGTAGAAGAGATGAATAGTCAAATCCTAGAGAATTGACGAATAGCGAAATCCAAGAATTTCAGTTGGCAACAACTTTGGAGAAATATCAACAATGAAATGTTAAATCTTTTGGTTAAATCCACATGGTACAAGAGCATCAATGATATGATAAGCACTAAAGAAACTACACTCAATAAGCGACTCAGTAATACAAAAAAAGTGTAGCCAGTGACCACAAACTGATACCGTAAACCATATGAGCGTAAAGTAGCTGAGGAAATATTGAGGTAACCTAAAGAAAAAGTATCAATAATAAACAGAATCAGAAAAAGCTTATTAAGACTAGGGAGAAAGCATATCCCTATACGAAACATAACGTCACAATTAGAGGTAGGCAAAGTGACTCACTAAAAAGAGCGGTGTTCATTTCATCACTTTACGAAAAGAACTAGTTCTTTTGAACGGTTCACAAGCTCACTTGCTCAGTTATATTTGAGACTTTTTTTTTTTTTTTTTAGGTCTCACCCCTCAGAATCCAGTTACACCCCCACTTTTCGATGAAAATACCCCCCTTAAATCGACTTTGATGCAATTAGTAGACCTTTTTTTTTTAGATCAACAGTCCACTAAGCCCACGTGAACAAGCTCTTCTTGATCCTCAGAATTAGCCGACTTATGACCGACTCACCTAGAAGAACTACCGTTCACATTTTAGTGAGCGACTGCTCACTCGCTCTTTTAAAAGAATTGTTCTAAAGAACTGATTCACTCGCGAACGACCCATCTCTAGTCACAATATGGCTACTATGACACGCCGTCTACCACATTCGCAACAGGAACAAAACAAAATGAGAATACTGGTTTTACATAAGAGAAGAATATACCAAACTAATACCAACTCTAAAGAAAAGCTCCTCTGCAAACTATTTAACTGTTAGAGAACTAGAATATGAGGAATTTTCTAGACTGAGTAAGAAACAAATGGCGGAGGAGCCAAACCTATCCAGGTTAAAAATGGAGAGAGAAGGACGGCTATAAGGGGAAGAGGAGGCCTATTTTTTTTTTTATTAAAAATGTTTTTAAAGACTCAGACTGGAGACTGACAGGAGCCGGATCGGATGCGAAATTCGGTGTGGATTAACTCAACGCTCACCTGGGGCACGTCTTGCTGTGGAATCTGAAGCACGCCAGAATTCTTCCGTGGCTCTGATACCAGATCTCATCTGGGGATAAGAACCGCGCTTGTAACACGGATGTATATACATCCATAGCAAATTCAATGTAAAGGGAGGTTTAACGAGGTCCTAGTTCGTTCAAACGAACATACATACATTTGCCTTAGATACGATAGAGACTCTGGTCCAGTGGAAATTTACCTAAACATCTACTTTGGATGAGATTCTATGCATATTTAATACCAACTGAATATTTTTAATTTTTGTTTTTCAACGAACGCATTTCATTTCATTTTAAGAACGATCTACAGCTGTTTTTATCTGTTGAGTGTATATACATGCAATGACTTTGTTTTAACTTTACTTTTTACACAGCATAATTATGGTATAAATATTGAAGTGCTTTCGTTTTGTATTGTTTTACATTTGTATTGTTTTCATACACAGTTCCCGGCGTTAGCGGTTTTAGCTGCATTTAAACGCTGCAGGTCATTTTTCTGTATGTTTACTTTCACTCTCGCTGCACTGGAACTGCACTATACTGTTTGGTATTCCATCAGCCGCTATTTTCTTTACGTTATAACGTGCGACTTGTTTTGTTTTTTTTTTTTGTGAATTTCTTCTGTCTTTATGTGCTGTGCAGCGCGCTTCTGTAAAAATATTCATGATTAATTTGTTGTGTTGTATTCGTCACTGTTATCTGTGTGTTTAAAAATTCACGAATTTTTAATGTAAACTAGTTTATTATTTGAGATAAATTTGTTCATCATATTCCACGAGACTCTATTCTAGATTCTGATGACTCACTTATCTATATCAAAATTAATTTTTCCATATTTATAACGATAGTAGTTTTTCTCCTTCCACGTACTACTCTTAATATGCATCAAAGTCTGATCATTAATATATGCTTTATACTGTCAGCAGTTCAAACTGGACATCAATTTCCCAGCGCCTGCCAACCTGTTTTATCATATCAGCTACTGACTGTGTTCTGCGGCAAACAAATCTACCTGTCATACCTGTCAACCATCAACACCTATTATTTGGTACCCATAATGCGGATTCCACATTACCACACGACTTTCAAATAACGCTCTAAGTTCTGTCATCCAGCCGTCTCAATTCCACGGTAAATCCTCTCAGTACTGTAATCAGTAAATGCAGGATTTTGAAACTTCTCCCTGCAATTTGCCCAAAGCGTTCTCAAAAATGATTTTGGCGAATGCTGGGACGGTCCCCAACTCCACTAGCTAAATTTTAAAGCGCACAATAATAAAATAATCATATAGAACACAATATACACGTTTGGAAGTCTGTTAGCAATATTTAACTTTCACCATTGGAATGAGATATTCCGAAAGGAAATTTTAACCGTCATCAAAAGTTAATTGAAGTGTGTTTTGCATTATGTAACTTGCAGTTGCCAAGGAAAGGGCATCTCCATGACCAACAAGAGATTTATCTGTGTAAATACAATAAGTGAAGGGTGAATAGCATTGACGAAACCGTATATTTGCTGAAAATTAATTCACGTGTCACATCTATTGCTCGTTGGTGAAAGAGAGATAAATTCATAACACACTTTAAAAATGTATACATTTCGCCATTGCTCTTTGTGACTGATTTTTAATCTAAATACTCTTTTTCAGAAGGAACACCAGTATTGCTGGGCTGACTAATAATTTGATTAGAAAAACTAGCGGCGGTCTGGTAGATCAGTGGTTGAGGCGCTTGCTTTCAAAATTTAGGGGTGAGATCTCCGGTTCAGATCACGGTGCTCCAGAAAGTTTTAAGAATTTTCTTTCATCATATGACTTATGTCAGGACGTTCCCTGGTTCAAATTGCAAGTTAAATTGTAGGTCCCAGAGGAGAGGAACAGTCCATCCAACCTCTTACACAATGGCTTAGTAAGCCTCCTTTGGGAGGACACACATTTTGGTTATCAAATACAGGCGTTGGAGGGAGTGCAAGGAAAAGCAGATAGATTTTTTTGTGCAAATTATCACAGGACCCAGTAGACTGAGCTGGATTGGGAGTCATTGGAGGAAAGGAGGAGGGTGAAGAGAGTGCTGGAAATGTACAGGACATATGTTGGTGATAGATCTTGAAGGGATATTGGTCAAAAACTTAGGAATAGTGCATGGAAGGGGAAAGATGACCATGACCACAAGCTGGCACTCGATTACATGCATAATCTTCGAGTTGTGAGATAAATTAGTTTTGTTTTTAACAAAAGCCACCTGGTGAACTGCGAATTTCAGGAGAGCAGCATCAATGTTGACTTTGCCGAGTTGTCTACTTAAGATATAGCTACTGAGACAGGTGCAGGAGCAGGAGTCCCGTGAGCATGTTTTGCGCGCGCTGTATCGCTGCGAGGTGAGGCGTCCCCTCGCGCTGGGGTCGCCGTCGAGCAGGCCCTCGAGTCGCAGACACTGAATGACGCGCCTCTCCACCTCGAGCACCGCCCACCCCGCCGCGTGTGGTCGCCTGGTCGCCTCCACCGCTGCCTGCACATCGCCTCACCACACAACAAAATGCTGCACACACGCAAGGTCCTGCTCACTCGCTCATTGCCAGTAAGGCCATCATGGAGCGATTTCTTGGTAACCGAGTGCTATTTGACCATCCTTCCACATCGCTAGGTGGAGTCCATTATTACGTGGTCTGTTTTTGCGTTAACCTGGATCCCCTCCCCTCTTGGTGAGATCGACTTCATGTTTTTGGAATCCTTTTTTTAGCTCTAGTGTTCTTTAAAGTGCGGCAATCTGAAATAAAATGTTGACGTGGGATTTCCGTCAACCCTGCCCCCCCCCCTACCCCTTGGTGAGATTTCGTCGGATTGCCCCCTTCCCTTTGTGCACACGTAAGTAATCGACGCCCCCCTACGTCCTGACGTTCGTGTATTACTTCAAATTATCCAAGACTTGTCAATTTCCAGCATCAGTAAAACCATGAGGTATTAGTCTATATACTATTTATGACCATTCAATCTGTCTCACACCGTCCTGGTGGCTCAGTGGGTAAGACGTCTGACTGGACATCGGAAGATATTCGGTTCGCATTCCTGTCTCGATGGCGATTTTCGTAAACCCTTAACCCGACCTTTCTTTCACGCACAACTTCTGTGTAACATTTACCACACGACGTAATGAAAATTATTGATGCAGGTTTACAAGTAGATGCAATTTTTTTCAGAAAGCCTTTGGCTCTGTGCCACAAAACCGTCTTTTAGCGAAGCTCCGAGCGTATGGTATATCGGATCAGCTTTGTGAGTGGACAAAGGTTTTTCTAACTGGTCGGTCGCAGTATGTCGTTGTTGAAGGAGAAAGTGCTTCCAATCTAGATGTTACATCGGGTGTACCTCAAGGAAGTGTAATAGGACCACTTCTTTTCTTAATTTTTATAAACGATATCGGAGACAAAGTGAAAAGCCTTTTTAGATTGTTTGCTGATGATGCGGTTATTTACAGGGAAGTGAGGAATTTCGCCGATTGCTTAGAAATTCAGCGTGATCTGGATGTTATTTTGGCATGGTGCGCTGAGTGTCAACTTACGCTAAATTGTAAAAAGTGCAAGACAATGAGCGTAACTAACAAAAAGAATACAATTGTTCAGAAATACGAGTTAAACAATTCAGTTATTGATATGGTTGATTCTATGAAATATTTGGGAGTAACAGTACAAAGGAACATGAAATGGGACACGCACATTAATTCGCTAGTAGGTAGAGCTAATTCTAGGCTGCGATTCATAGGTCGGATCTTGAAAAATTGTAATGAACAAACAAAGGAGATAGCGTACAAATCTCTTGTGCGTCCACATTTGGACTATTGTTGTGCCATTTGGGATCCGTTTCGTAAGGGGTTGATCGAAAGTATAGAGAAAGTACAGAGAAGAGCTGCTCGATTCGTGACCGCTTGCTACAGTCCTTATGAAACCGTCACAGAACTGATTAGTAGACTAGGCTGGGAGTCTCTGGTAGATAGACGACGCACGTTTCGTTTAAACTTATTGGTAAACATGACACATTGTTAACTCCCACTTTCACTTACGAGTGTAGTGAAATACTTCGTCCATCAACCTATTTGAGCCGGAATGACAGGAAAGACAAGATTAGAGAAACAAGGTGCCGCAATGATTCTTATATGAATTCTTTTTTCCCTCGTACCATTACGGATTGGAATGCGCAACAAAGAGATTAGCTTTGCTGCTGAGGACCCTCTGCCACCCACAATATTGTGAATTGCAGAGTATATATGTAGATGTAGACGTAATGTGAATTATGCCAACTGCAGGTATCGTGGACACTGTTTCAAATTATTTTCCAAGTAGTATCCAATGTTTTTTGCCGTCAAATTTTTAAACCATGCGGATGCTTTTGTGGATCGCACTGCTATTTCTCGCGAAGATTTGTCTACTTTCCGTCCTAGTACAAAGGTCAATTTATTTGAGCAAACAGTAAGGTAACGAACTGTGGGACATACGAATTCTATTAACGCGTGTTAAAATAAAATCGCCCGCCCACCTAGTTCCGGCTCTGACACGGGGTTTGCTGGTTCGAGTCCTGGTGGCGCAGGAAAGTTTCGTTAGGATTTGGCAGGCAGAGTAGTAGAGGAGGTGGTACACAATTCCTATCCATCACATCGTGCACCAGAGTCTCGGGTTAAATCCCAAACCTCCCCACAGTGGCTATGGAGTGTGGCCAAACGTCACTGTTGATTGTAATTCGTCCAGTGGATGGGGACGTTTAGCCCGGCATCTCCTCCCCCGCCCTTCCAGTGACTTTAGGAACTTTACAACTGTACGAGCTGGTACCGAGTTTCACTCTCTCCCTTCTTTCATATCTGATTCACAACACACTACACTGAACATACACGCACCTTCACAGTCAATCACACTTGCAACTACAGTTACGAACCCTTTCATACAAGGGAAAGCACCGGGAAGCTACCACGGTTTTATCTTCTGGGGCGTTGGCATGGAGGGACAAACACCCCAATGGTAACCGCCTACACTCGAATGTGGCACTCACAGAAGAAGAAAGTATAATTTGAGAACATTTTAAAACATAACTGCAACCTAGTTTCCTATTCATTATCTTCCCGTAAACTAATTAAGAGTGTGTTAGGAAAAGTATTCATTTATAGTAATTATGTGAACTTGTTAATATATGCGTGGCATTTTGTTCTGTATATTAGTGAAACTCTTCTGAATCAGTGCATCGGATTTCGTTAGTGTGTTAATTTCATTTCGCTGCCAGGCATTTTAATTAAAGAACATTAATATGTTACGTTGTGTCAACGATCGTATTGGTGCGTGTTGTCGGCATATTGAAATTATCTATCTTATTTAATGCACTATTAAATGGTTGTAAATTCTTTATGATTCAATTTAAGATTTTCTAGGTTTGAATTCTACGTAATACTAACAGATTGTTTGAGCCTTTCTTTAACGTTTTGGAAGTGGGTGGAAGAGAATTTCTTCGCGATGAGAATTTCCCTTGTGGCTTACAAAATGTTGCTGTAACATCGCTCACCAGAGTCGCTCGGAATGTTGCCAGAGAAAGCTATCTAACTTTTGTTATCTAATGTGCCTTGACAATCTCGGTAAACAGTCTAATGTATATTTTGACGTTTCTGTAATAAAGGTGAAGTAAAAAACATGTTATACTTTGCCATAACTTTATCATAGTTGAGAATGTTAAGTACTTTAGTGGGGAGTTATACTCACTCTGTAACAGGGTTAACTTGAAATGCCATAAATTTAACAAGAATATATTGCGAGTTACATCACATGTTGACTAGTGCGGTATGACTGGAACTCACAATGCTACGAGTTACACTATAATGTCTTCGCTGGAAGAGAAATACGTGCTATAGTCCGTACAGTTCATAGAGGCGTGTCAAGGTCAGTCTGCTCTATCGCTAACCTGCTGCCCTTGCGCCTACGAGCCAAGGGGAAATTATCTCCCACCTACCTGCGCACAGCGGGCAGCTTGGAGAGATGGGAAGGGAGGGGGTGGTGATGTGAGGAGCGGGGTCATGACCTTGAGTTGCCAAAGTATAGTAAAGGAGATATTATTATATACCGAGGTTACCATAAGTACCTACTGAAAATTGAACAGCTTAGTATGAAAATTAGTATACGTATATACTTTTCTTCACAAATTGTGCAGCAGAAGGCAAACAGAATGATAAAAATCGTTTTATTTTTTGTGACTTGCCGCCGAGTTAGAAGTTAATTAACTGTTACTTACGTTAATGCTTGTCGTCGGCGCAAAACAATGAAACGTCGGTGGTCGTGGACGGTCGCCTCTGACGCCCAATGTAGTTCCTGTATGCCCCACGGAGCAGTGCGACCATCAAACATTTGCATAAAAATAAAATGCAAATATTTGTAGGCCAATGCGGCTGACGATGCTGTTTAATTTTCCATGAATAATTCACGACCGGGGTACTGGGCCCTCATCGTACTTTATGTGGGCGGAATCCTCCATGTTCTGTGGGAAGCAATAACCAATTTTTTATTTTTTATCTGCTTTACGTCTCTCTAACAGCGAGGTCTTTAGAGACGAGAAAGGATGGGGGGCAAGGAATGGGAAGGAATTCGGCCCAAGGACCTTTTGAAGGAAGCATCTCGGCATTTGTCCTGGAGTGATTTGGGAAACCATGGAAAACCCAAATCTGGATGCCCGGACGGGGATTCGAACCGCCGTCCTTCCGAATGCGAGGCCAGAACGCTAGCCGTTACACCACCACGCTCGGTAGCAATACCCAAATCCTGAAGAGAAGTGTAGGCGAAGTACTGCTGTCGCAACGTATCTGAATAAACTGTACCATGTATTGTGCAGCTCTTTCGGTCAGATTAACAAACGTTAGTTTCAATGCAGAAGGGTGCACAACTTTGGTTTGTTTTTCATACGACTTAGGATCAATCCACTACACCATGGGCTTAATGTAGTCTATTAGCTAGTACATGCGTCCATAGCAATGGAAGTCCTTTAGAAATTTACACTGCAGAACAACTGAGATTACCACAAAATTTTTAATATATTTCCTGCTACATTTAACATTCTACTGAAATAATACCCTCGTCAAAGATATTTAGTCCTAACATTGCTGCCCATGGCTAATATAATAATTACATTCGCATACCATTAATATTAAACTCTATATTTCTATTCTCGAAAAGCTGAGTTGGCTTTATCTGATTTTGAAGTGTAGAGATATTTATTTATTTAGTTTTGATAAGTACTACATTTTACGACAGCACTACTACATTTTACAACAGCCTTCGAAAAAGTCGATCGCAGCTATACTTCAATTCCATGCGACTAGCGCATCGGGAAGACGTTCTATGAAACTTATGGGAACAATCAATAGTTTTGGCTGCCATTCTACTAGTTGAGACGTTGGTTAAAGTATCTGCTTTAATGTAGTACTGCACTATTTACCATCTACTCGTGGATTTAACAGCAGTGTAATTAACAATAAAAAAAGTGTCATTATAATGTTCTTGGGTGGCTATCCCACTTAACGAGGTCTTTACACTCAATTATTTTGGGGATTTACTAAGAAGGCGACGACAATGTATTCGATGATCAAAGTATCGCGTGTAGAGATCTCGTTATGTCGCGTCGGCTAGACACCCGAGAAGATTACATTAATCCTCAACGCCGAGAGAAACTTCGTTCTTATAAATGACAAAATTTTTATATATTTTTTCCAATATGGTATATGATTTCACCGCGATTGAGAAAAGTGACCTATCATTTCTGAAAC
Organism: Vandiemenella viatica; assembly: GCA_031002005.1. Taxonomy (NCBI): domain Eukaryota; kingdom Metazoa; phylum Arthropoda; class Insecta; order Orthoptera; family Morabidae; genus Vandiemenella; species Vandiemenella viatica. The sequence goes on along the minus strand of JARYHS010013630.1, from coordinate 154,865,893 downwards.
AAAGTGACTGTCCTTTCTCACGTTCAACCTTGCTCCACAACTCTTCGAGAGTACAGTGTTGAGAGGCGGATATCAACAAATTGTATTTAAAATGTTTTGGCCAACACTGAGGAATTGCACTGATGACAGCGTGACCAGATTTACTGAAAAAAAAAAGACACCTGAAAATATCTGTCCCGCTGGAGATCATTCGGAAACGGAGGCTGTTTTGTCGGCAGCCGTTTAATCACCTCATGGTTTGAAGTGAAACATCATTATCTCTAGTGACGTTATAATCGATTTTAGCCACTACTTGTCTGTCCATCTTCTGACGTGCAAGCCATCCTTTATCCTGTTCACTATACACACCAGTAGCGAACAACATTACTGCCAAGAATACTGATTATAACCACGCAACACAGAATTTCCTTGTCCAACACTGTGCGCTAGTTATCATGAAGCTAACCTGGATGCAAGTTACCTTGCCTGTCTACCTCCCGACACCTCTATTCGAGGCTCTTCCGTGAGCTACGAGCGATCATATTTCACTACTCATGAAAAGTAATGGCCGAATGTGTTGACCCGGTGCCGTACGTGATGGTTAGCCCCTGAGGTGTTGTCACGTGCCCGGAGTGTGGTACTCAGAGGAGTGTCCGAATAATCAGCGATTGCCATTAGCCTGGGCTGGTGTCAGCGGCCGGGAGGGCGTGGGCCGCCTTTGTGGGGCTGAGCTCTTTGCCAGATTACGCTCGGCTCGGCAGTTTTTGCGTGAGTCCATTAAGACGCACCTGACAGCTCGCCCATCACCCCGATTGCAACCAGGCTCCGCGCCGGCTCCTCACCACCAAACATCACTTCGGTCGTATATCTAAGCTTTATAGTTGACTACACTTATCATGTATATCATTTCTAAAAGGCGTTTCCTTATGAAGTGACACATCTTTCTTTATACTGAACTGAAACCTTTAAATGAATTATCATTTTAAAGATTAAGTTCTCAGATTTGGTAACATCTTTAATTAAGAAAGGATTTTTTCAAAATTCAATCGGTGAATGGCAAAATTATGAAAAGATCGTGGGTATGAGAAAGTTCGTAGTAAATCTCATGGGCTTCACTGCCGTCGATATGGAGTGACCCCATCCCGCTAGATAGCAGCACCGTATTAACGACTTTTATTTTTTTATTCTTTGCTTTGTTTTACGCCTCGTCGTCGTAGTAGTCAATAGAGGCGGGAAAGGACTGGGGGCAAGGAACGGCAAGGGGTTCGGCTATGGCCCTTTCAAAGGAACCATCCCGGCACTCGCCTCGAGTCACTTTGGGAAACTACAGAAAACCCAAATCGGGATGGCCGGACGGGGATTCGAACCCGCATCCTCTCGAATTCGAGACCAAAGCGTTACCGCTCACCAACCAAGCTCGGTTGCATGTCACAGAGATATCGATAAACTGTGTATATTTTCTAGACTAAGGAGATTTCAGCATATTTTTTTTCAGTTTCTGTTGGGGAAACATTTCATTATTCCGTTTTTTTCGTTTCGTAAGGCATTGTTAGTGTTTCGCTACGTAGCTGTTTCTATTGGCAAACAAACAATTGGTACAGATAACCTGGTTCTTGTCTCATCCTTCTACAAATCATCAGCTTCGCTATTCATCGCTTATCATTCGTGAAATTTTAGCACGGACCGCCTAGTTTAGACCAATTCGCTTACATTCAATGACGTTTAAAATTTCGTCACAATTCATCTTTCACTATTTACCTTCAATCCATTTGTATTCAGCTCTTTTGTTCCTCTCTGTTGAAAGGATAATAATACCAGCGTTACTTTTTTGTGCTGTCATCAGTCTCTCGACTTGTTTCATGCAATTTTCATCTTGCGCTAACCTCTTCATCTCAACATATCCCTTACAACATACGTCCTCAATTATCTTTTTCAAATGTTCTAATCTTTAAGTACTTCTAAACTTTTTTCCTTCATCTGTTCCATTGACTAACAATTTAACTAATCCCGCATGTCTTAAAACGTAACCTCCCATACTGTCTGTTCTTTCTCTAAGACACTTACACAAGCATCTGTCTTCCCCCATCATTTTCAAAATATTTAATCTTCAGCATCCTTCTATATCACCATTTTTCAAATGGTTCGACTGCACTTCGTTCTGGTGAACTTCATGCTACATTACCATAAAGTCCTGTGATCCATACATACAGCTTTAAAAAGTTAAAACTTTACATTCAAACAACATATGTACGTCGTCACTATTTCTGTCAGCTGATCTGATGTTAATATATCTTCTTTTCATTTCTTTAGTATTCCTAAATTTTTCATCGTACTATTTATAACTGCCATACAGCAATTTTTCCTCGGTTCGTCCTGTTTCCTTCTTATTTTGGATATAGTATCGATATCGTTTTGCTTATAGTATCTCTCTACAATATTTCTTTTCTCCGAGTTATCATTTTCAATTTTTCTGAAAATAACATTAACTCTTTTTACAAGGAATCGACATTGCAAGCTGAAAATCTACGGTACGAATTTTTACATAGCCTAAACCTGTCAATGCCCTTTGGAAATATTTGCTTTGCGTATGTAAAGTACAGTAGCTAATCTCAGCCGGTATGATTCCATCTTAAACTCTACATTCTGCCGTGACAGGGGCAAAGTGTACTTTATTTTTAAATTGCGTCACACCGCGAGGTTAAACCTATTATTTTATGTTATACAATATTTCTATTTGTTTGTTTCCTTATGCCATCCATGTTCTCTTTAATTATAACCCTCTTCAGTAAATTTCACTTTTAATTCTTTGAATTATCTTAATTTGTTTTTCCTAAACCCAACTTTTTGCTTTCTGTAGTCTTTTTCTTCCAAGATATTTTACTTTGTCTACTTCTAATCTCTTCTTCGTAAATAATTTTTATGGTTTGTAGAAATATGCTGCATAGAAATACTTCGTCTTATCACTGGACCGTAACAGTGTAGTTACTGGTTTAGAATTTACCTCCTCCATTAAATTTTCCTATAACATTTCCTTCTTCTAACCTTATATAATCGATAATATAATTAGATTTTCGTAATTAATTAGCTCTTTAAAATTTCACCATATTTCTTCTCTACTCGGTGATCATATTCTTAAGACGATGCGAAGCACACTTAAGTTAATATTGTAGGTGTACTTTTTACTTTCTTTTACTATTTATGTTAACTAAACTTTATTGCCATATTATTAATAATTACAACTTCTGCTCCTATAATTACGTTTAGATTCCGTATGGACTAGGCCAAAACAATTGCTTTTATTTCATTTGGTTATACTAATCCTGATAATATCTTAACGAAACAAGCCCATTTCCTTCTTCCAATTCAAATTAGCAATATGGAAAAGGTAGGTACCTAGCTTGTCCATACTGTTAACTGTTTTCTCTGACTCAAAGCATATTTTTTAGATTTTTATTTCTTATTTATCAAGGTCAGCAATCTACGTAAGAAGGCCCGATAGAGAGACCGTTACTATATTTATTATAATGATAAATTTTGTCTTGGAGTACACTTCCAGACGTGAAATACCGTGCGTTCTTCCGCCTTTGTGTTAAGAATGCGGCGTTTCACTCGTATCAGGGTAGCCGTTCTGCTGTCATTCACTAGTCTGCGGTAAGGAAGTGCAGGACTTGCTTGGTATAGGCTAATACGAGTACATGTGTCTTCCAAAATCTGCACATCTCTTCTTCCTGAATAGTAAGTGTACTAGCCTGTGTAGGTTGAACGTTCTGTGGTTTGAAAGTTACAGGTTTGGGCAGTCCTATTGTTCAGCGGTCAGACTTTGAAACAATATCACTATCGGTTTTCTGCCGTAAGGCACGTTTTCACTTGGTAGCTCTCCAAGCTCTTCTGTTTCCTGCCCTTCCCTTCAGATCCATGTAATTTCCTTTTCCGTAGATGTCATCTATGATCTTGTACCTCCTTCTTCCTCTCACTCTCCTTCCATGTACTAGTTCCTTCAAGGCGTATGTTAACAAGCATTCCCCTTCTCAACGAGTTTTTTCTTCTTTCTATTACGACTTGAGGTAGTTTCTTTCTCTCACTAACCCTTTCCAGCACTTTAACATTATTCAGTTTTTCCATCCAGTTTATCCTCTCAATTAAATCCGTTTTTCATTCTCCATCTCAGAGACCACGTCTCTGCCCCCTAAAGTGACACATAACATAACGGCATTAAATCTTTTGCTGCTGTTTTCCATGACCTTTCCATTGAGCAAGTATCATTACTCTCAAGCCACTTATTGGATTTGTTATATAGTACATAGAGGACATCAAGAGAAATATGAGTTCACATTTCCAAAAATCGATGTAATATTATGTGTCGCCTGCTGGTGTGTGTTGTGTAATGCCTGGGGAGAGCGGCAGGCTGCTGTCATCTCGACACGTAGTGAGTGAGCACTGCGTACTCAACTGGATACGAGCCGCAGTCATTTCCGTAGTCTGTCCAGCTCTGAAAATAATCACAAATGTAGGAAGGTCAAATGAAGTGACATCATTTCGGCTTGGTTGTTTCCTACTACCACATTATTCCTGGATAAAGAATACTGGAGGAACCGTGTTGAACAACGGCTGAATTGCTAATGAATCAAATTCTTATTGGTTATCATAATAAGTTCCTGCAGGATCTTTCAGGAACACTTTTTCGTCTGACAAAATTAAGTAATCTGGGAGACACTTCGGTTCATTTCATTACTGCTCTCTTGTCTGAATACAAAGCCATCAGATCGATTAGTCGTAATTCCTAGTTACATAGGGGGTCCTGCTTTAATGCGGCAATTTGATCGGCTCATTACCTTGGAGACAGAGACGCAGAAGGAGCAGTAAGACTCTTTCCTTGCTATTAAATTTAATTGTATTTCTATATCACACAAATAAATTGGTTTATAACGGACGCAAAGAGATTGGCTGTATTCTGGTTTAATGAGAAATGCCTTCTGAAATGATTTTGTGACAAGAAATCTAACTCAAGTCTTGAACCCGAAAAGGCGCTGGACTATTTTATTCAGTATTCACTATAACAGCACGAAATAATATTGACAGTAACGCGTAACTATCAGTAAAGAACTGTCCACCATCGTCACTCATATTTTCTTCTATTATATATATATATATATATATATATATATATATATCGCTGAATATATTTTTGAGTTGTATGTTAATATCTAAATCATATATATTCACCTAAAGCGTACCTACAATCAGAGCGGAAAGAATAAACCAAATCGATAGTGTCTTTGAAAACAAAAATGGAGAACAATACGAAAATAATTCTTATACGTAGCAATTATTTATTTCAGTTTATTCTATATTTTTAGAGATTAAATAATATTTTACAAGTATTAGTTTTATTATAACAAGTCCACACTATTATTTTTCTCGTTTATTCAGTAGTTGAATATTATAACCAATTTTATGATACTAAATTGAAAGTTTCTTTTACGCTCAGTTCTTCATATGATAATAAGCTGAGATTTTCACCTCTGCTGGTCACATTAGGTGTTAGAGGTGATTTTCCTTTCAGACTTCAACTAACTAAAGGAGTTGATACACCCAGTTATTCAGTAAGCGGACATTTCGCTGGTATCACCGCTTTGTTCTATATGACGTGTGGAATCTCCCATAACGTCTTACAGGTTGCAATTAAGTTAGAACCGCCTACTGCGAATAACTTCGGGTTAAAAAATTACAGTCGAGAAAATTGAGACAGATGATTGTTGCCATAACAGATTTAGAAAGACCAAACAGCTGATAAGAAATGGTATTTAACAATCTTTAAGTTGTTTCCATGGACTAGCTGATGCAGGTATCACCATGAGACGTAGATACCCTAAGGGTCGTACGCAACTGGTTTTCGTTAAAGGTTGGAAAGCTGAATGAATGTGTCGACTGTATTGTCGTTAGAGTTCCGTTGTCCCGCAGAATGAGTGGCTATATTGTGTAGAGGCGCGCTTTCGAAAGACATTTCTCAAAGACACCGTGTGACACGGCATAACAGGTGTGAATCAGCACTGCTCACTTCACAAGGAAGGCGACGCGCCGACATGCGCGATTCCGCGTCGGTACCAATTTAAGGACATGTGCATGGGTCTCAGACAAAAACCGAAATATTATACTAATAAAAACGCTGAAAGAATTCTAGATATACAACAGCCTTAAATTCCGAAAGGCATTGTTAATAATGAAAACGGTAACGAAAAATTGATTGGCACAAAGCTACCACACTTTCTTCACGTCACGTTTTCGACTCCGGATTACACATTGGCTCTTCTCATTGACTATTTCTTCTTTGATGCTCGTATTATGCAAGTAATTAGATTAACAGTAAAATACTGTTACAGAAATAATAATAATGATGATTTTATTATTGCAAGAATATCGTATCATCTAACCCAACATAGCTCTACTAACCCACTATTCTTCCTTAAAGTTCTACCAGCTTCTTCTTGGTTGTGTTTAGTGCCGTTAGAAAATACTAATAATACCATTACGCAAGTACAACACATTCAGTGACAAAAATTTTGGTGGAATGAATTATAATCTAGTACAGTAGAACAGTCAAAATCATTTGGCTCTTTTCTCTGTTTGTCATTCATTTGTATTTATCTCCTAATTTTCCTTTCACAAGAAAGGCTATTTTGTCTACGGTTCCTAAATACAGACGAGTGTTTAAGGTCTGAGTATCATGAGTGTTTGGCCATATCCAAATATTCCAGGATTCTCGAAATATCAGTCGTCGGTTTGTCAGATTGTCCAGCAGAAAACAGAGGAATATTTTGATACTGTTTTTTTTTCGTTACTATTCAGACCACGTTACTGGATATCAATTTTTCAGATTTGGAAACGAGGAAGATTTATATGCCTAGCTTCTGACAAATATATTTCTGTATCGGCTTTTTATAAATTTTTAAAATTAACCATACGAAATTAATACTACAATAAAATACATTCATTTTCCATAGATCCTAATCTAAGAGACTTATTCTGTGGGATGTGGAAAGTTTTAAATTCACAGATAAAAAATTGCATAACTAAGTAGATTAACACCTGAAGATGTACGGTCACAACATGGTACATTAGTTATGTTAGTTACACAGGGTGTTTCAAAAAGGACTTTACAACTTTGAAAATTCATATAAATTTTATGAAACAAGGTACAGAGCTGGTTTTGGTGTTGTTTTAAAGGAAAGCACTTCAAGTTTTATTACCTTAAACTAAAGATGTTCTATGTGGCTTCCGTTGGTTATTCTGCACACATCCCATCGGTAGTCGATTTCTTCCCAGACTCGCACTAGCATTTCAGGTGTAACTTGCTCAGCAGCAGCGTAAATTCTTGCTCTACGTTCAGGTAGAGTGGCCGGCAAAGAATGTACGTTCACCATATCTTTTATGAAACCCCAGAAGAAACAATCTAGCGGTGTCAGGTCTGGGGAACGGGGGGGGGGGGGGCAATGCAATTGGCGCATCACGGCTAATCCATTGACCTGGAAAACGGTCATTGAGAAAATCCCGGACGTCAGTCAGATAGTGTGGTGGTGCGCCATCTTGCATAAAGAAAACATTTCGTTCTCGGTCATCCTCATCGATCTGTGGTATCAAAAATTGTTGCAACATATCAAGTTACACTATCCCGTTGATGGTTCAATCTTGGGGAAAAAAAGGGGCCGTACATTTTCCTCTTGCTCAACGCACAAAAATCGTTCACTTTAGGGCTATCACGAACATGTTGCAATGTTTCATGTGGATTTTCACTGCACCAAATCCTACAGTTATGTGTGTTAACCTTGCCACTTAAATGAAAAGTTGACTCGTCAGAAAAGATTATGTTGTCCAAGAAATGTTCATCATCATCCACTCGATTTAACATATCCACAAAGAAGTTCCTACGTGCAATCTTATCAGTGTCTTTAATTGCTTGTAAAAGCGAATATCGGTATGGTTTCAAATGCAAACGTTTTCTCAACACACGCCAAACCGTCGTATGTGGGACTTGCAGCTCACGAGATGCACGCCGGGTCGATTTCGTAGGGCTGTTGACAAAACTTTTTCTCACTTGCTCAACGACCTCGTCGGATGTGCTTGGACGACCTGAGGATTTTTTATGTTTTACTGAGCACCCTGTTTCTACAAAACATCTATGCCACTCATAAATTGTAGGCCTACTAGGAGGATCTTTAGCGTACTTGGTACGAAAATTACGCTGAACTGTTGTCGCAGACTTCGATTCTTCAAACCAAAACACACAGCTAGCACGCTCGGGTCCAGTGAAGGCAGCCATCTTTAACGTAACTGCCGCTAGCGCTTGTGCGGCGCAATTAGGCACTAGCGGACTACGCGAGTCAAAACTTAAAGTGTTTTCCTTTAAAACAACACCAAAACCAGCTCTGTATCTTGTTTCATAAAATTTATATGAATTTTCAAAGTTGTAAAGTCCTTTTTGAAACACTTTGTATTTACAGAAACCAATGACAATTATTTCTTAGATACCTTAGAAATAAATTCTTCAACGGAGTGGAAGAAGTTGTCAATTAAAAAAAAATATAAATTTTTTCGTGTATTTAATCCCACCATCTGTTAGATATTTAAGATGTGTTGGAAGCTTATTGAGGATGTGTATCCCCGATTATGGACCCCTTTTTGGACAAATGGCACTGACTAGTAATCCTTGTGAAGATCATTCTTACTTCTGGTGCCAAGTATTGTGCATTTTAATGTATGTTTCAAACAGAGTATAATTTATGCCTAAAAACGATATTAAAGCGTATATATACTGAGCCATTCATGTAAAAATCCTTAATTTCTTGAACAGTTCTCTGCATGGAGTTTTACGGTTTGCGTAATACTTACTTATCTACCTGTGTTTTCAAATGTCAGCAAGTCACTGAAGATTTGTCTGTGATGTTGCTCCTTCATTCCAGGAGTAGCTCTGAAGTCAACACTTATCACCCTGATAAGTCATCGAACGGGGTCATAGAAATTAGGTTTTGTATTGCTTACAACTTAAAGGTATCAAGACGTAGTCGGTGGAAGACTGAGACTTGAGTCACGAAACCAGCTATTCAGTCTTTTGATTAGAAAGTGAGGCACCAAGAGTTAGTATGTTTAAATTTGTTTTTCCATAACAATAATGAAATTCACTGTGCATACTGGATACATGAAACATAACGAACGTGTCCAATACTATCTTACTGATAGTATCAGATGTGGAAAACAGGGAATCGTGATGAAAGATTACATTACTGATTATGAATCTGAGAACACTTTTGACGGGTTGGTAGGATTGGCGTAGTAGAAAAGAGATTATTCTTAACTTTAGACAATTCCCGAAGTATGACGAACAGCTAGGATAGTAATTGCCGGTGTGTAGGCATGAATGTGGTGTTCCTCTTGTTAAATATCCTTTAGACAGTGGGATGTGGCTGAGAATGGGCAATTCTGGACTTTTGAGTTAATGAAGAGACTGACATTGCGTCAGGTTGATGGTGGATATCGATTGTGTGGCCGGTAACCGTATCACAGTGCAAGTGGGTGCTAATCGAACGACCATTTCAATTAAAGAGAGAGACAGATCTGCTGCTAGCATTTTACGTAAATTGCGCTGAGCTGGTGGTGTCAGCAGCTTACGGTTTGATTAGCAGCTCTCTCTGCGGCCGCAGGCGTTGTTCCTCACTGCGACGGGGAAACCAATGCCTCCCAAACTCAGCTCTTCACTTACTAACAAAAGACATCATGTGAGAACTGAGTCTTTCCCGGCGTACAGATGACGGAATTTCTTCTCGAGTGTTCTGCCGGATCAGTTCTTCCACTTGCGACGTTTCGACAACAGCCGCTGTTGTCTTCATTAGGCGAAAAGGTTGAAGTTGTCTTGCTGTAGTAGTGTCAACTTCGAACTTTTCACCTGATGAAGACAACAGAGGCTGTTGTCGATACTCGCAAATGGAAGAAGTGATCCGGCAGAACACCAGAGAAGAATTTGTGCCAGAATGACATCACACCACTTTCAAAAAAATTTAATTGGATGAGGTAAAGAAAGATACGGCAGGATCACTGGCGGAACTTGGCTGTCGCCGACGTTACTGGGGATGAGATTTTGAGCGAGTGACTAAATTAAACAACTACGATAGTGGTGAGTGAATTGTTCCAAGTTCTGTCGAGGCTTAATCTTTACTCAGAACCTTATAGGATATGCGAATCTCCGCAGAAAAATCGCACGTATTGTATAGAGGTTAAACCTATACCTGGAAGTGCTGGGGTAATTACCATTAACACACTGCTTCACACACATCACAGTACGGAATTAACGTAAAAGAATTCATCAGGAAAGGAATTAGCAGAAGCCGGAGAACGTCCTCATAAAGTAAACTTCAACAGACATCTTCCGATTCTCCACATCCGTTCCAACGTTCTTCTAAAATTAAAATGAGTGGTATGAAAACAAAAATAATTTTGACTCTGAGTACGGTTACAACGGTGACGTTCTTACTGAATCATCGCTAATGACCACCTTGTCGACGCACCCCAAAACCACAACACCAACAACTCGGAGATTGCCTCAGTGTTCAACTTACAATCCACGAGGAAGCTGAGGGTTCTTATTTAAAGTTGAATGTCCAGAACGACTGCTTGAGTACCGAGGAGAAAACCTGCAGGTAGGCGCCAACCATGTGACCCCTGTTGACAGTGCCGAAGCTGGGTATCGGAATTCGGAGCTCTACCTCCGTGGTCCACTTCGACATAGCTACATCCTTCAAAGACCTTTCGTAACAATGATTACATTCCAGTTTTAAATTCACTATTTTATCTTAAGAAGAATAAATGTTAGCTTCACCAGTTATATCTAGTGCATTAGGTGAGGATTGTACGTGCACGCACACACACACGTATATTTCACGAAACCATGCAAGTTTCATCAAACGTAAGCTCTTTTCTAGCTGCAGCACATTAACTTTCACAAAGTTTTTTCCCCCTTGGCACACTTTTTCTTTGTGCTGTACTTAATATTTTTATGCTGTACGACGTTACGACCGTGAATTCCGCGCATCAAAATAAAAGATAATTTTAATGGACCATCTCTGGCGTTGGAGTCAACTTAACTGCATTGCCCCAATTCGATAGCAACACAGATAGAGTCTGCAACGAGGACGGACACAATGGTAGTTGGGATCATTTATCAAGAAAACTGGCAATAAGGATAAAATGAGAATAAAAACTCTAATGACATCTGAGCAGTGGACTTGGGCCTCCATGACTTGTAACGAGGTCTTACAACCTCTCTGAATGTCAGATCAGTTGGGAGCTCAGAAATTACTAAAAACAAAATTATATAAGTCACTCAAAGAGGTGATAAAGAGTTCCAAAATATGTCAATGAAAATAACAGGACCCTGATTGGCAGCTGGGAACAGAAATAGATGCACCAGTACATTTCCCATACTGTGTCAAATATTTCTCGAAAAGCAACGCCTCCAAAACAAAGAATAACATTGATGTGGGAACTAGACAGCAAAATATAGTATAATGAACCTGCTAAAACAATTTCGGCTTACCGAAGCCGCACTGCATGGGCTGTGTAATAAAGTCAGTTGTCATATGGGGCGCGTAAATTTTGTCTATTCCTCTTTTCATAATACAATTCCACTGTTTTTAAACATTTAAATCACATTTAACCAAAATTACAAAAAACTATTGAAGCAAAGCAGTAATTATTAGTAATTTTTTACCTGTGCTGATATCTATAATGTAATTTGAAAAGAAAAAAAAATGATGCCACAACCAGAAGGCCCTAATTTAAATATGCTTCGTTTACACCATTTTATAAAGCAACCGATTGAAACGGCTTCTACACGCAAGCGAAATTTTCAGTGTGTATACTGCCGACACAATGAAGGTAATTTCAGTATTGAAACACTTTTATCCTGTAACTTACAAATAAAATAATCTTTTTATTTTTCGTATTAAATTCGAAATTTTTCATACTCAATTAGCAGCTAAAATAAATCACTACACCATTTTTTGGAAATATTTTGGGTTTGAACAGTCTAAATCATCGAGCCGCAACAACCGCAAAGCACAGCCGTGACAAAAACAAAACGCGCTTGCAACTATCTACGTCAGAACCAACACTGTACTTTGTTAACATACATAGATGTGGTTCGCGATACTTATTATCACAGTCACGGGATACTGGCCAATTTACTGATACAGATAAATAATATTGCAAACACGCCTCCTTAAAATTAAATTTGAATAGGTATCGCAATGACTTATTTCAAATTCATGCAAATTTATTGAATAAATTTCCCAGATTTCTAACAACTTAGACCGAACTTTCAAAAGAGTTTAGACTTTGCACGCCCTCTTCTTGGAAGATGCTTCAAGTGAATCCGGATTAAAACCAAGGTTCTAACCTGAAAATCAATGAACTTAGGTTTACTATGATCCATTCTATTACTAATTTCTAGTTTAAATTTTTTTACGTTTACTTATGGTAAAGTGGGGAAAAAATTAAAGAAAATTTGGGTATGGTACTGCGTGAACTTGCGAATATAGATAAATACGTTAATTTACTGGATTAAAATCTGTGGTGACAGGTGCTATATTTTATTTATGTATCTTCTGAGTGTGATGCTATTTACGAATCAGCTTTTGCAGCATATTAGGGTGTAAACATGTTCTTATGCCTCCTGAAAAAGTGCTGTGAATTTTTTATTTCAGTGCGTCTGTTTGCTGGCAGATGCCAGAGGTTATGGACGGAAGTGATGGCAGCAGGTGAGGGAAGCAGCTTGCGCCAGATGTCTCGGTAGCAAACTGGAAACCCTGCGTTTAATACCGCCACAACAAGGCTCATTCAATCACATTAAACTGAGCTGAGATGGTAGGATAGATTGCCAGTTTGCTTATATGTTCCTAGTTTCCATTTGTACTAACACTAGGTCACCTTTTTGCTTCCAGTGTTTAATTTCGCTGAGAGTGGTATTGGTTATCCATGGTGCTTGGAACAGCAATATATGCTAGGACACCATCTCAGATTGAAGGCAAAGATACTGTAAATATACAGTTACTGCGGATTTTCGGGTAGTCAAAAGTGTGTGAATTTCTGTGTGGAATATTATAGTGTGAAGTATCATACGGCTAAAAGTGAACCGTAGAAGAATTACTTGACTGTTTGATAGAAATCCCTACCAGTATCAAGAAACGTAACTGTGTGGTATACAGATACGTAACAATTCTCCTTCAGTTTTCCATGGTTTCCCGAAATCACTCCAGGTGAAAGCTGAGATATTTGCTTCAAAAATCCATGATCGAATTCCTTCCTGTTGCTTGCCCCAAGTACCCGCCTCTTTTTATCTCAACAGCGACGAGGCGAGTATCTGCCCAGGCCAATATGTCTTATTAGTTCTATTAACTTAACATTTAAATTTCGTAAACCTCACGTAACCTTTTGATACTCTCTGTTTGCATAGGGGAGTGCCGGGCAAAGTGGCCATGAGGACTTTTGGTGCCAAGGAATGGTGCCACCACGCGGGAAATATCATAACTAGTGCAACTAAATGCCTTCAGTTACTCTGAGAAGTTCGATCCGGTTGGCGTAACATCTCTCGAATTTATTAGAATATTTGTGGTTTTTGATGAGCCTGATGTATGGTAAATGGTCAGTTTAAGAATTTATTACTAAGAAATCAGATGACTGACCGATTCTGAACCGAATTCTTTTGCAAGAGTGATGTTTTTGCTGTAACTTCCTGATTTGATGATCATGATTGTTTCTTTGCATTGTTAAGACTCTGTCTGCCACGCACGGATTGTTTGTTCCTATCAGATTATTAACTTAATACAATGCTTTGAACTAATGCTTTCTTATCATGTGAAGCAGAAGTGATTATATTAATAATAACTAACAACAGTGATTATATCATTTTTATTATGTGGGTGGTATTTCAATGACCAGAAACTTCTTTTTCTGTGTGCCTAAAGGATATTGTCGTGCAACAATAGCAGGAAAAAGCAAATGCAAAGGTCGAATCAAAGTTTCTTTGCAGATGTTCACATGAAGTTCACATAAAAATGTACTTAAAGCTGCTAAAGCAAACAAAAAGGAGAAAACTAAAAAGAAGGAAACCAATCCTACATAGAAAACCACCAACCGCAGGAAATCTAACACAAAAAGAGTGTTATTTAATGATGACGATGATCAATAATGCACACAGAGCCTGTACTACAACGAAAGTATTTCAGCTCAAGATCACAAGAACGATGGATCGAGTGCCAAATGTGTTACTTTTGGGTTCACGAACTCTTTGATGAAGTTGAACAAAACTTCTATTCCTTCGTTTGCTAAAATTACAATTAAAGCCTTTTAGCTCTATAATTTCTGTTATTTACAAGCTACATGACCTTTTCTAAAATAAAGTACACTGTTTTGCAAGTTTAGAACGCTTTTAATCACTCGTTTCCAATTTTGAATCTAAGAGGCCGCTTTTTGAAAAATTGGTTATTTTAGGTATTAAACTTAATGCAAAGGTAACTAAAAAAATTTGGTATATGCTAGGACAGTTAAACTTTGTAACCCCGTAATTTTGATACCTTTAGGTATATTGTAAGTTACCTTAAAACATCGTCAAACCTTAGGGTGGGAACTTTGCCATGCCTTCCGCTACACATTTGCAATCTCATTCAGAAATCAGTGCGAAAAACCTGATTGGCAAGAAATAAGAGGTCGACTTTTACCATCGCGGCTCGTTGAGCAATGCGCAAAAAGCTGTTAGGAAACTGTACAAAAAATTTTTTGTCTATAGTTTACAGTAAAAGTTTTTTTTTCTAAATTTGTTAGTCATTTTGAGTTATGAGGAGGTTAAACTTACTTTCTCACTGTCCCTTGCACCTCTTTCAGTCTGTTGACTAAAGACGGCGTAAATTTCTGGATACAGCATTCAGTGCTGGGGTAGAAGGTGGAGCTGTTGACATCCGCACATGTAAATCACTGCGACATATTAACGGAGTAATGTCGGCAAAGAGTTTGTGATTTCACAATATTGTACGTACACGGATGTTTTTCAGCGAGTTTCCGGACTGATGTGAGCTGGATGATCAAAGCTTTCGGTCTCATTAACCGTTCAAATTGTGAGCTCCTGTTAAACTTCTCGTGCAGTAAAGGCAGCACAAAGGGGAGCTGACTGGCTTTTATTAAAAGCCTTATTGCGCCATTGGCCTTCGCGAAATGGATTAACGAGCAGCTCACAGACTTAATGGTTTCTCAGAAGTATATTCGTTGCAGTGGCATATAAACTGAAGCAGTACCCCCCACACCTTATCTCGGCGTCGTTATGTCAACGTCCCACCGGATCTTCGCAGAAACTGCCATTTCCTTATTCAGACATGTAGGTGATTTTCTCTAAGAACTGTGGTATTCTGGGTCGGTGCAATCATACCTTATATCGGATCGAAATGCCTCCTTCCACAATCAGAATGCACCCAGAATTTTCAAAGGCACTTAAACTGTACACTTGTGCCAAAGCAAGCTTTGTGTTGGTGGTAAACGTTAAAGTGTTTCCCGGTGTTATTTTTCCACGCAGTACCCTGGATGCCTTTATTCGGTGGTATTAACAGGTTACGTTTTGTATCTACAGCAGAGGTGTACTGCACTACTTCTACCAGGTAAAATACAAAAGGGAATTACCTTATCTGAAAACGCATGCGTTAGGAAGTAGTATTGACTACGTGATAATAGAATAACAATTTGAAATATAATATTCCCGGGTCCCTGCCGGATTGGGTTGATGAAAGACAACCTTTCGGCAGCATACTTTATATTGAAGTTGAATCGGTTCCGTTTGGACAATTAGTGACCGAGAAATTCGAAATCGAAATTTAAAAATTGTTTCTAAAGTTGGTGCGGTAACAGAAAATCTACAGTTTTTATCCTTTATGGAAGGAACTTTGAGAAAATATGCTTCAAAATAAGTGGAAAAATAATTTTTATATTTGGTTTAAAAAGCTGTACTTTTTATCCTCCTTCACCTTTGGCCAATTTACACGTGCAACTTCTGTGTTTCTCTGCATATAACTCTCAAACGGTAGAGAAATCGGCCAAAGTGGATTAGAACTTTCATTACCAGTTCCCAAGCAACGCCGGGTATTCTGCTAGTTAAGTAAAAATACAATAAAGATATTACCGAGTATTTAACATATAGGAGAAAAGGGTTCAAAATTTACAAACATCCTTTTAACACTGCTTGACGAAATATTTAATGATGCGGAACATAGAGGTACTGCACAGTGACATAGCATGCCATATGAATGAAGGTACACGGGACAAAGCGTGGTGGGTGAGCGCTAAAGTTCTAGCCTAGCATTCGGGAGGACACGAGTTCCTATCCCCGTCCTACTATTCAGATTTGGGATTTCCATGGCAAATGTCGGGATGGTTCCTTCAAAATGTCATGGCCGAATTGCCTTCTATTCCTTGCCCCGAGTCCTTTTTCGCCCCTAATGACCTCGATATCGACGAGATGTAAAGCCATAAAAAAGCAGTTCTGCAGATATTTTATGTACCGTCTTGATCTCATTAAAAATTAGTTTTAAGTCGGATGGATACTAAGCATATTTTCCTGTGGTGACACACTAGATCAATGTTTAAAAAAAAAAAAAAAAAAAAAAAAGGTGGGGGAACTGCCATTTTGTTACTACACTGAGTTTCCTGAACATGACGCAACGTCATGCGGGGAGTGAATAACAAACAAAGGCATAGATTACAGCAAAAGCACGAACAATTTCGCAGTACAGGCTGTATTGTAACCACTCGGATAATGTTAGTAGGCGGGATGTTGAAGAAAGATCCTCTGCAAGCGATTGCTGCATTACTGGTATTTGTGTTAACGGGTGCGCAGCTAGACGTATTGAGCCGAGCAAGTTAAAGCTGCTGCAGATACGAAGAAATTCGTGCGTCTCATTCGGTGTTGCAGTTTAGCGGCGGCGTGACGCGGTTGTCTTCGAGATGTGCGGAACGGCGCGCCAGCTACGCAACTTCCGCACACGTGACCCGACTAGGCTGCTTGCTTAATGCGGCACGCCACAGACACACGCTCAGGGAATACCCTAAAGACGGTGTGTGGGAGTCAAACCTCTCGCATTTAGAATTTTGCAATATACTTTATTTGTCGCAGATCCACACCAGTCAAACATGATTAACCGAGTTAGGAGGAGGGCAAATTTGCACTCCTACCTAACATTCGGGAGGACGGAGTAACATCTCGTCCGGCCATCCTGACTGGGATTTTCTGTGGTTTTCCTCAGTCACTTATAGCGAATGCTGGGGGTTCCCTACAAGACCACGACCGACTTCCATCTCTCTTCCATCCTCCTTAGATTAGTCGGCTGAAAAGGGTTCCCCAGACCCTCCAGCAGCCGTTCTCCCAGTCTTTGCCTGGGAGAAATGGAATTTAAAAAAAAAGTCAAACAAGCGAACCGATCAATCGCATAACCTTTTCCCAGAATGTCATTGTGAACTAAGGCAGGCATGTTCGTTTCGGTTCAGGAGGGGTGAATAGTTTTGAGAGGGAGGGAGTTGATTTTCTTCGGGAGGTTTGATCCCGCGTCAATTGCGCCGCGGACCGGTCAGTGATTCGTTATTTTTGGTGTGGATGAGGATCTATGATCTTCAGTATGAGATCTGACCGTGTAATATACCATCCCGATTTTTTTGGCTGAAAATGATTCTTGTAATCCTAGAAAAAAGTCAAAAAAGCTCCGAATTAGGAGGAGGGCGAATTCTCCCTCCTGTCTATCATTCGGGAGGAAGTGAGTCAAATCCCGTCCGGCCATCCTGACTGGGATTTTCCGCAGTCACCCCAGGTGAATGCCGGGATGGTTCCATTCAAATGCCACGGCCAACTTCCACCCTCCTTCCCTCCCTTTAGGTTAAGTCGGCTGAAAGGGTCCTCGAGATCTTCCAGCAGCCGGTGTTCCATGTTTTCCAGAAATCATCTCAGGCGAATAGCGGGATGGTTCCTCTAATAGGCCATGGCCAGACACCTTCCTTTTCCTTAACCCAATCTTCTTCCTTTCAGCCGAAGAAACGTCTTGTAACTCTACAAGCTCAACTAAAAAAAAAAGCCAGTTCAGGACCAAGATAAAAATCGATATACACGTAATCCAATAAGGGCATTCACACTGCACGGTCTGGTCAAGTTAGTCAAGGGTATAACCAATCAACAACTATGAAGACCAGAGCGCTTCAGACTTGGTTTGACTGAAAGTTCAACGGTCAAGTCAAATCAACATGGACGACGAACGTCTCACGGAGCTTGTTCGGGAGTTGAGGGAATCATATGATGTTGCTCATAGGAATATTTATATCCATTTCATAAAACTACACAGTGGATAGAGATCGCAGAAAACTTCAACAAAGTAAGCAAGTTGTTTATTATTCTATAAACGTTACAACACTGTACAATATTGCGCAACAAATAGAACTATCGGAAAAAGTTTGTTACTTTATATTGTTTCTGTTCAGGTATACCTACTAAACCATTGTGTGAGAGGTAGGACGGCCATTTCCTTTCCTTTGGGATCTGCAGTAACGTAGAATATGAACCACGGAACGTCCTGGTGTAGCTGATATGATGAAACACAATTCTTAATCATTCCTGTTTTCACCGGGATCTGAACCCACTTCCGGACCTCGAACTTTCTAAAACAAGCGCCTTACCCACTGAGCCACCAGACCAATTGCTTTCATAAAATAGAACCACTTATCTTTTAAATTTATCGAAAAATCTCTCATGTTTAAACACTAATAAAACAATTTATAAAAATGAAATTATTTGTATATTTTTTTTTACAAACGTTTGCTAGTAAGTTATAAAAGATGTTTTCAGTATCTTATACATCGAAATCGTTTTTATCTTGACCTAACAAGATTCTTTCCATCCAAATTTAGCGAGCTTGTAATTAAAGTTAACGTATAGAACGGTATTGTTTAGTAACAAATGAGCAATTGCAATGACTTGACCTGACCGCCCGTGTTAATGGTGAAATGCTGGGTCATGAGTTCATTTGACCTGACTATACCTTCATCTCTCGTGTGAATCGACATTGACGGGTATCTCGTATGCTGAAAGTCAGCCGGCAGTGACTTGGCATAAAATTAAACACAGAACAATTTTTCAACACCATAGCTCTGTAACACCGCACCACGTTGCCGTTTTCTATGCTGCTTCTATGGTTCAGTTCCAGTCGAATTTATTGCAAGTGCATTACGATGTAATACTACCTGAATTAGGAACACTTTCAATAAAATAACCGCAAAATAAGGACTTTTATTTGCTTTATTCACAGCTTAAAAGTATGATTAAATGTGTTTTTGGAACTAACATGGTCGACGTTTGGGACTAATTTCAAGTTCATAGATAAGAGCGCTTTCTAACCGCCCAGTGTGGCCGTGCAGGTTGAGGCGACATCGCATTACATTGGGGGGTACAACGGGACCAGGTTAGAGCCCTGGCCTGATTGGAGCTTCACGCTGTTTCCAGCAATCCCCTATGCGAATGCTGGACGGCCCACTATCACCGTCTCATAAACTACAAACAAAAATACACTTTACGAATACAACTTACACGTTTCGCAAATAGATGGCAACACAAACATTTGAGCCCTCGGATAAACACTCTAGATGTAAGGTCTTTGGTTCTATCTGTGTTGGGTAAATCCGACCTCCCCCTCTTGATTAACTCTAGCTACCTGCAGCTGGTGTCCACGTAGATCACACTGGCTATGATGAGAGAGAAAAATAGCCCTTTTTGGGATACCTAGTAACAAAATTGGCTAAAATGGACAAATTTGAGGGACACTCACACATGTATATACCAGTTAAAACGAATGGAAAAAATACTCTGTCCTCTTTACGCCTATGAAATCCCTTTCAGTATAATTTTGAACACGATATTTGGTTATGGATGGACGAAATATACAAGAGGTTCTTTTTTTTGGAGTGTAATATGTATCTCCTTTATGAGCTTGAGGCCAGAGAAAGAATGCGGAGAGGTAGTAAGTAAAACGGCTCCGCCGTTTTCCTTTCGATACGAACCATTTCAGTTGGCTGCGCTCAGGTTTAGAAATATACAAATGACAGGAGCTAGATTTTTTTAGTTAAATGTAATCCCACACAAACAATTCTTGTAAAAATAGGCCATCTCTCGAGGTTGTTTAGTGACAAAAAGTTATGAGATCTTCTTCTCAGGCAAGTCAACACTTTACATTGTGCATTTACTTCATTTTCTGAAACAGAATGGTTTCTCTCGATGTTAGAGATTGTTGACCTGAAATAAAATCTGTCTTGCCTATAATTCATTCATAATTTTCATTGAAATTAAAAGCACAGGACTTTCTAAACCTGAATGATGTTTGAGAAATTTTTAATACCAGTGAAGCAAAACATATAAAGTATTTATAAAGGTTTACTAAAACACCAGATTTCTTTTAATTTTAAATTGACGATCTGTAATACCAAAAGAAACTAGTTTGTATCAGAAAGTAAAGTGAATACACATTGTAAAGCGTAGACTTGGCTCAGAACAAGAACTCACAATCTTTTGACACTGAACATCACAAGAATTGTTTTTATATGATTTCATTCCTTTTTGTAAATTAACCGCTTATTATTATTTTTCGTTTAAAGGTAACGGTTCCATTTGAATATCGGCGGATACGGACATTTCAGAACTCAAGACATCAAACCCCACGCTCCCTGCAGTCAATTTGTTTGCCTCCTGGGTATGCAATGTCGATTTTCATAGTTTCAACTACCACCACAAGTAAATTCCAAAACTAAGCATAGTAATAAAATGAAATTTTAATTGTTAGGCAAGCTTACTGATCTCTAAGCATAAAATATCAAAGTAATTAACTTGCAAATATGCGACTAAACGTTTTACATTTGGAGTTGTCATTGAATAAATACAAGAAAAAACAAGTTTCTACGATTACTCTAACTACAGTAGATTAGAGTTTCGTTGATGGTCAGGCAGCCGTATAATGAGTATATAACAAAATAGGTGAAATTTGTATATGAATAACATCCAAACTAAGAACAGGATCGAAAACAAATGTTATGTGTTTGCTAAGCTTGATGGTATCTCTGTAAAATGTAAATTTGAGGCATACAGCGTCACTTTGGAAGATTGTAGAAATTGAGGTACAAAAATATCCCAAATCACTTCCAGAAAAGAGAAACGTTGCTGACGTTAACTCGACCAGAAAATGTACTTTTAAATGTGAAACTTCCACTTATATGCAAAAATGTTCATGAAATTTCAGTTTTTTGTTAACAAATATAATTAACGATTCCATTTTTATTTTTTATTATTTTGATTATACACAAAGGCGTAAACATATAGACTGCGTAAGCACTTTACGTTTCGTTGGCCACGATTTTGAGTGTCTGTTATGCTTTTTTTATTATTATTATTATTATTTTAAATTTAATTACGATGGAGCAATTTTCGTACACACCCATTTTTACCCCTTTTCTGTACCAACCTGCTTTCGCCGTCTACAAATTTCAACTTTAAATTGTTTCAACGTTTTTGGTGAATTATTCATAGTTGACTGTAAAGTTTTGTGACAAATAGTATAGGTACAGCAAATATGTGAAATCGTTTATAATAACCCTGTACTACATAAACATGAAGTTAGAGTACATATGACGTGACAATACAAATTGCTCTGATTATGATTTTTTTCCCACAATAAATACTAATAACTTTCTAATGCCTTGAGAATATTCTTCCATTTTCTTTGCATATGCATTTTTCTTCTCGTTTCTGAAGTCAATTATGTTAATACAGATTCACAAGGTGAATGACGGTTTATAAATCTATCGAAAAACATTTGCTCTTCCTTGCAATGGCTACGTTACAGCGGCTGGTAGCGGAAGTCGCTGCCAGCAGGTATTTGTTCAACCAAGTTTTGTGTTAGGTGCAGAGATGGGAAGACTCGGTCCGGCACAGGAGTGGTTCAGCCAGCCCATCTCCCTCGCCGATCGGCCCTTGTAGGTCATCCTCCCTGCGCCAACAGAAGCCACAGGCAAACACCACCTCCCTTGTAAGGTCTCGCCTCGTTTACGATTTCATTCCCACAATCTTCGAACTAATATCACTGAGATGCCAACGGAAACGGCATTTCAATTAAGGCTTCAACATTTTAAATTTAGCTATCAAGATGACAAAATAACTAAATTCCTTTGTACAGTTCTCAAAACTGGTTACCGACCAGTAACTCGAATGTAACTGCCCTATTATATATACTATTACTTCAATCGTGACGTTGAATTTTATATGGTTCCTATTATATTATCCATCCTGATGTGGGTTTTCCATGGATTTCCCAGACCGCTCCAGGCGAATGCCGGGATGGTTCCCCAAAATAGCCCATGGGCGCCTCCTGCCATATCCCGTATATCCCTTCCTATGCACAAATGGTTACACATTAGGATTGGTGCAATACACCCTCCGCCACCCACTTTTAGTGAATCGCGGAGTAATAATAATAACAAATAATATTTCAATTAGTAAAATCTTTTAAAAATAATGTAAGTCAAAATCAAATAATTTTAGCAGCGTAACAATATCACTCCGGAAAAGCGGCACCTTCAGCACATTTGTAATAACAATTGGAATAAATACGTGGTTCATTTTGGAAGTAGTGCAACGAAGCATTCGAACTGTCAGTCAATCTATGAGTCTGAGGTCGTCAAATTAACGACGTAATTTTAAGTTACTTCAGTTTGTCATCGATTTCTCATTGATTCGGACCGTATTTTAATAACTTCCCACCTGCACTTTATTTCATTCTGAAAAGCACTCACTAGATGGTGACTGTTCAGTCTAGCAGCTTAGACACCAGGAGAAAACTTCAAAGTTATCAATACGAATTAAAAGACCATCTTAGTGATGGAAACTGTATCGTCACGTGCCAGTCCTTCAGAGGAGCCAGTAACAGATAACGATGTTATAGCAATCTACGAATGAAGTTTATAGTTTTTAATTCATGCAAAGGTTCAGTATGGCTTAAATTGCAAACAATCATACGAAAGCGTGTATTTCGTTTAAATCCATATAGTAATTATTAGTTACTTTTGTTTGTTTACATTCGTTCGATGTAGATGAAATCCATATAGTAATTATTAGTTACTTTTGTTTGTTTACATTCGTTCAATGTAGATGATTTCATTTTATTTTCTGTCCGTAGTTGTGGCCATTATAATAAACAAAGAATGTTACTTTTCTAGTAGTTCAACATTTTTCCCTGGAAATCAAAATTTGAAGTCAACCATAAAGAAGTATTTCGTTTAGACCATGTTGATTATGAAGAGAATGTTGCAGTTGAACGAAGTGAAGCCATTATGTCTACCACATTATATTATTAAAAACAGAAATTGCGAACATTATTTAATAATAATTCCATTTAGTACAGGAAATATGAATTGCCAACACACAGCGTTCAACGTTCCATTCTTAACGGACTGAGAAGCAACTAATATTCAATGTAGATTTTTTATCTGTATTCTCTAACCATAGATGTTTGTTGTACTACAAGAAATATTTTAAAAAAGTCAAGGTATAATAATTTCGTGTGGTCGTAATGACCTGGTAACAGAGTTTCTATTGGCTGCGCATTCCGCCTCTGTCTTAACCGCCTTAACCCGACCAGACAATCGTACCTGGTATAAGGGACTTTCAACTCATCGTAGAATCCGAATCAAGGTATGGTTCTAGCGCACTGCACATTACACAGCACGCTGTGCCAGAGGTAAAGGTCCGGTTATGGATCTCTGAAAATCCCCACCGAGACTGGGATTTGAACCTTTCAATCCCCAGTCGGACGCCTTAACCATTGAGCCACCAGACCGTTTACAAAATCAAGGTTATTAGCGTTAATTAATGTTAATTAGTTCTATTTAGTTAAGCAACTGTGAAGAAATTATTTTTCAGAACGGTTCTATCAACCATTCGTATACTGTCAGACTTAGAAGCTAGTGTTTTAATAAGTTATGACAGTACTGTAATCTCTTTTGCATAAATAAACCTGCCAATGCAAAGAACTCCCTTATTCGAATCAAAATCACTCATAACAAAGCTTTTTCACCTCTAGCTTCATGATTAATTAGTTATAAGAACCACAGATCACCTTATCTTATATCCTAAAAAAAATCGCAGAAAAGTACACATCTCTTACATAGGACACGACATTTGTGAAAAAAGACGAAAAAATTTACTTCACAAATACAAGCCCCCAGTAACATTCTCAGAACTAGTCAGAAATCGGTTATCAGAAGTTGCTTGTGAACAAAAATCAATACTCTGCCTCGGGCAGGTTGCACAAAGACCAACTGGAAGGGTGGGATCTACGGAAGACCAGGCTTAAGATCCGTCTGTTTTCAGGGGGAAAAAAATCGTGGGGTGCGTCAAAAACATTGCTTTGAACAAAAGGATTTGCTGATGAACAAGTTTCGTTTCATCTCCTACATAGCTGAACTCTGAAACTCCAATCTGTGGTTCTGTACCAACAAACTCGATTAGATGAGCCAAAATCCATGAATAATAATTGTTATCACCACAGATAACCATTTATGTCTAATTAAAGACATTACATCAAACAGCAAATTTAATTGCTTTGATGCAATCTTTTGGATTACTGATAGCCTTTAAACCTAACTACATCTCAGATAAAACTGAATTTAGATGGAGTCTTTCTGTTACAAATTCTCTGCTGATTCTGGCCCTGTTAATAAATATAACTCACTCATTTAAAGGTACGTTCGTTAGGCTTTCGTTTAGCTCTAATTTGCTTTTGGATGTATACATATGGGAGTTGTAACTGGGCTTCTTAGCCGTAGAGGGGACCTAGAATTTAACATGTTAGCGTTCTGGCGTACTTCACATTACACAGCAAACTGTGCCAATAGTGAAGGTCGGGTTAATGGCTTTTGAAAATCCCAGCTTTGACAGGGATTCGAAGCGGGGACCTTTCGAACTCCATTCAGACTCCTGAACCACTGAGCCACCAGACCGCTCAACTTGCTGACTTTCAATTTCTTTCTTGAAAGCAAAAAATTTTAACCCGCTTCTTTGTTGTTACCTAGCCTTAAAGTAGTCGACAGAAATATTATTTTCTATTTCGTAACAAGTATAAAAATCAATGGTTGGCGCTGAGAAGTTCCATGCAACAAGTGAACAGCGAGCGATATCACTCCAGTGCTTCTGTGAACAGACTGCTTGAAGCGACGGGGGACTTTATTAATTTCACAGCGTAGGCTGACACGTTGTACTGCACCAGCCGAAGTGAAACAACGGAACGTGTTTCTGCTTGATGACGCACGGGGTGGAAACACAAAAGTTAATAAATTAACCGCCCGCAAAACATTTATTTGACGTACTTCCGCTACGTTTCCTTGATTTATTGAGCAATGAAACCCGGGGAACCGTAAAGTGCGAAGTTGGGTCTAGAGGTGAGTTGCGGCAGTGAAACAAAATGTCGCAGTAAAAGCAGGAAAGCTAAAGTTGTGATGTAAACGGCCGCATCAACACTCCATACACAGAATTTACTGCACCCTCTGTTCTCGCTGCTGATTTTGTGGATAACAGCGAAAAATCACTTGTAGAGTTATTGGAAACTGCTGGAGATGATATGCGCAAGGGTTTAACGAGGAAACTTGTTCGAAACACTTCCAACTCAAAGCTTAATGTTGATCCTAATGTCTCATCCAAATACATATTTCTTAATGAAATTCAAATCGCAAACTTTTCATAAGAAGTTTAACCTTCTGATATTGCTCTGCAACAATTTGAAGAAATTCTGTTGTGGCTGAAGGTACACAGAAATGTTAAAGAGTGGCAGATACGATCTGGCTATGTACAAATAGGAAGATGTTATAATTAATTGCCTTTTATAGGTCCATTATTTGTTTTATTCGTTCAGAATATTCAAAGTTTGAGGATTCTCATTTAGAATTGTGCGGTGATTAGTTCACTGTAATTTTACTGAGTTTCCTGTGGAGAGTATCGATAAATTTGAGACGTTTAGTTTCACTCCATTTTCAAGTTAGCACTCTTTTTACTGAGCACAGGAATCAATATGTTCTGAAATCTATAACTTTCTATTAATTACCTCAGGGATAGTAGAAAGAAATGATAGACTCCGCAAAAGAACCAGGAATCCAAATTCGGTGAACAACCATTCATTCATCAGCAATATTATAGCAACAAACAACATCGATAAAATGAATTCGTGTTTAGACTAATACGCGTTACACGGAAAGTGTTTTATTATACTGCACGAAAGAGGATTTTATTCTATAATCACTTTGATTTTATTCTGATTTTGGATCAATATCCTCTGGCATTTGTTTCCCAATGCAAGAAGAAATGAAGTAAATTATTGCAAAATTTGTTTTAAATGTACAAATTTTGAGTATGAAATGACTGTAGGTGGTTGAAGATTAAACGAAATTTTGGAGATTTGAAAAGAAGCCGTACTGGCTTCAAGATACTCATGCTCATCCTATTTAAACCATAGAAGAAGGACCAGATATGTATGTATCAGTATATAAACTGAAAAGTAGTGTCCTTTTTAATTAATTTAATTTAATTGCAATGGAGCACAGGCTCCGGTGGCCATTTCCCTACACACCCAACTTCCCGCTATCCTTCACTCACCTACATTTGCCCTCTACAAATTTTAACTTTAAATTCTTTTAACGTTTTCGGTAGGTTATTCATCATTCCCCTTGGTAACTCATTCCAATCCCTGACACCCTTACCTAAAAAAGAAAATATTCCCACACCCTTGTGCCTGAAATCGAGTGCTAGCTTGTGGTCATGGTCACCTTTTCACTTCCATGAACTACTTTTCATACCTACTGCAATATCTTTCCATGCCTCATCGCCAGTATACGCCCTGTACACTCCCATTACTCTCCTCATCCTCCTCCTGTCTTGAAATGAATCCCATTCAAGCTCCTTTATCATATCTTTCACTGATTGCATTCTGCGATAATTTCCAGAAACAAATCTAGCAGCCCTTCTTTGCACCTTCTCCAACTCCTGTATTTGATACTCAAAATGTGGGTCCCATACTACACTACCATATTCTAGCAATGATCTGACCAAAGTTTTGTAACCCAATTCCTTTACTTCTCTCGTGCATCCCCTCCTTACTCTCTCCAACAAGTGCAGGATTTTGAAACCTTTTGAAACCTTTTCCTACCACCTGTCCTGGCCAAAGAATTTGTTTCTGGTAATGTAGGAAACTCATTTGGAAAGACAGAATCGCATAGGACATTAAACTCGAAACGAGGCTGCAGTATTAGATGATAGCAACGCAATATTCTTAAATGCTGTTCGTTAAAAAAGAATAAACAGCTTATTCAGAACAAAGGGAGGATAACGTCGAAACTGAAGTGTTACTATCAGAAAGAACGTTCTTGAAAAGCGGAACACCATTAGTGCAAAAACAGATGCATCGATGAAAATGGGTGTCTCAGACTTTACGTGAGAACTGCAGTACATGAAGGTAACCAAGGGTGGGCGTAATCAAGCGGAGTCCTGTAGGAATAACACGGTGGCGAGGAGCAGTTCACTGAGCGAAGCAATAAGGAATCGCATGAGCTTCGCCCGGAAATGAATTGTGGTGAAAAGAGTTGATGGAAAAATCATGAGAAACAATAAATAAAGTGTAGGGTTCCATACTGAGATACACAAGATCAATCAATTTGCTAAAAAAAAATGTTGAACTGAATTGCCATGGAGCGAAGCATGCTTCGGTATCAAGTTTTCCAGACATCTAATTACTTCTTTCTCATTACTTTTTTTATTATTATCTCATAAACTTTGACTGTTAATTTCCTCCACCCATCTACTTTTGATATTTACAAATTTTCACTTTAAATTGATTCATCGTTTGTGATAAATTAATCATCAATTTCCTTGGCAATTTATTCCAATCCCCGACAACCTTACCAACAATATAAAAAATATTTCCGGCTCCCTTATGCATGAAATCGAGTGCTAGTTTTTGCCCGTGGTAATGTTTTCCTTTTCATGCATTAATTCTTCGACCAATGTCCCTCCAAACCCCATCACAAAAATAGGCTTGTATCCACCTATTACTCTCTTCATTCTCCTCCTGTCTTTCAATGAATCCAAATCCCCA
This sequence comes from Vandiemenella viatica, assembly GCA_031002005.1. NCBI lineage: Eukaryota > Metazoa > Arthropoda > Insecta > Orthoptera > Morabidae > Vandiemenella > Vandiemenella viatica. Next base: position 154,837,670 of record JARYHS010013630.1, on the reverse strand, counting down.
ATTATTATTCAGTTACTGACTGGGTCCTGTCGTGATTTCCAGAGAGAAATCTTGCTGCTCTACTTTACACGCCCCCCAACTTCTGTATTTGATACCAAATTTTGGGTCCCATATAATGGAAACATTTTCAAGAAATGGTCCAAAAAAACTTTGTGATATAACGCTCTCGGGTGTTCAGCCGGATTGTGTCGTATAAACACAATGTTTCGACATTTGGCTCTGCCGTCTTCATCAGATGTCGAATGGCTTCAAGTGTTGCAAGCTGGATGTCACCGCCTTTTGACCAATAGCTGCTGTTGGTCAAAATAACGTCTTCTGCTAAGTCAGTCTAGGCTGAGGATATTGAAAAATTACTGAATGGCGTGAACAAAATACTGAACACTCGAGAAGGTTATATTTCATCACAACGCCGGAAAGTCCAGTTGTACAAAACTTTGTAAACGAATTCCCCTACTTGTCTTGTACATTCTCACATCACCCTCTCTAATAAAACATGAAGGGTGGAATTTTTAAAACGGAAAAAAAAATGACAATAGTAGAATGAGTAGAGAGGAACGTAAAGAAACTAAGGACTACTCGTCTGGATGGTGGTTATATAGTCCCGCATTCCCCTGTTTGGTCCTGGCATAATCAGGAGGTATAACCCTCTAGGAGCTTTTACTCCAGAAGTAGTTGCATCGAAAATCTCTTATTCACGAAATCATTTCTCGGATAGAGGTCTGAGGTAACGTACAATCAGGCACTAATGATTTTTTTTCTTGCGGCTTTACGCCTCGTCGACGGCTAAGGTCATTAGAGGCGGGATGGGACTGGGACAAGGAACGGGAAGGAATTTTGCCATGGCCTTTTTGAAGGAAGCATCGCGGCATTCACCTGGAGTAATTTGGGGAAACCATGGAAAACCCAAATCTGGATACCCGGACAGGGATTCGAACCCGCGTCCTACTGAATGCGAGGCCACAACGTTAACCGTTCACCCACCACGCTCGGTGGCACTAATGAAGTTACATCTGTTGTCTTGTCCACTGATCGGAATGAATGTATCTCAATTTGATCTCCAAATAGCTATTGACAAAGCCATTCATTGGCAGAAAAACTACCTCATATTTGATGCTTCCATCGACACTAGAAGAAGTAAGAAACGAAAAAAATAAAGAAAAAAAACCTAACAGAGATCCCTTTAAGGTGAATCCCTCTTGCAGGTTTGGAGAGAAGTTCCAGTTGTGTAGCTGTTGTGGACGGTAATAAAGCATTTTCATGGGACACTGCGCTGTGACACTGAAGTGGCAGTCTGGTGGCCGCTAAGCGCGGGCTGGTGGTCCGTGCCTCGACGCGGTATGCGGCAGAGCAATACCTCGGATCAGGCACAGCCTTTGATGTGGCAGGGAGGAGACGGCAGCGGAATGCACACAGAGCGCCGTCGAGCACTGTAAACAGCGGAGGTGTCCGCGACGGCGGCCACTCCCACAAACACACACACTCGACAGGTTCCATGCCTCGTAGGCTTGGGCACCCTCATCCAATCAGCAGGTTGCTTCTCACAATTTGCGTATGCTTGCCGACAACATGCCCATCCCCCATGATCGGAAAGAGGAGGCATTTCTGTGGGACCAGTTAGAGATTTCCAAACGAGTCCCAAAGAACATGCCTGATAATGTGAGCATGAGGCTAGTTTTGAGGCTTTACAGTCCCATCTCGAGACCGTCCGACTTGTAGTTATTTCATGAACTTAATGAACAAGGTTTTGCAGATATTGAACAGTAATTTCCATGGGTGAACGTATGCTGGGAAACGGTTAAACACGCTTTTTGAGATGTTACAAGTCTAACATGAGATAACGTGATTATGCTTAGAACTAAATGAAGGTGTGGCACGACATGAATAGAGAAACGTTATTTAATTTCGAAAAGACTATTATATGATCGTCCTATCCTGTTAAACCCTTTTTTTACTTGTATCGAGAAGAATGCGTCTTGGGAAAGAAAGCGTGTATCCAGCTAAAACGAGTGTTTTTTTTAATATTTTAAATAAATAAAAATACATTCTCTGCTTCCAGCATGGTGCCGCGTCCTAGTATTAAATGCTGACGTTTCGGCCAATCTGCTTCAGCTTTCTTCAGCGGAACTGTACTGAGCTATATTCCACACTCTGTATTAAGCACAACTTGACTTCTTTAGAAAGAAGATCATTGGTGGTCCAAGCGGATGAAGGAGGCAGTAGAGATTGTTAAACCTGATAATAGCATCAACGAGACCGAGCGTGGTGCGTGAGTGGTTAACGTTCTGGCCTCGCATTCGGGAGGACGCCGCTTCGAATCCCCGTCCGGACATCCAGATTTGCGTTCCATGGTTTCCCCAAATCACTCCAGGCGTATGCCGGGATGCTTCCTTCAAAAGACCATGGCCACACTCTTTCCCGTTCCTTCTCCCCAGTCTCATCTCACGTCTAAAAAATAAAAAATAAAAAAACTTCATGATGTACGGTACGCCTTGCAGCGAGGAGAATGAACCATTCCCAGACCTCCACACCCTCACACGACGGTTGAAACCTAAAGACAATCAGTTATGTAGAGAGGATGAAATAGTTCTCAACGTAGTTCCTCCTCCTCCAGCTACTATTTTCTGATACACTGTAGATCATCATCTTATTGCACTTTTAAGAGATTATACATACTTAAAACAAAATGTGCACAACACACTCAATAAAACCAACAGCTTCAGAGAAAGGATTTGAGCCGATGAACGGCAAGGTGCGTGCCTTTATGACACCTGCGCAGTGTTCTTAGTAAATAAATGTGACACCTCTAAAAACCAGTTCTGTGGCACTAGCGTTGAGTTTTTTAGCCTCTGTGTTTTTCCACTACCTAGGACATTAATGTTTATAGTAATGAACGTGACGTCAACGGATTTTTAATAAAAAGGCTACAAAAGTGGTCTATGATAACAAATGTTCCAGAAATTGGTCTAAACTGAATTCGGGAAAATACAAAAAGACTTGATTAGAATTTAGAGGAAGCTTCTATTGGCGAATAGCGGTGTAAGCACCAAAAGGATTTACATTGCTGGAGCCACACAAAAACGAGATTAAGATTTGAAGAAGAAGTTTCGAATTCGTGAAGAAACAGCCGATTTCTACGCTACAACGTGAGTTTACTGTCAAGGTATTCAAGAATTCAGTATTCACTTTTCAAGGAATATACCAGCCCTCTGCTTTTAGTTCAAGGATTAGCCAATTCCGAGTAGGTATTATGCCACCGTTCCCAAACAATCCTGCGAGTTCTACGCTTTGTTAACCCGTGATGATGTGATGTATTTGCGTAATCAGCATGCCTGCACGCAAAAGGATGCGCAACAAATTCCAATTAACTCTTCCTTTCTCAAAAGCAACGGAAGTCGTCCAATATCGCAGATTTCATGTATGATTATTACGAAATTCCGAAGTAACAAAAAAAAAATCTTGAAATAAATTGTTTATTGACGATAGAATATGGATTATAAGCCAGCAGGCTTACAATAGATTAAGAAGATGACTAACAGAGTACTATTATATCAAAGATTTCTGTAATATATTTAATGTAGTAACGTAACCATTTAAGACTTGTGTGACCGAATGTGATTTGTTGAGGGCTGGTGAAAGTTGGTTCTTTGCTTATTCAACATCGACAGCAGTCAAGGCCACACATTTATTTTTCAGATCTCTTTGTTTTATTAGGTTCTTCCTATTATTTGAAATAGCACTCTAGACGACTGATCGGTAGTATTTACGAAATTTTTGTTTGAATTAAACTGCAGAACAACTTTTCCCTTAGTCCTGGTAATCACGTGTTTAAATAGCTTCATAATTTACATAGAAAACATTTGTGATTTCCTTATTAATTTAAGCTCAATTATTGGTCGATGAACTACGGCTGCAATGTTTTGCCTTAATTATAGTTAGATGCGTTTTAAGCATGTTGCACTCTTCGTCAGAGCTCGACGGCTGGTATTGCAGAGTAGAGAGTCTGTTTTGTAGTCGTGATACACCAGCTGCAGTTTATGTTATGGCTGTACTAACTCGCTGATAAAATACCTCGCGGCAAGATTCCACCGGTAGCAGAAAGGAACGCAATATTTGTATACCGCTCCCGCATCGATTTATCGAACTACGATTTACCCTTCGGCGTCTTCTCGTGATGGAAGACAAAAAAAAAGCGATATGAAATCTGACGGCGCGAGCTCTGCAATATTATCATATAGTGCCGTATAGAGTACTCCAGCTTCATCATGCATGTCATGCTGAGACGGCAACGTTCACTGACTTTATTCTAACTACGAATGTGGTTATTGCTGGATTAAGGGTTGGCGAATTCGGCTCGTTGTTAATTCAGGTAGTGATATCAAAATTCACTAAAGCTTTAGAAAAAGAACATTATCATATATTTAAACATTTGTTTCAAAACCTCATATTAACATAATGATGCCGTTTTTGACTCACGATACTTTCATTTCTGTTGGAATTTTATGATACTGGGAAGTAAATGCTTGAATATATTGTAGTAAACCTCATATTAACATCATGGTGCCGTTTTTGACTCACGATACTAAAATTGTTAAGATTATTAATTTATCTCGTCTATCTGGAATAAATTGTCTAGTCTTCATATCAAACAACCAGGAATTTCCTCACAACTCATAAAGAACACGTAAAGGCTGTAAAATGCATAAAATTATTTAAAATCTACAAAACACGGATTTTACCACGACAATCATTTCGCTCGCAAACAGACATGCAACAAAATACTGCAATGAAATAACCATAGAAAAAAGTTTCTAACATTTAATCAAAGTTTCTGTACAGTGAAAGCCTTAGCAAGGAGAACAATTCCTCAGTTTAACAAACATTCCACTGAAGAATAATCGTGATACACGAAGCTGAGCATACGCAACATGAAACCGCAACAGCTGTCACAATGACTAAGATAGAGAGACATTGTACACCCTGGATCTGAGCACCAGTGTGCAAGTGCACCAAACAGCGCGACGGACACCAGAAGCTGTTATCAGAGTCCTCCTATGTAGGTGTGGTGATTAAATCCAAGTAGTACCACACTGAAGTCACAATAAGTTAAAGCAGAAATAACGCTGAACTTGTAGTTCAAGAACGCCACTCCTTACCTAAACGTAACAGATACTAACAGGTACTTACTTAGAGCATGTGTACGTAGTGATTAGTGAAATATACATTTATTTTAAATGCACCACAACAACTATATGAAGGTAACTGCTGAAGATATTCCATACCACAAAGTTACAACGTGTTTATAAATAAATAATTCATCCAAAGACAATAATGGACAGGCGGTGTTTAATTTGGAAACCTTCTTCTGGTTGTCAACAAAGTTATATCTGTAACGGTAGCAGGTGAAATGTTATGTAAATAAAAAGAACTTTCTTTTTTTCACTTATGGCTTTACGCCTCGTCAACGTTGAAGTCATTAGGGGCTAGAAATCAAAGGAGGCAAGGAACAGGAATTAATTCGGCCCTGCCATTTTGAAGGTACTATCCCTACATTCCCTTGGAGTGATTTGGGGAAACCATGCAAAACCGATACCTGGACGGCCGTAAGGGGATTCGAACCTGTGTCCTCCCGAACGCCAGGCCAGAGTGTTACTGCCCATCCACCCGCTCGGTGTTAAACAGATGAATTTGCCAGTAAATAAGAGACTAATCACTATTTCAGTTTCCAATTAATGTATTGGACGTTACACATACTAAGAGGTATACCGCTAATTAAGGATTTCAGATATCTCCTAGCAATATACAAAAAGTCACCAAAGAACACACTAAATTCTGGCGTTTTGAAGAAATGTGATTAGAAAGTAATCGGTGTAAATATAACTGAAGAGCTTCCTTTCGGAACATATTTTCAGTTTCCTATGTCTCATGAGATCAACAAATTTCGGGTTCAGTAATCTTTGTTGATGAAAATACATTATAAAGCAGTTACAGAACAATGGGCAGAAAAAATGAAATTAATAAAATGCAGTTTAGTTGTTGGTATCAGTTCTCAATGTCAACAGCTTTGAGAATGAATAGTAAGTTACACACGTTTAATGATTTGTATTGTAGCATTTTTTCACACAACAGAATTAGTTTGTTCCAGTATTCTTTATAGGATTTTTTCGCTGTCGTTCCCCAGCATTAAAACTACGATTCCTCTTCCGTGATACAATGACCATGTTCCACTGATCACTTGCCTGACTACTGGGTAACCTGGTTAATGGATTAAAGACTTGCAGGATGGATTACTGACTCAAGGAGTAAGTGCAAGAATATTCCGGACCTCGCTGTCGCGAGCCGCTGAGCAGTTTCATGGCATAACTCGTTTGAGGAAGACGTGTTCCAGCAGTGTCGCGTGTGTTGCGTCATGCTGCGGTTAGCACATGTGTCTGAGTAGATCACGTGTGGTCGCCAACCACCAGCTGACTAGCTGTTCCGTGTTCTCACCATGTATATCGGCCCTCAAATATATATTAACTTACCACTTAAATTTATCAAAAGAAACTGGTATTGTCGCATTGGTTCGGCTGCGCGGATATTGGTGTGAGTGATAACGCCCTTGTCTTTTGTTTTTCTTCTAACAGAAACTTTTGTAGTGCAATATCTTTGTAACATTCAACGCAAATTAAAATTCACAATTTCTTTAGGCTTATTCTATATGTAGTGATTTTTCGTGTATTCTAACCGTAGAAAACTGAAGAAATAAATAACAAAAGTAGTGAAAAAAATAGTAACAGAATCCAAATGATGGATCGTTTATTTGATTTGTAGCGTGATCTTTGTTCTAGTAAAGGAGAGTTCATCTAAGATGCGGTGTGATCTATTGCGCCTGTATTTTCATAGAGATTTATAATGGTATCTATAGAAGGGGCGTAGTTAATGTCTATAAAATAATAATAACTCCGTGTGATCGTAATGACCTGGTAACAGTGTTTCTATTGGCTGCGCATTCAGCCTCTGAGGTAGCCGCCTTAACCTAAACCGGTAATCCTATCTGGGACAGGGGACCTACAGTTTAAAGTGGAATCTGAATCACGGAAACGTTCTGGCGTACTTCATATTACACACCAAGCTGTGCCAGAGGTGAAGGTCGGGATAAGGGCCAATGAAAATCCCCGCAGAGACAGTGATTCGAACCATGGACCTTTCGAACCCCAGTCAGACACCTTAACCCCTGAGTCACCAGACCACTATGTTCATAAAATGAGGGAATATTGTTTTAATGACGATTTACTTTAGCTACAGTTTGTGGCACTTATATTATTATATCAGTTCTTTTCATAGGAAGTTTCTATGGATTCGCGGAACCATTTCAAAGACAGATTAAAAATTTCAAGCACAATCTGAAACCTCAGTTGCAATTATAGCTGGATTTTACGCTTGTATTCCTTCGTAAGATAACAACGACTGCACTGTATTCGTATCAACATCGATAATGAATAATTTCACTGGAAAATACAAAATACATGTTTCCACAAAAGATGATTGGGGTAGTTAAAAATAATTATTCCAGCAATTAATTAAAACTTTTTTAAGTTCATGTTCATTAATTATACTCAGAAGATGCTGATAAATGTGTGTGTTATCTCTAGTGTTAGATTGATCTTAATTTAAACATTTGTATTGACTGCGGTTAAAAACTGTGTGTGTGAAATGAACGGTACCACTAAATCTTGTACATTACTAAAGGATTAAACACTTTTAAAATATTTAAGTCGTGACTTAATTATTAGACAAAACCATTAGTGAGGCTGCTAGTAAAATATGAACATCGTGATATTATAATGGCACAAACTGAAGTAATCTTTAATAGAATTTCAGGAGAGTTGTTTTATATAAATCAGGTTATAATGTGATAAGGAAGTTGAGTGAATCCTTTGCACACAGTTTTAACATTTACAGGCAGATTATAGAAAATGAGTAGAAGGGAGAAAAAAAATAGTTCGAGGAGCAATGTATGCATGAAATCACTAGATTTAAATTCGGATTAATACAGATAGTTTTTCTACATTCTCTTCAAAATTAGTAAAATAATGGTGACTGTAAAATCATTAGTGTAAGAACGATGTTTTCAAAACACTATCCGGCGGTACACCCGTGAAGACTTCATATCATTATCAGTGTTCAGTTGTATTCTTTATTACGCTAAATGACCTTTTCGTTTCTGTACTTAATTTATTATTACCCATTGCAGCTATTTTGGTTATGTTATCTGTATTGAACAAAAATTTGACGGTTACTGCAGGATTAAAGTTACGATGGTTGTCCGTTATGTCTGGTTATCTGTATGTGGAGTTACGACTGACGAAGGTTTACAACATAAGCAACAGTCTGAAATAAAATGTTCACTTTCATCTGCAGTAGTTCGACGTTATTTTAAATATGTTTCAATCCCTTGTTACTTCTGAGTGAAAGACCAGATACCACGACTGTGTAGTAATCCTTTCAACTAGAGTAAATCTGAAATTTCATCCTTTGTCCTTAAGGTCGTACGCTCCGTCAACGTCGTGGTCATTAGAGGAAGGGGAGGACTTTTGACGAAGAGAGAATTCAGTCATGGCGAATTTGGGGTAACGATACTGGCATTTACCTGGGTTGATTTTGAGGAACCATAGAATGTCGAAATCCGATTGTCGGATTGTGATTTGAACCGTCTTCCTCCGGAATGTAAGGCAAGTGCGTCACCACTAATACACCGCGTTCGTCATCGTAATTACAAATTTTTGGAATAGTAGGGCTATTACTGCCATTTAAGTGTAATAAATGAAACGTTTTAAAATCTCTTTAAAGAAGAATGATACACTGAAAAATAATGCTTGCTACTGCATGCAGTTTATTAGTCGAACCCAGGGAACTACAGATTCAGTTACCTAGTTTCTTCTGAATGCATTAACTAGCGTTTACCTTGAAAACAAAATATTTCCGTGGCTGACACTGACAAACAGAACAAAATCCTGCAACACCATTTCTCATGCAACCGATTTCCCCGAATGTAAGTTCGGTGTCCATTGCTGAACATTGCGACCCAAATACACAAAGTAAAGTGCGTTAGAAAACCCGCATAAACAAACGCAGAGGGAAGCATGAGATTGCAATATCCGCAACAATATGGCTGGCTATCGCGTGGCCAATCTAAAGGCTATTAGCCCGGTTTTTTATCAGTAAGTAAATTACCCCGCCGCAGCTGCGTGCAACCAATGCGCACGACAGGCCACGTACAAATGTCGCGGCCGCACGCAACCTCACGATGACGGCTCTGATTTCGGCAGAGATCTACTCCGTCGATTTTTCTTTCTCTTTTTCGAAGGACCGAGCGTGCTGGGTGAACGGTTAACACTCTAGCCTCGCATTCGGGAGGACGCTGGTTTGAATCCCCATCCGGGCATCCAGATTTGCGTTTTCCATGGTTTCCCCAAATCACTCCAGACGAATGCCGGGATGCTTCCTTCAAAAAGGCCATGGCCGAATTCATTCCCGGTCCTTGTCCCCAGTCCCATCCCGCCTCCAATGACCTTAGCCGTCAACGAAGCGTAAACCATAGTAAAAAAAAAAAAAAAAAACAACTTTTTCGAAGGGAACTGGAAAGATACTATGCGCCGTCCGAAACTGAGTCTCTAGAGTTGGGAATAACATTGTGGACCGTGCAAGCCAGAATAAGCTTGGGCGGCAATTCTCGTACCCCGTGGCAGAACGTTGCGAGTAGCGGGATGTGATAGGTGAATAATATTTAGTCTGTGAGAACAATTTGCTCAAACGGAAAGTGAGTATGCAAATTAGTGTATGAGAAAACTATGAGGTGATTTTTTTTAGTCGCAAATACGTGAATCAGGCTTTCCTGTTTCTTTAGTTACTAGAAATCGAGCGTGGTGGGTGAGGGGTTATGTTCTGGTTTTGCATTCGGGAGGACGTGGGTTCGAATCTCGTCCGGGCATCAAGACTTGGGTTTTTAATGGTCTCCCCAAATCACTCCAGGGATGGTTCCTTCAAAAGACAATTGTGATGATGGATGTTCCCTGCTCCCGTCCTTTCTTGCCTATAATGACCTCGACGTCGACGAGGCGTAAAGCAAGAAGCAAAAAAAGTCATTTTATGTTGTTATTCCCAGTGCATTGTATACTTTCGCTTTTCTGGACTGGCATGCTGGATACCAACTCTGTATCTTATCTCTCACTCATTGCGATAATGCTCTCCGCATACAGGCCAGCCAAGTTTGAAATTACAACACATACTAATATACACTTTCATAATAGTAACATTAAACACATAAAACCGGAAAACTCTGAATCTCTACATGTATAAATCTGTGAGCTGTCCCTTTGTTAAGACATCATGAAAAATCTACCGAACCAATTTGGATGTGGGTTCGACAATTTCAAAGTTGGTCCATTTTAAAATATGCGACATGTCTTCTCACTCTACGTGACGGGGAATGATGCAAGAAACGAGAACTTGTTTGCAACCAGAACAGTAAGGTTCTACAGATCAAACTGCATCTAAAATAAACACTCTTTTTTTAATCTTAAAAGATATTCAACAAGATCGCTCTACGTCACATATAAACACACAACTCTTTGGATTCTAATAGTAATTTTTTTTTTTTTTTTTTTTTTTTTTTTTTTTTTTTTTTTTTTTTTTTTTTTTTTTTTTTTTTTTTACGGCTAGCGTTCTGGTCTCGCATTTGGGAGGACGGCGGTTCGAATCCCCGTCCGGGCATCCAGATTTGGGTTTTCCATGGTTTCCCAAATCATTCCAGGCAAATGCCGGGATGCTTCCTTCAAAAGGCCATGGCCGAATTCCTTCCCATTTTTTGCCCCCCATCCTTTCCCGTCCCTAAAGACCTCGCTGTTAGAGGGACATAAAGCAGATAAAAAAAGTAATGTTTTTAATTATGTAACTTTGGTTTCTTTATTTTCTCAGTTTCCTGAAATACATTACGTTATAATACGCGCAAAATGTAAATCAAACTATTACATCGAAGATTTGCATTCCAGTAAATTGTGATTTTTGTTTTACGATAAATGTTGCAGCGATACTACAATGATGAATTAGAATCCTAACCGGAGTTTCTGCTTAGTATCGATTCTAAAAATTTATCGCATTTAAATACTATATTTAATTTATATATTAAAACGCATGATTTTTATGTATCTTTATCAACATGTGATTACTGAATTTCTTAAATTTTCTAAATTACGTTAAAATAAAAGCTTATTAGTAGTTGGAGGAGCACCCGAAATAAAAAAATAGCTAAGGAATAGCAAATTACAGGCCATTCATATTTTTCTCCTTCGCCAGGACAATAATTCCTACCCGAAAATAAAAAAAAAGTTTAAATTGATTACTCCACAGATGTACGTCCGCGTGGGTGATAACAGCTCGCAAATGCTAGTAAATTGTAAAAATACTGAACGGTACAAGTCTAACAGAAAAAGAAGCTGTTGCGGTAAATATTGTATACTAGCTGGTAAACTTTTCCGCCTGAAGGACATAAAAGTGGTAGCCTACGATCGCATTAGCGCGGCTGTTTTATGACTGTGCTTAATATGTACTGCCTTTATATTCTGATCATGAGAAGCGATATGAGAGCTGACTGCTGATTTAGTGTATGCAAGTGTTTTTCACCAGATTACTTAAAGTAAGGAAACTCAAACACTTCTTTTTTTAACTTAGACAGAGGGCTAGGATTATAAAAGACATCAATTTATTTAAGGATAATGTCTCAACAGTTTAAAATTACATTAATTTTTATAAAGAAGATTGTGATATTTTACACAGATAAATAACAAAAATTAAATTCCATATTGACACTGGGAATAACAGAATGATTTTATTTATTTACAGAAGAATATTAAAAGAAGAAGTATTTATGACCATCATTTTCAAGTCAACTAAGTTATTCGTCATTATTTCTGCTAAAGGTAGGGAGTTTACTGTGGCACAGAAGATATGTCGAAAAGTTAACGTCTTGTCAAAATCTTGAGATCGTTCACCAGCTTCAAGTGATCCTGCAATGCACACTCTCCAGCTCCAGCGAATCCATGACACAATTATGTAGCATACTGCGTGTAACATTCATGCAACAACACCATTGCACAACGTGTACTGTAACAATTTCTTGTTTTTACAGGTATTTTCTGGAAAGATGTCAGCCTTCACTGTAGTTTGGTGATCTGAAGATGAATTATGTTTCCAGCAACATTGATTTAATTTATGTATATCAGGGTTACCTTGTATGATGGAGTACGCTGCACGCACAGTGTTAATACACGATGATCACAATCACCACACTAGAAATAACTACATTTTCAGAAAATATACGTTTAACTGTCTTGTTGGGAGAGTGAATAGGAATGTCAGCAGCGAAGGCACAGCAAAGTGGCTGACGCGACAACTTCCTGTACAGAACAAATTTCATTTGAGTCGAAAAAAGATGTCATTGAGCTAATCTTTTGCTTCAAAACAACTTGTAATTTATATGCTGCTATGTCTGCTTCACTGAGGAATTACAAAACTAGTGTAAATACAGATCAATTTTAACAACATCTTGCATAGCTTGACTCTCTAATGCATTTCCATTTCATTAAGCTTTTTTTATCTCAGTTTCCGAAGCTGAATTCTTTCTGTGTTTTCTAATTTTCTGCAATCGTTTGATGTAATCTTCAACTTCTTAAAATAGCTAGCCATTGTTACTAACATATCTGAGTTGTCTAGTCTACATAATCTAATTTATCTTCTGTAGTACTTTTATTCCCTACTTTTGAACTGTCCGTCACAAATTTATCAGTCTTGTAACAATTTATTCTATTTAATATCGCCTTTTCCACAAATTCCTTATCCACAGCATTTTCATTTCATATTTCAACTTGAAGTAAAATAATTTTTTGCTAGTGATAATATGGTACTGATATACTTCTCGTTTCTCATTTCTGTTATATTTTTATTTTTTACCCCTCGCATACTGTATTTATCCCAGTACTTTCTGTCCTACTCTCAACAGTTGTTGCTTTATCAGTGTTGTAATCTTTATCCTATCTCACTTCTATTATAATTTTACTCCTCGGTTACTGTATTCGTCCCAGTACTTTTTGTTCTACTTATAACAGTTATTAAGTTACTTGTCTTGTAATTCATGTTGCGTTTTGTGACCCTTGTTTTGAATTTGTTTTATAGTTGATCAAACTTTCAATTACAAAGTTGTGACCATAACGTTAATTAAGGTTTCAGAACATATTATGCTACATTATGCAATAATAAGGTGTCTGCAAAATATTGCTAAATGTTTACTTCAGAGTACCCTAGGGAATGTAGAATACCAGTTCACAGTTGCGTTGTGAAGATCGCATGACATGTCGTTCACATCGACAGTCTGAACTCAAAATCTCTGCCATTTCTGACATTACTTTGCGTTTCCGACACTACCTAACTCGCTCATACCGACGCCGCTGCTAACCGTAGGTATGCGATTTCGTTATTTGGACTTTGATTTTTGAAGAGTACAGACCAACATCAGCTTACTTTAAACTTCAGTCCAACATAGATTCACTATAAACATTTGACACTAATTTTTTATACACAAAATCTAAAGATCCTGAACAAAGCAATGTACTGAGGCCACAATAAACGACGTGTATTCTATCCAGTCACTAGTTATGCTCCTCAATTTCCAGCAGTGACTCAACTTCCTTCATCACGCGATATTCTAACAGGTTCTTTGATTCTTCGACTGTCGAATGATGTGGGTAATAACTAACGTTGTACTGTATTACGAAGTGGTACCACATATTGTATTAGCCATGCATTCCGCCTCCGTGGTGGCAGGACCCTCAGTTTAACGTTGAATAGGAAACAAGGAGTGTCTTGCTGTACTCATATAAATAAAATTAAGACAGTAAAAATTCCTGAGTACATCAGGAATCGAACCAAGGTACCTGAATTTTTAAAGCGAATACATTATCCATTTGGTTTATTTAAAGAAACTAATAAACATTACTCCTGAACTGCGAGGGAATCCACTTACGCCAACCCCCCCCCCCCCCAAACCAAAGTCCGCTCAATCCCCTCCCAAACCAAAATCCTTTTGCCCGTGGCATCAGACTTACAATATATCTTCCAAGCTGAGCGTTATGGGCAACCAGATTTTGGTTTTCCATGGTTTCCCAAATCACTCCAGGCAAATGCCGGGATGCTTCCTTCAAGAGGCCATGGCCGAATTCGTTCCCATTCCTTGCCTCCCCTCCCGCCCCAATCCTTTCCCGTCTCTAAAGACCTCGCTGTTAAGAGACGTTAAGCAGATAAAAATAAAAAAAAAATAAAAAACTTTCCATGGTTTCCTCAAATCACTCCAGGCGAATGCTGGGATGATTCTTTTAAAAGGTCATGGCCGAATTCCTCCCCGTTCAATTTGTTACTGGCCATTCTTCCGCAGTTTTCTGTTAAAGATTTTTGAAAATGAAAATACCGTCTCTTAACAACTGTTATTTTAATCCTATATGCTCAGACGAGTTACGCCCTAGTGGACTGGGCCATCGTCAGTGACTGTAAATGTACATATATTGTGTTGTTTAGAAATATGCATTATTTGTATACATGAGTAAATACTAACAAAGTACACTTTACTTACTAGTTCCCTGCCACTTCTTTCCCCAAGTCCTTTCACATCTCTAATTACCTCGACGTAGAGAAGGCGTAAAGATATAAGCAAAAAAAAAAAAAAAAAGTTATCTACCAATTTTGTTATGAGGAGTTTTCTGTGGTGTTCCCGTAATAGAAGCAAATCTGAAGAGGTTTCGACGTGCTCTCGTAGTGACGTCGGAAATGCGATTAGTGCTGTTTGGCGGGTCGAGTTCCCTTCCGGCGGGCGCGGCTGCGACGGAAGCTGCGGTGGCGAGCACCTCATGCCTCCTCTTACGTTTCAAACTCGTCCGGTGGGAATCGAGGAAGCTGAGAGCACCCAAATTGTCACAGTTAATGCGTTTTCACGAACAGCAAGTACAGAAATAAACTTCTCAGTTCAGTGAGAGTAGGTAAAACAGTTGGTCTCATACTAGCTGCGAAGGTTGCAGTCAGCCAGTGCTTAGTTGTTTAATGTCAAGGTATTCTACTGGCTGTACGAGTGAAACGTAATAAGCAGGAATATGCATGAACACGATTTTTATTTTTTGAGTACTGCTTTACACAGGGTTATGTTATCTCTCAATGCACTCTCCTTGTTCTAAGGATCAACTACTAACGGTTCGGTTTCATTACTTGATTGTTGAACGAATTACTGTAGGATTTTTACCACTACCCGTTTCTGTACGGTAAGTCACATTTACACTCACGTAGAAAGTATTTCAAGAGGTTAGAAGCAATTTTAACCTGCGAGTAATGTTATAATACTATCAATAATCTTACGGAACCTGGTGACCGGCGGTAAAGCTCAGGCCTGTGATTCAGGAGGAAATGTCCAAATACCCGTCCGGCCATCCACATTTCGGTTTGTCACGGTTTCCAGAATGACGGGATGGTTCATGAAAAAGGTCATCGCTGAATTCCTTCCCCTATCCTTTCCCGCTTCTAGTGATATGGGGTAGCAGCCATACATTTTTAATAAGAAAAAATAAAAACATAAATTTATTTGGTAATGAGTGTTTGGACAGACAATTAAACATTTTTCCCTGTCAAAATGTTGTACTCATATCCTCCAAATAGACAATGCATGAGGTATTGTCACTTCACCGAGCGTGTTGGGTGAGGGGTAATTCTCTGGCCTCACATCCGGGAGGACACGGGTTGGAATCCCATTCTGACCATCCAGATCACTCCAGGTGAATGCCGGAATAGCTTTCAAAAAGCCACCACCGAATTCCTTCCCATTCCTTGCTCCAGTCGCTTCCCACCTCTAATGTCCTCGACTTCAGCCAGGCGTAAATCCGCGAGAAAAAAAAATACAATCACTTCGGCCAAAAATAAAGATCTGCAATCGCCTCGCTAGCCTAGCAACATGAGCAGCGCATGATACAGATATCTTCAATCGGGATGGTGGTGGCTTTTGTATCTATAAGTCATTTGTTGTTATGATCACAGTTAAATTTCTTGAAAGACCGACTGGAGAACATGGAAAACCAATTTGATAAGCTCACTGATGGTTCAATATACAGCAATTCACACAACAATATGGGTGGCAGAGGGTGTTTTCTATTCAAAAGTAATCTGTACCACTCGGTTTAATCCGCAACGGCATGAGGAGTGAAAGAATACATACAGTGATCAGCATGCACCTACTAACCACAGCGACTCAAACACAGCGGTGGGACGAGTATTTTATCGCATCCAAAAATGAAGAAAGTGGTTTCTAATATCAGCAAATAAACAAAACTCTAAACTAGTTGTTTATCTGACAGATAATCCAGTCCACTTGTTTATATCAAACTATATAGTAACTGGTGTCATTAATATGATTCAGAACACCAGCTGTAAGATTTTGTTTCACCTTAGAGCTACCAGAAATGGATTAATTGGAACCAGAGTCTGAAGGGCGGAGAGACTGAAGTAAAACAAGAAATTATTAACAAAAATGAAAACAGAATTTTACAATAAAAAATACAGTACCTATATTTTCTGGCATTTTTAGTGGGTGGGGAGCAGTGGCGGCCGAAGTAATTCGCATAGGTAGTGACAACACAGAAATTTTTCGACGGATTACTAATCTTCATTATTGAAGTGATAGGTGCCTGTAAGAAGAGCTCAGTGTTGACTAAGAATCTCGCAACTTCAAAATATACAACGTTTGAATGTCTCATTACCTGCGTGTTGTAGCCAATTTGAAATTGAATTAATGCTTATAAATACTTTAAAATCTACCAAATGGTAAACAATGACTGTTTAGCTGAATACCAACAAGTTGAACTACAGGCAGCGCTGGATTACCCAATAGGCACCAGTTTAACAATAGGGAGATGGTACTGAGAATTTTTTTACTGGGCATTGATAAACTAAGCTCAATATTAGTATGATCTGATGATATTTCGTGGGTCTTAACTTTTTCCTGTGAGATGTACCAAATCAGAAATTCCATCGCGTGAACAATATTCACCTCCGAACAGAACACATGGAAAACAGTAAAACGCACTTCTCACTTTGGAACGACATAGTCACTTATTTTTTCTATTTACACATCACGGTTAAATTTCTTCACTCGAGATGCTTTAGTACTTTCTTGCAACTGCGAAATGTTTAAATGTAGTGTAAGTTTTTCCAGATTGTTCACATTAATGTTTTGGATGTAGAATAGTAACGTGAATGCCTTCTTTAATAACTCATTAATGTGATTCATCCAGCAGCCTCATCTTACGCACTCTTAGATAATTACAAGACATGACGAGCATTCAGCCTACCAACTGCAAACTGTGAGCTCTGCCATGATTTCCTGCATTCCAGCCTAAGGCATGAAAATTATCGCAGCTGCTGCTGTGCTCTACCGACGATGCGATGTTACTAACATTTTCGAGATCCCTCTGACAGAACAAGGTTGTCACAAGCTGCTACGTGAAAAGCTAAACCCCCCTCCCCCGTCCGAATTTCCGCGAAGCTGCCAGAGTGCATGCGCGATTTGAGACAACTGGTATTTGTCACCGTGACGGCGACATAATTCATTGATGTAGCCAACAGATGGTGTTCAATATTTACCCATCTGTCACAAGTAATCGTTTATTAGAGAATGCCGTATTTTTAAATAATTATTTCTCTTCCAATACATTATTATTTTTTATTTATTTGTTATCGATTAGCAAGTAATGCCATGACACAGTGTCACTACCTTGGTGGGAAGTGACATGGTTTCAGATTGTCACCCACTGTGATATAAAGATGTAGCAAGAACATTACACGTACCCCAGTGAATGTGCTACATTTGGATGTCCCAACCCAGTGCAGGGCAGCATCCGTGGACGGTGGTGAATGCTCGATGACGCTGCCGCGGCGTGCAAATAAGAACGTCTGCGGCCACAATAGATCGGCGACCGAGGCGCGGTGAGGCGGCTTTCACCGTTTCGCTGAAAGAAAGAAGGAGCATCGACCCCGGCCAAAGAAACTGACAAAGCGACCGGCAGTAACGGGGCTGGCTCTCGAAACGAGAGCGTCACCAGTCCAGCCGAGCCAAGCCGCCAGCATCACGCCGTCACCCTATACCCAGCTCTCCAGTGTGTGGATTAAAGACGTCATGGAACGCTTTTCACCTCTAACTGATTACTTTTACATTTTTTATCCTACCTCAGACTCCTGTTCACCTAGAGGCATATTTATGCATAGTCTCACAAAATGTCTAGAAGTAGTTTGAAGATTCAGTTATGCATGAATATAACTAGACAAAGTAGATGGTAACAGAAAAGAGCTTATTTTTTTGTTTCTTCGTGAGAGTTAATTCATATTTTGTGACTAGATATAAGATGAACTTGTTTCACCTGACAACAACAAATATCACAACTTGATTCTTCAGCTGATTACAATTCAAATGAAATTCAGAATTAGTTTATACACATATCTGGTGCCTTCTCCAGAAAAATTTCATATATCATCATCACTACATAAATTAATATGTAAGCGGCCGTATCCATACATTTTCCTTGTTCACGCATCGCGGAAAAATTACTGAGTCTATTTTGATGGGGTTATCATATTTTTAAAGCGTAGGATATAACTTAAAACATGCGTAATGTCTTATAATTACGTGAATGGTGGAACGAACAATAAATAACAACCTATTCATAAACTGAACAGTCAGAAGCCAAAGATAACACTATATCAAAAAAGAACACTCCTTTCGTAGCTTGAACTAATTGGCGTCAAAGATCGCACTACATCAAATATAAACACAATACTCTTTGAATTCTGTCAATATTTTTGGTGACTTGGATTATTTAGTAACATCATACCCATGAAGGCAATTTAAATTATTAAATTTAATTGCGGTCAATAGTAATTAAATTTATTGTGTTTTAGGCGAACACGATGAAAGTGTCTTTTTCTTTACGCCTCTGAAATTTGACGTCCACAACGGCGAACCTGCTGGGACTTACTACTAATATATATATTAGCTGTTTAAATTAAAATTCGCTCGTTAGATGGAATACGATATATTCTTCTATACTTAGTTCATTTTTTTCAAAACAGATAATTTAAAAATGCAACGAAACTGTTAGCAGTCGGGATAGTACCTCCGGCGCGGCTGTGTTGGGTGAGTTAGAGGCTTCCTACCAGCGGTATTTATGACTCGTATCTAGTTTCGGCGTAATGAAGGAAATATAATGCGTTACATGCAGGCCGTTGTTGCAGTTGGGTTGACAAATTCGATATGGGCGCATTATGTAACTCGAACGGCCGCAATAAAGCGTAATTGAGCACGAGCCAACACGAGGCATAGCAAACTGTCCTCCTTCCACTTCACACGGACAATACCACTCAATTTCGCAGTTATCTAATATTTCATCCAATGTTACAATGAAATCGAGTACATCCTCTTACAAAATGTCTCCCTCTAGCATCCATTCTTAATGAAAATGATTATAACAAAACTTTCATAAGGAAATAAGTTTTACACCAAAAAATTACTTTTAATCGTGTCCCTAAATCTTTCTTCCTTTTTTTCTGCGGGTATTTTATACGATGCTTACTTCTAAAAGCGAATCAAACACAGACAGAACGATTTGTAATAAATTTTCAAAAATTATTAAGTAAATTTTGTCTAAATAAAGATGAAACATAAATTTCCTTTTGGTATGCACAGCTGTTGTCAATTAAGGGGAAATGACACGGGAACTGTAAATTCAGGAACGAATCATTCTGTACCTTTGTCGTCGGAATTTCCCATTATTTGTTTTAGATCGCCGTTAATGTTTTAATTTAATTCAATTAGGTTGAAGCACACGCTCCGGTGGCAATTTCCCTACACACCCTTTTTCTTGTTTCTTGTGAGAGCTTAATTTTTCCCACTATGAACTTTAATTTTAGTCTTTCAGCGATTTTGGTAAATTACTACCACTTTCCATGGTAATTTATTTCAATCTCTGACTCTGTTACCTACAAAAGAAAGTTCTCCCACATCCTTATGACTGAAATCGAATGCCAGCTTGTGGCCATAGTCATTTTTTCCTTTCCATGTGCCCCTCTTAATTCTTCCACTAGTACCTTTCCACAGCTCTGTTCACCCTCCAATTATACAATGAATCACATTCCAGCTGCTTTATCACATCAGCTACTGATTGTGTTCTGCATTAATTTCCAGAGATAAATCTAGCAGTCCTTCTTCCCACCCTCTACAACTCCTGTATTTGATACCCAAAATATGGGTCCCACACTAAACCATCATAATCAAAGAATGGTCTGACCAAACTTTTGTAACACAATTCCTTCAATTCTCTGGTACATCCCCTCATCAATCTTTCCAATAAGTGAAGGATTTTGAAACCTTGTCCTACTACTTGTCCAATGTGTTTTGCCCAGTTGAGCTTTTTATTAAATGTTATTCCAAGATATTTACAAGTATTCTACAAGCAATTATTTGCCCAACTTAAAATCATAATCAAACTGTAGTTTTGTCTGTGTATCTAATAAGCTGACTCTTCTTTGTATTTATCTTCAACCCAGCTAGATATACTGTCCAGATCACCCTGCAGCTGTTTACAGTCTTCTCTCGTCTTCATCCTATTATACAACATTATGTCGTCTGCAAACAAACCAAATTCTGACTAAACCATCAACACAATAATTAATTAGAATGATGAATAGCGAATGTCCCAATACACTATCCAGTGGCATTCCCATGTTACTTTCACTTCTTTTGATACTGAATTTCCTACCATAACTTTTTGTCTTTGTACCTTTTAATAATTCTTTTAGCAGTTCCGGTGGTTTTTACCTTATATTATGGCTCAATCTCTCACAATATACAAATAAAGACACTTAATTTAATTTAACTGCGATGGAGCGCACGCCCCGGTGGCAATTTCCATACACATCCATTCCCCCCTTTCCTGTACCCACCTACTTTTTTCCTCTATAAATTTAAACTTTAAATCATTTAATGTTTTTGGTAAATTATTCATAATTTCTCTTGGTAACTTATTACAATCCCTGACACCCTTACCTAAAAAGGAGAATCTTCCTACACCCTTGTGCCTGAAATCGAGTGCCAGTTTGTGGTCATGGTCATCTTTTCCGTTCCATGCACTACTTTTAATTCTTACATCAGTATCTTTCCATGCTTCATCACCAATATGCGCCTTGTGCACTCCAGTGACTCTCTTCACCCTCCTCGTGTCTTCCAATGAATCCCACTCCAGCTCTTTTATTATATCGGTTACTGATTGTGTTCTACGGTGATTTCAGGAGACAAATTTAGTAGCCCTTCTCTGCACTCCCTCCAAACCCTGTATTTGACACACAAAATGTGGGATCTATTGTACACCACCATATTGAAGCAATGATCTGACCAAAGTTTTGAACCCAGTTCCTTTACTTCTCTCGTACATCCTCCCATCAGTCTCTTCCAACAATTGAAGGAGTTTGAAACATTTTCCTAATACTTGTCCAATGTGTTCTGCCCAGTTGAGCTTGTTGTGACGATTGATCATATTTTCCCAAGTAAAGACATCACCGAGCGAAAAATAATTTAATTTACGTTATACCTCCATATGGCTGTAGGTAAGATAAGGCTGTAAGATTTTAATGTAATTCGTAGCTTAATTTTGCACCTGCTGGGTCGTTTTATACATGCATATAGATGCTGTAACGTTCGTTAACGTCGGGAAAATGAAATCTTATGAGCCAATTAAAATGAAGTACCAGAGCTCAGCAGACATTTACTGCGCAGCGAGAAAATTTACGACAGTTTGCTGGCGAAACAACCGCAGCTGGATTCATGACAATGCGGGCGCCGAGGACAAGCTGAATATCGATCTTAACCTCATTGAAATCGACGTACGCAGTGATCTGTGGTAATTCTGGGAATATTTAAGTAAGTTGTTAGACTCGAACATCTCGTGATTCCCTGAAACATGTCATCCTACTTTCTAGGATCAAAGTTTTGTCTTTAATTGTATTACATAGAAAGATGATAGCATTTTAGAGTCAGAAATGGTACCAATGCGCTGTTCAACAAAGAATTTATAAATTCTTTGATTCGTTACTGGCAGGTGGTTATAACAGGAATGTTGTAACGTTTGAAGGAAAATTGGACTGTCAATTTTAATGACTCATTTCTCTCATTGACACAAGAAAATTCAGAGTCATACTTGAATTCTGTTACATCATCCAGGTACGGAAAACGAAAGAGATATGACTGTCAAATAAACAATGTTTTTTTCCCGATGCATCCGTTATTTCTCAAAATACAAAGAGAAAAGATTTCTCTTGGAAAATAATATGGAGAGTCTACACGACATTTTCGTTCACAAGTAAATCAGCCAATGGACTCTTTGTTTTCTTTTATTTTTCACTGAAATTTTATCCTAATTCGTTATTGGTTTGGTTTCAAGCCATTCCTTAACAATAGGTATTTAAGTTAGCTAGGTACTAAACCGGGCAGCGATTAAATATCTGATAAAAGATTTCTGGGGATTGCGAAATCAGGTCTTGCCAAATATACTCTCAACCAATTTCCGGAAAAGATTGAAGAAACACATTACAACTACTAAATCTCTTCTTTCACCTTACGCCGGTATGAACGATCATATTGTTTCTTTAGCACATCATTTTCTAATACAGAAAATCAAATCAAATGGAGTAAACACAAATTTTTTTCGAAGATACTTTTAGACATGTCTGCAATCGAGTATAACGTAGCAAGTTTATATGAATAAGCCGTATGCATTCGTGTCTATGAAGGAAAAGATCGCTGGTGTATGCTTCTACAGCGGTAAAAGGAAGGTAATTAGGACATTTACAGTATAAAAAGGCGAAATTACGTTAAACGATAATGTAGTCCAAATATATTTTTCTCTGGATTTGCTCCTCGTCGATGTCAGAGTTATTAGACGCGGTAAGGGACCGGGAGCAAGGAATTGGAAGTAATTTGGCTTTTGAATTTAGAAGCATCCACGGAAATCAAAATTTGGATGGCCAGACGGGGATTCAAACCTATTCCCTCCCGAGTACGAGCCCAGCCCTCTAGATTTGCGTATCAATTACACTACACCTAGCAGAATAAGGGAAGTCTACTTTAACTAAACGGAGAGAAGTTAAAATTAAATTTGCACCATAGTCCCAGTGAACTTGTCAACATCGTGGTCTCAAGAGACGCTCGCTCACCGTAGTTCAACTATTGTATTGGGATACAATTATGGTATTGCCTACAGAGATTGCGTCATGCAGTTAACATGTTCAGCCCTTTTCATCTATTTACTTGGTACGAGGAAAATGGAAAGAAATATGAATTAATTTGCGTAAATTACATTTGCGCCAGGTATATGATATTTGAATACTGTTATCAGTATCCATTATAGCTCTTATAAAAGTTTAGGTTAGCAAAATTGTTTACTACATGCTTTAGGCATATTACCCACCTGAAAACACAATATATCTTCTATCAAACTACATGCTATATGATGAACTGATAGCAGTATTACCATTTTATTGTATATTTGCTACCAATATCATCCTTTCTTTAACACAGTTCTGCATACAAAATTAAACACTTAATTCCATCTGTGGACTGAACGAAGCGTAGCATTTAATTGCGTTATATTTAAATTTCAAAGGTTGAACCATTATTTATTTCCGAACCTGTCACTTTTAATCACGGAAGATCATAGCAACAATACAGACATATGGCATAAGAGCTATGTAAGTGTAAAAAATGTATTTCCTATCTTGCAGAAACAAGTAGCTGTAGTTGAGAGAGGAGGCTGTGAACGCTGTCAGCTCGGCTATTGTAGACTTACAGCTGCTGTCGCACGTTTAGTAGACAATGAATTTTACTGCTTGTCATTCACTATTCAACCTTGCACGTCAAAATAAAGGTATTGCTGCTTCTAGGAAAAAACAGGTACCTAGAAACCGATTAACCAACTGAGAGGGATGTCTGCTGAAAAATATGAACTATTCACATACCATACGTTCCAACCCCCTAAAGCTGCACCGGAAGCGTGAAAAAAAACCGAGCATCTAAGAACTAAACAGTAACAGTGATTCGACCATAGATTTAATGTTACGTGTTGCAAGTAACCAATCTGTAGTGAGTTAAGTAAATAAATACGCTGTAATACTTCCGATTATGGTGGCGTTTCATTAGCGAATTAATATTTTGATAGCGACTAAAGACAAACGACGTGCTGAACAGTTAAACTAATGGATAATTATAATCTAACTGCGAGAAGCAAAATTTTACTATAGTACCTGACGTTTTCAAGATTAAGTAATTAAGCATGAAATTAAAAAAAAAAAAAACAAAAATACAAAGGGTATGGCATTTAAACGAAATCGAGATAGAAGACAAAAGCTTCAAACAAATGAAACAATTCACCTGCATGGGATGTGAAGTAAATGTAGATGGGTACTTGAATTGGAAAAGAAACCAAATGGATATCAAATAAGTGGCTTCATAAGAAGACCCTTCAAGAAAGCTCGGAAGGAAACGCAGATATGGTTTTAGAATGTAGTTGCTATACCAAACTTGAGTGACAATCAAACGAGATGAAACGAAAATGGAAGTGGCAGCAGTGATGCTTCTGAGAGATTTTGATCCACTCCTGGACAAAATCAGAAGTAACAACATAAACAGAAGCTGCAAAAGGAGCCCAGTTGGTAAGATTCATATACAAAAAGAAGTGGTTGTTACATCTAAGGAAGAATGGAAACCAGCAGCTTTTCAAAATGTGTTCGTCGGTATGAATCCTAGCCGGAGGCGAAATACGACGCTGCAACGAGTATACAGTATTAACCTACGCTGTGGAAGAAGCAGTATGAACTATTGACCAGGATTATTGATAAAGGCAATGTTTATGTCGTAAAATATTCTCAATCACATTTTTCCTTGTGGCTTTACGCCTCGTCGATGTCGAAGTCATTAGAAGCAGGAAAGGACTGGGAACAAGGAAGGATAATTTCTGGAAACCATTGAAAACTGAACTCACGATGGCCCGCGTCCTCCCGAAGTGAATATTTACCATCCTCGTTCATAACAGATAATCTTCTTCTTCTGGTGTCACCCCCGATTGCGAGCATAGGTGGCTCCACAGAGGACGTACCTACCGCTGCTAAGCAACTCTCTCGGGAAGATGAGCTGGGCTGGTTTCCTGTTCCTCACTGTATGTTCGTATGTATTATTGCAAGTGTGGTTGACTGTGATTGTGTTCAGTAAAGAGTGTTGTTTGTGCTGTATGTAATAAGAGATGATGAAGGGAGAGTGTGAAATTGGTTGCCGGCCAATGCGGACCTATTGTTCCGCAACACACTGGCAGACTCCGTGCTTTAAGTCCCTATCCAACAGACGAATCACCACTAACAGTGCAGTATACCTTCGTTCCATACACAATACAGAGATGTTTAACCCAAAAATTTGGTGCACAATCCTATCCTGCCGGCCAAATCTCGATGACAGAAATTTCTTAGAGCACCGAGATTGGAAGCAGCTAACCCCGTGTCGGTGGCGGGCACCATCAGGGTGCCAGTAGAACGGGAGAACTGCCTCCCGTCCCTGACTGGACCAGTAGCAGCGAGCCGGCGCGGCGTGTGCAGGCGGTGCGAGGCGGAGCGCTGGCCGGGACTACTTCTTGCGCCGATCCCACGGCCGTCCATTTCACACGGCGGACGCGTGAAACACGAGCGGCCCGGCCCGCTTCCGCCCCGGCGCACTCTCTCCCACAGATTGGGTTAGCCTCGCGCCGAACACACGCGGCTGGCTATATTGGATCTCACCACTCAGCGGAGCGCCTTCGGATATAGCGCTTACTAAAATAATTAACAGCTTCTGTCTAATCATCGGAGATTATAGAATCTCAACGTAACTGTGTCATTTTCGTCCCAGAAAAATTGACAGCTTTTATTTCACAACCAAATGAATATGACAAGTTTTACCACCATTCATTTTGAATCCACTTCTCGATTGAATGGATTCACCAGATTAAACATTTCACAGCCAAAAGACTTAATGAAATCGCGGCAAGATTTCTTCCTCTTCTTCTTCTTAGTGCTAATCCTGCATTTCAGAATCTGCTTAACTGGACTACTACTTTCATTTGTGCCGATCTTGTGCATCTTTAGATGAGGCAATGACTAGATGCATGTCCTCCCGCAGGGTATCCAGCCATCACTTTCTGGGCCTCCCTCCTGGTCTTCGGCCCTCCGGTCTTACATCGAGTGCTGTTCTCGCCACTGAGGTGTTGTTGCGTAGTACATGGCCGTACCATCACAGACGACCCTCTCACGTTTTCTCAGGGACTGGAGCCCCACCAAATGCCGCCCGAACGTTCTCATTCCTGATATTGTCCAATCTAGTGAGTCCCTGTGGCCAGCGAATCATCTTCATCTCCATGATATGCAGCTGTTATTCATGTCTTTTCGTGACTGGCCAACATTAGGTGCCATACGTACAGTGCCACTGGTCGAAGCCTGTTCTGTAAATCTTTGATTTAAGGAACCTTTCGACCGAAAAGGTTTATATTCTAAAAATCCGGAATGTTTTAAACACGTTATCAGAAAGGCAGCAACGTGGGGTATTCATTATAATTGGTGCAGATACTGAAGTCGCTTGACCATTTTGTAATTTCAGTATTGTTCTAATTACTTTGGTGAATAGTTAATTATTACCACTACGCGAGCGTCACGTTGACTGATCAGATCGATTAACTTTTTTTGTTTCGGTTTTACGCCTCGTCGATGGCGAGGTCATTAGAAGAGGGATGGGATTGGGGCAAGGAACGGGAAGAAATTCGGGCATGGCCTTTTTGAAGGAAGCATCCCGGAATTCGCCTGGAGTGATTTGGGGAAACCATGGAAAACCCAAATCTGGATGCCCGTACGGGGATTTGAACCCGCGTCCTCCCGAATACGAGGCCAGAACGTTAACCATTCACACACCACGCTCAGTATCCATAAACTGATATACCTTGCTTAAACTGTCGAACATACATGCAATCGGTTTCACCTTATTGCGCAAAATTAATAACATCCTGATGTTCCTGATTCCCACAGTCACATCATAAGTATGTTCAACAAATACTAAGAATGAATCTTACTATATGAACTCTCTGATTTTCTGGAAGAAAAACAAAGATACAAACTATTGTAGAACTTACCATTCCACTCTCTTCCTCATAGCATGGTTAAATGGAAGTTTCCTGGTATGTAGATCATCGATGAACAATGCAGTAAATGACTGAGACATTAAAAAAAAAACATAACGAAGTAAGAGCGAATGATCCATGTCATCTGATTTTGTTTTGCTTGGATAACGAGAACTTCAGATTTTCTCCTAAAGCTTTAAGATTAATATTGGCTCTACTAACCCGAGTCCTAGTGCTAGTCTACTACATACAACATTCTCGCGAGCAGTACTGCAGCAGATATACTGCCTCCAACCGACGTCGTTTATTCCTCTCAATGGTATGTTTAATATCGTCCACCTGACATGTTTATAACCCCCCACAAAGCCTGCTCATCTGGGAAAATGTCCAAGCAAAAAACTTCTAAATAGGTTTGATAGCCTATTTTTGGATGCTCATTCCTTTTCTCCAATTCCACTGTCAAAAAAAATCTCGTTTTAAGACACTATTAACATAAAATATACCAGCGTTAATTACAGTCTTCAAGTAAATAATCTGTACAGATAAGCCCTCTTTTATAAAGTTTCATTACACAGCAATATAATATCTATCTACTGCAGTTCAGTCATGTATCTAGTATAGCACTCCAGTATTCCAGTTTTTCAGAAAACAAACAAAATTACTTACAGTACATTGTATTTTAAAAGGGGGAAAGACGTGGCAATAAGAATGTGGAGGAAGGGGGAGTAAAAAGAAACTAAAAAAAGATTTAATCATATTTTTCATTGCGCCACAGCCGAGCAGAAATATAATATTTTTATCATCAAGTGTATCTTTTCCGAGAAATTAACGGAAAAGAGCTTTAAAATGGGTGGGGATACTCTCAAATTGATGCTATTCGTGTCATATACTCCAAATGTGTTAAAACGTGAATCTATAGTTGCAAAGTCTGCTACTTTCAGTCTTAACATCATCAAAAATATATAAATTTTTCGATTAACTTGATTCATATTCCATCACGCATTAGATTTCAACTGCGAACTACCTTAAAGCTTTTTTTACCCTATCGATGTCTGAGACCCAATTCGGAAATATTAAGCCTTATTAAGAACACTTAATCGAACATGACTCATAACACAGTGCTAAGTCGAGCGGACACTCAGTGGTTGGAAGAATAAAGTGATTACATTTCTTTATTTGCAAATACATCTGTCATATATCAAATAAGTCAATGTACTTATACGCTGAGCAGATTGATGTTTACTTAAGATCAATCAATATAATACCCCCATGTTGAAATATTTATAGAAAAGTGTATACGGTAGCGAACATTAGATTGATGCACATCTTGTCCAGTTTTATATGCGTAAAAGTATTGACTTCCACGTTGAATCCTGTTTCACGAATTTCGAAAATGATTTGCTTTTCATGATATCCATTTGGATATCGTCCCGCTGTAGAAGTGTCGGAGTCTTTAGCCGGGAAATTAAGTGTAATGCCTATAGAATAAGCAGCTACCATTTAATACAGCAAGATTTCGAGTGGTTCTTGTGGCACTTTGGGATGTATGTAACTGCTCCCAGTGTAAATTTCGCTTCTTGATCTTCGGCAGCGGTGACTATACTAAATCAAACACAGTTGCGAAGAATAGGTCTGTCAGTTGCCTACAAGTGCTTGTGTCCTGCGGGTGGCGCTACAGTGTATTGCGATGTCGAACTGTTCTCGGCGGCATCAACTGCTTCTGCTAGTTGCCGTTGGTGATTATAGGCCATTCTACATAAACCGCAAGTCTGGCAACTACCGACCGTTACGTTTCCGTCTCATTCGCAGTCTTGTGGGATCTTGTCACAATACATTAGGCCAGCGACCTTTTATTAAAATGTATCCAAGTATATGTATCGATGATGTCCGGAAGAGAAGATCGATTAATCGATAGGTACATAGTTGTGCTAGTCTCGCAGTACGACAGTGGCAATCACGCAGTGATATAGTGAATCAGTGTGCGAGTGTTTTATAAAGATTTGCCGGGTCCACTTGGATACGTAATTCGTGCTGTCACGTCGGAAAATGACTGCTGGCTTTCTCATTCGCACCGTCCTACAAGCCAGAAAACATGGAACTGTTTAAATACGTTCAGGGAGTGTATGTTTAGCGGCCGAATGATTGTTGTATGGATGTTGATCATACTAATTACTGTATAGACTTTCTCGAACTTAGGCTTTTCACTCGGAAGGACTTGCAAAATTCGGATTAATATCATCACTTTTCGGTTCATGGTCGGCGTGTTTGTACATGTTAATCTGTTAGAATAAAAGTGTGTGTATCCGCATCCGTTGACCTCATATGTGTGTGTATAATGTCGCCATACCCTGTCACATAATGGATGTTTAAATTTTGCAAAGAGTTAGAATTGCACGTAAACACACTTACCAGCCAGCCGTGGCGACCGAATTTGTAAAAAAAATATACCAAGTCTCAATACCATCCATTAAGTGGGTCAAACATCATATTAGCGACTGATTTAAATAAAACTATAATTAACAGTAATTTTGCAATCTGTACGACAAAGACCTCTTTCAGATTCATCCTCTATGGCACTTCAGCTTCGAAACACTCCACTAGATCAGTGATTTATGAGTTTTAGAGTAAAAGCGAACGCATAGGTACGAGACTATTCGCTCCCCGAAAATACTAGCTGTTTCTGCGTACATTCATCTTTGTTCTATCTAATGACATCAAAGCAGCTGGAACCTGAGGTTACAGATATTTTTTAATCAAACGTCTGTTGGGCCGCCGCCGTGGCAGATGTAGTCGTGGCATCGTCGGCGCTGTTGGTTGCTGCTGCTGCTGTGACTTTTCTGCTAAATCATGTGTGGTTTCATGAACCGCTGGGCTAATGACTAGATGTTTTGTGGAACTGTTCATGATTTATGCCTGGATTTTTAATGCGTATAAAATATATGACTTCACCATCCAAAATCAACGCAGCATACCAGCTATCGTGAAATCATTATAACAAGAAGTGAATTTCGAAGAATACCAAAATCCATCATTACAAAACTGTTGTCAGACCTTAGTTCTTATATGCTGCGGAGTCCTCGCAGACGAACAGTGATGAACATGGATGATCTGGAAAAAGCTGAAAGACGTATCCTGAGGAAAATTCATGGGCAAGAGTGTTCCGAGATGGATCCAAACTACTGAAAGCAAACTGCGAATTGTACCAACAGGTGGAAACGGCTAACGCCAGCATGCGACGTAGGCAACTTCTGAGGATTGACTGCAATATGTTTACCAAGAGTGTCTTCTCGCTTATCAAAAGATAGGAGACAGGAAGCATGTGGCTCAATGAGGTGCAAAAATATTTGGACTCCGCTGGGATTTCCGACACTAATATTGCAGATCGCTCCAAATTTTGTAATATGTTTAACTCCTGGTCCCTTCCACCAAAAATTACTAAACCTCACTGGATAGAAAAGAAAAATTATTAGTTGGACTTAAAAGGTTTTGGGAACGAAGGCAAGCATCAAGAAAGAACTAGTTATAAGCGTTTCATAGGGGGCTTCAATCAATAACAGTAAATAACTTCACCATAAACACTTCACGCTAACGTGTTACGAATAAAATATTTCTTGACGAGAGCTATTGATTAAAATCGCTATGAATGTTGTAAAATAACCGGGTTTGAGATTATACTGAGCTTTAATATCCATACAAGTTGGAAAAATCACAAAAGATGACGTGCTACACCCATTCACCCAACCCTCCATTCAACAAATTATTTAATGTTTTGGCTGCCAAGAAATGAAATTAAATACTTACGGAATTGGAGGATTAAACTGTATCCCGCAATTTTGTTATTGGGTTTTCTGGAATGAATACCTACCTCCCTCATTCCACTCCGAACTGGGGCAAATTTTAAGTCTTTCCAGACCAAAACAATAGCGACACATCAAGTCGAATAAAATGACATTAGCTAGGAAGTACGTTTCTCTTCCGGCAAAAATGAACTGTCGTGGATTTGCCGAGACGCCAGCGCAGAGCCGTTCTCCAGCAGGCTCTTTTCCTTCGGCGCACGTAGAGGGCCCTGGAACCAGCCTTACTGATGTGACGAGCAGATCTGCGCCGCTGCTCTTGTGTACACAGGTGCCACACGACTTCAAAACAAATTACAACCACACTTGCCTCTCCCGTGTTCCACGTTGCTCCGTGAAGCGCTAAGATATCACAGACCTACGTTACCAAC
Organism: Vandiemenella viatica; assembly: GCA_031002005.1. Classification (NCBI taxonomy): domain Eukaryota; kingdom Metazoa; phylum Arthropoda; class Insecta; order Orthoptera; family Morabidae; genus Vandiemenella; species Vandiemenella viatica. The sequence goes on along the minus strand of JARYHS010013630.1, from coordinate 154,806,149 downwards.
TTTGTGGTTCTTTCGTGAAGATTGAGTATACACACCTGTCTACACTTGAGGCATTTCATATCATTTTTATGGAACTTCTATACAGACTTGAAATCGGATTATCAAATACCGTACCGGGCTAGGCTATGATAGATAAGATTTAAGTACGTTATTTATGGAGACGATTAAAGGAAATCATAAAGTGATTTAATAATGCAGGAAGGGAGCAGTTTCATATGACCTCATTCCTTCGCATTAAATGTTTTATACGCCTGATAGGAGACTTATAGTATATTCATAGATCTGAATTCTGTCCCTTGTTGTTACTCAGAATCGAAGAGATATGTTACATCCTGATGCAATACTTGCTTGATCCAATACAAACTAAAAGCCAATTGCATTTAAAATGTGTTTGTTATTGTTGATGACAATAGAAGAAGCTGATTTTATTAGTGTTGATTAAATTAATTTGGGTCATTCGTCAAAGCTTATACCTTGTACTTTCTAAATTTTTCAATAATATAATAGTGAATATAATGAAAAAAGTAATCGGGCTCCAAAGATTACAAATCCTTTTAGATTTTATAATTCTTTCTCCACGCTATCCATTTATCTGTTGTGTGGAATATATTATATAATATTATATTATATACATATAATATTAGTTATTTTGTTATTATTTCAGAAACTTTACCAAACCTTTTAACGTACAGTATAAAAAAGGAAGAAATAGCAATTTTTAGAGGGATGATGAGTTGAATAAATTTAAATGCTAATCTACCACAAAAAAGTAGAACTAGGTAGTTACTAACTGTTAAAGTTTAATAAACTTTTCTATGCTTGACGGTATCATAAAGAATGTCATAGCTGGCTGGAGCCGCAATGGTCTTTCGCTGTTTCTCATGGCTTCATAGATGTGTATCTAACATAACTCAGATATTCTTGTTTTCATATTTTATTGACCAGCATAATCATTTATCCTTATTTGCATGAGTTCAATGTTAACAGTTTATTTTCAAAAGTAGGCAGATCTTTAATACCTACCAGCGCGCTTCGTTTCTGTACATTGCACAGATCGCTTCTCTGACTCTGAAGAGGATTGTTAATAGACAGCAAGCTCCCAACTTTAAGGCTGCTTTTCCACTACGCGGTTAGTCGCGGGCGACCGCAGTTGCTAGCGGCTAGTTTTGTAGCGACTGTTGTAGCGGCTGCGCGCGCGGCTCTATTGCACAAACCAGCTCATTTTCAAAATGGATGTCGAAGAAATAAATGATGTTAACAAAAAGAAAACGAAAATATAGATTTGGATACATCCTTTGTTTTCTGCATTGATATCGGAGCTTACGGAAAATGCAGTGTCGCATTTATATTTTGATATAGTATATACTATAAAAAGAACACACCAATACGTTATGTTTTCGTCGGTGATGATCCTTCCTAACTAACTGATAAAGTTTTGCGTCCGTTAAAAGGGCGAACTTTGATAACAAAAAAGAGTTTTTTAACTGTAGGTAAGGCGATAAATTTGGTATAATTAATTAAATTAAATTGCAATAGAACGCACGCTCCGGTGGCAATTTCCCCTCTTCCTGCATCCACCTACATTCGCACTCTACATATTTTAACTTTATATTCTTTCAACTTTTTGGTAAATTATTCATCATTTCTCTTGCTAACTTATTTCAATCCCTGACACCCTTACCTAAAGAAGAGAATCTTCCTACAACCTTGTGCCTGAAATCGAGTCCCAGCTTGTGGTCATGGTCATCTTTTCCCTTCCATGCATTACTTTTCATTCTTACACCCATATCTATCCATGTCTCCTCACCAATATACGAGTAGTACACACCCATGACTCTCTTCACCTTCATCCTGTCTTGCAATTAATCCCATTCCATTTCTTTTAAATGGCGTATATTTCACAGAGCTTTAAACGCAAACATAGATTTTTCTATAGATAGCGTAAGCTACGTGTATTTTGCGTAATTTTGTGCGTGAAAGGCGGTCAGTCGCGCGCGGTTAGTCGCGCAGTGTGAATGGCGCAGTAAGTTTACATTGCTATTGAGTCGCGCGCGGCTGCTCCGAATCGCGTGTACTTTTGCAGTAGCGACGACTGCCAAGTCGCGGTCGCGTCAATGGGCATGGTCAATGCCATAACTAAATAAATAACAATCGCAAGAGGCCTAAGAGTGCTCAATGTAACTAGTCCCAGATCTGCTAGTTACAATGTTCCATATAAAATCGCTAGAAAGTTTGTTTATCAAGTGGTTATAAGAAACTGGACTGAGTTGTCTTGGGTGGATGATCTCTCCAACTAAACAGCAGCTTTACATTAATAGCACAGAAAGCTGACACCTACCCACGAAGACTGAAAAATCTACGAGGGAGCTGAAAAACGAAGCCAAAAAACAGGCAAACCTTTCTATCTTTGTGTTTAACTCTTTTATGATATGCAGGATGTTGCCAATAAATGAAAAGTTCTGTCTTATAATCTTTTATGTTTAAAAGTCAGTTGTATCATTCATGTTTACGAACTGAGAGTGATTCTTTGTGCTAGAGTGGAAAGTGTTGGAACCATGCAAACATTAGATTTGAGTAGTTCTGTAAACGGCCTAAATCTGATGATCAGGCTGCGCAGTGGAACGATACTGAATTTGACCTTACACTCATCGCACTTTTCGCTGTCCAGAATAGCACCGCTTTAGTGCCATGAGTCTAGTTACTCAGTCTTCATATAGTACGTAACTACATCAGCTGACTATTAACAGAATGTGGGTTAAAGAGTAATTAATCACTGTAAAATAACAACTCGTTACTAACGTGAAAACCAGTCATTGATTTAGGATTGCGAAGCATAGATCCTGTGCAAGAAAAAGCTTAGCAGAATACTTCTGGCAAGACAGTATAGGACCATCAAATAGATGGCAGACAGCAGGGAAAAGTAGTTGCACGTTGACTCTGGAATTCTTCGAGCCATCACCGAATGGAACGTAGGAATGGGCAAAATATATCGATGTATCGATATATCGATATTTTTTCTAAATATAATCGATATTTATCGCCGATATTTTTATTTCGATATATCGATATTGTTTTTAGGTGTATCGATTTTAAGCACCAATTCGATATTTTTTCTACTAACGCAATTCAGTATCCAATTTAATCGTTTATGTATATAGGAAAAATATACATACATATCCAATCTTCTGAAAGTGTCTTAAAAAGTGAATTCGTCGAAATATAACAGCTTCATCAGCGGTGCAGAGGTTAAAAAAAGCTGTTAAATTTTAACAACTTTGACACAAGCTGTTAGCACCAGATGGAACTCCTGCTTTAATATGTTAGAACGATTTGTCAGACTCTCTGCAATTGTAGCTAAAATCTTAGCTACAAAAAGTCAGTCAAATATAAACATACCTGATATGGTTGCAACTTCACAGCTTAATGTAATACATGTCCTTATTGTCCTTCTTGGTCCTTTCAAAGAAGCCACTGAAGAGGTTAGTTTTACAAATTATGTGACTGGTAGCTTAGCCATTCCTGTTACAAATCTGATTCGACAAGTAACGGAACAAGGTACTCCTTCGACCACTTTAGGATTCACGGTAAAAGAGACTTTACTCCAAAGAATTCAAGAGAAATTAAGTCCTTTAGAAGAAATAGCTTCTTTACAGCAGCTACCATTTTGGACCCTCGTTTCAAACGTATATACTTTTCTTCTCCAATCGGTGTGTCAAATGCGATTTCTACAATAAGTATTGATATTCGCTTGGAACTTAGACGACGAGGACAACGTTCTCCAGAAGTAAGATCTACAGCAGCAACACAAGATATCGCAGATAAAACATCAATTTGGTCCACACATGAAAAGCTATTATCCCTTAGCACTACTGTTATGCAAGACGTTCCAAGCTCTGGCTCAGTTCCTAATGAGCTTAAGCAATATCTGGACCAACCATTAATAGACAGAAAATCAGACCCAGTAAAGTTTTGGGTGAATTGCCAGCGCTCCAAGCCAGTGCTTTCGGAAATCGCGCTGAAATACCTTATATGTCAAGCTTCTTCTGTGTCGATCCGAAAGAGTGGCTTCTGCAGTCAACATAGCTGTACCGAACAACAGGAGTAGATTGACGGGGGAACACATAAAATAGAAAGTCCTTTTGATATCCATATCAGACGAATACTGGTATTGATTGACTGAAAAAAATAATAGATAAAAGTTTGTATATTCTACCAGAGTCTTTAATTTTCAGTATTTTCTTAAATATGTTGATGTATTTTATGATTTTTTAAAGATAATTACTCCCTTTAGCCAAAAGTATCGAAATATCGATATATCAATATTTTTTCCCCGATATATATCGATAGTGTTTGTTAATATTGTTTCGATATTTATCGATATATTTTTTTAAATGCCCATCCCTAATGGAACGACTTAAAAACCTCACTGTACAATAATAAGTCATCTAAAAAGCAAAACCAGTCCCTTGTAGAGAATATTATGCTATGAAGCTGCTTACTCAGAAACTAAGTGAGAAGCTTTACACTAACGGTTGTGAGAAGTTATCGGAATAACGAATACGCAGTCAGTGATCTCATCCATCTCTGTTGATAAGATGAGAATTAGGCGATCCGCTAAGCTAGAAGATTAGATTCATTGCCGAAGTAAATAATGATTTCATATTAAAATGTTCGCTTACATCCAAATAAAAATAACCTTCAAAAAGCATGACATCGTAGTCAAATAATTCCTTAAACAAAAATGTGTTAGGCATGTTCGACCATTTAACAAATATTTCCTGTAGAAATTTTAAATGATCGATGACAATAATTTGAAGCCTTATCTCAGTATATTTATGATGAATCTGTGGAGTACAGTGCTATGATATGAAAAATATGTTAACTATACTGAAGAGTATAAAGAAACGTCGAAGGAATATAACATCTGTGCACTTTAAGCTTATAACTAATGCAGTCGAGATTGAATTTTGATTTCGTAGGCTTCACAAATTATTTGCGAGATCAATTTTCAAATGATCGTACAGTGTAATCAGAATATCTGGATCTGGGATGATCACTCTAGCTGTTTTAGATCCGGCGTTGAAACGTATTCGACTGAGTGTTGTGGTGCAATGGGACGCATGTAAACTACAACCAGTATGATTTTGTGTCTGGTCTGCAATCACGCTAAGAATGCTGAAATCGAATGTCACGTGGGTGTTACAAAAACTACTACCAAACATCTAGACGTACACGTGAGAGTAAAATAAAGCGACCTGTTTTATACTCTTTATTGATATTATTTAGAACGCTAACAAAAAAAAGTAACATAATATAACGAAAGGAGATGTCAGTGAAACTTCTGCTATCAGCTGCGCTTTGAGCACTAAAAATTAGATTCCGTAACTGACTTTATTTAGTATAGAAGTGAGTAATAATAGATGCAGTTCCAACTTCACTACTTAAACATAGTTATTTAACCTGAGAGGCAAACAATGCGTGATGTGTATTTTTCCGCAATGCATACATAGATGAGGTAATTAGACCCATAGTTACTTCCGACAATTAACAATTAAGTAGTTAGTTCCACTAGAGTCTGAAAAAATTCTATTGTTCTATCCGAGTAAACATACCGTCATTATACCTGCTTTTGAGATTAGGTATTTTGAATTTTCTATGTTCGTGATAAATGATTATTTTCTTGCTGATAGTATCTCACAGTTATAAGATATGGAATTTAGACAAGTTGGCTGAGTGTGGTGGGTGAGTGATTAACGCTCTGGACTCGCATTCGGGAGGACGGCGGTTCGAATCCCCGTCCGGGCATCCAGATTTGGGTTTTCCATGGTTACCCCAACTCACTCCAGGCGAATGCCGGGATGAATTTTTCAAAAATGCCATGGCCGAATTCCTTCACGTTCCTTGTCCCCAGTCCCACCCCCTCTAATTACCTCGACGTCGACGAGGCGTAAAACCATAAGTAAAAAAAAAAATAGTATACAAGTTGGAATATTTTCAGAGAAAACTATTTCACTATTACACATTCTCTCGTTGCTGAAATGAAGCTTGCACTATTTTGAATTTCTGTGGCCTGTACATTGAAAGCGCTGGAAATATAGGAAACGATTTTTTGGAGAAGGTATGGGTGCCAGAGTCTTCTAGTGGTTGGTGATATTATTTGAAATTTGTCTGACCATGCTGGGACACAATTAGATGAACGAAATATAGCTAAAAGCTGAGTCTCACGCGAAAGCTGTAGAAGTTCTCAATGCAAAAAAAAAAAAAAAAAAAAAAAGCAACAAGAAGAAGGTATCAGATCGCCGGTAAGTGATATCACACATTTTGTTTAGGAAATTTCCTTTCGGCTTTATGTCTTTTGTACATCCATATACATGATTCAAAGAAGCCATGTGAAACCAAGAATGCGTGGCTGGTCGGAAATTTTAATGCACCATTCCCGAGTACTTTCCAGCGAAGGCTGTAAGATAGTACTCTGTTCTGCAACAGTAGGTCTTATATTACCAGCCAGTGTGGCTTAGTGCACTGGATCGGGGAGATACAACGGACCGGGCACGAGCCCAGGAACCGACGTAACAACCGTCCTGACTGCGGTTTTCAGGTAATTTTTCGCAGTCATCGAGTGTCTGGAATGTCCCTAATCTGCTTATCATAAACTACACGTTTGACAAACAAAAAGTACAACTATAAATTAGTTAACTACAACTAGTACAACTAGAACTTAGTTAACATTTCACTTCATTGATTAGTATGCGATAGGGCCTGGCAGTAGGTATAAAATTCTTGGCATCAGCAAGGACGTGTTCCAAATTTGATTTCGCCAATGATGAGTAAAAATTCATCAAAGGCAGCCGACCCCTTTTGTTTGTAAAAGTTTCTCAAGAAGAAGAACAGTAGATTTGTTTTTATCGGTTGTGTTTGATTATGAAAGGAACATCATAACCGTAATGTTTGCTTTTAGAATTTTCACCTATAATAAAGTCGGTAGAATGTTCCACGCAATTGTGAAAACTCTTAAAAATAAAATAGCAAGTTTGGTATTTTTTATATACATCACAGATGTTATGTAGTGCTTTTTAACTAACGCAGTTACTGTGAGGTAATAGATAACGCGTGTTGGTGTTTGTCACTGAGCTGAGCTGAGCTGCTGTGGTTGAGATGTTTAGGACTCTATCCAGTGTGCCGCTGGCCGACGACAAAGCGCGGCAGTCGATACGCCCTCCAACTCACTCTGCGGAACGCCGGAAGTTGATCAAGGCAGTCACGTGGAGCCCGCCACGGCCTCCTCCTACAGAAATCACTCACGTCCCTACAGCGCTCGCCCGCTCCCGCCCGGCTAGTTACAACCACAAGGGACTGATAGAGACTCAGTGTGCAGGATTAGCTCAGAGTCTGATAAATAACAAGCATCAGCGATAACGTTCACTAGTCCTCTTACATCTAGAGCTGAGTTTCTCTCAATCTTTCTTAACCCGACGACCACTAAAATGGCAAATATGATTCTACGGATCACTTACTTATATGAACCTAATATTTCATCTATAGGCCTATGTATACTATTAACCAACTATACCAATTGTTATAACCTCGAACCGCGGTCCCTTAAGACCTACACCTACGATAAGACCACCATCCCCCGAAATTATCACTAACTTAATCGTTAGAAGAATGCCACTCTCTCTGATGACAACAGGAAACGTATTTTATTATAGCAACAGTTCAGTCACATCCTCATATCCTGCAACTACCAGATTTTTTCTGGTTGTTGAAATATTCATACCTTTTACAAAATTTGGTATGTAGGCATACGGCGTATATTCTACTTAAGACATACACAGTACTAATATTGTATCCACATTATGTTTACATTTTTTGTTGTGTTATCGTTAACTGAATTAAATTTTTAATATTCTGCGGCAGACCGGATGCACCATCATCACGGACCACACCTGGTCCGAGGATTACAGGTTAACAAACACCGATCTATACTTTTTTTTAAAGATCTTTTCACCCCGACGACGTGATTGGATGCAGGTAAAGACTGAAGGAATCCGGCCACGTAACTTTGCAGGAAGCATGCCGACATTCGCACAGAGTTGTTTCCAAGACATCGTGGAAAAGAGAAATCACCTTGGCCGGTCGAGGATTCGAACCCGCGTCTTCCCAAATATAGTGCCTACGTGCTAACGTTCGCCCATCATGCTTGGTAGGCCTTAATACAAGGAAAGGTAGGGAAAGGCCACATGGCTAAACCCCAACTGAGTTTTAATGGCAGTACTAAGGAAATATTACGAGCACAGGTTGTTAAAACAAGTATTTCATCTCATCAACTTACGTTCAGACCTCGCAATTCGAAGCAAATGTTAATATTTTCCATTGGCTCAGCATTATTGTGTAGGAATATTACCACTTTAAAAACTCAAGATGCAAAAATCTGGAGGATATTTGCAAATAAATAAGTAGTGTCGGACAGATGTATAAAGATACTCAGCTAGTACTATCCCAGTAACATACTGGTTAGAAGTGTCAATTTTATTTACTACAAGACTAAACAGCGGATAACGGAGTCTTCTGTACTTTTTAAAGACCTAATCAGTTAATAACTTGACGACAGACAGTAGATAAAGCGGGATACTGTACAAGATTCTTTAAACATTTATACAGTTTTTTGGTAATTGTGGAATTAATATAATATATTTTTATTATAATGATGATAATGATTACAAAAAAATCAGGTTAAGAAGAAACTCTAGTTGACTTGGAAACAACTGCGTACAGCATAAAAAAAAGCCGATAGTTTTATGTAAAGATTGACTTATAAATATCATTTTAAAAAGGAAAAACATACTTTTTGCTAGGAAACGCTTGTTAAAATGCAAAAGAAGCAACTCACGCATTGGAAGGGAATACACTGTCTTAGAAATTAACTGCCGAATGTCAGGCGAATATAGTAAAAATTAATGGACTTGAGGATATAGACATCTAAATCATCTTGTATCAATGTTTCAGCAGAGTATACACTTGAGGATGATAGTGTCTCCACGTTGCATGAATGATTCGGTTTTGTTATTTGAAAATACATATCAATGATCAGTTAAAATCTAGTACGAATAAAAAAGGACAATACTAGTACTAACTTTCAATGACTCTTCACATACGTCTGTAAAACGAATGAACTGAAGACACAGTAGCCAAAACTGACGAGTTTTCAGAGCTTTCAGTTCACTCATTTTCGAATTAAATCTGAGATATTGTTTGAAGGTCTCTTTTGAAAACTGTCATTGTGGGTATTATTTTAAAGCATGATGGATCAGTTGATTTGTTAGTGGAGGCAGCAATTGAGGTAAGAAATTGTAGAAGAAGACAAAGATCAGAATGTATTAAGCAGGTGATTGGACGATAGGGTTTGTGGTAGATATGTTCACGCAAAGAGATTAGCGTCTGATAGGAAGACATCGAGTATTTCATAAAACCAGCTGAGGAACCAATGACAACAGAAAAATAAATTTGTCTAATTTTTACTGTTATAATACCTTACACAACAATGTTATGTAAATAGATTTGTGTCACAGACATAAAAAAGATAAAAAATAAGGTTAAGATCGTGGTCATGCGTAGCCCATTAACACTATAAGAGAAAACTGCAGGAATATTTCCATAAGAGCATACATCATAGTAATAATTTACATAGGAACCCGAGAAGTAGCCTGAGAAATATTAACATTTTATAACGAAAACCACAGACAAATCTATTTTTAATGTTACATCTATTTACATTGACATTTTCAGATCAAATAGGCAATATTAACTCAAAAGGTGTCTTTAGATTGTACAGAAGTACTTCACTTTCCTTTCAGTATTACTAGAAAAGTCTGTTTTTGACACTGTCTGTTTATGAAAGTACCACAATTTCATCGTCATCAAACATAAAAACTATTTTTTGTTTTGAAGTCACACAATACGTGGCTATAATAACAGTATAAACTATAGCCCTAAATGAAACATAACATACGGTATGCGTTACAATGTCTACCAACGGTCAGAGAAATTAAAACCAACAGTATTTCACATTTAATGTCACAAAAATAAACAACTGGAAAATTATACATTTCCGAACAAAGAATTAAACCAAAAGACATTTCATTAAGTTTCGTTGTACATTACGGAATTCCACTATCGAGTGCAAAATAAAGATTAGCCTCACTCTGTTGTAGTACTGGGTAACTCTTAACCGCAGTTATTATTATTTATTATTAATTTTAATCGCGATGGAACTAACACTCCGGTGGCAATTCCTCCAGTCATCCATTTACCCCTTTTTTATATACATTTTTTTTTAAATTTCTTTTATAATTGGAATGTTTCATTCTTCCCCAATTTGCTATTATGACTTACAAATTTTAATTCTAAATTCCTTAAGCGTTTTTGGTAAATTATTCATCACCTCACTTGGTAATTTGTTCCAATCCCTAACACCCTTACCAACAAAAGAAAATTTTTCCCACTCCCTTATGCATGAAATCGAGTATAAGCTTGTGTTCATGGTCACCTTTCCCCTTGCATGAACCATTCCTAATTCTTTGACCAATATCCCTCCAAGCTTCATCTCCAACATATGCACCGTACATTCCCAGCACTCTATTCACCATCCTCCTTTCCTCTAATGAGTCCACGTCCAGCTCCCTTTGATGGATTTGGAAGAAATTATTGCATTTCCAGAATTATGAATCAACACATTACCTTACAGAACTACCACTAGCTACACCCGCCAGTGTTATGATTTTTTATTTCGACTGAGGTCGGAACAGACTTTTGTCCTATCCATGAAGAGGGAGGAAGTAAGCAAATATTTCAGATAACAGAAACAGAATTTCGCGTTCTAAATCATGTGACAGTTGATGGCTGCAGTTATAATATTTATTTCAGACTACTGGCTCACAGCTTGTAGCCGCCTAACACATTTTTATAACAACTTCAATGGAGTTTCCGTAATCAATTCTCGTTTGGTGTTGTTCACGGAATTTGCAGCTGAAATCGCCATAATCTGTTTTACACGAAGTGAGGAGGAAAATAATTGCAAGTGATTAATGGGGGAATATGATTAAATCCTCCTGGTCAGTTTCCGATAGTTTCCATTATTTGTGATTATGGAAGAAATTATTGAATGTCAGTATAATACAAATGTGAGACAGCATCATCACACTGCTGTTAATAATAACATCACATTATCAGTTTCCATTTGTTATTATACTTTCAAACTGCAAGCTCTATCCACTCTGATTTTTGAAGGCCTAGGATACTGAAAGAGGGAAGTAGATTTCAAAACCGAGCTAGGTAAAACAACACTTAAAGAGATGAAGATCTAACGAATGCTAAAGTTAACTGCTATTTGATATGTACTGTGCACAAGCAGATAGACAGTCATCCATATTCATGTTGATTTCCTAAACTGTTTAGTGGTATTGCGAAACTGAGGTTTCAGACAGTGCTACATCGACATATTTTCCTTATGACAATGATTTACCTGTGTTGAAATTACAATGCCAACAATTATCACTCTGAGAGTTATTCTTTAATTACATCGTGCTTCTGGAAAGAAGGCGCTTAGTGTCAGAGCTACTGTTTCCAGCAACAAACGATTATCAGTTTTACAATTATTTAATTCACTCGAACCTCCGTCGTTTGTGTGGTTACTGGTAGTAGTAATGGTCTGCATTCAAGCCACTGTGGTTGTGGTACTGTTCAAACGAGGGGTGTACATGAGCTTCGTTTGTGAATGATGCTACTTCAAGCCTCAAATTGGGGTGAAACTGGAGGGGATTTTAATGTACCCTTGTGAAACCAATACAAATCAATTCGAGGCAACCGTTACCAACCGTTCCCCACTACTGAATTTCACGTAATGTTAGCAGCTGAGTTACCTCCTAAAAGAACTAAAAATGGAAAATAAACAGCATTACTCCAATTATAAACGAGTATACAAAAATAATATAAAGTTGAGGAAAGGTCAGGAAATTCTTACATGCGAAGTGATGTGTAATTAATCTCTTAATACTCAAAATTTTATCACTCATTCTTCTGACGAAGAAAACCAAAAACTAATTCGGAGTACCTATAAAAACATTGGATTCTCAACCTTAAACCCATGATAAAATTATCTCCGGATTTTGATTTATGAATAATTTCTAGATTTTACCAGAAAAGTGATGATATATTAACCAGAAAAGGTATTTTCTTTTCGTTCGAAATGAATTTGATATACATGTTTTAGAAATAGTTAAGTATGTAGAAATCGGAAGGGTATAAATTAAATGAAGAAGAAATACTTATATTAAACCAACGCGTAACATATGGCATTGCATGGTGAATTAACTATAGTTAACAGTATTGTGCAACAAACGAACAAATCCATCAAGAAAAAGGCATATTGCTCACATTTGAAGTAGTTTCAAGAAAAATGCCAGAAATCGCTCTAATTAACACAAAAATAAATTCAAACTGGTGACAAAATAGTTTATTAACAAAAATCTCTACTCAAAACAGAGAAAAAAAATGTGATATCGGGGACAGGGTGTTTAATCTACTAGCACTAAAGCACTCTAACTTTATTCCTCATCCCAAAATTTAAATTTATGAAACTAGATCATTAGTTGCAGCCCGATAGGTCAGTAATTACGTATTGATTATCAGGAGACGATTCAAACCTATTTCGGATGTTCGGCCTTAGTTCGTTCTATTTCGGCTGCACTGAGGAGGTCAAGATTTAAGATATTTCTAGGAAGCTAGGACGAAATTTAAATAAGGGATATATTGACTTCCGAAGATATTTCATGAGTGGGTCAGAACTTGAGACGGAAATCATGTTTCTTATATTTACACATTTATGCTATATTATTTCTGACGTTTACACTCACAGCACAAAATCATTTGGATATTTCTGCCACATTTTTTAAATCCAGCAGATACAGACTTCGGATTCCATATATCAGAATTAAACCCAGGGTAATTAATAATAATAAAAAATAATCATACAGTCATTAAAAACGACAGAGTTATGCAGAGTGATGCGAAAATTTTCTAGAGAATGATTTCAGTATGCTTTTACTTTTTTCTCTCTGTTTTTTAATATTTCAGGTAAGAAAGTGTATCTTTCACACTTCGCTTTACTAGGTAAAGAATACGACAGAGTAAAAGAACAGAATACAGGCCGTATAGCTACACTACTTCCCAGTATAACCGTAGTACGCCGGATGATGCAATCTGCCTTGCAGTGTGAACGTTTCAGGAATCCTTAAAAAAAATTTTAGGTAAATTAGTAACGCCACCATGACGTAAATTCAGTACGGAATATTCGAAGTACAGTGGCTATCGTTCTATTTGCATTACAATATCAGAAACAGGCGAGTTTACATGGCAATGTGAAAGGGCGACCCGAACGATAGATGTACCAATTAGGTGACAAAGTTTCAATTTGCATCGCAAAACGCCTATGACATGGCTGCAAATACGCACTAGTTCCTTTGAACGCTTTCTACTTTCAGTTTTGGAGCAAACACAACTTTCTGAAACAATCGTCTGTAGAAATATACCAGCCCCAATTTCCGGAATTATTTGCACCACGTCCTTATTGGTTTTTTTTTTTTAAATAGATTGAACAACTGACGGAAGTTTCGAAGTTGGTATGCAGCAAGTGAGCGGTACTCACCTCTTCCTCGCCGGCGACGGTGCTGACGGAGTCCATGCTCTGCGAGAGCTGTCCCTGGTTGTCGACGAGCCCGCCGCCGCCGCCGGCCGTGCCCGCCGCGCCTCCGCCCCCGCCGCCGCCCCCAGCGCCGCCCCCGGCCTGCTGCTGCTGCTGCGCCGCCGCCGCTGCCGCCGCCGCCGCCGCCGCTGCCGCAGCCATGCTCATGTCGAGTCGCGGGCGCTTGACGAAGCAGACGCCGTGCACTGCAGCAGCGGGGCTCCTCTTGACGGTGGCTAGCGTCTGCACCGCCTCCACCGTGCGGCCGACCACACACACACTCCCGACACCTACCAGCAGCAGCCGTCTGGCCACCGCCCTCAGTCGCCCTCGATCACGGTGCCTCGCTCAGCCGGTGCGGCTAGCGCGACTCGCTGCTTCGGACTGGGCGCTGCTGCGGGGGCGGATGGCCGGCGGCGGCGTGGTGGGGGGCGGCCGCTCGGGTGGAGGGGGCCGCGGAGCGGGGCGGAGCCAGTGCGTCGGACGCGGCAGACACTCGAGCACTCGGCACGCGCACTCGACAGGTCACTCGAGGTGCTGGGGAGGGAGAGGGCCGTGTACAGAGAGAGTGGAGTCGTGCGAGAGAGAGTGTGTGAGAAGTGCTGGGTTCGGATCGGCCCTGCCTCTCCGCTGTCTGCTGCCACACTGCCGCGGGGGGGCCTGGCGCACGGGCGCCGTGACGTCACGGGGTGGCGCCGCGCAGGTGGCGCCGCGCCGCGGCCGCGCGGCCAAGGAGGGGTCGACACCTGCCTGCCTCGCCGTTCCCCCGTTCGTCACGCAGCGACAGCCCCGATCGATACTTTTACCTCTGGAAACTGGTGCGCTACGGCTATCACACCTACGTTCTAAAAGATTTCTGAGCATATCCACCGCTCTCGCAACCTGTACTAAAAAGCTTGACCTAAATTACGACCTCCCATTCCGAGACTTCATGGTAAAAACTATTTGTTTATCTAAATTTCTTCACTGAAGTCAATGATGCAGGAGTTATATATTTTGGTAAAATGTCAGATAAGCATTTATATAGTTTGTTTAGCTACGTTTATACCTGTACCGGCTGTTACTACTATTTTAGTTCCACTGAAGGACGAACTTAAGTTTGTTTCAAAATACTATCTGTCACTTTTGAATATAATCGCACAACATGGATTATGTCGCTTACGTCAACATAATCGCTTGTCTTAAGGACAGTTTCTGGCAAATGTTCTATGTGAACAGGAGTTAAAATGCGACGAAAAAATAAAAATATTTTGTCATCATATCAGTAAGACTAATTTTGTGACTGAGTAACAAAAGTAAATTTTATATTGAATAGTGACATATATATATGACATATTAAAAAAAATCTAGTTCCGATAATCAAAGAACTGTTGCTACGTGAAAAATAGAGATGTAGACATGACGTCGAAAACTTGACAACGAACTCAAGAGTGGGCAAATGTAACCAATATGAAACGCTCAATCGCATACCGATATTAGTGAGGTAATCAAACAAAATGTGAAAGCACGCTCTCATCACGAAAAATTTTCCATCTATTTAATAACTGCAACGATGTTATTAAAGGAAACACCTTAACAGCCAGCACAAAATTCTGTTTCCTTCTGTCACTGTGAAATTAATGTGAATTATTAGTGATGATATTAATCGCATGATATAAATGAGAAACAGAAAGATACAGAAACTAATATCAAGTCACTCAATTCGAGTCAGTTCAAGGAGTCAAATTCAACTACTTTAACGGGATTCACTGAAAATCCGCATTATTGGTAATAGATGGTGATATTCTAGGCCTTGTGCTAGTTTGTTTCTATACTTTTATGGATTGAAAGCATGTCCTCACCGCAAAACCTTTTATCCAGTTGTTTTGGCTGATCGTACGCAGGGATGTGCAAAGGCGTGTCAGAATCCTGATGACGGATTTTAGGCCATTTTCTCGCTGTTGCACGAGTGAATGCTTGCGTGATCTCTGCTTTGTGCTTTATAAACAGACTAAGTCAAAACACAATTGCCAAAAGTTTACACGTTTCACAGATAGGTGGCAACTCTCACAATCTTCCCGTGTCTTAGATCCTCCTTAATTTATAGGACGAAACCAAGAAAAAAACACTTGAGGTGTCTTTATTAACAAAACTAAAAAATTGCAAGGATTTTAACATTGCTCACCGTACTGCACTAAAGGGAAGGCAAGACCAAATGGATTTTTTGGACTAATGTGACATTGCGTACTCAGAAAGAACCAGAAATGTTTATTGATCTGCATCTAACATATAAAACTGGTTCGCCCGAAACATTATACTAGCATTTGGAGATTGAGATCATTCAAGACTGTCTGTGGTAAGGGAGAGAGATTTACTCCTGTCATTCTGGCTGGGCACATTGGACAGGTGGTAGGAAAAGGTTTCAAAGTTCTGCACTTGTGGGAGAAAGTGATGAGGGGATGTACGTGAGAAGTAAAGGAATTGGGTTACAAAACATTGGTGAGACCATTGCTCGAATATGGTAGTGTAGTATGGGACCCTCATTTTACGTATCAAATACAGGAGTTGGAGAGGGTGCAAAGAAGGGCTGCTAGATTTGTTTCTGAAAATTATCGCAGAATGCAATCAGTGACTGATATGATAAAGGAGCTGAAATGGGATTCATTGCAAGACAGGAGGAGGATGAGGAGGGTCATGGGAGTGTACAGGGCATATACTGGCGATGAGGCATTGAAAGATATTGCAATAGGTAGGAAAAGTAATGCATGGAAGGGAAAAAATTACCATGACCACAAGCTGGCACTCGATTTCAGGAACAAGGGTGTGGGAAGATTCTCTTTTTTAGGTAAGGGTGTCAGGGATTGGAATGAGTTACCAAGAGAAATGATGAATAATTTACCGAAAACTTTGAAATAATTTAAAGATAAAATTTGTAGAGGTCAAATGTAGGTGGGTGCATAGGGGGAAGATGGGTGTGTAGGGAAATTGCCACCGGAGCCTGTGCTCCGTTGCAATTAAATTTAATTTATTTCTGTTCATGTGAAGTGTGTTTTTAAGGGGACATCAGCGATCATTCCAGACTTGCCTAGATACTCACAGAAATTGGTATAAATTCGGTAATTAGGGGCTTCTGTTTATATCAGACAGGATTTGAAGTCTTCTGAAATCCAGATTGGAGGACCCTTTTCTAGACTCTCATACTCTCTATCACTTAGGGATCACTATACGGTAGCCAGTATTGCGATTCTAATGATTATTGGCTAAATAAATGTTCCCTCCACTAACAAACTAACCAATCTTTTAGGGCTAGTTCGGACTAGAGTGGTAATTTAGTCGAGTGGCGAGTATTTAAGTAGCTAAAATACTAGCTACTGCGCAACGGTCGAGTGGTATTTAGCCACATGTACAGGCTGCAATGCAATAAAGTAAATGAGCTTATAAAGCTTAGGTTAACGGCTATTTTAAAAGAGGTGCATGAAGAAATTTGTATGATAAAGAAAAAATTCAATGGGTACAAAAATGGATTAATAGAAGCGATAAAGTAGGAGCTACAAGTTGTATTCTGAAGGAATTCGCGTTAGAAGATCAGAAAGAATACTTCAATAGTTTCAGAATGTCGGAAAGTTGTGTAAATTTTGTGTGAATGAAAATGCAGTCGCAAATTCAGCGTGAAGATACCCATTTAAGAAGTACAATTCCGGCAATTACAAAATTGCACTCAGTTCTCAACTTTGTTGTCACCGGATGTAGTTTAAGGACGCACACACATATATTTATACTCGGAAAATTAACTATTTCCTAATGCATCACAATGTGAAGGAATCTATGAAACATTAAAGTAACTGAAGTAATATTTCGTAGGGATGCCTCCAGTAAACTGAACTATTCTATTGAAAGAATGTAAACTGTTTCTGTCTCTGCGCCTGACTTTTGGACTCCTTTATTTTTAACTCCTGCGAGTAGATCGCTCTAGAAAGATTGCAATTAATGTGCCTTTTGCCTGTTATGATTTATATGATTTCCGACTTATATGGCTTTGAATAAAGTAAACTCTTTTGCAAGCGTTTTCAATCCCTCTTTAAAGATTTTGAAGCTAAATGGCCACTTTGCTCGACGATGTTGGGCAAAGAGGCCATTTGGATATTTTTTGAAAAATTAATAATTGTACGCACTAAAGTTAATCCTAGTGTGTGATAGGAAAGTTGGAGTATACAATCACTAATCTTGATGCCTAGAGGTTGATAGTCATTGTCAGTGAGTTGAAGCCACCATCGAACCTTAGCTTGGCCACTTTGCCCGGCTCTCCCCTACCTACAGCGCAACATTTGTTGGGTAACAAAAGAACTGAATCAATTTATCATATGAATCACTAATAGCAGAAAGGCAATATGTCTACATTTCTAACTTCTACAATACAACTTCGAATATGATAGTATTTTTTAGTTTATATTTTATTGCCATGTAACCAGGCAACCTTTCATTATATCCGCTTTAAAAAGTTTCGAACTACGCATCAGAAAGCTGTGAGAATTTTTTTTTGTGTCATGGGCATGTTTCCTTTCTGCAGTAAACAGGATTTTGAACAGAAACTGTATGGGGAAAAATTAAAAAAAAATCAAATTTCAATAAAAACTCATTTATTACTACAGAGATAAATTAATAATTACTCCATCATCTTTTCAGGTATGTAAACCAAAGTTTTCCTTATGTCGTCCCTCTTTTTTTTTTAGAATTTATAGGCACAATGTTAGTATAGGCTTTCTTGGTATGTAATTCAAATTGATTAACTGTGTTTCGAAGCTTAAAATTATCCATGTGCTGCAGTCAATGAAATGATCTGATCATTTCAATTATTGAAAACTTGTTGGGGTTGTTTGAGGCGTTCTGTATAAGTGTAACAACTTCATTCTTTGTGTAATACCTTTCTTATTTCCGCAGCTTTCTTTTAATAATATCAAAATCCCCGTCACTGGGCATAAAAGAGTTCCTTCTAATGCAGAAAAAAAGTTTAATGTAACCAAATCTCTTTATCTCACACAGTTGCATCTTCATCTTGCGGTCTGGTGGCTCAGTGGTTAAGGCGTCTGACAGGAGATCGAAAGGTCCCCAGTTCGAATCCCTGTCTCAGCGGGGATTTTCATAGGCACTTAACCCGGCCTTCACCTCTGGCACAGCTTGCTGTGTAATGTGAAGTGCGCCAGAACGCTTCCGTGGTTCGGATTCCACGTTGAACTGTAGGTCCCCTGTGCCCGGCAGGATTGCCGGGCTATGTTAAGGCGGCTACGACAGGAACGGAAAGTGCAGCCAGTAGAAACCATGTCATCAGGTCATTACGACCACACGAAATTATTATTACATTCATTCTCACTATAGTATTGTTTTTATTTTAGCCCGAAATATATAACGTTCTTACATCTTTTTCAATGATATTTTCTATGTATTTATTTAGCATAGTACAGTCTTTATTTTCCCCCTTGCTCCCTACCCCTTCTGGCACCGCGTAACACCACTAATACCGTTTAGTACAGACAGGAAACTTGTTCAGGACGAGTTTGCTATCTGCAGGAAACGGAAAATTAAAGAAGTTGCGACGCCTATTCTATTGGGCTGACAAGTGTCCTTTCTGCAGTAATCGATGCATCATGTATTCGGGAACAGTTATAGTGAAAAAAGATATTTTCGAAAAAAACGTGGACTTCTTGCCTTCCTGCAGTTAGCAATTCATATATGTATTTCACTCTTTTAGTAACTTTCTTGTGATGCAGCCACAATAAGTATCTCATTAGTTACTTTATTTAAGACAATGTAATGTAAATGAAACGCGTAGGAAGATAATGATTACTTCAAACACAAGTTTGTTATTATTATTATTTTGCGAATTCTCCAAATAAATGGAAGACGGTAAGCAAATGACCGAATAAAGTTTACTTCGAGTTCTTCTTATTGTTCCAATAGGCTTTCATTGCCGGCCTCGGTAGCGTAGGGGCTAGAGCACTAGCTCCGCGTGCCGAAGGTCGCCGGTTCGAATCCGGCCGCGGGCATGGATGTTATGTGTCTGTGTGAATGTCCTGTTCGTCCTGTGGTGTCTATACTTAGAAATCATAACATACTGGAGGAACTATGTCACTGGATTAAATATCATAAACACATCGAGCTGGCTGAATGGCTTAGTTGCCAAAAGCCACAAAAAAAAAAAAAAAAAAAAAAATAGGCTTTCATTCTTTCCGAGAAAGCTTGTTTGCGTTCTTCCGACCACTTTCGTCTATATTGTTTTTGTTTTGGTTACTCAGTTATAACTTCCCATTTGTCTACTTTGTGTCTGAAGGTGTCTCTTTCTAAGATGTCTGTTGCTCCTATGCTTGCAGTTTTAAGATCCTTCCGAATTTCATTCAGCCAAGGTGTTGGATTTTTAAGTGAACTTACATAATTTATTATTAACACTTTATATGAGAAACTTAAAAGAAACTACGTTCAAGATATTGATCGGTTGATCAAACAGTAAATGTAAAGTGTAACAGCCCTCAAACCTAAACTTTAACTGGAATTGTATTTTATGAATCATTTGTAACTAGCTAGAGTGTGATTGAAAATAGTTTTGTATATTTGTATTGTATTTTATTGTAAATGAGTGTAAATGGACTTTGATGAAAAGAAATTATTTAAATACCATTAAATATGTTTAAGAACAGAACTATGCCAGAGAATTGCTTAAATGTTTGTAATTGTAAGTATTAAGGTGAACTACAAAGTTTAAAGGATGATTTACCACAGTTAAAAATTATTTATGTGGATAATTTTGTCTTTCAGTATTTTTAATTTTCATTTCTAAGCATTTTGTAATGATTGTAAATAATTATGAATTAATTATGATTGTTTTTAATATGTGTTCAATTGTTTCAGTATTGTTAATGTTCGAGTAATATCTATTGGAAGCCTTTGTTGTGTTATAGAAGTTTCGATAGAACTTATATAATGCGATCAGCAGGGACTAAGAGTTAGCTTTCGACAGACAGACTCAATTTACGTAGGCCAAGGACAGTTTTGAACGAACAGTTTTGGTAGTATTGTCTTTGGAAGAAGTGTCTAATGTAATCGTTGGAGTGTTGTGTTTATATGTGAACTGTATTTTGAAGTCCTATGGTTTACTAGCAATAAAAAATTAATATTTGAAACTGGGTCGTGGGCTAGTTATTTAATATAAGTAATTAAAACCATGAACAATCTAATAAAAGAGTAGAAGCCATGGGAACTTGGAAAAAAAGAAACTATCTTTTGTAGAGTATATTTTTACAAGAGTCAGAACAAGATTTGAATCGCTAAAATACTTCGTGTTTTGATAGAATGCACGTGTGTCTCACGTTCTTAAGAATTCATTCAATGTGATAACTAGCAAAATATTCTGCATTCACTGGCAGTAATGCCAGTTGTGATTATATACACTCCAGAGTACTCAAACTTCCTCTTTTTTCTGCTAGGAAGTAATAGAAAATTGTGGATGCGAAAAAGAATAAACCAAGCTGAAATGTGTTCTAGATTAGTTAGCACTGTTCTGTATTCATTTAGAAATCAAAGACAACATGACTGTAAAAAAAACAAGTATTGTTAAATTTATTCTCACTCCTCTATTTTTCTGAGAGCACTCATAGTATTATGTTACAATTTGTAGAAGTAAACTGGAGAAGAATCAATTCGGAAGGCTACTATTAACTATAGGTTTTTTTTGACTTCATAGAAAATAGCCTGCATGTAAACTGATAATGTTCTTTTTAGTGGAACTTGAAATTACAGTTACCGTTTCAATTTAAAGGATTTTATCAAAGTTGAATCCGCGCATTTTTCTTTAAAAAAATTAGAGAATCCACATAAAGCTAAATAGCTTTCATAAAGCCGTCGAGTGATAATCTGTAATGAGGATGGTTGTATGTGTGTAACGTTTATCGTAGTTTCCAGCGACTCCGCCGTTAATCTCGAGAACAATATGGTATTAAGATTAAGGCTGGTCATCAAACTAAGTAGTGCGAGGCCAGGCCACCCTAAAAGGCACCTAAGTGACCACTTCATTCCAAAATCACTTTTTAACCTGTAGTAAAGAAATTCGAGATTAATATTGCTACAGAGCGTGGTGGTGTAACGGATAGCGTTCTGGCCTCGCATTGGGGAGGACGGTGGTTCGAATCCCCGTCCGGGCATCCAGATTTGGGTTTTCCATGGTTTCCCAATTCACTCCAGGCAAATGCCGGGATGCTTCCTCAAAAAGGCCATGGCCATATTCCTTCCCATTCCTTGCCCCCCATCCTTTCCCGTCTCTAAAGACCTCGCTGTTAGAGAGACGTAAAGCAGTTAAAAAAAAATATATTGCTAGACATTTGATTTACGCAATTGTTACTGCAGCGTAATCAATGTTTACCCATACTCAATAGCTAATAAGCAACTATAAATTTCAGGCCGCGACTCTAAAACCTCTGTTGTCCCAATTTCAAAATTAAATTGGTAGAATAATTCTCAAAATGTAATTACAAACAAATAAAGGTATCACAAAATTAAACAATTTAAATTCTCTGGTAGTCAGAGGAACAGCGAACGTCTATAAAAATCTTGTTACAATTGATCTCTTTTACCAGTCTGAAATTTCTGAAACGACATACTATTGAGAATCAACTGCTATTGCTACTTGTCGCACTTTCCTGCTCTGTGCACTACAAACGACATACACGGTAACTCTTAAACGAACCTTTACCATGAGAACTTTAAATGTCAGATGGATTAATTTATCTGATATAACACGTTTCTCTAAGCCAGAAGTAATATCATCCTCGGCGGATGAAGAATAGCAACAGTACTGGCTGACACACAAAATCTTTCATATTCAGAAAAAAGGTTAACTGAGTACTTAGTATTTTGCTTCATCAGTTTCTTTGTCCGTCGCTCACCCAGCTTACTTTCTCCCTTCTCCATCGCTTCATCACCGCGTTCATTACGACCTGGGAAATTTTCTCAAGCTGTGATTAAACCCATTTCTCAATTATAGCGCTTCCAAACTTTCTGATTCATTTCCGCAACAGTTTTATCTCTCTAGGTTATTTCAGACGGACGTTTTCTTTCAGCACGGATGATATTAATCCTCAATACTAAGCAATATACTGATCGGTGAGAAAATTAATAAATATTTACGGAACGTCATTGAGTAGTCTAAAACAGATTACCCAACTGCACTTACATAAGTTTGTTGGTATCATTACGCTATTGCCTCCGCTGTAAAAGAAATTAATAATAAAAAAAATTAAATCAAAATAAGTTATCCACAACAGAATACAGAAAAAAGACCCAGATCTATTACATCAAACTATGAAACTGTTTTGTTTGAGTTACCAGTCAATTTTCACATCATAGTCGAAATCATGAATGTAGTTTGAAAATATTATTTGAATTAATTCTTAATATGATATGGAGACACCAATGGTGCAACACCGTCAGTAGAAGAAATTATATTTTCGTATGTACATATTTCGTCATTTCATCTTAAATTGACTTTCTATGGTATCTCGCAAATTGTGTATATGGAACATGAGGCGTATAAGGAAACTTAAGTCATCTACAACATATAATTCAGGAATTTAGTTCCTTTTTTATTTTATCAACACTTTTATTTAATCACCTGTCTTTGCATTCCTTTGATGTAGTCCGCCTGGTCTCCTCAACCCCTTATTTTCTCCTTGTATCCACAGATCAAATAATCTATCTCCTTCAGATGCTTTAATCTATGATTTTTCTTCAGCTTTTTTTTTTTTTTTAAAAAAAAGAAAGAAAAAACACTCTTAATTTTACACGGACCTTTTGATAGGCCCCGCAGTAGAGAGCCTGTTAGTATTATTATTATTAATTGCGACTGAGTTTATGCCCACGTCTCAATTTATCTTTCCATTACACGAGATTTTTACCCGTAGTTATTACATTTGCCACGAATACACCTTCATGACCCCTCTTGGCTCCTTTTTATTCCTATTCCATTTGTCATACCTGCTCGCCGTAGCCTTGCTGCTTCCTTAGTCCATTATTCTCTCTGCTTACGACCCTCTTCATCCTCATCCTCCTCTCCTTCGTTTTCTGGTGTGAAAGTTCTGTGCTTTTTAAGTTTATTGTTACGGAATAACTGCCCA
>JARYHS010013630.1:154731272-154781275 GCA_031002005.1 Vandiemenella viatica | reverse complement strand
AGTTTTCACTCCCTGTTCACTTACGGCATTTCACCCTGGGGAAAGTTTTTAGAATCACAGACGGTATTTAAACCTCAAAAACGTGCTTCAAGAAAGTGGATCAAACCCACGGAAGTCGTCCAGAAATCTGACAACTATCGAATCTTGTGTAAATACTTGAACATTTCAGTATGATTGCCAACATACTTAGCCATAATACTAGGAATAAATATAACACTCACAAGATTACAAGTCATTGTGAGTTTTATAGGAAGCGATAAAATTCACTGGAGCTTCATTATTTAATGTCCTGCCACAAGATATAAAATGTTATCTGGGAAAACCTAACAAATCCAAACCGAAAGAGGTTTTGCTTCGGAACCAATTTTACTCTGTGAAATAATTTTCTTTTAGGAATTTTGTAATTAAGAATGACAGAGAAAAAACTCGTGTATGAAAGAGTAAGGTGACAAAATCGTTCACAGTTACTAAAATGGTGTATGGTTTTTCGTGTGTTGAAACCTTTTACAAATGAAGCAATTACATTATCTGGAAATCACCCTACTACATAGTAACTGACGAGGTATCATATGTAGTCTATTTGCAGATTACAATGGAAATTGATTATGCTAACGGGGTTTTAAGTGGTTAATCCGCTGTGTGTTGTTGGTAATATTATTTATTTGTTAATAAATGTATGTACTGTTCCACTTCCCCGAGACTGTTCTGACATGGGACCAAAGAGAACATGTCTAATCTAGAATCTAGACTTTCGAGATCACCTTGAAACATGAGGACACTATGGACAAGAATCCGAAATTACGTTTGCTTGTGGCGAGACCCAAACTATGGTACATTTGCTGTCATGTCCTACATTCACGATCAACGTATCCCAATCAGAATTTCAAACAGCCAGTGGCAAATCAATTGCCCTGACGAAAAAACACGAAGAAGAAGAAGTGTCAAAATACCTGCTATCTGTGCATTCTGTAATCAAGTAGGATGTTTCGGTGGTCAGTAATCCTTGTCATCATGGGGATGCTGCGATTTTCTGAGTAGACCAAATATCATAGCAACATGTGTTTGCTACTTCCAAATGAAGAGGAAACTTTTCGGCGCAATGCGACTGGATTGCAACACTGGGGTCGTGTACATGGTACAACATAACCAGGTTTGACTCCTGGTCCCCGAGTACCAACCATCCTGACTGCTGTTTTAAGGGGAATAATGCTAGGACGGTCCCCAATCTTCCATTCATAAATTACACATTTAACAAACAAAAATACACCTACAGAACACAAAAAGTCAGCGCCCATATAATACATGACACTGGCTAGGGTGGGAGGGGGAGGGGAGGGGAGAGTTTGTCTGGAAAGCTAAGCTGGGCCACGTGAGGCGGACGTTCCGATCCAAGCCACATTATTTGACATAGTTAAAATAAAGTACAGAACACAACAGTGTGTGAATATTTATTTCCATCATTTAATTATCTCCGTACGCAATTTACGATAGTCTGGCGGGTTCAAATCCCCGTCCGGGTATCCACATTTGGGTTTTTCATGGTTACCCCAAATCACTCCGGGCGTATTCCGGGATGCATTCTTCACAAAACGCCATCGCGGAACTCCTCGTCGACGAGCCGTAAGCAAAAATATAAAAAAATAAAAATAAAAAATAACACTGTTCCTTCCCTAAATTACACGTGTCGCAATCATATGGGAATATAGACTTTCTTGTTATATCTTTCAATCATATCGTAAATAGACTTTATGTTAGGTCTAACAAACCCGGCTTGAATATAGGCACAATGCAATTCCTTCCCCCTTCAATGAATCACAATGGCTATTTATGTGCAATAGAGATCCGGTGGCACGTGGTTCTTAGCTGGCCGGATCGAAAAGAGGGGGGAAGATACTGCTTGCCACCCTTCTTAATGCTGTTAATACTTACTACTGACGCTGTAACTGACTAAAAATGATCTTACTGACGTCATGTTATGTGTTTAGGAGGTACTAATTTCATTTTTATTACATAAACCTCATTTTACACCATAAGGCCTGTTATAAGTTCATGTAACAAGCAAGTAAGTTTGATGAATAGCTTATAAATAAAAGCGGAAGCAAAAACTGGAGTCATTAATTAATAATATACAACCGATTCCCTACAGCGCAAGAATATCGGCAGTTATACTTGTCCTACTTTCCTCAGCGTGTTTTGAGGACATTGATCATGCCGAAATATCTGACGCAAGTATTCCTATGAGCACAGGTGAAGTAATTCCTCTTTACTGGAGTGTACTGCAACGAACCGAACTAACTGGGTAGGCATTAGCAAGAAACCAAGCGACAACTTATAATTTTCATTATAAGTGCATTGCCAGATTTATACTGTACTCACAATTTAATTTACTGCTAGTTGTTTGTGTTTTTTACCTAGACACTTATCCGATTTTTCAATCGCCATAAGCAAGATGAAGCAACATTGCAATACTAACCTGCGTATCACAAGCACAACTAGGTAATTCAATGCACTCATTACTGCCGAAACGTAATACGTCGACGAATGTTTTTTTTTTTTTTAGTCTTCGTATATCGTAAAGAATGTCTCTCTCTGAAAATGCGACATTATAATATTTTAAATTTTCCTTTGCCAAATTGTCTGTGTAATAACGTCAAGTCTACGAGCTCTACATTCAGGTGTAATGTGTGCTTCTTCACTCAAACACGGTAAATGCGGTACGTTTGTGATTCATACCGAAATGTACTAAGTGTCTACATGGTAATATAAAAATACAAACCAGCTTTTCATATGAAATATCTAATACAGTTTTTCCAATAAACATGAAGAAGAATCTCTGGTGTAGTGAAGACGTCGCATCAGAGGTAACGATGTCAGAAGGTTCGTGCAAAATCACGCTGTGTGATTGCCAGCAGACGGAACAAGATCCCGTCCAATTATTATGTGTATTCAGTTAGCAGATGCTGACTGCGACCAGCAAGGAGGAGCCAATCATATCCACTACCCCCCATTACGACAGCATACAGACAGTATTGCAGAGGAGAAAAAGTTTGGATTTCCGAATATCAAAGTACAATGACGTTTATAGGAACTTAAATGCGTGAAGACTACAATTTGTACAGTGTCTCTTACAGTGGATTTGTTTATCCTTGAAACTACAACACAACAGTTGTAAACAAGTAGAGCACAAACCGAGCGTCGTGGGTGAACGGTTAGCGATCTGGCCTCGCATTCGGGAGGACGCCGCTTCGAATCCCCGTTCGGGCAACAAGATTTTGCTTGTCCATGGTTTCCCCAAGTCACTCCAGGCGAATGCAGGGATGCCTCCTTCATAAGGTCATGCCGAATTCCTTCCCGTCCCTTGTCCACAGTCTCATCCCGCCTCTAATGACCTCGACGTCGACGAGGCGTAAAGCCATAAGTAAAAAAAAAAAGTGGTACACAAGTTGTTTAGTAACCTGGTTATTAATCACTAGATTTTACCGTGATTTCGTCCAAAACTTTTCTCGGTCGTTTGTCCGTCAAATTGGAGATTATTATCATGAATTTACTAGCATTAGAAGCAAATTATGTGAGAAGTTATGAGAGGTAGTCTCTTTTGTTTCCTTCCTATATTAGAGAACTCACTGCTGTCCTTTCTAAAAGTACTGTATCCTGACACAAATCTGTTTTTAAATATTTAACTATTGCATCATGTTAAAATCTTCTCTGAGAATCGACAAATCCGGTTTCAGTTTAAGCATCTCGTAGCCTCTACTACACTGTCTGGTTCTACCTGGTTTAAAGGTTTGAGTACCCAATATCATTGTTCACGCTAGAGAAATGTTATTACCACAGAATTATTAGATTAACAAGCAACTGTGGAAGAAATGGCTTACAATAATCACATATAGACATATTTCTTCGATTGAAAACCGAAATCAGGCTGTCTGGACGGGTATTTGAACCCGCGTCCTCCCGAACACCAGATCTGAGAGTTTACAGATCACCCGTTAAGCTCGGTTGATGCGTCAGCGGTGACTAATGCGTTTTCAATATTTCGGCTCTTTTTCAGTTATTAATAACTATTGTTTACTATAAAAGATTTTGCTTACGAGATTACGCTGTGTCAAAATGCTCCTTCTTCTTCTTCTTCCCGACGTTTTGGTCAGGGCTTAGGTCGTCTTCGGGGGACTAGCTGCATACTGAATCTGCAGATTCCAGTCTCTAGCAGATTGAGTAGGCGGCTAGACCCCTGAAGACGACCTATGCCCTGGTCGAAACGTCGGGAAGAAGAAGGAGGAGGAGCATTTCGACACAGCGTAATCTCATAAGCAACTTATATTGTTGTTTACTATGTTTAAAGTAATACTATATCCCTTTAAATTATCTGTATTTTTGTTTACAATCAGTATCATACAAATTTCTATGTTATTAACAACATATTGATTTAAGAACGAAGACTTTCCCGGCGTATGACTGCAATGTAGTCTTCACGGGTGTACCGCCGGATAGTGTTGTGGAAACACAATATTTCGACGGCTGGCTCTGCCGTCTTCCTCAGGTGTAGAAACATCTGATACTGAGTATCTGTGGGTCAGCCGACCAGTGCAGATGTCTCTACACCTGAGGAAGACGGCAGAGCCAGCCGTCGAAATATTGTGTTTCCACAACACTATCCGGCGGTACACCCGTGAAGACTACATAACATATTGATTCTTAAAAAGTTATTTAGTAATCATTTGTTTACACCGTCCTTCAGCGATTGTTAGTGTTCTGCAGTTGTCACAATCACATTATGGCGGACATCTTCTCAGTATCTAGACACTTGCATACGAGCGCCTTGCAAACATGTAGAAAAACACCTACTAGCAGGAGAGAGGGTCAGTTTGTTGATCGATCTATGCGCCTGGGTCGACTTCGGGGTTAAGTCTGTAGTATCATTGTTATCATCGTTCTCAAGAAATGTAACAGATGATCACGGACATTGTCCGCAGTCTTCTTCTTCTCGCATCAACAACAGATTCAAATAGTTAACGTTAGTCAAACTAATTTGTAATTAGAGAATTTAAAAAGTTTAAATGAAAAAAGCTTTAATGAAAGTATGGATCCCTCAATGACTGAAAACATATATCTTGGAAAATTATTCACGCTAACAGTATAAGTCGTAAGAGCACGGTTGAGTGATGCACTAGATTGTCCTAGGAATCAGTTTTTATCATTCTGCAAATAATGGCACTATATCTAAATTTTCGAGACTGATATAATTTCTGAGATGAAATGTGTCCATTTGACAAGAAAATAAGAAGCAACATGTTTTAATGTGATATCTCTGCCTTTGGAACTGTCTGATTGCTGGGCGGTTAACGTTTGGCCCAGTACTATGGAGGACGTGGGCTCAAATCCAAATAAAGCCGTCCAAATTCGGTTAATCCATGGTTTCATGAAATCTCTCCACGCTAATGCCAAGACGGTTTTGGCAAATGGTCACGTGATATTTTTTTCCAATTACATCGCCCAATCCTCATGTGGTCCTAATTACTACTACGTCGGCGAGCCGTAAACCTCGAAGAAAAAGATAATACCAAACATTTGCTTCACACCTCTTCTGTACGTGGTCTCTTTAAATCATTTCGTTTACTGAGTGATCCAATGATGTGTTGATAAAAAAAAAGTCGGTTAAGATTCAAAATAAGATCTTATGAGGGAGAATTATTAGTGTTACAAACTACGTTGCCTTATTTATAGCGCAGTGTTGCAGGAATAAAGAGCCGGAACAAGGTGTTTGATGGTCGGCCTCCGCCTACCGGCCTGCAAAGTGCATTTGTGTAATGGAGTTGCGGTCACTGTAAGCCGTTTAACTCCTCATGGAGAAGTGAGAGTGGGGAGTGCTCTGCGCGTCTTCGCATAGCACAGGGGGCGCTCATTATATACTAGTGATTACGAGACTCTGCAAGGGAGATAAATGAAAAAGTAACGGAGCAAGGGAGCGGAAATATAAAAGGTAATGTTCCCACAAATCTTTATAAAGAAAAGTGAACAGTTTCTAAATTTACACCTTTATTTGCTTCTTCTTCTCGAGTCGATGACAGCATCAGATATGAGGTAGTTTTTTCCGCCAATACGATGGCTTTGTCAGTAGCTGATTGGATGCCAAATTGAGATACGTTTATTCCGAGTTGTGGACAAGACAGCAGATGTTCCATGGTTTCTCTCTCCCCGCACGAATATGTGGTATCTGGCTGTTCTCCCAGGTATCCCCAGGTGGCAAGAGTATCTTTGCAGCGATCAACTCCAACTGGAAACCTGTTTAATGACTTCCATATGGGCCATGGTTGTTCAGACCCAGGTGGTAGA
The DNA here is from genome assembly GCA_031002005.1 of Vandiemenella viatica. Lineage (NCBI taxonomy): Eukaryota > Metazoa > Arthropoda > Insecta > Orthoptera > Morabidae > Vandiemenella > Vandiemenella viatica. The sequence goes on along the minus strand of JARYHS010013630.1, from coordinate 154,774,942 downwards.
CCCTCTTTTGGCTTGATCCACTCGAACCCTTGTTGCACTCTCTTCTCCCAGGCCAGTATTCGTTCATTGCTTGGAGCACCATTTGATGGATTTGACCTTTGTTTGCTAAAGAGTATTGAGTTTAAACGAAACGATACTCTCTCTGCGATACGATTTCTTACAGAATGATTCTAAGTTGATTGGTTCGTTTTAAGTTTTATATACAAACCAGGCTGTAGTTATACCCTTTATTTCTTTCTGCATGGATTTTTATTTTCCGCAGCTATATACACTGAAGTGCAAATGTCATGGGATAGGACGATACAAATATCCAGATGGCTGTAGGATCTCGGAAGAAACGTAAGAACATAATGTGCAGTGTCGGTACTTTCATTTGCGTTCTCGTGAGTCGTATGAAAGGTTTTCTTGCGCGATTATGGTCGTAACACATGAATTGAATGAATGATAGGTGGTGCTATACACAGGAAGCATTCCATTTTTCGGAAATTGTTTAGTATGTAATTTTTGCCATTAACATGCGCCATGGACAACGCAACGACCGAGATTTGTTAGGGAAGTGTCAGTGTTGACAGACAGGTAACAGTGCGTCAAAGAAAAGTAACACTGAATATAGGACGTACGTACACGGCTCCGTGACGCAGTTCAGCGATATTTTGAGTTGATGGGCTACGGCAGCAGAAGACCGACGCCAGTGCCTCTGCTAACAAAACGCCATCAGCTGCACCGCCTTTCCAGGACTCGTAAATGTATCGGTTGGACCCTTGATAACTATAAATAGATTGTGTGATCAGATGACACTAGCCAGTTGGTGAGACCTGCTGCTAGGGTTTAAGTATAGCGTAGAACCCACGAGGCCAGGGAGGCACTGTGCAAGTTGGTGATGGCTCTATTCTGTTATGGGGTGTGTTTACATGTCACGGAACGGGATCTTTGGTCAAAATGAACGGACTATTGACTGTAGATGGTTATATTCAACTAGCTGGAGACTATTTGCATCCATTCATGGTCATCATGTTCTCAAATAACGATTGACTTTTCCACGATGTCAATGCGCCATGCCAGTAAAATCGTTGTTGATTTGTTTGAGGAACAAATTGGATAATCGGAGTAAATGATTTCGGCACCTACAGCACCAGACATGAATTGAGTCGAAAATATCTGAGACATGACGGAGAGTTAAGTTCGAGCAAAACTTTCGGAATTATGAATGACTGTAGAGGAAGAATGGCTGAATATTTCTTCAGGGGCCTTCCCACGAGCTTTTCAGTCAATGAAACGTCTGGTTGCTGCACTTCGACGGGGACAAGGAGAACTCTTCAGATATTATGTGGTATGCGATGACGTTTGGCAGTTCAGTGTGTGACTGGCTGCTACGGTCTCTACTTTGTTCATAGGTTCTAACAGATACAAAGACGTGTGATCGGTGGCTTCCGTGGCTAGATGATGTCTCTTGGGTGTCCGGGTGGCACCGCGAAATTATTTGTAGTGTCCACGTTTCGTTATCTTATTTATTTATTTATTTTTATACTTAACGGCTTTACGCCTCGTCGACGTCGTGCCCATTAGAGACGGGATGGGGCTGGGCACAAGGAATGGGAAGGAATTTGGCCATGGCCTTTGGACGGAAGCATCTCGGCATTCGTCTGCAGTGATTTGGGAAATCCTAGAAGACCCAAATCTGGATATCCGGACGGGGATTAAAACCAGCGTCCTCGCGACCGACGTTTCGGCCGGCATTCTGCGGTCTTCTTCCTGCGACCAGGACAGCCAAAAGACGGATACAGAGACGTAACAGGGAAAGTTTTGTTGGTGTGTCGTTCTTAGCTCCCTTCCTCCACCCCCTCCTTACCGTCCACCATAATCCTATTACACTGAACCTGAAACTATGTTAAGATGTCAACATCAACTGAAACAAAGTCAATCCTTACGGAATGGCTAATGCAATTCTTACGTCGATCTTCTTGTTTAGTATCGATAGGTACACGTCACTGGTTTCCTCTCGTTCCTACAATCTGTTATCTCATACCTGCTTTTGTGCAAACAGTCCACTACTGATGCTCCAATCTCCTGTTCTAGATATTTTAATGACTGATAGAAGCTTTTCTGAACTTCATTGTTGATGTTTATGCTTCTAAAAAAAAAACAGAGGTTAGGGCACTGCTATCGCATAATTACGCCGCGCCCTATCATGGCTCACGCCTCCTACATGTAAACAGTGTATAAGATAGTCGCCCGCATGCAGGTGCCCGTATTGCGATAGGGCCCTGAACCCCGGTAAGGGACAGACCTTGAGTACCAGAGTGCGGTCCGTAGTCATCCTGTCGTTGACACAGCTTAACAGCGAGCATCCAATGCTGTGAATCGAAAAACAAAGAAGGAATGTATTGTTCACATTTCACTGAAGTGGTTGGTACTACAGGTAACCAATATTTCAACGACATTTTCAGTCAGGTACCAAGTAACGTTTTTTTTTTTTTTACTTATGGCTTTACGACTCGTCGACGTCGACGTCATTAGGGTGCGTTCATAAACCACGTTGCTAAATTTGGCCTCCTGTGAACATCCCTTCCCCTACCACGTAGCCCTACGTGGCTTTTGCCTCTAACCCCCCCCCCCCTCCTCCCCTCCACGTAGCACGTAACGTTTCTCACTTTTGATTTGATAAGACATTTTTTTACTGTTTTCTATTTTCAAACTAATGTAAATTACATACGGAGATAATTAAGTGTTGGAAATAAATATTCACATGCTGTTGTGTGTTTTGTACCTCATTTTAAGGATGAAAAATGATATGAATGGGAAGCTACGTGGCCTGGCTTGGAATTCTCCCCCCTCCCCCTCCCCCATGTATCGCAGCGTAGTCTTCCAGCCAAACCCTCCCCCCATCCGTAGACCCAGCCACATAGATTATTACCGAGCGTGGTGGTGTAACGGATAGCGTTCTGGCCTCGCATTCGGGAGGACGGCGGTTCGAATCCCCGTCCGGGCATCCAGATTTGGGTTTTCCATGGTTTCCCCAAATCACTCCAGGCGAATGCCGGGATGCTTCCTTCAAAAGGCCATGGCCGAATTCCTTCCCATTCCTTGCCCCCATCCTTTCCCGTCTCTAAAGACCACGTTGTTAAAAAGGGACGTTAAACTGTTACAAAAAAAAAAACATAGATTATTCCTTAGAGGCGGGATGGGATTGGAGACAGGAATGAGAAGGGATTCGTCCTTAGCCCTTTTCAAGGAAGCATCCCGGCATTCGCGTGGAGTGATTTGGGGAAACCATGGAAATCCCAATTCTGGATCACCGGACGGGGATTCGAACCCGCGTCCTCCGGAATGTGAAGCAAGACCGTTAATCGCTAACCCACCACGCTCGGTCAGAGTAACGAAGAATAGATACAGATCTGCAATTACAATTGGAGATCTGAAAGATGTCAGTTATAATCCTCGTGGTCTCATTGCAGTTTTTCTCTATTACTGGCCTTTTAAATCTCCGTTTTCTCTTCATTTGCAATTTTTCTTTTAGATTACGGTCGTAACTAGACATAAAGATACGTTTCAAGATACCCGACTGCTCTCATTTCTTATGTAACTTAAAACTGCAGCCACAATTTCCTCTAAGAATAGTTGTCTAAATCTCAGATAATGCTGCGCATGTTCTATCTTTCATTACAACCTACCTTAATTTTTTTAATCATTACCTTATATCCCACATCAACAAACTAAAACGTCACATAGAGGAGCTCTTTATTGACAGATAGAGGGCATTTCTGGAGATAATCACCACATCAAAGCTAGCTTTACTTGAAAGGATTCCAATTAATTTCTTTGCCGCAGATTAAGCTCCGTTATCTTAGTTTTCATATAACTTGACGATTAAGGAAAATGTTTTTCGTTCTACATGAAAGTTTTCAAAAGTAAAGCAAATATCAAAGTTCGGCCTGCTTCCCCTTCTGATAAAGAATTATCGCTGACTTTACCACTCTGATGTTTTCTGCATTGAAATCACTGATAAATCGCTATTTGTCACACACATTTATATTAAATCATCATCTTTTTTAACGAATCAAGCAACATTTTAGTAATCTAAGATTCCTTCACTTATGGATCATTTTAATCAACGAAGGCAAGAAATATGTTACACTGATTATCAGTTTTTATCTCTGTGGATCAGGCAGTTGCCTTTTGTGGCTTCATGCGTGATTCCATCTTCTTCTCAGTCTTCTCTTATTCTTCAATTTAATATTTTGTATAGAATGTCACAACATTTAATTTTCAGTAAAAATCCTTCTTCTGTTGCTTGTAGTCTTGATTTATCTCTGCGCGTTTAAATCTAATTTCTGCAGTACACATCACTTTCTTACATTAATATTAGCCTCAAAATCCGTTTAAATTACTAGTTGAACGGAGTGTTCTGGCAAGCCATTTATTCGCAGTTACTTAGTTGCTATAAAATATCCTCAATGCAATAACTCGTGACTTACACCGTAGAAAAAAAAGTTTCAATTGTCATTTGGGTCCAGGTTGCATTCCAACCTAAACACAAACTCCGCTAATATTGCCATTAGAAAATCAAAGCTTCAATCTCGCACGACTTAGTACATTCAACGCATTACATGTTAGTGACATGCATCGGGATATAAATTTGACCCAAAGTCTTCACGGGTTCTTACAACTTTATTTTTTGAGATCCGTGATTCAGATCGAAATTGCAACGTTTGAATAGGTGACATTACATGCGGCTGAAATAATGACCTCAGTAATATGGCGTCGATGAAAACAAAGAAAATTAAAAATAAATTTAACAACTCATTCCATGCCACTTAATGTTAGTTTAAATTGTGTTGTAGTCCGTATACATCGCGATCAATGTGGAACTACTTTCAATTATTCTGACAGATTAATGATTTCAGTAATAAAAAAAGCAACTAACAATTAATATGTCAATTTAAACTAAATATAAACTTTTCTTTCAGCACTCTGACAGTTCATTTCTTCACGGATGCTCAGTTAAACAGAACTGTCATTAAATAACGCGCATAACCTACAACATCTCTGAGCGTTGTTAGTTGGACAGCGAAGGCGGAAAGCGTGACGTCACAGCGTGGTGACTAAGACAAGCATTTCATTAGTAGGCCAATAAATATATGTATAAGAACCTTAGATGCGATTTAGTAAGATTTACTTACTTACGATTAACAGCTGCTTAACATTACAGAATTTCGGTGACAGTTGTGCAGATTGGACGATTTAGCCACAGAGGATTGTATGGAATGAAGATCGAATCTGTTATTTTATCTGTCAAATGTGTAACTTAGTCAAACATCTGCATGCTTAAGACAGGTTTGAAAACTGTTCTCACTTAGAAAGCGTATACAATTTCCATCCATTTTTCTTTAATCTTGAACAATTTTGTTTTTGTTTTATGTATTTGTTTATTGAGACTTGCGTATTGCTACGATCCAAAGCATATAATTTTAATGGTCACGTCGTTTTTCTTACACTTCCATTAGTTTCAAACACGTGTAATAAAAATTAAGAGAATTTGATTAAAAAATGGCAAGGAAGACTTATTTATCAGCGCAAAGACCTTCTTACCGCCGAACGTAAGCACATAATATGTTTTCCCAGTGTAACAGGATTTGGCTGGCCATATCCTGTTACGTTACTCACTGAGGTAGTTGCACAAAGAAGGTCTTTGGGGTGAAGTGTGTGGTACGGTTCCCGTTGTTCATGTTCCGCCACACAATAAGTTGCGCTCTGCTGTGCTTCTTGTTCATCGACCGTGGAGGAACCGTTCCGGAACTTTCCGAATTATATTTGCACGGAATTGCACAGCCTACAACAACAGCAGCAGCATCATTGGAGCAGTTTCTAGCAGTATTTCACTAAACTCAATGAAGATGGTCATTAACATTTTCAGTAGACAGCGTTAATTCTAGCCAGACAGAATCATGTACGATGAATCTCCGTTTGCTTGAATGTTATTTTAATCTGTGTTGGTGAGGAGAAACTAACAACGAATTGAAGTACTGTGATTCAAATTCCGATTAACCTTTGAATATTCCCGAACCCTAGACTTGGATTAATTCGCTTCTGCAGCTTACTGCGTCTTCATCTGACGTTTACTGCCTCATCACTAAGGTCTAGACTGTAGAGTATTTGAGACTAGCATGTTCAGAACTCCGCATATCCGTTCCTGACGATGCGATAATCCAAGAGAATAGCTTAAAAATGCCTTATACAGTGCAGAAATTCCATGTAAACGAGCACAATGGGACAGTCCTTGGACTGTCATGGAAGTCTCCTTAGTAAATATTTTAGAATTGAGATCAGAGGCTTCCATACTAACCTTTAGTTAAACTCGCCGACTCTATGGGCCCGTATACTGATTCTCTACGGCCAATTGCTGATTGTTTCAATTCTTCCTATTTTTCAGGCGACGACTACTGCCTTCGTCATAAAAGTAGAACTTCTGTTCTATCAAACTATCTCAGGCTTCAGTTGCCTTATCTCGCCAGCGGGGAACACTTCCTTGAGTCCTTGTTACGAACTTTATCACGTATCTCTCTTCTTTTTTCTCATTGGCCAGTAAATATTCTTTCTTATTCACCACCCCTACTGTTGCTAACCAAATCTTCCATTATTGTTATACATTCAAAGTTACCGAATCCATAAACAGTACTTTTTTCATTCTGGAGGACGGTGGTTCGAATCCCCGTCCAGGCATCCAGATTTGGGTTTTCATGGTTTCCCCAAGTCACTCCAGGCGAATGCCGGGATGCTTCCTTCAAAATTGCATGGCGAATTCCTCCCCTTTCCTTGCCCCCAGTCCCATCTCGCCTCTTATCACCTCGACGCCCACAAGTCGTAAAGTACTTTTTAGTTCGTGTGGTATAAAATACCAATCACTAATTCCACCGAATTAAAATACTGATTGTTTTGATAGGTGCAGTCATCTCTTATGGGTACATATGTCATTCAGAAGTTCAGATAGGGTCAAGTTCTTTCGATTCACACCTGAACCCCGGACAATGACATGGGACTCTACAACGTAGTGGGTTAGCTTTCTTTTTTCTCTTATGGCTTTACGCAGTGTCGATGTCGCGGTCGTTATAGGCTAAACGACTGGAGGCCAGGAATATGAAGTAATTCGGCCATGGCCTTTTGAAGGAAGCATCCCCGTATTTGCCTTGACTGATCTGGGAAAACCATGACCGGACTAGATACGAAATGGATCCTCCTGCCTTAGAAAACACTATCCCGTGTAATGCAAGCGCGTTCAGGGCCACCATCACCGGTGTTTTTAGCTTTGAGGAAGACAGGATTTCACTGCGAAGCTGAACGTTGCGGAAAGCGCCAAGGCCTCCTCAATCGGCTACGTCGCTTTCTCTTCGGAAATACAGCAGCCACATCAAAGTACTAACCATTGTTCTGCCCAGTTGTGGAACAGAATGCGTAACTCTGTCTCCACAGAGCTAAAAACTTTTCTTATTGGCCTCAAGAGCTACTACAGCAACAAAATATTTTATGTTACGTTTATACAAATTTACGTTTAAGAAATAGCACATGTATCGAGAAAAGTTAAGAATGAGTATTTTATATTTAGAATTATGCCAATAAATAGACACATATGGTAAGTATACATATTACATGTGGTTATTTCATCAAGTTGATTGAAATAATTGAAGTAAGTTAGTTATATCCATTAAATTGACCTTCCTAACTGATAGAAAATTAATTCTCTTTCATGCAGTAAAACACAGACCTCTTGGTTGTGTTACATAGGAGAGGTCGGGTCCAGTTAGCGATTCAGTCTTCGATATTTATGGAAATCACGGTGAATGCTGGGTAGTTCTGGTTTTCTTCCCTCTGCTTGTCCAACCACAATGTTCTCCCGACTTCAACGATCTCGTTGATGAAGCATAATACAGCAACGAATAACTGAGACCTCGTGTTGGACAGAGTGTATTTGGTGATGATACTTCTAATTTTATTCGACTTCTTCTTGGAACATTAGAATGACGAAGGTATATAAAATTTTCTGATCAATCACAATAAATATTTTCTACAGATTAGATAGCATTGTAATATATATTGATTAATCTCACTCTGTCTTGCTACAATAGCGTTTTATTCACAATTTCATTTCACTGCAAAAATGAAAAACATACAGTAAATCTTGCACTGTTTGGGAACATTCCAAAGTCGTGTAATGTTGCACAGACCAATTTTTATTTGCGAATAAAGAATTCCGGCTTTCGAATTTCGGCTTTTTTTGTATTCACCTTATTTCCTTTTTTCCAACTTTGTTTGAACTGAAGACAAATGACTAAATCTGATTTAATGTATTTTGGTGGTTACAAGGTTACAATCCTTAATCAAGAGAAGGAAATTGTAATACTTTACAACATAGTGCATTAGTATTTTAAACTTTTTTTTTTAAATTCAGTCATTATGCTTCAGTTTGTGATATATAGTTAGGGGAAGTTCGTAAAACTATGAACCTTTGCAGAATCTGATGATCCGCGGTTATGTGTTCTTAGGGTAACTTCTCCAAATTCGATAATTATCTGCTGAAACTTTTCATACCCCGTACTAACCTTAAGTCCTCCCATAAGCCAGAGGCTGTCTTTTATTTTAATACTCGTTAAATATTAAGACCTACAGTAGATATTTTTCATAGTCGAAATAATTAATTGAAAGAGTGATTTTTATTATTTCCAACTACCTAAAACTTGTCGCCTCTACAAAAACTAAACTGGTGGTAATTGAAAGCAAGTTTTAGTTGTTTACTGAAGCTGTTCACAGGGAGACTAAAAAGAAAAGTTGTTTATTGTTCCACTATTGTATGCCAGTAACCGTTTTTTGCGTATCGTCACGGGTTTGGAATACTTCCAGTTTTTAGCATCAAAGATTATAACAGGTTGACCTGATCTGAAAAAATCTGAACTTGACCCTGAAGAACACAGAAGTATTATTAAACATAGGTGTTAAACACGGACAGGTAAGATCGCGCAATCGTATAATTGTTTGAAAAGTCGTAGACTCTAACTTGCTTAAATACAAACATGACTTGCATTTGACCCTTAAAAATTTCCTGTTTGCTTCGAAAGCATCACATTGTTCTTTACTGAGACGGGGCAAACACTCATAATGTAATCATTGGTCACAGTATCTGTAACGGCCAGAGAACTTAATGCACATTCCATATTATTAAACAGTTGAGCAACTCCGAAGAAATTAATTGCCAGAATAGTTGATTAGCTAACATATTTGGTCTGATGTCCATTTAATATAACCTACTAACTTACGTACAGCGAACATGAAGAAAGACCATTATCGAAAGTTATCAGTAAAATACGTAAAAAGCAAATAAACCGTAATGCATAAACTTTGGTCAAGCAACATCATTAGTGAAAGTTTTAATTAAATTGAAATTTATCCCAAGCCGGAATGACAATTGGCATTCGTGGTTACAGCAGAGACAGTGAGTAATTTAATTTTTTTTATAGTTTTTTTAAGTTGTTTTCATTAGCAACATGTTACTCAAAAGCAGATCCTCTTTTTTCACGTTTATCGATATTTATCGAAGTATGAAACGCTATGAAACGCAAACTTAATGAATGTATTATTGCAATTAATTTGGTGGAAGTTGCTTAGCTATTAAATTGTGGACATAACCACGAATTTCTTCTAATGGTATCTCTGGTCGCTGATTTTGCACACGAAGGCTGACACGTGACACCGTTCTCCAGCCAATAGCTATCGAGGTGAGTGAATGAGTGAACTTACGAGATTATATAGTAGATAAGATCGAAGCTTCTCTGGGGGTTGATAATTAATATAGTCTTCTCGGGTGATTAGCCGAGTCGGCAGGCTGTTTTCACGCGATATTTCGGTGAACGGAAGATAAATATTGGAAATAAGTTTGAATGAATAAAAAAGTAATATTAAAATAGTGTATTCTGAGCTTTTTTGCGATGCAAACTCTCAACACATCTTGTTTTATAAGAGACCTTATCTAATATGTAAATGATAATGAACCTGAAGTTAATAAGCAGATGTGACATTTAAATCAGGATATGTGTCTTCCAAACATAACTATTTCTCCTCGCAATTATTTCGTTGTTCTTTAAGATTTCAACTTAAGTATGAGTATTTTTCAGTAACAGAAAAAAAAATACATAATTTTAAATAAATGTAGATGGTGATATTCCAGTTAATCTGTAACTTTCTACGTATCTAGTTGTACGAGAATACAATATGCTAGGCTGAGCTCGTTATCGTTATACGAATGTGACTAAGTCACGGGAACAGTGCTATGCTGTGTGAAAGCTAACGTAAAATTGTTTTTGTTGATTTTTATTTTTTTTCAAAAAAGAAAAAAGCTGTGACCGAATCGGAGTGATATTGTGGCAGGTTTCATTTTCTTTGTGCGGCAATTTATCTCGCTGGGACACGTCAAAACACGGGCTGTTATTATCGCCGCAGACACGTAGATCAGCCGTAAATAAAACTGCGCCACTGCCGCGTAATGACAAACAGCGCCGAAATTAAAAACGGCAGCAGCCGCGCGCCGCCTCTCGGCCGTATTGGCAGCGACTCCTGAAATCGCGTTCCAAATGCCAAACTCCGATTAATCGTATCCACCAACAACCACTGGCAGAAATATTACCAAATATGCCTACAAGAGTTATACAGGTTTTTCCTGGAAAAAAATGTGATTTGAAATGCTGACGGTTCACGTGTGGCCTACTAGTTTCTTGAACTTTAGTCGAATCTGTACACAATCGGCCAAGAGAAAATTGGGGGCAGGAATTATCAGTTTCACACAGTACACTTCACCTCTTACACCACTGCGCTCTAAGTGTCCTGACTGGGATATTCTTCTCTTCGATTTTGGCCATCTGCGGACCACGAAATATAATTTTGTGCATTCATCTCGATGTTTCTTTTCTTCACTTCCAACAGTTCTTCACACTTTCGCTTTGCTGTTTCCTTCTTTCTTTGGACCATATATAAATATCTCTCCTCTTCTCCTCGAAACCCTTAAAATCTAGTGTCAATCTTCTGCGAGTTTCTGTATCTTGTATTTTATTTTTTACATCAAATCTTTCTTTACTCCTTGAATCCACTGGTTGTCATTCTTACTCTTGCGAACTGGGTTAAAAATTATTTTCGTAAGTCTGCTGTTACACTTCCTCATTACGTAACAGAAAAAAAATATGATGCTTCTCTTTCTGATCGTGTTTGTCATTCTTTCGTTCTTTTTTTCTTTCTTCATTGTATAAATCATTATTCCTCCCGTGTCTAAAGTCTCCTTTTTCACCCCCAGAGACAGTGTCATAAAAACAATAAACGGTAAGAATTGTAATACTGAACATGAACTGTACAGCTCTGGTAATGAGTAAGAGGATTAGGTTTATCAGGAAACTTGAGTGCAGTAATGCGAAGTGAGAATATAACAGTGGAAAAAAATATTCACTGGTAGAACTCCCTTACTAGTTGTACGGCTGTCGGCTATTGGGAACAGCGAGTAAAACAAGTATTTTATTTCTACATAGAGCTCAAAATCAGTTTCTAAGACGAATTTTGAACGCACCAAGATTCACGACAATAATAAATCTCCATGGCATCGCAGCTATTCTGTTCATAGGAGAAGAGTTTATATACCCAATAAAAAAAATAATACCAAACAATAAACAGCCAGTGACATTTACAACCAAAGTTACAGAAATTGGGGACAACGAAACCACGGCCATGGCATATCCACAAAGTGCTAGTAGCAATATTAGAAAATCCTAAATGAAAACTTATTCATCGAATAAATAATAATTATTTTTAATAAAAAAAAGCCAAATAGAAAAAAAATAACTTTAAAGGTTGGGGATACATCAAGACCTCTACTGTAGAGTTCAGGTTTCCCCCAGGAAGATTTAAACCAATAGTGCCCTCAAAACTTATCTGATGCAGTAGTATAGAGCAGCCGAAAACTGCGGACCCTAATATATTAGCGTGCAGGCAACGAAAAAATAAATAAATAAAAAATTAATGAAGCATCACAAGCCGTAGTAACCAAAAGTATGAAATCACCCTCATTTTATACTTAAGCTATAAATTAAAATTTATTTCACATTATAATCAAGGCCAGAGTCAATGTAACTACCAGTTCAACATATTCGTTTAATAAATACAGAATGAAGAGTGTAGGACGAAAACAGTTTCTGTTTAGTACGTTGACACTTACACCGCAGATCTAAATTTTTTAAATCTCCGGCAGCCAGCGCATTTGAGGTCGAAGCCAAAGAAGAGAAAAGATCGTTATCGTCATTACAACACTAGCTTAAAGTGATGTTGCGTATGTTCAGAGACTTTTGTAATAGGCGCCCGATACTTTAACGCTTTTTAACGTGCCAACAACGCATAATTATTAGAGCGCGTTGGCAAGCCTGAAAGCTACATGTTGGTTTCTGCAGCCGTTTATTTACTAACGCGCAGAGTGGATAGCATGATCACGTATACAGTGTGCAACACATAATTATTAAGTTTATAGTGTTTCAAGATGTAAAACCGGAAGAAAATTTGAGCAGCCAGCGTTGACATAACTGCCTGCGATGGAACAATTTCGAAGTCTGCAGGTGTGGATTTGTTCTGTGCAAACGTAAACGCGAATGGCTTGGTTTCCAGGAGGTCCGGATGGATTGTTAGGCCGTCCAGTGACAAGAGGTTCGGTTAGCCGCATATGCGCCTCGGAATCCGGTATCTACAGCTACAACTAGTACTGATGATGGTCAGTGAGTAGCTGAACATAATCCCACATTGTCTACTTTTGAACAGTTTCCTAAACTTATTAGTGTTACAGTTTTTGCAGGATAGTACTTACATCGAGAATCGTATGCACATAAATGCAATCAAAGGAACCTCTTTTGTATAAAACCACAGTTTCATTCGTTAATTAGTTTAACGCCCGTCAGAAATGACGGGTATCAGCTGTTATGATAGTAGGAATTCGTACTTTAAAAAGTTTCGAAGTAAATACTATTAACATTAAACATTAACTTTTTATTGTTACTTATTGTGATCAAGCACACTTTCTCTGATTTGATACTTGGAGTATTTGGCTAGGATGTTTTCCAATAACTGCTTTTTTACTGTTATAAATAAGTTTCTAAGAAAAATATAATTTCGAAAACGAATAACTATTATTTATTTGATTGGTATATTTCAGTGATTATCTGTTTCGTGTAAACTTTCTCTATGTTTTAATGAACTTCCCTGTTTGTTGTCTTCTGCCTATAAAATTCTTAGGTTATGTTGTCACTTGTTTCCATTAACTGCTACAGCGTAAATTTCTGGTACTCTTCTCCTTACATGAATTTCTGCTAAATGAAAAGCAACATACAAATTTAAAGGAACGTCACATTATATTTTCTTATATCTCTGCTGGCATTATATTTTTTTATCTCTGATACACCACAAACATTTGCATTTTAACTGGAATCGCAGTTACACTTTCTTTTTACAATATGAGTGTAAATAAAATCAATTTCGATTATTTAATTGAAATTCACATTTGAGTTTATTAATATAAGCGCAAATAAAATCAATGCAATTATTCCTTTGATATTTCCTAATTAGCCCAGTAGCGCTGTGGTGGCAGTCAGCGTAACTAACACTTCGAGCGTTATCGAGATTCACCGAAGGTTTACCGAGCCATTGAGGTGAGTCCAGTCTTCAGGTTCAAAGCGTATTATTACAGAGGATATTTATTTGAAAGTGACGTATTCATAATTCGTCGAATGCTGAGCAATATTGTACATTTTGAAGTGGGTTTTGCGCTTTATTACGTTTTGTGAATGTAGTGTAAGATGGTACGATACTAGATTGGAAGCGCGGGTAGTGCGCATTAGTCTGTGGGAGGAGAAAGACAAGACGGAGAGCCGTTGTCACCTTGGCGGCTACCGTATTTCAACATAACTACCTCGACCAGGCGAAAGCGCTGCCGAAGACTCGGGTCTGTTCCCCTGCGCTACCTCCTCGCATCACTCGTCCCGTCTAATGATCGCCACAGTGCCCCAAAGTTGTCACTGTAGATACCGCGTGATGCATTGCGGGAGCAGTTTTTGAACTGCTGTTTTATATGTCGCTCGGGACATTTGTTGGAACTTTGTTTACGCGACGTGGGTTAGCCACTTGTAAGGCCGCCGGATGCCCTACTACTGTTCCCGCCTCGCTGGAAACCGTTCATCGTTCCCACACACTGCCAACCTACAAAGGCAAAAGGCACTGTAGTAATTCGCCTGCAGCGCAAAATGCTTCCGCATGCGAGGTTTACTACTCACTGAGAATTTTCTTCTTACAACAATCGAAATCAATAAATCAACGTGAGAGAAAAAATGTCGTGGTTAGCATTAATGTGTAATGTGCTCTTTGTACCCAACTCGAGACAATTTATAGGCATTCCAACTTTGGTCAGTTATCTAGAATCCTAGTCATTTACAAACAGAGTCTATTGTATTAAATTATAAATACGAAAATAACTGTGTCTATAAGTTTGTTTTCAGGACTAAACGGTGAAACCTATCTTGAAGAAATTTGACAAGGAAATGAAGGACATAGAACATATTTTTCGGGATAAATAATATATTTCGTCCTCAAATTTTGAAAAATAACCGAACTGTGACATACAAACGGATAGCTAATGTAAGTCTCTGTAATTTTATATGAATAGTTCATTCTTTGTTTCTCTTGCACTCAGTCTGTATTATCTGGCCAGATGGCTTGGACTTGTCCAGGGCTAACAAACCTACATTTTTTTAAATCTTATTCTATAGTATAGATGTGAATTTGCACTGTACTAGACTATTACTTTGTGTTTACCTAAACGTTTTGCTAATTGGTTCTCTTCATGATACAGGTTCAATGGTAGCATGGTTTATGATAGCTTCCCCGCCATATTAGAGTGACTCTGTGCTTACGGGGCATCTTTTACGTAAGTTTAAATTCTAGCGATAAAATTCTAAGTCCGTGCACATGAAGTCGAGAGTAACAGCTAGATCTGTCACCAATTCCTTATAAAACGTAAATTTTTATCTTCGGTTCATAGGGTCGCACTGTCTACATTGAAATCAACTGTATACTTCCCTATTAGATGTTGCAGAAAACATGAACGTGGCTATTATTTTTTTTAGGATTGCTTTGAAACAGCAGGTGAGTTGGCGATACAGCTGTAGTGGCATTACGATTCACTAAACAGTTCACCTTAGAACCTGCACAACCATCAATCTTGATGGTGAACAAACAAGACATACGACTGATGAAATATAACTGGCAGTTCACCAGAAATTTTCATAGTATAATGCTGCTCCGTTTGAAAATGTTTTGTAATCATGTGACATTATTTTTAGATTCTGAAGCTTTGCAAAGCATTACTCGAGTGAAGGATCCCAATATTTTTGCAGTATTGGGCTATACATCTCTGCGCCAAATGAAGTGCAAAAGAAAAGCAGGCAACTGATTTAAATTTTAATTTCGCTTGTTAAACTTTATGGCTCTTCAGGTATCTCTCAATCAACACGAAGAGCAAACTGAACGCTTCAGTGCTCCAGCTTTTTTTTTTATTAAAAAAGAGGAATTATTTACCTCACCAATCCCAATCAAATATTTGTTTGCGCAACTGCAAACAACACTTCTGAAAAAGATAATATTATGCTGCCAATCGCGTGTGAAAATAACAGGTTCCATACGTTTAAAAGCGCGTAATAATGTTTGGAATGGCGTATAAACCTAACATTTATTTAAGAGTCTATTATTTTGCTTTGTAAGTACTGAACAGTGGAGTGATCCAGAATTTGTTTCGCAATTCAACACAGCAGTTAAAACCTGTAATGGGACGCGGTACAACAGCTGCCGCTGTTTCTAAACCAGTGCAAATGTTATTCGTCCGCTGCAGGGCCATTGAAACCTGCGGAGAGTAAAACGCTGCAGTATTACAAAAGTAAAACGGAGCTTGGTGGGTTCGCCGTAACGCTCTGGCCTCGTATTCGGGAGGAGGCGGTTCGAATCCCCGACCAGCCATCCAGATTTGGGTTTACCGTGGCTTCCTCAAATCACTCCAGGCGAATGCCGGGATGGTTCCCTTAAAAGGCCGTGGCCGAATTTCTACCCGTTCCATGCCCCCAGTCCTTTCCCGTCTCTAATGACAATGACGTCGACGAGGCATAAAAACCCAAAGTAAATGTTAATCGATTTTAAACAACGCCATTTAGAACTCTGGTCAATAGTGTAGATTCGCCTTCACTTCATGCTGAACAAAACTTTGAAAAACAGCAACACGTGTTGTTTTAAAGAGCTGCACAGCTAAAATGTGACCAAAGAAATGTATGAGATTGTCTTTGTATTTTCCTTGTTACCCGCTATTGGAAAACTTGTGACTGTAGATTTGTCCGCTCAGTTACGTTAATTCTACTTATTCTGTAATACCAGCTACTTTGATGGAATTTGCGTTTAACGATCTGTATATAATAGAATTTAGTATATATAATAGAACAGTAGCATAAGAAATAATTAATCATTGACTTTCAGGAATACAGCATCCCTGTGATACTGTCTTAAGCAAGATATAAGATGAACAACAAAACACAGTGAAACTTCTAACAGTATATCAGTTTAATTTATGCTGCTGTATAAATGATTGCTGCCCACTCCTTTGGATAAGGTGGGGGTAGCCTTTTCGAGTCTTGGTGGTGAAAGAAATTTTCATCAGTGACTATTATGCACAGTGGGAGAGGAAGTGGTGCACAGTTCCCATTCGTCAAAGTCCTGGGTTAAATCTCAAACCTCTCGTCAGGGTGTATGGAGTGAGAGGGTACAACACTGTTAATAGTTTTTTGTTATTAGTCTTCCATCGTGTAACTAAACAAATGCTTTTTATGTCAACGCGTTTCGTCTGTTTAAGACATCTTCAGTGCCCTAGATAAATATATATTCCGTATTGTTAATAGATTTTGTGTTTTTTTGGTAAATTGATAAAGTTGTCATAAATTACTAACTACCTTAGCAACTAAGGAACTTAAGCCAAAATCATTAACTGTTAACGGTGATTCGACTATCGGAGGGGGTCGTTACGTTTGACTGTTAATCCATTGTGTTTCGAAATAGTAGACCAAAACGGGCTGCACCGGGTTTAAACTTCTCCATTGCTTAATATTCAAAACGCAAAATAACACACTACATTGTACATTATATATCACAGTCCTCCAAAAACAGTAATACGTACAGTAAACACATTTTCAACAATGAGGAAGCCAAGAGAAAGCAACCCAGACTGAATTTTCCAAGGAAGTTCTATGCAGGTGTAACACCTCCGACGGCAGGCAGCACGCCTCAGTCACCGATAGTGTAGATTTTATTTATTTATTTATTTGACCTTAGGTCTTGAATAGACCATACAGTCAGCCTGGTGAAGTTACAAGGTAATAATATTAATAGTATTTAAAAAAATATTCAAATACATTAAATATGTAGGTTACTGTCCTTAATATAATCCTTGATGATAGTATAGATTTAGTTGCTATTTGTAGCAAGTAGTACTGTAGTACTAGTTGGGTAGATAGCCATCGTAACTGACTGTTAGGATTATTAGTCGCTGGTGAAACGAGCAACATGTTTGGATACGTTCAACATATTTTATGCCATACATAATAAACAGTTTGTGATTTTCCACTTAAGAATGCTTATAGCAGGAGCGTGGACATGGTTAATAAATTTTTTGTTCCTGTCACTAAAAATCGAGCTCTCCGTTAATGTCTACTGTCACACCTTCACGAAATGAGAAACTAGCTACAGGGCAAATCAGCATGCATTAAACAATTTGTCTCCGGTTTGCCCACATCTATTTATTATTATTCCATCTTTGTTTACTTTCTTCTGTCAGTCTTGCTTACCACGGGGCTATTTGGTTAACTTTCAGTTCAAGGTGGAAATTATAACGAAACAACACAGCAGATAAATAAGCCGCAATAAAGGTAGACAGTTTTGATATCAATAACTGGCGTGAGTATAGTACGTGACTGGGTTTAGAGTGTAATCTCGGGTCTGCAATAGTTCTCAGATAGGTCAATGTCTTGTTATCTTGGTTATCCACGTCAATTTTTTAAAACCTGACATTCCAGCAGCCATCATTCTGCAGCTTCAATCAGATGTCTCAGGAAGCCACATAATTTATTTATTTATTTCTCGTGTCCAGGACATAACAAGTTGAAAAAACAAATAACATTAATTAATTAATATTAAACTATAAACACAATTATATAGAATGTGACAAGAATTCCGCAATCTTGATGGCCTTCTCGTTTGCCCTATAAAGGTCGTCGATTTTGCAGGTTTCAGGGAGATTCCTGCATATCAGAAGATGTTGTGGGTTCTGAAGCTCACCACATTCACATAGATCGTTGTCATTAGTGTACCCCCATTTTTTAATATTATATTTACATCGGGACACTTCAGCTCTTAATCTGTTTAGAGCCTTCCATATAGCATATGGCTGATTACATCCCGCAGCCGGTGCCTCTTTGATGTTCCTCCAATGTTCTTCAGGCAACGAATTTCGCCATAGTTCTAGACGGTGCGCTCCAGTAGAAGATGTTATGGCTGTAGTTGATTGTACGAAGCTCTTCCTTGACATCAGCCTTGTGGGTTGAGGTTCGTGTCCAAACAAGGGGTGTCTGGGGTCTGTTTCTTGTTTCCTCTTCTCCCTCTCTGCAGCTGTTTTCCTACGAATGTCAGGTGGTGCTATACCCATGATTTGGAATATTTTACTAATAGGAGTTGGTTTTAGGCAGCCTGTTACAATGCGACCAGTATCATTCAATGCTATATCAACCTGCTTAGCATGTGCAAAGTTTTGCCAAACTGGTGCTGAGTATTCTGCTGCAGAGAAACTAAGTGCCAGGGCAGATGTACGAAGCACATTTGGATGTGCTCCCCAGGAGGTACTTGTAAGTTTCCGGATGATGTTGTTCCGGGCAGATACTTTAAGTTTCAGATCCTCACAATGGGTTTTGAATGTGAGAGATCGATCAAGCTTTACTCCTAGATATTTAGGTGTATCGCAGTGTAGTAGTTGTTGCCCCCTCCAGTTGATGTTCAACTTCCTTCTGGCTTCTCTGTTTCTCAGATGGAATGCACAGACCTGTGTTTTTCCAGGGTTGGGCTTCAAGAGATTAGCATCATAATACTTGGCCATATCTTCAAGAGCTGTTGTCAACTTCACCTCCACCGCCTCAAAGGTTGTGCCTTGAGCTGCAACTGCTGTGTCATCAGCATAAATGAATGCTCTTGTTACAGGAATAATTGGTTGATCATTTGTATATATGTTGTACAAGAGCGGGGCCAGCACACTACCCTGAGGGAGGACATTCTTCTGAGTTCTCCATCGACTCTTCTTATTGTGGAGGGTGACGTAAAACCTTCTGTAGCCACATAATGATGGCTGAAACGTCAAGTTTCAAAAAATTGACCAAGTCAAGACGGACAACGACTGAGGAAGTGTATGCAATCAGGTAAATGCCTATTTGGACAAGGTCTGACCATGGGACTTTTAAACTCTTGATTTAAACCAAAAATGCATTAGATAAAGTCTTAAAGCAAGAAAAAATAGTTTTTCGGCAAATGGTGCATTTTTAGAGTCAAAGGATATTACCGCGAGACCGGACCTTGTTGAAGCACAAACTTCTACTGTATTTGACGCTCTGTGAAATTCGAAGAATTTTGTTGAGTTTGGAGGATTTAGAAGCAATAAGGATGGTCACACACGATATCGCTGTATAGCATTATAAATTATGAACCTGCATTGGGTGTAGTAATGCCCGAGTTTCGTCGTTGTTGCCGTATGCCTCTGCCGCTGTTAGTCATTCCGTGATCCTGTCCGGAGCTGCTCTGTGGGGGAGGTCGCGGCTTTGAGCCCCCGCAGTAATTGCGTGTCCGTGTACAAATACCTCAATCTGCTCGCCCGCTTCGCACCATTTGCAGCTTATTACGGCGGCAGCTTCCGTGGCGCACATTGCAATTACACGCAACACTCGCACATTTACCAATCTTCTTTTCTTTTGAGGGTTGGTTTAGGAACAGATGCTCTCCAATAATTTTGTGAGCTTCAAAACTAATTAATGTACTTTCTATATTTATTTCTCATTAGCTTGATCGTTAAAGAAGAAGCTGCTGAAAAATTCCCCCTCTTTAAGCAATGAATAGCGTTTTAAGTTTCCATAACTGCGCACTGAGAATGAAACATAGCAGTGGCGAGAAATTATTCCTTTCCACTATCACTAATTGGAATGTCCGCTATAAATGGTCACAATAATAAGTGTCACACGAGATTCTGCAAGTAATGAGAGTGGTCGCATTTTCAGCCCATGTAGGATATGTTTCTATCTTTCAGCATATAAAAGTATTTTCAACTGACGTAATCTGTTACGAAAAATAAGTTTTTATTATTACTCCGCAATTCACTAAAAGTGTGTGGCGGAGGGTGCTTTGTACCTATCTAAAAGTGTAATAGTTTGGAAGGGATATGCGGGATATGGCAGGAGGTGATCATTGGGCTATTTTGAGGAACCATCCCGTCACTCCCCGGGAGCGATCTGAGAAAGCTCTGTAACCCAGATCAGGATGGTCGATTTATCGCAGTATACTCGCCTGGTAAATTCTTCCTATTCAATTCCCTAATCACTCATGGAAAAAATGAGTGCAGAAATGAATCGGTACAGGCCCTGATTTCTCTTATCTTATTTTCGCGGTCATTCCTAGATATGAATGTTGCTGGTGGCAATATTTGTTTGTTGTCATTCCGAAATTCGCCATTCGTAAATTTTTCAACAGCTTCGGTGTTCCAGGTCTTCCCAAACCTAACTCCCACATGGCTCTTACGCTTTCCCCCCAACTATATATACCTGTCACGAATCGGGCGGCTCTTCTTTGGACCTTCTCCAGTGTCTCCATTAACCCCTTCTGATGGGGATATTTTGACTGATCAATGTTGTTTCAGTTAATCGGCGATTTCATCCGCTTTCCTGCGCCCGAAGACGTGGACCAGCAACTTCAGGAATTAATTGTATTTGTCATGGTCACAGGCATAATAGCAATCTCTTACGAAGGTGAAATCTCGGCCTGGGTCTTTATGGCCCACGTAACTTTATGGGTGCCCGGAATGGCGCGTAAAAACAACGGCCTTGCGATAGTGGAGAATAACACTGCACCGGAGCTGAGTTTCAACACACACAAAATACGTAAGATCCCTATTGCCTGTTATAACATTAGGGATAATCTAAAAACGTCAGACAGTTAGTAAAGAACTACGTACACTACTGTTTGTGAGAATTGCAACACCGAGAAGGAGACATGTTATTGTAATGAAATTTATTCACCAAATTAAGGACATGATAATACACAAATAATCAGAATTGCAGAAGTACATACACTTTCACCGTGAGAATTAAGTTCGGTGTGATGCCGCCATGTTGCGCAATCAGAGACTCTAGACACCAAAGATGACGCAGCTGGGCCTACGCTGTCTCTCTGCATTCTTAGTCACTTCTTTGGTTCAACTGTTCTGCATATCCTTCGAGTCAGACTATTTGTTGTTAGTGTTGCAATTTTCGGAAACCGGAGTGTATGATATTTATATTGTATTTTACTTTCACCGTAAAAAAAAAGTAAAATGATAAATATTTTCAAAATCTGTGTCTGAATAGGGTAGACACAAGGAGTACTAATTGTCAAGGGCTTATTCAAGATAATGATCCATGTGTTAAGATCTTCATAGTGAGCACAAATCGCTATTTTTGTAGGGAGAAAAATAGTAAATTGTTTCTTATATCTACAATAGCAGCAATTTGACTAATTAAAAACGCTTATGAAAAGGAAATACTGAACTTAATTAATTATATGTCATTTTATTCCCAGAAGCCAAGCCCCGTATTATCTCCGACAAACACTGAAATTTTCGCAGCCGCGTATAGATTTTCTAATTCAGTTCATAAGGTTTTTTTTTTTTAAAAAAAAAAAAGGCTTTTCCTCATCCACTTTATCTGAGGCATGTGAATTTAGCTGAGTATGGATTCGATTCGTGTGTAAAGTTGCAGTCCAAACAACAACTTGCCACCACAATTCATCGGCGATAAAATAGGCGTCAGCGGGTGGGGTGAGTGTGGTTTATTTGTTTAGAACTGCACGTCAGGGAGACGCCATAAGCAGGAAAGAACTGCATGCATAGCTCTAGGAAGAAATATTTCTCCGCGACCTTTTGAATGAATGATCTCACCATTCGCCTGGAGTGATTTCAAGAATCACTGGTCAATCGAATCATGTATGATCAGGCAGGGATTTGAACGTGCGTCCTCTGGAATACCAGGCACAAGTGAAGTGTAAAGCACTCACCCAATAGGTACGAATTTTCAATTGAATAACGGGAAGAACCATACTTAAACTACACTTGTCGGGCTGGTAATTTAACTATAAGTAATATCAGTTCTATTAGAATAAGCGTTTCGTGGGAAATGAACATTCAGCACGTCTTGTTAAAATACGAAACTAGCTTTGGAATTTAACGGTTTAGTACGCGTATACTGCGAGCAAACGTTTCTTTCATTTGTAATGCGAACATTTTTAAGTTCATTTTTATCTGATTAAATCCAATTAACATTTCTAAGTTCGTCTTTACCTGATGATGTACAATTAAATAACCTTCAAACAGTCCCAGACAGATGAAAAAAATTAGAAATATCAGATGAAGATGACAAAATAGTTAAAATATAATAACATTTTAAAATCAGTCTTGTTATGAACCTTCTTCACACTATGTTATTAGCGTTCATTAACAATTGTTTATGTAATGTTGGCAACATCTTTGTATATGCGACGTGTTAAGTATTTATGTATAAAAATAAAGTAAGTGCTATATTGTTGAACTTTATACATATTTTAATTTCACTTCCTAACACCAGAGCACATTCGGCAGGTAGTAGGGAAAGGTTACAAAATCCTTCATATACTGGACAGTGTGGAAATAGGATGTACCAGAGAAGTAAAGGAATTGGGTTACAAAACTTTCGTCATACCATTGGTTGAATATGGTGGTGTAGTTTGGGACCCACAATTTGGCTATCAACTACAGGAGTTGGAGGGCGTACAAAGAAGAGCAGCTAGATTTGTTTGTGGAAATTATCGCAGAGCCCAGTTGGTGCTGGATTGGGAGTCATTTGGAGAAAAAGATGAGGATGAAGAGAGTGCTGGGAGGGATTAGGAATTAGGAAAATTGCATGGAAGGGGAAAGGCGACAATGATCATAAGCTGGCGCTCGATTTCATGCATAAGGGAGCGGAAAAATTTTATTTTGTTGGTTAGGTTGTCAGAGATTGGAACAAATTACCAAGTGAACTGATGAATAATTAACCAAAAACGCTTAAGGAATTTAAGATTAAAATTTGTAAATTGGAAAAGGAAATGGTGGACGAATTTAACATTCCAATTATAAATGTTTTTTAAAAAAAAAAAAAAAAAAGGAGTAATTAGATGACTAGTGGAATTGCCCCCGGAGCGTTAGTTCAATCGCAATTAAAATTAATAATAATAATAACTGACATGAAAGTTTATTCCGCGTATGTAATAGAAAAAAATAAGAATGTTTTGTATTCTGTTTTTTCAGATTCTATAGTTAAAATGCAATCACTTTTTAATTACTCGTTTTGTGGTAAAACACTAGTTCCAAAAATTTAAAGTTTTACATAACTAATCAAATACATATATCACCTCAATTTTATTTTTGAATGTTCAGATATTTAGTTTATATGTAAAAGAAAGCCTAAATCATGTTCGTTTGGGGCGAACTTCATTAATAACACGCAAAAATGAATGTTTTGTGGCCGCGTTAACTTCCGGACAGTTTATTCTAGCGACTGTTGTGCCATCTGCGGAACAGCATTTACAAACATTCGCTGTGCGATAAATGTAGCGTTATCGGTATATTATGACGAACGGCAGTTAAATACGAATTCCAAAAAAGCCCTTATTACGCCATGCAGCGAATTAATGAAATGCATTGGGGGGTAATCGAATATTTTGCGTCTGGCGGACTGCGGTCAGATTGCTGTTATTAATTGCTTACCAATAACTGCGCAACTGACGCAGTGGAGAGTAAACAAGACGTGTCGGCTCGGCCGCCCAGCCGCGCGCGTTAGGTTGGCAGCCGTGGGCCACGTCCTGCTATTACCCAAGTGCTAGTGTAAGCTCACGGACACTGATAACCCAGCAAATTCCAATAGCTCCACACTCAATGTGCCAAGCACACTAACAAGTTTACTGCCAAATGTGACGGAGCTGTTTGAAGGAGTTAGAACTGAATGTTTGAGTCATATTAGTCTTTGAGCAGGGAAACTGTTTTATCTTTGGTTAAGGTGCGGCAGAAATGATCGCTGGAGATCAAGCCATTGACTGTGTGGCATTGTTAAACAAAACCGAAATCAAATGGACTGCTATTACATATATATATATATATAAACAATTAGAATAATACTATATGTGAGAAAAGTGAAAAATAAGGACATCAATTTGTTATTGTCAACGTGTGAAGTGCATACATAAAAAATTGTAAAAAGAAAAAAAACTACAGGAAATGTGGATTATTTTGTTAATCGTGTAAGAAAATGTTTTAATACAAGGAGAGGAAGCGTTTAAGTTGATACTAATAAAAAGGGATGTACTAATCTAAAATTATAGAATTTAAATTGTGTAAATGCTTGTAAATGAGACTGATTTTCAAGCGTTTGTTTTAGGTCTTTAAAACGATACAATTTCATATGGTGCTACTACAAGGTTTGTAGATGATCTTACGCCCAACTACAGGAAGCTAATAGGTAATTACAAGAAAAGATTAGTGGCATCATATAAGATTTCTTTACAATGTGATAAATCTAAAAATTAAATAGAAGCAACGTTATTAAATTTACTGAATAAATACTGTATTCATTTAGCCATACTTTTAACTTTTGACCATCACAAACAACTTTCACATTCCATTTGAGATCCAGAATTTAATAATTGCTAAAGTTTTACGTTGATGGTTGCTAACTTATCCTTGTATAATCTAATGTGACAGATAATCCAGCCTTAAAATTAACTTTTTAATGAAATAATTACGAGCTATAAAATTTTCGCGCACTGCACGACTTTCTCCACTATTAAAAAATTGGGTAACACGTTAATACGTCGGAACCAACAAAAATTGTCCTATCGGTATGAAATTTGGTACACACGTTCCTTAGGCAATAATATT
Source organism: Vandiemenella viatica (assembly GCA_031002005.1). Classification (NCBI taxonomy): domain Eukaryota; kingdom Metazoa; phylum Arthropoda; class Insecta; order Orthoptera; family Morabidae; genus Vandiemenella; species Vandiemenella viatica. The sequence continues at coordinate 154,749,618 of JARYHS010013630.1, read as the reverse complement.
TTACTAAAAATGTCCAAAGTAAACTTCGAATATGTTGAAATGAAATAAAATCAATCGAAATGTGGGTAGATGTAAACATGTTATTACACAAGAAATACAGGTTATTACATGTTGATATATATTTCGCGTGTTTTTAATTTTAATTCTTGGTCCATGCTACATTTCAATCCAATCACAACTGCTATTAGCAAAAAATTAAACTAGCTTAAATGCTCTGTATTAAACATCGGTTACGGTAGACGCCATGTTTCACCCTGGTAGGTAGGCTGCCATGCAATATATTTTTTTGCAAGAAATCCAATATGTCAGATACGCACAGAGGAATTATAAACGTTAATGATTTTCCACTCATTAAGTATCTGCAATTTCCATGTGGAAAGCGGGTTTTATCCAACAATGAAGACTTAAAAATACGTGGAATAAATATCAAAAGCTACTAATGTGTATTTCTTGGCAATAACATGTACGCATCTAGCAACATTTCAAGTGATTTTACTTCATTTCCACAAATTCGAAGCTTATTAATAAACTTATATTATTACCTAAGGAATGTGTGTATTAAATTTCATATCGATAGTTCCAAAGTATTAACGTGGAACCAAAACTGGTACTAATATGTTGAAATTTTGATTAACTGCTTCGACATAATGTCATATTTACATTCCGCGTTCACATTTTGTGGAAAAGTCGCCACAAATTAAATTGCGAAATTCCATCCGCACTGCAAAATCACATCTAAGCTGTTTTGTTTTCTCATAGTAGTTGGGGTCAGGTTAAAATGCGGCCTGGACCAAGAGAAAATTTTGTCAAAAATGTCGTTTATGGCGGCAATCTCGGAAATGCCGTATTTATTTACAAAGGATGAAATTGACTGTCTGATTACGTGTATGGATTTACATGGTGGGCATATATTTTCTGTTCGAAAATTTCGAGCATTTTTACAACGAAGAGAAGCTGAAACGCCAAGAAAACATTACAACAAAGGAATTATCCAACTTTTAAAGAGATTTTTGTTCGTTTTACAGAGCTGGCCTCATCTGATTGTTGTGCGACACATTTACATTTCGGCGATTTTAATTTAATTTGTGGGGACTTTTTCATAAAATATTATGCAGAACATTAAAGTAGTTAATCCAAATTTCAACAGGTTAGTATTAATTTTAGATAGGCGGAGAAAGTCGTGTTGTGTCCAGATTTTCTAACCTTCTGAAACTAAATTGGAGTTAATATTCTATATTGCCATTCATATGGTCTATACATGAGATAACGGTATTTTTCCACTGGATCACTTACTAATATTGGCTAACATGCTTCTAAGGTTACCAAGTACCATTGTATTGTACATTGTAGATGTCATCTTGGACCCTTAGGATGGTACTTTACTAATACAAATACCAAATAGGCGAAGTGTTCCACAAAAAGAGAATTTTTCGTCCGAGTCATATACATTTCTTGTCATCGTCCTTCTTCGTTGATTCGATGCAGACTCTAATTCCGTCTCCGCTTATTTTACTGTTTCGTGTCTGGAATTAGTTTTTCAAACCAGCATTTAACTATGTGGAATGCTACTTTTTGCGAGTCTATAAACTGTAGAGGGTAAAGAGGTCAGGACAGTTTGGTTGACAAGGGGGTGTTCCATAGTGTGTGTTTTCCTCAGTCGCAGTCTAAAATATATTCATATACTGTAAAAGACCCCACCTTGACAAGTTTGTTTTTATTGGGGCCACGCCTGTCCTAATGTGGTGCAGTGTTCTCCATGTTTAGTGATGAGCCACTAGGCATTTCCTTTCTAGTTGGTTAGTCAGGCAGTGGTTCACTGAACCAGGTGTTGACAAACCTTCTTTATGATCTAAGTCTCATTTATCACCCCATGAAGGGGTTGGCTAATATTTTTAACGTCTACCAGGATGTTATAAATTTCATTCTGTTCTACAAAATGATTATATAATGGTTGTTTAACACAAATAAAAATATTGGATAAGGTTACTATAATATTTTCGCTGTCGAAGTCCATTCATCTCTTAGAACATTACAAAACTAAAAAGTATTCGTATTGTTTTTGGTGATAAATAAGGTAAACGAATTTGATTACTTGAGGATTTTAACATCGTAAACAATTCTTTGTAAACAATTTTATGTCAAAGTACATTATAATCGTATGAAAATGAAACATTCGGAGAACATTTCAGCATTATTTTCTAAAAGTAATAATGCGTATAGGAACGTGTCACAGCAACATTATTTTGAACACTCTCCAGCTGAAGAGTGAACCAAGAGATGTCGCTGGTAGACGTCGAGTCTGGGAAGAAGAGAAAGGAAAGGAGGACTAAATGAAGCCTGACGGCGGGCATTACAGATTCGGAGGCAAAACCGCACATCCGGAGAGCGAGCGACTGTACTCTCTGCTCGTTAGCCATGACGCAGGGCACTGCCGCTTTTTCTCAGCGCGGACAACTCGCCGTGAAGCGGGGGAACTTTCCAGCACGGCGTGGCTGGTCGTACCTCAAACAGCACGGTGCGTCCATTTGCAAGCTCCTTATACCGTTAACAGCCACAATAGGCGACGCCACTTCTGAGCAGGGGGGCGAGAGAAGCAATTGTCATGGGAAGGTGGGGACCAAAATAATTCCGAAGAGGTGTTCGCTCTGGTTGAGTCGCCTCCCGTTGACACTGTAGGACGCCACTTCCGATAAATTCAATTGGACTAAAACTACATTTAACAATAGGAGTTGTATAACATTTAACAATGGCTGTATATTTTTTTATTTATTTTAAAAAACTTCATTTTCATTTCCTAAAAATAAGCACAGATTTCAACAAAAGTAAACCCTTCAATTGGATTTCAAAACTTCTTGTGCTACATCATAATATTGGCAGAGTTTGTAAAAGCTTATCTCTGCCGGCTACAGCATCTTCCTTTCAACTTCCTAACTGCAGTCTTATATCAACACTTCCTAACTTTCTTTAACAGTTCTTAGCGAGATGCTTATTACCCGAAAATAATACCTTTTACATCACATTTCTACTGTTACGTTGCTAACCGCTTCTTTCGTAACACATATTCAGAATATACAGCGCGATATATTGAGTGAAAACTTTTGCAGCGTGCGCCTCTGCGCAAATAAAAGTCTTGCCGCGACGGTCTCACCTACCCAATTTTCTAAATATATCACGTAATTGTTTGTGCAATTGTCGTAGTATTTTCGGTAAATGCTGCTTCTCATTGCAGCGATCGGTGGAAAGCATATTTCCTCATTATTTTGACTTTTTCTTTTTTTGTGTCATCAGTCGTCTGACTGGTTTGATGCAATCCTCCATCTCTTCCTATCTTGTGCTAACCTCTTCTTCACCTCAACATACCCCTTACAACTCACATCCTCAATTATCTGGTTCATATGTTCTGATCTCTGTCTTCCTCCACAGTTCTAACCTTCCACTGTTCCCTGCACTAAGAAATTAACCAATCCTGCATACCTCAAAATATGACCTACCAGCATGTCTCTTCTTTCTTTAAGCGTCTTCCACAAACTTTTTTCCACCACTATCATTTCCAAAACACGTTCATCAGCTTCCTTCGGTACCAAATGCTTCAATTTTCCTTCTTTATGGTAATTCTAAACTCCATGCCGCTACCATAAAGTGTTGTGTTCCGCACACAGAGTTCTAAATCTTTTTTTTCAAAATCCTAAATCAATATTTGAAACTAAAGGATTTTTCATTTTCATGAAAACTCTTTTTGCTGGTGCTATTCTGCTTTTAACATCATTCCCGCTTCGGCCATCTGTTGTAATTTTATTTCCCATGTAGCAGAATTCATTTACTGCTTCTATCGCATCCGTTCCTATTTTAATATTCAGTCTAGTATTATTTGTATCATATCTGCTACATTTCATCACTTTTGTCTTGGTCTGATATATATTCAGTCCAAAATCATCGTCTTACAGTATATTGTTCATGCCATTCAGTAACTTCTCAATATCCTCAGTCTGTTATGCTAACAAGACAATGTCAACAGAAAATCGTAATATACTGATTTTTTTTTCTCCTTGAACACTTATGTCACATTCAAATTTTTCTTTCACTTCCTTTATTGCTTTCTCTACATACAAGTTGAATATTTGAATATTAATGGAGATAGACTACGTATATCTAGATATAACCGTGAACTGTGATCAACACTGTATGTAAATCCCTCAAACGGAAATTATTTTGTCGTACCCGTCTCGTTAAATGCATTCTCTCAACTCCCAATCCACTCCTCTCTTAATGTTGAAATTGTTGTCCGCCCCATCTTGGAATATGCCACCCACCTTTCTCGTCTCCTACAACCTCCTATATATAAAACGTTGAACCCTCCGTAACAACTACAGTCTTCACCCTTCCACTCCCTCTGCTGTAGTCTGCTGAGTCTCTAAACTACAGCCCCTCCGAACCATAATATTTTTTCTCAGGCAGAGATATGTTCAATGCCTTCTCGTAAACGGCCCTAACCTCCTCACTTTACTCGCCTCTAAACTTCTACTTCATAGGCGCTCCAAACAGAAGTACGTATATCCTCCCCACATAATAGCCTTGTCCATTTCACAAGAACACTTTGATAGAGACACAACACTGTTCATGCTGATATCGCAAGCCCACCCTGCTCATTGCGCCACTAAATAGTTTTCAAGCTCAGGAGCCTAACTATAGTAACAAAACAAAACCACCACTACATCTGTCAACGGTAACAGTCGATCGAGTGTAATTAAACAAAACAAAACAATATCATCATCAATAAAATACTGCTGTTTTTTGTTACTATAACTATGTATATTAAATTTTTAACTGCTTCAAATTTCCTGTCATAAAACTTGTTACGGGTTTACAATTTTTTATTAATATTGTTAGCTTCCAGAAGTTAACTGTTTGACATGTTTGCTGTAATTTAAAAAAAAAAAAAAAAGAAACCGACTCTTGGGAGAATAAGTTACCAACAGTCGAGAAGGGCGATATTTAACCAAGGCTATACCATGGGAAATGAACAATTATTTTTTATAAAGTAGCCTTTGCCGCTGCCCCAGTTGCATTTCACACGCAGTCTCTTGCATTTGCGGTGGTACTAAGATGAATCTGTAGCATCCGCTGTGGACCGTACGCTGCCTCTTTTTGTGGTTGTACATCACACAAGCAACATTGATACGAAAGTAAACTGAGCATAAGATATAGTTGAATTCGCGGTCCGCTACGGCTGCCCAAACCATGGGTGCTGGCCGGCTGATGGTAAAACGTGAGATACCGTAGAGATCGCTTTACTGCTTTGGGCCATAAAACTCAAGAAAGCCATGGTAGCGTTAGTGGAAAATTCCTCGGAAAGCTCCGGTCGCCAGAAGACAGTTTTCTTACCTTTACTTTCACACTGGGAACTACCCGGAAATCTTCCCCGTGCTCAAATCTAAATGCTCACTTCTACAGACCCATCAGCCTGCTTCCGACGTCCTCGAATGTATTTGACAGTGTCTACAAAAAGAGGTTCCGTCAGCACATTGTACAAGAACGGTTGATCCTTGATGAGAATCTAGATTCACGGAAATACACGGCGCCGAACGAATGCGTAAGCCTTCATTAGAGATGGTTCTTGTATCGATAGCATACTGCGACGCTTTACGCGCTGCTTAATTCAACTGGAAGTGATGCTGCTGCTCGATCAGTCATTGTTGACTTGCTGATTTATTTTGGATAAAAGAGCTGCTCGCATATTTCACTAATCTGATGACAGAACGTGTTGACAACTTTGTTGAATGTTGGTATGTTGGCTCTGATCCGTGTTTGCCTTTGAGAATGTTATAGGCGGTTTTCTTCAGTACGTGTGTCTTGTTCTTCGTTTCTAGTCACATAAACGATTTTTTTTTAATGCATAACTAAATATACGTTCATCTACATTTTTCTTGGCCGGTTCTAGGAGCTACGAATGAGATTATAATACCAATTTCTGAATTATGTGACTATTACGCACTTTTCTGCTAGTTGAAATGTTTCTTTCGTGCGTTTGTGATTCATAAATGTCACTAATTATTACAGGAAACAAAAATGTTACATCTACGTTTTTGTTATTTATCGATTAATCCAGTTTGAATTACGAAGCTAAAAAATAACTTGTTTAGTAGTAAAATGGATAATATCTTTACAATGAATCAATTCGAACAGAAAAAGTAATATTTTTTCTTGAATTTTGAAGACGGTTGAAAAGCTTAATGTTTTCTTCTACGAGAATAGATGAACGAGTTTCTGATGTGTTATTGCCACGTGTAACGACTATGTCTGGGGTGTATAGCCCCTGTGTTTTGATACAACTCACTATTTGTATAAGGTACTTATGTCCCATACTCGACCGCCAAGTCGCCATTGTGTTCGATGAACAGCCCTTGTTTGTTGGCGCTGCAGCGGATCTCGGATTTCCCCCGCCCAAATCGCGTTACGCCTAATGGCAGTGGCGGGGTACTGAGGGACTTGTAACCGGCTCCACTCCCAGTGCAGCTGCCAACACGCGGCTCGGTAGAGGTGCGGAGCCGTGTTCCTGACGGAAACATCAGACAACTTCTGCACACTGTATTTTCTTGCCCAGAAACCCGAAGAAATTTTTTAAACTTGATACCTAATAGACTGAATGAGAGAAATTGATGCCAAGCATCCCGGCATTTGCCTGGAGTGATTTGGGGATACCATGGAAAACCCAAATCTGGATGCCCGGACTGGCATTCGAACCGGCGTCCTCCCTATTGTGAGGCCAGAGCGTTAACCGCTCACCCACCATGCTCGGTGTGTTTCTGTAGATAATTTGCAGCACGTGCTTCAGTACTGGATGTTATCACCGCAACATTACACATTACAACATTACAGTGTATGGAGTAGCAACGTTAAAAATAAGTGACAAAATATGTCAAACATTAGGATTCAAAACTGTTTCCGATCAACTAAATTAATGTTTTGTGCCCTATCAAAATAAAGTGTCGCCAATAGCTTTTTGGTTCTTTAAAATGAAATTCCAGATTTATTTGCAGTTCTTTTTTAAAAAAGCATTTTTTAATCGAATAAACAGGCTCCAGCGTTACGCTGTGAATTTGTTTGTGTACTTAACAGTAGCAGCCAGCAACTTTGATGAACTTTGCTTTCATCAAGTGAGATTGCTTTACGCCTCATCGATATCGAGGTCATTAGAGGCGGGATGGGATTGGGTCAAGGAACGGGAAGGAATTTGGCCATAGCCTTTTGAAGGAAGCATTCCGGCATTCACCTGGAGTGCTTTGGGGAAACCAAGGAAAACCCGAATCTGGATGACCGGACGGGGATTCGAACCGCCGTCCTCCCGAATGCTAAGCCTGAACGTTAACTGTTCACCCACCACGCTCGGTAAGTGGGACACGTCAGGACATTCCGTGGTTCGGATTGGAAGTAAACTGTCGGTCCCGGAGGCAGGGAATAGGCCGTCCTACGGAATTAGTTCGCCTACCTCTGGAGTACTCAATCAACCGTCGGTTTCCGAATTATGTTTTGTGCTTTAGTATATTTCATTTTCATGTAGTGTAGCTAATAAACTATTTAATTATTTTCGTAAAAAGCACTTTGCAGAAGATCTCCATGTGTTATGTTGCATACTGCTCTCGGTATTCTTATATTACGGCGCTTTAGTTTCGTAATACGTTTTTAAACCTGCAAAGTTCAACTAAGATTCGTGATGTTTCGTAAGGAGAAAAGCCGAACTGAACGTTATATCGACAACCTTAAGACTGGCCCGCAATGGACATCGCATCAAACTACCGCGTGGGACAAATTACGTGTTCAGCAGAGAATTCGTTTCTTCAACAGTAATATGGGTATGTGAATAGAAGAATTTCTTGTGTTTAGGAACGTGTATAATGTATTTATGAATATTATATAGTAGAAACAGGATGGAATAGTTGTTACTGGGGAGGTAAGGATTCTCTAGCTTGTATAATTTTTAACAGAATGAACTAAAAAGTACGAAAGCATATAGCTTTTGTGCAAGTGTGAGTTTCTTCTTTCTCTTTGCATTGAACATTCCTGTCAAATATTTGTCGAGTTAAAAACTAAGATGCGTTCGTTTCAGTAAAATGAAACTGAAAAGCTTAAATTGGTGTACTTTTGCTACATTTAAAATTACAATGTCTCAGTGACACATTCGTGTACCAGCTTCCAGTTTCAAACTCTTTTATGGACTGTTGGAATATGTTGCTTACTGTTTAGTGTGGGGAAATTATTGACGTCGTGATTGAAGCAGCTGGTGACGTGGCTTTTTAGTCAGTACTCAACGAAGGATCGAAACGCTGGGACCCGGGCAGCTGCTGCTGGTGTAATGTTGCCCACGATAAGTCATAACTCAGTTCGAGCGGACGCAGACTGGCCACACTACAATTGGCGTGAATTCGCTTCCTCTTCCTACTTCCAACCGAGCTGCAAACTAGCGGCAGCGAAACGTGCATTCAGCTGTGTTAACTCGCCAGAACGAATCCGTGACACGTGCATTAAAATAATAATGGCGACTGCTGTTGGGTGGCGGCGACTGTGTAAGCGGATTATGGATGACCGCAGGGTGTAAACTCGGAGACTGGTGGCGCGTCGCTTGCAGATGCATCATTCACCGGGCGGCCAGTAATGGCAGATATCAATAACGGGCACAAGCCGAGTCGCCGCGGATAATTTGATGACGAGCGCTGTGTCACTGTCGACTGTGAATGATGGAACCGCCCCGACAAGCGCAGGTGAACCGCCGCACCTTCCCGCAGGGCATTATACACAACGGCAGACAAATGGCAGGAACAAGGCGGTCTCCACCTGCTTCCTAAATTTCGACCGTGGTTCGTAACGAAAGTCCTCAGCAATACGGAGAGTCCTGCGTGGAAGGGAAAATATGACCATGATCATAAGCTGGCACTCTATTTCATGCATAAGGAGACATCCATTAATTACGTGAGCTAACATAGGGGGAGGGGGAGTCTGTCAAAATCTCACAAAATCTCATTTAAAGGGAGGGAGGGCGATAAAAATTTCACGTCAAGTTTTTATGTCATTTTTCTCTTCTTTCACAGAAAAAATGTAGTGCATAGTAGACATCTCTATTAACGGTTAAGTATTTAGTAGTATGTAGCTAAACACACATCTCAAATAAATTTAATTATTTAAAAATTAAAATTACGAGGTAAGTCTCACGAGAGGTGGAGGAAGGAGGTCCTACTACAACTTAAAAAATCTCAACAATGCGTAGGGGAGGAGGTCAAATTTAAGAAAAAACACCTGGCATAATTAATGACGTCACCTAAGGGTGTGAGACATTTTGTATTATAGGCAAGAGGTTAAGGGATTGGAATAAATTATTAAGGGAAATGAAGAATAATTATTAAAAGCACGTAAAGAATTTAAGATAAACATTCATAGAGGGAAAAGTAGACGGATACAAGAAAGGGAAGAAATTGACACCGGAGCTTGCCCTTCTTCGCAATTAAATTCACATTTTGTGAGATTGCTGTTATTTCATACACGAACTCAGTTACGTGCTGAACTGTTTCCTTAACATCATTGGCTAATTCCCTGATTGTCATTCGTAACACACCACTAATTGTCCCTTCCATACAGAAGTGTCCATAACCTACGTAGCTTCATTTTTACCTCCTGTGAATCCCCCTCCCCCCACCCAAATACTCCGACGTAGCATTCACACCTCCCCCCCCCCCTCATCGTGGCACGTAGTTTTCACATGCTGTTGTGTGTTCTCTACCTTATTTTAAGTGTGACAAATTGTATGACTGAAAAGCTAAGTGGCTTGGCTCGGAAACTCCCCTCTGTTATCTACCCAAAACCTCCCCGCCTAGACCGAGCCACGTAGTTTATGGACGCTCCCTAAGCCGTGTGTCTATATTATTAATGTTTTCAACTCTTGACCACATTCTAATTTAACCTATAAACAGAAACAAGCGGGTTGGTTACAGAAAAGAAGTTTTTCCTTTATTAAACGTCGATTCAAATGAAAATTTTTTGGAAGTAATAATAATAATATATGTAAGCCCGCCAGTGTGGTTCAGAGCGTTGAGGCGCCGCACAGTGGACCGGGGAGGTACAACGGGACCGGGCACGAACACAGCCCCCCCCCCCCCTCCCCTGCTTACTGCAGTCCTGACTGCTGTTTTTAGACGGTTTGTCGCAATCATCAGTGCTGGGATGGTAGCCAATCTCCGCCTCAAAAACTACACATTTCACAAAACAAAAATACACCCATCATACAGAACATAGTTTCAAAGACAGATGCCCACATGTTATTTTCCTAATAGTGTAGATGCTCCGGATCTGACAAATCGAGTTCTAATACGGGTAGCACACATGTCTTGCCTCCCACCCTGATAGTGCCGATATAATATTATTGATCGGGAATGACCGAATTGAAGTTGTACCGCCTAAGTGATATCGTTTTCACTGTCATAGCGGTCCTTCAGTTTTAGTTGAAATCCGAACAGCCAGAATATTTTATTTTGGCCGTGTTCCTCAAAGCACCACGACACAGAAAACACAAGGCGCAGAGGAATAAACCACGGATCACCGGCCTCGGTAACGTAGGGGCTTCAGTACTAGACACGCGTGCTGAAGATCGCCGGTTCGAGTCCTTTGGTATGTCTAATTTGCTGTAAAAATTCATACTGATGATACTGAAAGCACTAGGGTTACATATAATTAATATCGAGCTGGCTGTATGGCCTAATATGTCGATAGCCATTGAATAAATATACGTATATATATATATAAACACCGATTTGGTGTGCCCGTTGTACTGATATACTGGAGGTTTTCCTCAATATTCCAATCAAATTCCACTCACCAAATCTAAACATTCACAAACAAAATAACGTGGTTTTACGATAGATGCCGACACCAACCCTCCCTTCAGCCATCCCAAAGAGGTAAGCAACATGGCATCTGAAAAGCAGACTCCTAAACACAGTTGGCGCAACTATCTAGTTAAAACGGATCGTGCGAAGCTATAGCTTAATTCATCGGGTTCGGTGTCCTAGCTTCCTGTACCAGACACCACAAAATAACAATAAAAAATGTATAGGCCTACTTCCAGTTTTTGTCACCACTTGGGTAAGCCCTCATTGTTCATGGTGCAAACTACATACACAAAAATGAAATGTTTCTAAGTTTAAACTGTTCCGTTTGGTACATACTGTCCAAATATCAATCTACAATTTTTTTTAATAATAAAAAAAATCACTTCGTGGCATAGAACAAGAATTTTTAGTAACTCTTCAGCTACTTTTCTATATTAAGTACCGGTACACAATAGTGTTCCTTAAACGGAATGAAAAATACTGATGCTGAAAAAAGAATCAATAGAACTGTATACAGCAAAAAAAAAATTCAGAAACAGGATGACATTATGTAGTTTAAAGCTGGAGAGATGTTAGAACAAAAAAATCATGTTGATTTTTACAATCAACATGATGAAGCAACAAATAATTTTCGCAAGGCACTTGAGGTAATCGCAGAGACAGAAAATACCATGATTAAGGCGAAACATTCGAGAAGAAATCAGCGTTTATTTAACTAAGTTCTGCCAAGAAAGAAAAAGTATGACATTTAACCAGGTAGTAATATAGGCAGTAACTTTCGTGTCACTTGTTTGAGTGCTCTCAAAGAATTGCTGTTCAGATTGTTGTCTGAAGAACGGAAAGCTCAAACACTGCCGTTGAATTTCTAGTTCCACAAAATGTTCCGGCACACATTAAATCAACAAGTCGCACATTACATGTTCAAGGAATATTTAGATAAAAAGTTTTCATTTGTTTAGAGTGAGTGAAACATAAACCTGGTTTCCTAGGATTGACGGTGTCTCTAATCCAATTCTACAAACATTTTGTAACACAAAACCACGCTCAGCCAGGAGAAACACACAAAAGTATAAAAAATCAAATCCCATCTTTCCTCTGGTCATTGGTGTCATGGTTGTGAACCAAGAGCAGCATTTGGGGCTGGCTTTTTGTTTTCACAATGTCGGTTCAGGCGAACAAAGATATTGCTCATTCATAAGGGCAACGATCAACTTCCGTATCGAAAGCTTTTGGCCGATTCTAACGATACCACACTTGTATAAGCAAATGATAGTGATGTCCTCCCAGCTGTAAAGCTCAGGTATCGTCCTAATGAATCTATCCGAAAGGTCTGTCATTCAGTGACGAATCAATCTGAAAAATAGTTATTTTAATAATGCTGCAAAAATTCATTAACATAACGGAACAAACTTGTGTGTTAATTAACTAACAGCGAAAATTGACGTTATGTATTGAGTAATTGGAAATAGCAAAGCTTACAATAATACACCTAAGGAATCCTTGACTCAAATGAAAATTAGTAACACTAATTGTTGTTAGGACCTGAACTAGTTGGAAGGAGCTGACTTAGTAATAGTTTCAGATAGGCCTATCCATAAATACATCAGCAATTGGTTAAAAAAATTGTCATTGTGATATATATGCAATCAGATCAATACGTGTCTGAGAGAACCTTTCACGGTTGGTTATATTTAACTTCAGTGCTGTGGACCACAGCCTTAAACCCAAGCGCAGCAAATTAATAGTAACGAACGCCTCTACTGAATATCTTTGGAAGAAGGATTCAAATATAAACTTTCATTCGATGTGTGGAAGATAGCCAAATAGCAGCAATAAATAGAAACTCACTTTGGAAACTAAACGATTTCTTAATTTGTGAAAACAACGAAAGAGAAGAAAAATTAATCAAAGATACGTAAAATTGAATAGGTGATTGTTTCGGCTGCTTTATAATAAAACGACAGTTTCAAAAAATAGGACCGACCATGGTGGGTGAGCGGTAACACTCTGGTCCAAATACTCGTCCGGCTATACTAATTTCGGTTTTCCATGGATACGCGAAATCATTCCATGCGAATGCTGGGATAGTTCTTCAGTAAGCCATGGCCGAATTTCTTTTAGTTCCCTGTCTTCAATTATTTTCCTAATGACTTCGATGTCAACAAGCCGTTAAACCCCTTACCCCCCCCCCCCCATCCCCCATAAAAATATGAAAACAATAACCGACCAAACTCCAGATCTTATGAAGAATACTAAACCCTCTTGTATCACTGTTAGTATCCGAGCCACCGCAAGGGCTGAAATAGATCTGCCTCCGTTGTTCGTGAAAAGTAATTTAAACCACAAAGAATATCAAAAACAATGCTCTTGCATCACTTAATATTAGTTACTCCATCATCAACTAATTTTCCCACGCTCTTTGTCGTAATGAATAAAACGTTGGTTTAAGTACTTCAATACTATTTATAGCATTGGTAGCAAAAACATTAGGTAGGAATAAAGATGATTTGGAAATTTTTTTAGTGCGTTATTGGATGGCAGTACAAAGCAGCCTTAACATTGATTCGGCCTCAAATTATCTGTTGCTATATTAATTTTGGAACAGCGGGCGGCAGCTTGTTATGTACGCTGAAGAACCGTCAAAATCTGGCGCTGGTTCTGCGTAATTGATTAATAAGGGCTGTTCCAATTAACGCGTTGCAGATAGAAACAATCGAGCGCGTAAATTCCCAGTGCCTCCAGTAATTAAAAAGAGTATTTCGAGAAATTTTTGTTAATTTTAATATCTCTGGTAATCTTATACATAATATAGTATACAACACAAATGGCGCCAAATTGTGGCCTCATCCATTTCATCATTAGAAAATCTGTTTATATATTGCTACTGGTCTTACTCCTCGTCGACGTCAAGGTTAGTATAGACGGATAAATACCTGGGACAAGGTACAGGAAGGAATTTGGCAATGGCATTTGGAATGAACCATCCCAGCGTTTCCCTGGAGTGATTTGGCAAAACCATTGAAAATCCTAATCTGAATGGTTGGACGGGGATTCGAACCCGCGTCCTACAGAATGCAAGGTCAGAAAGTTACCGCTAATCTACCACGCTTGGTGCAAGAGTAATGATGCAGTCTCCAATTCATCATTTATATAGCTGTCAAAGCTACTAAATTCTCGTAAAGCTAATGCAGCATGCTACCCACTATTTTCATTGCAAAAATTATGAGATTATCATATGAATAAAGAGCCGTGTGTGGGTGGTAGCTGATGTACAGATGGTTTGCTTAACCAAGATGGCGACGAAACTGGGACCACTAAATAAGAGATAGTGACGAAGTTTTAATAGCAGCAGAATTCTATTACAGTGAATTAGAAGTTTTACCGTAATGACAGAAGAACAGATTGCTTTCCTCCTAGCTTATCATTCCTAGCTGGCCTCGGTCTTAAAATTTTGCTTGTTGTCTCGTAATTTATATCATTGCTGTTTATTGAACGATTTTGACAGCAAAATGTTTATACAAACTTTTAAAAAACATTAATTTTTAATTAGTTTACCAGCATTTACTCGAAACACAATATTCGATACATGAGATCCTATTATATTATTTAATTTTGTGTGTACAGTATTCAAGGTTTCAACTGGAAAATTAGATCATATTGTTGTCATTATGGATGATAATGTCAACAGCTTCCTCCACTAGTATTAAACGGAACAATACACCAGATTATAAACAACGTCGCCACAGATGCAATTAAACTTTATCGGGTTGAAATTTTTGTGGGATTTTCATAAAAATCGAGTAGTAGAAGCGATTCACTACAGGACTCCTTTTAGCAAAAAAAATTGCATCATATGTGATCAGCCATATATTTTCATCGCTTTCGTCGGACAGATCGTTTATCAAATTAAGAGCAAAAGACCAAGAACTCTGGTCGTTCAGGATTAGCTGAATGTATTTGTGCCAATGCTATATTCTCCATCGTATTATTGATAGCATTTTGACTAATAAAATTAAACTATCACTTTGTCACAAAGTTTAGGACGAGGAATTGATAGTCAGTAATATCAGCACTGAGTATGTATGCGGACGAGCAATAAGGGAATAAGGAATTCGGGCTGCGTGTTAAAGTATCGTCCCGTTCTGGCATCAGGGTGGCCCTTGTCTGACAAAACCAATATGATCATTCCAAAACCCAATTTGGTAATTCACTATTGCTCCTAATCTTAAAAAATGAATCAATAGGGTACTAATCCATTCACTACTTAAACATCTTTGTTCCAAATAGATGGTATGCAGTATTTCTGAGATCACCCATGTTACTTCACGAGGATGAAGGCATTTCTTCTGTACGGATGCCTTATCCCCACTACATCGTCATATTTCTTGCAATTCTGGTTATAACTTCTGCGCTCATGGTTCACTCATCGGTATTAAAGTAGTGCCTAATTATTAAACATATCATTTTCCGATCTCCCACAATAGTTCCAAAAGATAACGGTCGTAAAGACCAACAAATTTCACACAGAAATTTTGATTCTTTGATTTTGCTGCTACATTTTTTGATGAGGTTTTGTTTTAAAATCTCTCAAGAGCTACTCACAACGTTCTCCTTATTTCAGTCCAAGATTATATAAACACACTGGGCGTGGTGGGTAAGTAATTTAGTATCTTATTCTGCAGGTCGCTGGTTCCCTTGCCCGTCCAGCCATCCGGATTTGCGTTTTCAATGGTTTCACCAAATCAGTCCAGGCGAAAGCCGGGATAGTTCATATAAAGGCCATGGCGGCATTCCTTCCCGTTACTAGCCATCAATCATTTCCCGCTTATAATTATCTCAAAGCCGATGAGGCTTAAAGCCATAAGAAAAAAATTACATCAATCTGACGCAATAGGGTGGGTCAAACAATTTCTGACCGCAGTATCTAAACGTGTTAAGCAGGTGTTTCATTTCTGGGTTATGTAATGCTAAGATTTTATCCTTAGTATCCTTACTAATAAACTGAATACCCACCAGATATTTGATTTTGTTCACTCCTCGGTTCTTCCGCATGTGGTGTAAACAACAATACTGGTAGTCATACGCCGTTTTATGTTTATCTCACATGCCTTATAAGAGGTATAAAACATATTTTCTCTTACAGCATCGCCACAACTGTTCTACCATTGCGTTTTCCTTTCTGAGTGGTATCCGAACAGCGTCCGGACTATGCAAAACAAGTATGACCCTAATAGCTTAGCTTATCATACCAAGTGGGTTTTCCAGCAAGTTTGTCTAGAGATCTATGATCGAGGAACATATACTTTATCTTTCCTTCCAGTCTACATCGAACAATTTTCGCAATAAGATAGCTAGCTGAAATCACCAGATATTATTGTGGCATTTTAGTAAAACGTTGGTTACTGAATCTCTAAAAATTACCACTCCAGAACCCGGTACTATTAAACGTCCCCTTAAAACTCGAGAGTTTCACCAGTGATTTAAATTTGCCCATACTAATTGGCAATAGTTAAGTGTATAAGATATAGGGGAGCGACAGATGCTTATCTGAACAGCATAAAATACGCCTCCACAATTTCGTGGAATAAAATCATTCTGAAATAACTGATTTAATTTTGTCGAGAAGATTTTATGTAACGCAATCCCAGGTATTAAAGCATCTGCACCTAGTATTACAGTCACATACTCTTAAAACACGGGACGATACTGGTGAAAATCAAAAGAGGGTTTCCTAACAAGATGTTACAAAAAAAAACTTCGCGCTACTAGTCCAGAAAAGAAATTGTCTTCAGTGCAATGTAATTAAGGAGAGCAGATGTTAACGATTTAATGAGAAGGTAATTTATTCGATTAGCCCTGAGTAAGATCAGTTCAGCAATGGTTAAAAGAGCCCGGCGGACACCCACAACGGCGTGAGCCTCCCCCCCCCCCCCCCCACCTCACCTCGACTGCCGAAGCTCGTTAATTAACAGCACTCACTCCCCGCCCTCCCCCCCTCCCCCCTTCTAAATACAGTTGCTACTGCTCAAGATTCCCAGTCGAGAGTGAGCTGTAAAGTCCCCAACGAGACGCCGCCAACTAGCGGAGGAAATCATAATTACCCTATCGGTGATCATCTCGCTTGCTTTGAAAACACTTACTTGTTTATTTATATTAATTGCTATAGGAGAGACAATATAACAAGGATACATCACCTCAAAAAGGATACACTAAGCTATAAATCGATTTTTTTTTGATTTTTTTCATAGTACCAGCATACTCTACCAGTATCATCTTGTGTCACATTAGTGGAGTACTTTCGTTGGAAATCTCCCACACAAGCAATCACAGTATTGAGGCAAACCGTCCACACGGAAAGAATACTCCCTTGCAAATTGTTTACATCCAAAACCGCGATTCCTCAGACGAGTGATAGTTCACTAACTTTACAAGAAACAACTGGCACAGTTATAACATTTATAGCTAATATTTTTCCACGCCGTCGCTTTTATTTCGATACGGATTCATTTTCATACAAGATGGCATATATTTTTTTCACTAAAAGTTCAGCCCAATGATTGAAAGCTTTTATTCAATAGTAATTACTAAATATTGGAAATCTCAAGAATGAAGAAAGCATTTTCCCTAACAATCGATTGCACGCCCAAAAAAAACCCGCAAATCTGGTGGTGGAAGTCCACAACTTATCTTCTTCTTCTTCACCAATTTTTCCGAACATATTAGGGTCGATTGCCTTTGATGAGTCAAATTTGGAGATTTGATTTTAAGGCCGCAAGCCCTTGCTGGCGCCACACATTTTATATCTACTGGCAAAACGTTCTAAGTGGGTAAGTGAAGTGTTGTGAAACGCGGTCTATGTTCTGTGTATGATAAGATTATTATTTATTTGTAAAATTTATAACATACGAGGTGGATATTGGGGCATTCTCTTTTATTTCTGTGGAAAACCGCCTAAAAACCACATTCAAGATGGCCGGTACGCGACGACTGGACGCGGGAACGGTCCCGTTGTACCTCCCCGATCCAACGTGCAGTGCCTCAGCCCACTGAACCACGGTGCCAGGCGGAACTTCACGGCTTATAGTTAAAAAAAGATATTTAAGATAATTAGGCCTAATGCATAACAAGTGTTTTGGTGGGCAAGGCGTTAAATTGTTTTCTTGAATGAGTTTTAAATATTGATGTGTTGATGTGTGGTGACACTAAGTACTTGATTACAGTGCAATGCGTGGTCCTCAGCTTTGTTGACGAACAATACACAGTACATTTTCCACCGTAAGAATACAGATCGTGGGTGGCTGATATTAGGCGGAAACTTACGACGCACAGCCGCTTCTCGGCGGATCTGAGAGGAAGAGCCGGCGTTTGAGTATTTGTGTCGGCTGGAGTTGCGCTCCCGATGAAGACGCTTTGCGATACAGACGGAGCGGCGCCGCGTGAATACTGAAGCAGGGGAGGAGCCTCCCGCGTGA
>JARYHS010013630.1:154558156-154730272 GCA_031002005.1 Vandiemenella viatica | reverse complement strand
TCTTTGTATTTTGTTTTTATATTTTTTATGTTTTCCATGTTTCTTTCACACTCGAGTTGACGAAGTACTGTAATACTGTATTGTATTTGAACAGTATATAGGAACTTTCAAGCTATTTTCGTAAAAAAATGAAAATTATTAAAAATTTAAAGCACACGTAGCTAGGTTATAGAGCATTTCATCTAGCTTTAGTTTGTATTTGCACAAAATTAACTGCTAACTGTTGTTAGAATCAATTTTCGTCTGTAACTAGCTCCTAAACCCATAAAAAATGACGGGTTTAACGCAGATTTCTGTCTCATTACTAAAAATAAGCAATTAAAAATGCTTTGGTTAAGGCGCTCGCTTTCAAAATGGTTGCTACTCCGATCCCGGGTTCGAATCCCGATAGGTGCAGAAATTTTGAGAGTTGTGTTTAATCATATGAGCAGTGCCAGGACGGTCCGTGCATCGGATTCGAAGTCTCCTCTAGGGCTAACAACCCCAGTTGTAACACGATGTGTACACGTCCACAGTAAAATTCAAGCTAAACAAAGGCTTCAGGTGGTCCTAGTTGACACACACAAACATACATACATACTAATACATTTATGAGTGTGCAAAAATTTCGTTAGCAACTACCGTCTAAGCCCGTCAGAAATGACGAGTTCAACCCATATTTCTTTCTTGTAACTTAAATAATTTTTATAAGCTTAAATATCTCATCGCCACTGCTATAAATACAAAGGCTAATATTTTTGTATAAAAATGAAAGCTCTTATCACATGACCATCAATACATTCACTGTATCACGAAATGAATTTGATTCAAAAATTCCTTCCTTACTGTAACTGCGATCAGCGCATATAATAAAACCATCATACATGCAACAAATATAAACAAATATAAGCAAAAACAGAAAACATCAAAAAATACTGGTGCATGGATCAGTGTTTAATAATGTCGATTCCTCCGTGTTTAAAGATACCTTCTTGATTTTTACAGTATGATTTTCAATGAGTATTAAGGCAATTTAAGTATTAACGATTTTGATACAGTTTAGGCATACTCATGAAACACAGGTGTTCAGGCTTATAAATACGTGCATAGAAAACATATCACGAACTAATTCAAAACCATGTACCGAATACTCACTGGTTTAGTTGAGCTTAATTTACGATCTGCGCAGTACTTCAACTGCGAATGTACAGAACATTGGGGCGCATGCGCACTTAATTCTAAACACCTATCCCTTACAAGTTTCTTTCTACCACTGCCAAAGAATTTTCACTTCAGATGCATAAATATTTTATTCCAAGGGAGATTGAAGTAAGTATAGAAGGAAAAATAGAGGAACGAAACCACCATAGTCCCCTATTCACGCCTTCCCCCTCGCCCAGAATAAAGGATACAGTTTATTCGTAGTTGTAATCAAATAGAATCATAGTATGGTATTAATATAAATTGCTTACGAGATTAACGCTGCGTTGAAATATTCCTCCTTCTTCTTCTTCTCGACGTTTCGACCAGGGCTTAGGTCCTCTTCAGGGGCAGTCTACCGGATCTGCTACAGACTGGGATCTTCTGGAGATTGGCGTGGCTGGTTGTTTACGTATTTATGCCAGCCACGCCAGTCTCCAGTAGATCCCAGTCTGTAGCAAATTCGGTAGACTGCCCCTGAAGAGGACCTAAGCCCTGGTCGAACTCGAAAAGAAGGAGATGCATTTCAAAGCAGCGTTAATCTCGTAACCAATTTATTTGACGGCTGCGAAAACAGAAATATCTTTTATAGTATGGCATTATTGGCCGGAAGATCACAAAGGATTGTTAGGCCGCTTGGTGCCAGAGCTTTAGAAACATCACGCAATGCGCCCTTGTCGTGACTAACTAACCTAACCCGGAAATCTAGAGGACCTTCAGTTGAACGTGGAATCCGAACCAGGGAACCGTTGTCGTATACTTAAAATTACGCAGCGAGCTATGCCAGAAGTGAAGGTTGTGTTAACGGCCTTTGAAAATCCCAGCCAACACTGGGATTGGAACCGGGGACTTTTTGATCTCCAGTCAGACGCCTTAGCCACTGAGTCACCAGACCACTGTAACTGTGACGTAGCGCTTGATTGAGTGTTAACGCTCTGGTCTCGCATACCCGTTCGTCCAAACATATTTGCGTTTTCCGTGCTTTCCTCATATCATTCTAGGCGAATGCCGGGATGATTCCTTCTAAAGGAAATGGCCGAATCCCTTCTAAAGGTAATGGCCGAATTCCTTCCCGTTCCTTTCCTCCAATCCTTTCTGATGACCTCGACGTTGAAGAATCGTAAAGCCAGATCCAACAATTAAAAAAAAAAAATCGATGCATGAACTTACCACTCCTGCAATAAATCCTTTGTTTTCCAGCAACCTACGTCTACACTCAGCACAAACATATCACTAATTATTCAGCATTTTACCGAAATACTACAATATCAGACGGATCCTTTCTGACGCGTTGGTTTTATTAAGTGTTTTAAAGGACGTACAGTGTGCTAACTCAATGTTATTCATAAAATTATTCTTATAAGACTATGGAAGGTTCCGTCCCTTTGGTTGATAACTGATAACTCTAAAATAAAATTCGTACCAATTAACATACCATTAAAACTAGTACCCATAAATGCCAGCAGTTGTTCGAACCTAAGTAGTAAGAGTAATTAATCAGCATTAACTGATAATAGTTGACTGCTCTTTACCAACTAAATCAGTTCCTCCCTCGTACAACGAATACCTTCCGCCTCCAATGCGAAGCGTGCTCGTCGAATAATTCAACAGAAGTAGTCGGATGGCGGTAAGGGGCAGCAGAGTGACTGACGTCACCACCAAGGTATGGCGTTTGTCTTTGACCGTTACCATGGCACCGCAAACAGAAACAGTTACCACGCCAGTGCGTTTGCAGTTGGTTGATAATGAGGGAAGTGATATACTCCCTCGAAACATCCCATGAAAGTGACTTTTATAGGCGGCCGGGAGACTGAAAACATTTTTTTCAATGTCAACGTGTATTTTGTGTTATAGACGAATGTAATATGTTTATTTTAGAGTAAACAACTGGGTAAAATAGCAGCATTTCATAGAAACTTGTATTACTGTATGTAGAGTTCCCATTACGCATTGCATGAGTTCATGTCGTTGCATTTAATTATCCTTCTCCTTTACTTATACTTTACTTTTAACATACTTTCTGTCTCTACTTTCGCAGTACTCGCCTCTGCAACTAAAATAAAGTATTGAGGAGGAAATATCCTTTTAAATAATACTATTTTTCAATAAATGTTTATCGGATTCGTTATTAAGAATTTCTTATTGTTTTATTTTACTTTTAATTAATATAAAAACAGCTTTCGTCTTGCAGCAATTTCAGTTACAATCTTTTATTCAACCTTCTAGTTACCGTATTTTTTATGGCTTTACGCCTCGTCAACGTCGAGATTTTAAAGGAAAAGACAATGGACAAGTAACGAGAAGGAATTTTTCCATGGCCTTTTGAAGGAAACATCCCGGCATTCGCTAGGAGTGATCACGGGAAACCATGAAAGACCGATATCTGGATTGCTGGTCGGGGATTTGGAACTGCTTCCTCACGAATACGGGGCCAGAGCGTTACCCTCACTCACTATGCTTGGTTGAACTTTCCGATTCACATTTATTTCTCAGAAACAAATACTTTCAACGATACAGCGATTAATTAATTTACCAGTAGTATGTACTTTACAGCTTATCATAATAATAATAAAGTTTCTGTCAAATTACGCCAAGTTCTCGCAACGTTCCTCTTGTTACCAACGATTCTCCTCTTGTCTCTAGACTCCAACAAAGATATTCTGCCTCAGTGCCACAATTCAATAACCAATATTAATGTTTGCTTCACTACGGAAAATTAGCACTGTTCATTGTTACATACATATCAATTAAGATTTGATTAATTGAGATTTTATGCTTATATGTTTAAATTGTTTATCGTGTGCATTGAAAATAAAATTAAAAAGCGTGTTTGATCCACGCTCGCCAGGTGTCCTCCGGTGGCGGCGTATGTGTGCTCGCATCGAAAAGCTGTAAATCAGCGACAGTCAAAGGAAGCAATAAGTTCTGGCAGATTTATATCCACGTGGCACTAAATCTGGCCTATCGACTGATATTATGTCTCCTAGCCGAAACTCCTCGTAAAACACGGAAAAAAATTCTACTTTCCGGAAATAAAATAAGCGGTAGTATTTCACTTCTGAAATAGCCCAGTACCTTCCGCGTTGTCGAATTTTCACAGGTTTTGATGATACTTGGTGCTTCGTTGATTTCGTTTCAGCTCTTATACTTTAATACCAGCAACCTGTATACGTACCGATTCCCTACAGCCATGACTACATATTCTACGTGATACTGTATAACGTTTGGTACTTCTTCAGTGGTTCACAGTTGTTGGTTATCATTATTATGTGAACAAACTTGTTGTAGACAAATTATTTATGTTGAAGATTTTACCCTCAGATGTGTATCGCCTAACATCAGTGACTGTACTAGCGGTTTTCTAAACACGATATTTGAAGCCTTACTTAATAATTTCGATCACAGAAACACATTCTGTACTAATAAAACGCTTTCCTTGGTCACTGTGTAGCCATGTCCGCCACGCAGCCAGCCGTCGTTGCTGGATTAACAACGGACAGAGATATTACTACATAGTAGAGGTTATGAGCTGTATTTAGTAATAATTATATTCTCTTAAGCATGCGCCAAGAAATGAGTTTAAACCAACATATCAGTTATTTGTTGCTTTTTGTTTGTTTATAACCAGTCGATTATATGTTTTCTTATATTTTCTGTTCAGAGATGCCGCAACTACTAAACTAAAAATCAAGTTAAATGATTTTTAACTTAATGAGTGTTATTTAATAGCAATTGTGTTTAGTTAATTACTGCGAGGAAATAAACTAATGGATGGGTTCAGCCCATCATTTCTGACCGGCTTCAAAGCTAGTTAATGTACTAACACGAAAAATATTGTCATAAACAATCTGTCAATGCAGTTAGACACGTCCTAAGCGAATTAAACAAAGTTCTTCCATGCAAGCATATTTGCACCGACTGTCTACTACACAGCGAGACCATCCCTGTCCGTGTTTAATACTTCAAAGCCCATTCAGACTCTACATAAATTCTTTAAATTTTCGAAAATGAACCATTGCTGTCGAGTAAGGGTCAAGTTCGTATTCCAGTCAGATCACTTCAAAGCCATGACCATAGACACTAAACACTATATTACGAGATCGTCTTTATCTCTCGTTGCTATTTCTAAGCCCGCTCACACCTAACCAAAATACTTCAATTTTTTGGAGCAGGTAAAGTTCGGATGTTGACCACATCAGGTCACGCGTTTATAACCATTTTTTTTTTTTTTTTTGGTTAGTCCGTGTCAAATGTATTATTGGTTTTAATGTACCTCGAGAGGCTCAACAAAAATCGACGCCAGAAATAGATCAGATGAGATCATAAGATCATGAAGTGTGGCCCTAAAAACTCATTTTGTATACCTGCAAGCGACCAAACTTGATTACTGCCAAAGCGGGTCTCCCGAGGGTAAGCGTGTTTTTATTTCACGTATAAACCTTCTCCTTCAAATGAAAAGGAAACACAAGTAGGCATTTGAAAATCTATTAACGAGTCTCTCGGGCAGAACCAAGACAGAGTTGGCATTTAGCCGCCCTAATCTGTCTGCCAACTATTAGTTCCTTGATCCTTCCCAATACCATTCAATGTGTCACCAAAGCAACATGCAGTGTAGCCCGCACTACCCACACCAAGTGCCTTAGACAAAACCACAAGATATTAGCCGCCTACTTATTGTTTGTCACTAAAATACACAATTAGTAGCGTCTTCTAGAAACAGGATGTCTGTAACACCATGCGAAACAAAAGAACACCGTACCATATAAAACTTGCGATAAGTCGCGTACTTACTGTCTGTCACTAACAATGAAAACCACAAATACATTATTAGTAGCCCCTTCTATAGAAAGCGTATCTGTAACACCATGCGAAAAAAAAATTTGTCACTATAAGAAACATGTAATGTACGTAGACAATAATATAAAGCATTGGCATTTCGACATCGAATTACAACTAAAGTTTATTAGAAATTTGCAATGAACCAAAGAGCACACATGAAAAAGAGTTGAGGCAAACTCATTCGAGATTGAAACAACGAAATTAAGGGGATTGTTATGACGCGTTTAATCCCTACAGACTAACGAAATGCCCATGTTGAGACAACTTGTCTTTTTAGTCGGATAACGACAAACACAGAGTGTGATTAAGAGATTTAATGATGTTTCTACTCTGGCGAAGGAGCTTATCAGCTCATGAGTCAGCTAAGCGACTTTTTTCATGCCGTATTTAATTTTAATATTATCACATCATATTGGAGAGGATTTTACTAACCATTCAAGCTCGGGCAACTTTTGGAAGAAGAGACGAAATAAATCGTCTTATACATTACATTGCTACTTAACTTTTAAATTTCAATTTATTGCCTGTTTGTGGTACCAAACCCAATGGTTGAGCGGTAATGACTTGGCCTGGTTTTCAGAAGGACGCGGTTTCAAATCCCCATCTGGTTAAACAGATTTAGGTGTTCCATTGTTTCATCAATCCAGGCGAACACTGGGAAGGTTCTGTCAAAAGGCCATGGTCGAATCCCTTCCTGTTGTTTGCCCCCACCATTCTTCCGCCTCTAATTACGAATACGGAATTAGATAAAAAAATTACGGGAAATTTCATTAAAAAAAAAAAAAAACATTTATTCGTCTACATCGATTTAATCTCCTTCAAAATAGTCCACTTTAGTTATTTTAAATTTCTGCCAGCGCTTCTTCCAGTCGCCAAAAAACTTCCGGAACTCGATCTTTGAGCTCTTTCAGCGATGCACTTTTAATCTCATCTATGCTTGTAAAATGACGGCCCTTCAAGTTTCTCTTGATTTTTGAGAAAAGAAAAATGACAAAAGGGGCTATGTCTGGCGAATTTAGACACTGGGGCATCATTACAGTGTTGTTTTTTGCCAAAAATTCACGAACAAACAACGATGTGTAAGTAGGTGCGTTATCGTGTTGCAAAAGCCATGAATTGTTTTGCCACAAATCCGGTTGTTTCTCCGGATTGCTTCACGCTGACGGCGTTGAACTTGAAGGTAGTGTTCCTTATTGATCGTTTGGCACTGTAGCAATAACTCATGGTGCACTATGCCCTTAAAATCGAACAGTAGACATAACCTTTACATTTGACCGAACTTGTCCAGCTTTTTTCCGTTTTGTCGATCCAAAATGCCTCCACTGGGACGACTGAGCCTTAGTTTCAACATCACACCCATAAACCCATGTTTCATCACCTGTTATGACACGTTTCAATAGCTCTGCATAGTTGTCCTCATTTAGTAATTCCTGAGCAACTTCCATTCAATTTTCATTTCATGAGCCAATTCATATGCCAACATCATCAGCAACTTCTCCAGTTGTGATTCATAATAATTTCTTTCACTTTTTCCGCGTTTTCATCGCTTATTGATGTGCTAGGGCGACTCGTACGCTCGTCATCTTCAACGGCCATCTTGAAAACGCGTATACAATTAGTAATTCTTTGTTTTACTCGTAGTAGATTATTCAAAAGCAATGATTAACATTTCTAAAACTTTGTTGCACTTAATTACATTTTATAGCAAAATGTAAAGCAAATTCTCTGATCCATGATTTATACAAACGAAAAATCGCAGACTGTATCAAAACATGTGTTATCCTTTTAACAGCTGACAAGAGACTAAACATCCAACATAGTTAAAATGTTTTTATACTTTTAAGACATGTCTGCCTACACAACAATGAAAAAATCGCACAAATTGGACTAATATAACCCGCGAAATTTCAAATTACTCTTTAACACACCTCGTATGAGGTGTAAAACCCTAAGGAATAAAACTGATCCTGGTTTAACCAAACCTAGTTAGCGTTTTTAATTTTTTTGACCAGGTCTTACCTTTTCACGTTACTTCACATGTTCCATAAACTGTATAAAACTAAGATACGTAAGCAAACACGAAATCATAGATTTATGTGTGATATGTAGAACGAAAGAGTGTATCAAGACGAATTATCAAGCACCAAGGTACGGCTATGTTTTTATCTGTTTATAAATGATCCAGGGACTGGAATCCTTTGGAGAGTGATATAATGAATAATTTACATCTAACAGCGGAATAATTTAAAGGAAAGATTGGGATAAGCATAAGAAGACACATACTAAAATTAACAACGCATTTTTTGTTTGGTTGTAGTTACAGCTTTTCCACTTTGAGATCCCGGGTTAAATTATTAACACTCAACGGGAAACTATTCGGCCATGGCCTATATGAAAGGGCCTTATCGAAATGGTTGAGGGAAGACTATGGAAAAATGAAATCTCAGTGCTTAGAGCTGGAGACAAACTTAACTATTCACGACCAGGTTCGGCGCTAGAAAAATGCCAATTTGGTCGCAATATATGTTACCCTGCGACGTCTAGCGCGCGATCTTCGTTTCTGGACTAACAACGAACAGAGATGTTTCTAGAATATCAAGTGTATGGGCGTCGTTTAATAACAATTCTATTTAGTTCTAAGCAACTGCGGAGAAACAAATTGCCAGAACACTGAAAGAATAGTATGCATTGCGTTTAAATCGAAATATTAATAATTTTTTGGTTTTTGTTTATATAATATGTTGTTTGATGTAGATGTTTTCTTATACTCCCTTTGCAGAAATACCGGTACTACACTAAGTTAAGAAATGTCTGCTGCATTACATAACTTTTAAGGTTATGAGCGTTGTTTAATGACAATTCTATTTAGTTAAGCAAAGCGCTTAGTACCAGAAATATACAATAAACTGAAATTTTAAAGTTAAGTACCAATGTAATGTATAGAATGATTTATTTCTTCTCTGCTTTCAAAGATTGCCAGAGCTTGAATGGTTGGCAAAATATTATCTAATATGACGTGATAAATATTAAAATTAAATACGGCTTGGTAAAAATCGCTCAAGTTGATTCGTTAGCTGATGGGCTCTTTCCATAAAGAGTAGAAGAAACATTCTCATATCACTTATTCACACACTGTGTTATTGTTAACCGGCCAAACAGGCATGTTGTCTCAATATGGGCGTTTCGTTCGCCTGGAGCATTAAACGCACCATAACAACTACTTCAATTTCGCTTTTTAAATGCCGCACGGGTTTGGCTCAACTCTGATTCATGAGTGCTCTTTTGTTCATTGTAAAGAAATGAATTACCGAACTACTGCGACCAACGCGTCATTTCTCACTGGATTAAATCTAGTTAATAATAACAAATAAACAAATGGACGTTAATCCTATCTACAAACTGTGATACGTTAAATATACACAAACTAGCCACAAAGCCCGTCAAAATTGACGGGTTTGGAGTATTCTGGCAATTAATTTCTTTTAGTTGCTTACCTAAACAGAATTGTTTTGAAATAAAGCTCAATGTGCTGTAATTTCTCATCCCTTGTGATGTAGCAAAACGTTTCAGTTGTCTACTTGATGCAGGTCGCATTTCAGTCTAACCACAATCTTCGCTAATAATGCGATGAAGATCGATGTGTTAACGGATGACATAAATTACATAGCCTACAGTTGAAATAATGACCACAGTGAAAACGAAGGATACTAAATTAAATCATAACAACTTTAGTATTCTGGCAAATCATTTCTTAGCAATCGCTTAAATAAACACAAAAATAAATCATAATATAATTCCTATTGCCTTGCGCAATAACAAAATGTTTTTGTTGCTATCCTGGTCCAGGTTGCATTTCAGTCTAACAACAGGCAGTTCAATCATTACCGTGGTGCCACAATCTGATGATGAATTCTTGTAGAACTCGACGAAATAAATCGAAAATAAATAAATAAATTTTTTTGATATCTTTCTTGGTTTTCGAGATATAGCATGTTGAAAATCAATTATAACTGTGATTTTGGCGAAGTTTCCTCTGGTTCAGGACGTATTTCAACCTAACAACAACCACCAGGAAGAAAATAAAACACATGTAGTGCATTTCCACCGTGTAGATATAGCGGTTTTGGTAATTTGTTTTTTTCTGGTCCAGGCCTGATTTCACCCAAACCACCTAAATTTTGAGATACAATATCTCGAGAACTAAGCGAGATATGGAAAGAAAATGTATTATTTGTTTCCGATTTGTCTCTTCGAGTTACATACGATATCATCATCAAATTTGGCAATGTCGAAATTTTTCTTCTGTTCCAGACCGCATTTCAACCTAACCACGTCAATTTTGAGATATAATATCTCGATAATTAAGTAAGATATCAAAACATTTTATTCTCTACTTTCAGTTTTTTTCGTCGAGTTACATAAGAATCCATCAACAAATTGCGGCTTCACGGTTATCGTAGAATCCCATAACCACATACAGTACTACGCTAAACCATGGAGGAAATATTTCCTTCCTCCATGTGCTAAACATGCCGCCAGAGAAACAATACTTACTTTACACGCATATTAATACATATACTTATCACATTTCGATGGTCACATTGCATCGCGAAATAAACCAAATAAAAAATCAATAAGGGTTCTTCAATCTTAATTTTTTATATTCGTTATTCAGAATTATACTAACACATTTGAATAGCTGACACAGTTACATGCGGCTGAAATAAGGCATCAGTAAAACCAAAGTAAATTAAAAATAAATCTTAACAGCTTACGTCATTCCAACGTAATATTAGTTTTAATGGGTGGAAGGTGATATTTTCCACCGGCCGGAAACTGGTACTGCCCTGATGAAATTTGTATCAATTGCTTCCTTATAATGGCATCTTCTTCACATTTGCACCCTCCTTTTTTCGGAAAAGTCGCCATGAATTAAATAAAAATTCTGAAACGTAAGACTCTCCGCAACCGAAAAATGTTAGCAACTCTTTCGTTAGAACGAAGTAATGAGTTAATTAACAGAAATTTTTTTTTTTAAGAAAACGCATGTCCTCTGCTGTAACTTCAAGTGCCAATTCTAATAACAATCTATCAAAACTGCCGCTAACATTGCGAAAATTAACTTACATATATGTGAAATCAACGAATACTTCTACGTAAACTAATATTAAATAAATCTAAGCAACTAATAAGTATGTTCAGTCAGTTAATTTATTCGTGGATGCCTAGAAATGTTATTAAATAACGTGGATATTTCTCTGCAGTTGCTTAACTAATCAGAATTGTTACAAAATAAAGCTCATTGTAATTTATCGTTCATTGTGCAGTAGCAAAAAGCTTCAGTTGTCATATTGGTCCAGGTTGCATTTCAGCTTAAACATAATATCCGCTAAAATTTCTGATAGAAAAGCAAAGCTTCAATCACGCACAATTTAATACATTCCATGCATCGCGATATAAACTTGATCCCAAATCTTCACAGGTTCTGACACATTTCTTTCTTAATACCTATGATGAAGATCGATATTTTAACGGCTAAGAAAGCTTACATCTGCTGAAATAATGAATCCAGCAAGAACGAAGGATGCTATAACAACTTAAGCTATGCCATGTAATATTTCATTGTGGTTTTGGCCGTATATATCGCGAACAATTTGCAACTTCTTTCATTTGAACCATGTAATGTTTCAGTAAAAAAACTGATAATTAATATACCAATTTAAACACAAATAATTTCAGTAATAGGACACAGTTTAAATTTGGAAAAAAACTAAATTATTCATGCCCTCTGCGTTAACGTCAAAATGAAACTTGTAATTCTAATCCATGCTAGTTACCCTCTAACCAAACATTCAGCAGCACTGATGCTCGAAATAAAAAGCTTTTATCTTACAATATCTATGGACAAAGAATTTAAGGAATACTTCAATATATCAAAAGAATATTACGTAAATATAAGCATCTAATGATTGATATATCGATTTTAACGCAATACATACTTTTATTTCAGTGTGAGTTAATTTATTCACTGTTGCTTGGAAATGATATTAAATAACGGGCACTTCCACAAATAATATCGTAAAGCGTGACGTCATAGCGCAACGTCATAGCGCAACGTCATAGCTTGACGTCACCGCGTGACATGACGTAGGTGTGACACGCTACACTAAGCCTATTATACTAATAGATAAGATTCTTACAACAGTCGGTAGTATTGTATTGTTTTAATAACAGCAATAATTACTGCAGAGAGTTGGAAGCCGGAACCATTCTGAATTTCATGCGGGTGATACAAAGTTTACTCATCAACCATCCGATGTGACCCTCACGGGGTGGTCTGAAGGGTTACCAACATCTGGTACGTGCGTACGTATTACCCGAACACCTCGTTTGCAAGCACAACACAGAACAATTCCGACTTTTATCTGAGTTTTTATGCGTATTCCGAGAACCTTAATCCAATCAGGCAGGAGATAAATTCGTTAGAGAGGTGTAAAATGTATTGATTTGGGGTCTTTGTGCCGCTGATTGCAGAGCGCCGTGCCTCTCTGGCTGGCGGCCGTGATTAAAGGTATCGCTCCTTGGACGCGGCTGTTTGCGGACGTCACGGCATGTACACTGCGCCCAGATAAAGTTTGATGGAGCGCTTCCTCCGCCGTCTCTTTTGCTTGCTCACGGCTCTCCCGCGAATATTTATGGCACTATCCCAGCCGTGACAACATTTTCTCGTGTCAAAATGTCGCCGAGAGTATCTTTTACAAAGTCTACGAAAAATAAACTAGTGGTTTTTCTCATTTCGTAAGAAAATGCCAGCTGGTGTTCACTTTGTAACAACCAACACAGCCATATTTGTAACGCCTCTTTACTTGTCACATGACTGTGGTGGGTGTGCTGTACGTTTTTAAAACTCGTTTCCTCACTAATTTCCCTAAGACCTGCGAAACATCTGTTGTTTTCTTGTATCTTCACTTCTTTTTCTCCTAACACACACTTAGGTTTGTGCTGCGTAGGATTGGATAATCTTACGAGTTTTGTATTGTTCTAGTCAAATGAAATACTAAAGCCGCTACTAGTTCGTGTTTATTGCAACATAATTAATACTTTAGTACAAGTAAAATACGTCTGCGGAGTACACACGAGGTAATGTGTTTGCCGATTCCGTAGATCATGGACAATTGAGAAGGCTCGCTTAGTGGTTGCTACAAAGTGAACTCAGCTGCGTGTACAATTCCAGCAACGCGTATTTAAAAGATTTTACAGAAAGTGAGGAACAATGTGAGTATATATAAGTATAATTTTAAAAAATTAAGTAAATTTTTATTAGAAGTTTTGCATATTACTAATTGAATATCTATTTCGACAGTGTAAACAGTCATTTTGGAAATTATTTGCGACCGAAGAGAGAAAAATGTGTAGATGTATCTGAAATATTATTGATTGACCTATAAGGCTGTACGCTGTCTCATGTATCCGAAGATTCAAGTAGTTAATTGTTATCAGGAAAAGCGCAATGATTCATTTTTTAAGCTGCCTTCACCGCATGTGCTGTGTACGGAGATCTTTGGTTCGGTACTCGGCCCGGATATCCACATATCAGTTTTACATGGTTTCACCAAATCAATCAAAGTGAAAGCTGGGATAGTTACTGTAAATGGTGATGTTTTAATTCCTACCTGTTCCATGCGTTTCCTCCATTTCTATACCGTCTCTAATGATCTCGACGTTAACTAACTGGTAAGACATATTTTTTTGAAACCTTCTTTACATTTCCCTCCTTTTTTTCATACTTGGTTAATGCTCTGGCCTCGCATTCTGAAGGACGCCTGCTCGAATCGCCGTCCGGGCATCCAGATTTGGGCATTCCATGGTTTGCCAAATCACTCCAGGCGAATACTGGGATGCTTCCTTCAAACGGCCATAGCCGAATTTCTTCTCGTTCCTTGTCTCCAGTCGTGTGCTCTAATGACCTCGACCTCGACATGGCGTAAAGCCATAGGTAAAAAAAAAAAAAATCATACGTCCTTTTCACCAGTTCCTTCATTTTATTGGCTGTATGGTGCAGGTGATTTGAACTATATTCTTTCAAAACTTATAAACAAATTTGAGGCCAGAATTGAGGTTGCATATGCTAAATATCATCACACTTCATTTAGATTTGCTTAAAATGATAAAACTCTCGTGAATGTTAATAACTAATCCAACAATTTATTAACTAATGAATATTCGCATACCCAAGGTTTTGCTGTTCTGGGTATAGGTTTTTTTGGGCTTTATTATTAATTAAGAGTGATATTATAAATGTTAGAGATATTGGCGGAGTGGAAAGTTGCGGTCACGCAGCGCAAATACAGGCTCGCCCCGTTCAGGAATGCTGAATAGGATGTCAGTAATACCTCCCTGTGACGCAAAACAGAGACGAAGTGGGGCCTGTACAACCAATAAATCATTCTATTCATTACCAGCGAGCTTAGGAACAACATCGGGTAGCGAACCGCTAGCTTAAAGCTTAGCCGCCCTGCCCCGGACATCGTAACGACCTTAAGTTCCATCCAGTAATAATTGACCTACTTTCATCTAGTATTTTCTACGCTCAGATTAGCATTGGGTAGGAAGAGTGTGGACTCTACTTCTCAGTAGCACCATCAAATGTACTTTGGCCAGCCTAATTCCATTAAACAGTTCACCCACACTTTGTATTAATCATTTCATTATATTGTATTCCTATATTAAAATGGTCGTGACCTACACATGGTGTCAAACTATCCTGATTAAATTAACTAGTTAGCTTGCAAGAAGTCAAGACGGTGTCGGGAAGAAGATAAGAAGAGGAGATAAACGCTAAGGTCAGTCACATGTAAAGCCACATTTCCAGTTAATGGTCAAAACGCCCAACGCAGTCACCAAACCACAAGGCCAACACCTGCAATCTGAAATTTAATTTGATGTTTGTATCAGATGCATTTTTACTGTAGTAAAAGAAAAAGGTAATGAAAATAGTGTTACCAAAAGACTGCTTTAAGGAAATCACAATGGGTCATATTACCTCATAAAACTACACACGCTTTTAGTTGCGTTTTATATCATATGAGTCAACAATGCAAAGGAAATAAGTGGAAAAAGATTGCAGATTCATAAATTTTAACTATTTCCTGTATGTCATTATTTCTGAAACACTAGTCGTCTCTACTGCTGGTACATTAATTATTATCATCAACGTAATTAAAAGATTGGTAATATCTGTTGCCTCCCATTTACCGATAGGGAAAAGAGGAATAGATTTAAATGTGAGGAGTTTTCAAGCAATTCGTTGCTCGTAGTGATGGGAGACCTTGTTCGTGTGCTGACTCCCGCCTGGCAGTCGTTCGCTGCCGCAGTGTTCTGTGTGGCTGCTTTTTGATGGCGGGGGTGAGGGGTGGGGGTGGGGTGGATTCATCCGTGATTTAGGGCGCCCCCCGTCCCTCTCCGCTGGACAATGGTCGGTCCTGATTGGCTCGTTTGGTCGCGGCCAAGATAAGCCCAGTGCTCTTTCAGACATCCGTCGTTCGGGTTTTTTATTGGAGTTTTGCATGACCACAATGGGGAGCCTTCCTGCATTGGCAGGCCTCGTAAATTCCTTAAATTTTGTATTTTATACGTAGAGAAGGACACTCGACGGCAGTTTGTGAACGGACAATGTCGCCTACAAAAATGGTGCTAGAAATGCGTCGTAAAATAACGAAAACTCCGGAAATCTGTCTGCATCGTACGTATTCTAAAGACACATTGACGAGTGGAACTGGTTTATGATTCAAATAATGTAGTGGCTTGTACAATTACAAAGGAAAATAATGACGGTAGTAAAAAATTACAAAAATAAAAAGAATAAAAATAAAAAATTACAAAAATAATAAAAATAAATTTCTTTGAGTAGGGGAGTGGCTGTATCTCTGGTTAAAATGTAGCAGAGATCATCGACTGAGATCAAGTCAAAGAGTTTGTTCCAATATAGGAATTTTGAAATCTTCTGACCTGAGATGTAGAAATCAGGTATAAAACAACTAATTTTTCTTCAAGCGAGACGAAATTTGAAACACCAACCTTTCTGCCCAATTTCACTGTAATAAAAAATGTACCTAGCGTGCTGGGTGAGCGGTAATGCTATTGCATCGCATTCGAGAGAACGCTAGTCCGAATCCCCGTCCGGGCATCCAGATTTGGTTTTTTTTTATGGTTTCTCCAAATCATTCCAGGCGAATAATGGGAAGGTTCTTTAAAATTTCATGCCCAAATTCCTTCCCGTTCCTTGGAAGTGTCCTTTCCCACCTCAACAAATCTCGATCTCGTGGCCATTAAAACAAAAAATTAAAACAGAAATAGCATTCTATCCTTGCTCAGTAGTAACATTTCTATGTATGAAATGACAATTTTAAATTGTTTTAAAACAAAAGCAGCTAGCCAAATGTACGAAAGTAAAAGATTTGTCTTTTTCAAAAAGGCTCTTATCGCAAGTGGTATTCTGCTTTTAACATAATTCTTGTTTCAGTCATAATTTTATTTCCTACTTAGTAGAATTCATTTACTTCTTCTATCGCATTCGATCCAATTTTCATATTTAATCTACTGGTATTGGTATCATAGTCTGCTAGCAAATGATGATCGGAGAAGAAATTCCCAGACCAAACTGTGCACCTAACCACACTGATTTAGAGATCTTCAGTCCTCTCTCAAGCGCCTAAATTGCTTTTACAGATGATATTGAGGTTTTAGTTGATAACTTCTAAACATTCTTGTCTGCTGATAGGATACGGTTGCATTCAAATCTTGCAACGTATAATCAACAGTTAAATTTCTTGAAGAAATTAATGTATAAAAACATGAGTTTTACGCAGCACCTTCCCCCTAATTGCATATCTAGTATTCACAATCCATGCGTTGGTGTAGTACCCCGTAGTTTCAAAATTACGGCAGTGGAAATACGGGCTGCCAGTGTCAGGGCTTGACTGCCATTGGCAGGCAGCGTGCATCGACTCTGTGTGCCGGGCAGCACAAACACTTCGCCCCCCGCGGAATATTTTATCAAGTTAACTCTGCAGTGCTTGCTCTCCGATCAAACCTCATTAATATTAGCGCTACGTTGGCGAGCTTACTCAAAAACGGGCGCGGGCTCTCGTTTTTGATCGCTTACCCAATAACAATGGCGCGTGATTGTTGCCGAGCGGGCAGACACAGTGTTTGAGCAGTTAGTTGCTTTCACCGCCAGTTTCTGTTACGCTCTCTAACGCTCTTGGACTTGGAGCTTTGTACCTAAATACTACATTTTACCTCACGCGATGGGACGGACTACTTTCTCTCCATTGCACGTCAACTCTCTAACAGCGCCACTAATTACATTCCACGTCCACTTAGTGAGGCAAGTGCCGGCAGAGAGTTAGCAATTTATAAAGGTATAGTGCTCTAATTTTTACGTAGTTACGTTGGGGAACTTTTGTAGCCTATCTTAGTGTTGAAGGTGAAATCGCCAGCATCTTTTACTGCAGAAGCTGTGGCTATCAATTTTCGTTTCTTCTCTGTGGCAATCAGTTAAGTCTGAAATACAATTATAACGCTAAACCAATCACAGAAACTGACATTTATAGGTGTATTACTATTTGGTGTAATTGGTTTGCTGGTTCTGTTGTTTATGAAATTGTTTTAAGTTTGTTTACAGTTAAAAATGAAGGATGTTACATGACTGATAACTGTAAAGGCTATAAATTTGTTGGACAAAACTTTCCTACATAAAGAAGCTTATTCCTGAAACATACTGTAAGGTTCTCTATTTTTAGAAAATATGAAAATGTACTTTATCCCCTTAAATATAATACTTTTACTTATGTTTCCAGCGTCAGACCAGTACATAGGAATTTCATTTATCCCTCTTTGTCCGTCGCTGAATTTATTTAGATACCCGCGCTGTAAATCAAATCACTATTAACAAAATCATACTACATGAACTTTAAAATCAACTCCTTTGTCTTTATTACAACCTCAGTAGTAAATAAAACATCTTCTACTTATCTTATATCTTCTGTTTTCCACATAACAACCAATTATCAATTACAAATTCATATTTCAATAACTTAATCTTTACTTTAATTTTCTGGCCTCAGGCTAATATTTTACAGTTATTAATCCCACCAGGATTCTTCGCGGCTTCTCCATTTAACCTTTCTCTTTCACTTCTTCTCTCAATACATTTTCTCTTC
Organism: Vandiemenella viatica; assembly: GCA_031002005.1. Lineage (NCBI taxonomy): Eukaryota > Metazoa > Arthropoda > Insecta > Orthoptera > Morabidae > Vandiemenella > Vandiemenella viatica. The sequence continues at coordinate 154,712,030 of JARYHS010013630.1, read as the reverse complement.
AAAACACAACTCGTCCTCTACCAACAAAACCTTTTCTTCAACAACTTTCAACTGTTCTTTATTCGACAAAGATCTCGTATATTTGTCTTTACATTCTGTGACCTTGGAACTTACAAATTCATTGTTAGTACTTACAATTTCAGTTATTAAATAAAAAACAACTTTACTAATGTTAAAATCACGAAAGGTGATGTTGTGTACCTCACAATACACTTTGCAACAAAAAAGAACTGAAGCACCAGAAAGACGTGGTCAGATGTCAACGTAACTTGGTACATATACACACCACTAGTGGGTATGTAAATGATTAGAATTGGAATTCTCTGTGGCTGATAGATCGACCAGGAGATTGCATTAGTGTTGTTCGTGTTTAGTGTTGTTGCCAGACCTGGTGGGGCATGATCAGCGTCGGGTGTTGAGTGATCGCTGTGAAGGACACTTGAGATGCCGCGCAGTCGTGAGGGACAGCGTTATCAGCACCTCACAAAGTTCTGAAGGAGCCTCATTGTAGGTCTCCTTTTGGCCGGCTGGTCGACTCGCGCCATATGCAGATTTGTTGTGGTATTCGGTTGTGGCAATGGCCGAGGTTGGATTGCATGGAAACGTGAAGTTAGCACACCGGTCGTCAAGGTTCCGGTTGACCAAGTCTAACTGCCACAAGGGAAGATCGCCGTATTATGCACCAAGCACATCGTATCTCACATATGATGCTGCCATCCGAGAAAAAGAGATTGACTCTATGCAACGTTCCGTGTCATTCTACGCCATTGGTTGGAAACTAGAAGCGGACGGAATGAAGCATTACCATCCCATGCGTATGCATGAGCTTAATCCATGTCAGTTAGTTAAATTTTTTAATTTGATTATTGAAAAACACGACCATTTCTTTCGGTACAGTTCTCAATTTCGTGTCAATATTGTTCAATTAATTTATTGAGACTTCTCAATGTTTTCAACGAACGCGAATGGCAGTTTAGATGAAGAACACGTTATTATTCGTTGAGTTAGCTAAATTGGGAAGGTATAAGCAGAAAGGACAGTAGCAAAAACCGGACTGGTGGTTGGAATAAAAGTACTAATTAACGGAAATATTCCCAAACTTGGAGAAGCAATGCTGACAACCTCGCTATATTTGTTCTACCTTTATTCCTACCATCATGCCTTTAATTTGGCTCCTACTTGACCCGGTCGCAGTCCGACTCAGAATATCCTAGCTCGTGTTTACTGAATCTCCTTAGCACTGCAAGCCGACTTTTTCCCTCTACGACCCCCCGGGGAAAAGACAAACGCGAATTTAATCCTCCGCTAAGTACTGGAATCACTGCCCCGGATAATCTGGTTTGCCAGCCGCCCGCACCCGGGCTTCTAATTGTTGTGGGCAATGCGTCTCCCGGTAATGCGGTGCGCCTGCCTGAGTAATTAGCCAATAATAATTTATCCTTCGCGCACTCTGCTCGGCGCCTCGCCCACAACTTTCTTGCCATTGCCCTGTGCAACACGCTCCGCTTCTCGCTTTCCTTGCAACCTCATACTTTTTGGAAAGAGCGGAGGAAAGCTAGTAATGAACGGTGCTTTTGATGCGCAGTCAAGCTGAGTGAGAAGAACTTGCACCCGCATCACATCCGTGTCTTTGCTTTATATCTGGAGTAAAGTGTTCTGCACCATTATTATAGCTGCGAGCAGCCACCTGCAAAGGTCTAATGGCAAGAATAATAATAATAGGAATAATTAGAATTTTCCAGCTGCTTTGCTGGTGCTGTTTTTGTGTGGGTAGAAAGCCAATTTGCCTGTTATTTTTCTTCTAATAAGTTAAAATGTTTGTAATCTAGAATCTTTGTGGATTTTTCCGAAAATTAAATTGCACGATTTATTTACGCTTATTGGAATATATAACTTTATTGAAGTGGTGTGGTTAATGTTTTCAGTGTGTTATAACTTTCTACTTATCTGCAAAGTGAAGAAACAAATAACTAAAGTGACATAGTCAAAGAACAAGATCAGCAGAATAAAAAAAGGAGTGTTTTAATTGTGTCGTAGGGTGATATTTGTTGGGTATCTCGTAAAGAAGTGTTCATTGATATGAACTGTGATAGGTGCCGCCTATGTGTTCTAAAAATGATCGAATAGCCATGTTCGATCACGAAGGATCATAAGATATAGCTTTTAAGCTAAACCGTAAATTTCAAGCTGTGTAAATAACAAGCATCTTGAATTGGTACTTTTTGTGTGATGTCTATGCAAAGGGACAGGCAGCCCACTTACAGATTTATATATTACGGAAATTACTAGACATTAGCTAGCATTACTAGCAATTTCCAGTTGTTTAGATTGGCCACAACTGTTAGTTTCAGAAAGTAATTCTTAACTGAAGTATTAATGGCGTGGGAATAGTTTACAAACAAAGAATTGTTGGAGCTGCTAGTCGTATCAGCAGAAGTGTTTCCACGATGCGCTATTGTTTTTTTATATATAGTTTTTGTCGTGATTAATTACTGATAATAATCGATACTAAATTTTTATTTCTAATGTTTTCAATTTTTTGATGAATGGATAAATATTTGACTTGTTACAAGAGAAAATGAGCTAATAATGAAAATTATGATGAAATTACTGATGCTCATACTTTTTTTTTTTTAACTTATTGCTTTACGCCTCGTCGACGGCTAAGGTCATTAGATGTGGGAAGAGACTGGGGACAAGGAACGAGAAGAAATTCGGCCATGGCATTTTTGAAGAAAGGAGCCCAGCATTCACCTGGAGTGATTTGGGGAAACCATGGAAAACTCAAATCTGGATGCCTGGACGGGGATTCGAACCAGCGTCATCCCGAATGTTATGCTCATACCAGGGAAGTCAGTGGTATTACAAGCAACGGGGATGAGGAGGCATAAATCCAAATAAAATAAAATACGACTCACACTAGTATTTATGATTCCGTTTCACAATGGTTATAGATGGCTTTGAGTAGCCAATGTGTCTCTTTTATAAGAAATTGTAATTGTAGTTAATATGAGACCAGTAAATCAAAATGGCAACTTGAAACTATTCCTCCTGAATACATTGGAAGAGTTTAATAAAGAAATTCAATCGTTCGTTTGTTTCACCAAATACATTGCTGTCGTTTCCTATATTTTTTTTAAAAAGAAAAGAAAAAATAAACACTGACCATAGGAAACCTCTACATTTTGTATCATCTATTGTAATTGTGTTCGGCAGATCTAATGCAAAACATTTGCGACAAATTCCACCTGCTGATTTTATATATACATATTACGAAGGAAGGGAGGTGGCAAAATTCGATTTTTTAAAAGGAGGCGTGGTAAAATTAATTTTGGAAACCTCTGCACTATACAGTAAACTCTAATAATCTCGGGAAGATCAACAAGGGAAATTAAACATCAAGTGTAAGATCTTGTGTTTTTAAATATTTAGTACTTACAACCAAGTAGCTAGAACGGAAATGAATTAAGTTGTATTCACTCAAGATTCCAACAGAACTAAAGGTTATACAAACTTAATTTAATTTTTACTTTGCGTGGAATGCGTTTGCTTTGTTTTACGGAATTAAACCCTAGGAATTCTAAATAATTTAACACTTCTAACTTATACTTCGAACGGGTAATATATTCCAAAAAAAAAAATGATTGTTGTTTTACTAACAGTAACACTATTTAACGTGCGGTCATTGGGTACCATTAAGTCGACCCAGTGGTTTACGAACTTACAGTCTCAGAATCTTTACAACGAAAAAATCATCAGATAAGAAATTATTTGCTGGAAAGCTTCAAAAGTTTCGCAATATGTCTGCACGTTGGGATCATATTCTTATCTATAGTAGGGAGATGTAAAAGTCTTAATAGCCCCCAGAAACTTTCGACTCGTCCTCTAGGGTCATTTTTGTATGTTACATAAACTAAATTTTAAAGCTTTAACCAATTTTCTCGGTGGTTGTTGAGATGAGGTGTTGCAGCACTTAAATTACTTCTGACGTATAAGAGAACATTTTCTCGCTATACTGTTGGACTAGTAAGTATATTTCTGATGTTATTACTCGTATGGGGCAGATACATGGTTGGGCATTGGATGGCGTCATAAATAATAGGTATCTCTGGATCAGTTCTTCAAACCGGCTAATTAACAAAAAAAACTTAAAATATTATTAAAAAGCTGCAGAAAATCTTATCGTCGTCCAAATGCTGTTGGAAGAAAATTAAGGGTAGATCGCTGTAGACATTTAACAAGAAAAAAATACTAATTGAAAAATTAAACTGTCATATTGCTACCAAAATTACTTATAGTTTATACCAGTTTTCTTTGGAAAAAAAAAAAAAAAGCAAATAGAGATATTTCCGCGCAGAAATGTGATTTTTACACGAAAAGGATCTAACGAAGATTGAATTATGGAGTTGTTGTCGGAGTTTTTAGTGAGGTGTGCATGTTTATTTCTTCTCCTCTGAGCTTTTGGCTGGCGAAATTTCTGGTATCTCTTGGTCGGTGTCAGCGCCACCCAGCTGCCGATAGATATAATCCAGTGGTCAGCCTTTGTGCCCGAGGACCAGCGCACGGCTGCTGCTGACACTGCCTGTGGACTCCGGAAAAGGCAGCCCCAACCTCTCTACAACACAAGCTCCTGCGGAGAAAATAGATTCCAGAACAAAGCACAATTCTTAGTAACAATATTCACTGTGCGTTAGATTTATGAAGAAAGGGAGTTCTTGTTAGACGGGTTGTATATCCGCTTAAAATTAGCGAAATTATGACCAAAGACATTGAAACAAGTAACATGTTTTTTCTGGGATAAAGTAAAAATGATTATAGCTTTATGGAAAGGAGTGAAAGAACGGTACATAAAATACATCACATAACTTTGGTCATACTATGAGACAAATTGTAACAAGTATCAGATAATCGATAACGTAGAGCCTATATTCCAATCAAGGCAATGACAAACTACTTGCACGTTCTGAGCATTGTATAGGGGACGTCTTTTACGGATGGTGACAATAATTCTTTTATTTTGGCAACATGTAGACATTGAGTTCATAGCGCCTTAGTATGAGTCATATTATTAACGCTTGCTTAGAGTTAATTACGATGGTCGCAATCTCAAGAAATAAGCGGAATCGCTAAATGTTTCTGGAAATTAATCACTCCCGTTGTCTTTTGGCCATGTATTACCGGTAAGAAGCAACTATTGTTTCAGCACAACAATAGAAATTTCTCCTTGCGTTAATTCGACGTCATTCGCGTTATGCAATGTGAGGATGCTTGCAGCAATTTATCAAGTTATTAGTGTACATGGCTATGTCTGTTTACTGGCAGAGCTTCTACATTCAAGACCATTTACACATGGTCTAAAACCAGAGATTTTGTTCTCCGTGTAAACACGATACCATAAAGCATTTTTTCCATAAGAATTATAGAAATTATATAGGAATAGGTGCTGATGCACTCGAAATTATTTCTCTGGATAGTAATTTATTTCGAACCATATTCCGCTAATAATGAACCGAATGCCAAGAAGTTTAGTAATTAAAATATTCTGCTTATCTTTTAGCTTTGTTTAGATGCCGAAATTATAGCTCAAATTACGTGATAAATACTCGTGTAGAAAATAAACGTTTCGTATTATTTAAGGGACGTGCAAACTGAAAACCCACTTAACTTAAAAACAGCAAATTAAATACAAACATTTATGTTATTTGAAATCTTTTTGTTATATTTTTTGCCTAACCAAAGGAACTGGTTCGATATATAAAACAATAAAGAACAAAGTCTGAACTAGAATTTTTATAAATACTGACCCATAAATGGACGCTTTTACTACAAAAGAGTCAAAATATGGAATATTCCATGATAGTGTTGCTGGTGCACGACATACCGCTCATTCTGGACGCGTAAACCGGACACTAGTAAAAGTTTGTATTGCCATTTCAAATGCATGTTGTCGTACAGTGAGTGATTTTAGTCTGTATAAATCTAAAAGCTGTAGAATTAATTTTAAAGTACGACAGGTGTTAGTTGAAGATCTTGCGTGAAGCACGCAGCAGTGGAAGCTTGCTAGCCGGTAGCTAAGGCCTCGTGTTCTACAAGAGCTGCCGAGTCGACTCCTCCTATTGGCTATGCAAATGTCTGCCCGGTGGGAGTGGGCCCCCCACCCCGGGCCGGAACGTGAACTCCGTCCAAGAGCAGATTGGCATCGCCCCCACGTCTCTCTCACTGCACTCGAGACACAAGCAGAGCAAGACGCATTACTAACCTCTTACCACCAACGACACTAGATTAAGTAGAAAAATAGGATCGTGTTCGGTAGAAGGCGAAGTGAATTCTACTACCTAGTAAATACGCTGATCAGCCAGAACATTATGACCACCTACCTAGTAGCCGGTATATCCACCTTTGGCACGGATAACAGCGGTGACGCGTCTTGGCATGGAAGTAAAGAGGGCTTGATAGGTCGCTAGAGGGCTTTGGCACCGTATCTGCACACACAAGCCACCTGATTCCCGTGAATTCCGGGGAGGGGGCAGATGAGCTCTGACGCCACGTTTAATCACATCCCGGATTTGTTCGATGGGGTTAAGATCTGGCTAGACGAGGGATCAGCACATCTATTACAACCCGCCACTGTGTTCCTCGAACCACTCTATCACACTCCTGGATTGTGACATGGCGCATTAGCTTGTTGAAAAAGTCACTGCCGTTTGGAAATATGGCCGTCATAAAGGGGTGTACGTGGTCTGCAGCCAGTGTACGATACTTAATGGCCGTCATGGTTCCTTGCAAGAGCTCCACTGGACGCATGGATGCCCAGGTGAATGTTCCACAGAGCATTACCCCGCCAGCTTGTCTCCGTCCCGTGGTAAAGGTGTCAAGAAGCTGTACCCCTGGACAACGACGGATTCACACCCTCCAATCCGCATGATGAAGAAGGTATCGGGATTCATCAGACCGTGCGACGCTCTACCACTGTGCCAACGTCCAGTGACGATGGTCACGTATCCATTTCAGTCGTACTTGTCGCTATCGTGGTGTTAACATTGGCACATGCAGGGAACGTTGGCTGTGGAGGCCCATCGTTACAAGTGTTCGGTGCACTGTGTGTTCAGACAGAGTTGTACACTGCCTAGCTTTTAAGTCTGATGTTAGTTACTCCACAGTTCGCTGCCTGTCCTGTTTTACCATTCTGCTCAGGTTACGAAGTCCGCCGAACCCCTCGACGTTTGAACGTTGTTTCATCATCGTTTCTCCAATTGTTGAAGACACTCATCACAGCACTCCTCTAACACCCGACAAGTCATGCAGTTCCAGAAATGCTCGTGCCAAGCCTACGGGCCATCACAATTTGCCCTCGGTCAAAGTCAGATAGGTCGCACGCCTTCCCCATTCTAAACACGTATAGTACGCTCACTGATAATACATGCACCGTGCGTGTGTCTGACTATCAGTCATTCTTTCTCAGGGACGCTGCTTATCGGCTGGAGTGTTTTTTATCGATAGTTGGTAGCTAGACATTATGTTCTGTGTACAGCTGATAGCCGAAGTAGGAATAATGTTAAAAGCAGAACAGCACTAGCACAAAGAGCATTCACCAAAAAGGTCAATCTTTTAGTTTAGAATATGGATCTCGGACTCAGAAAGAAATTTGTAGAAATGTGTAGGTTGCAGTACTTTATGGTAGCGAAGAAAACTGAAGCATTTCAAATGTAGTGCTATAGAAGGATGCTGATAATTAAGTGGACAGGTAATGTGACAAATAAATGTGGTTTGAAAATGGTGTGTAAGGAAAGAAGATTGTGGAAAAGTGTAACAGAAAGAAGACACAGGGTGGTGGGTCACATTTTAAGACATGCGGGATTGGTTAGTGGACGAAAGAACTGCAAAAGGTAGACAAAGAATATTATACATGAAGATGATAATTGAGGATATAGGTTGTGAGGTGTAGAGGTGAAGAGGTTAACGCAAGACACGAAGGGATGGAGAATTGCATGAAACAAGTCCAGGAATGTTGGGATGGTATCTTCAAGAGGTCATGACCTCATTCCTTAATCACACCCTCTCCCGTCCCTAATTACCTTGATGTCATCGAGCCTAAGAGCCTTAAAAAATTTAAATGAGGGGTAAACTGTTAATGATGCTAATTCTTGTAGGTACGGACCAGCATGAGCCCAGGCCAAAGCGTCTCGTCTGCTGTTTTTAGGCGGCTTTTTGTAATCGTCAAGGCGAATGCCTGGACGGTTTCCTAGCGTCAGCTTCGTAAACTACACATTTCACAAACAAAAATACACATATCACACACAGAGCATAATTACTGCTTTCACAGACAGATGGTAATACTAAAGTTCTCCCCATGAGAGGCCTTGTACCTAGTAGGTACGATATACTTGGCGTCAGCAAACGCGCGCGGCCATAAACCAAAGCTGAAAATTTGACCATGCCAAACATGAGTAAAACTCTTAAAGTCCAGTCGACTGCAAAGTTGGCTGAAGCTGATGTTGAAGAAGAAGATGTTAATTCTTGCACGTGTATGGTAGGATAAAGCCTTCCCCACGCCGTATCGATCATAATACTAAAAAACTTGAAACTTTAAGTATTGCCGAGGACATCAATTATGTATGCAAGGAAATATCACCTTCGATACACCAGTAACTAAAAATAACTCTCACTTAATCTTCTGCACTGAATTTAATATAAGATTTCTAATGTTTTTTTGCTGCCACTCGATTGCTTTTATTGCTTAAAGCGATATCTCTACTATGGACGACCATACATAACATCATTTTCCCCTAAAATAAGATGGCTAATGGCCCAAATTTAATTTCCTTCGTAATTTTTGTTTCCGATCTCTCGCTGATTTATAAAAAGAAGTATGGGCTATTTGTCATAGATAATGTGAATGACGCAGAAGTGCATAGTATCGTAAAAACAGAAAACGATAATTTAACATCAAATAAAAGACATAATATAAGACTACTGGCGTCTAACTTCCTGATTTATAAACTTATTTAGCAGTATTATATGAAAGAATATAAGACGAGTCTAGTAGCATGATAATTTTTCGATTATATGACCTTACGACTCGTTGGAATCGCGCTCAAGGCAATTGAAGATTGGGCCAAGGGACGGGAATAAGTTTGACCATGGAATTCTGAAGGGACCATACGGGAACTCTTCGGGAGGATTTGGGAACCAAACAAATCCAGAATCTGGATAGCCGGATGCGACCCTGAACCCTCATCTTTCCAATACAGGGCCCCAGCTTTACGGCTCAACAACCACGCTCGGTAAAAAAAGTCACAGTATGGAAACCAGTGAGATGGTGTAAATTGCATATTTCAGAATACCGAGTGAATCCATTTTTGTGAGTGCTGTGATTCTTTAGAGTTAGAGGTGTGCGCCTTAATTTAGCTGCGCGCCCCTGGCGGCCGAGTAATGAAGCGTAATGACGGCGCGAGGCCCCGAATCCCCTTCAGGTCCGCCGCCCGCACGACCTCGCCCAAATATAGATTTATGAGCGGGCTGGCATCTTGTGCGGCCACCACACGGTCCTAACTGCAAGCGATGGCGCCGCCCACTAATGAGATATCCTGTCTGCGAACAAATTAATACCTATCACCACTTCCAATCGAACCGCTGAGACAGCTGTTACTTTAACTTCCTGCCGTTACTAAAACTTAAAATAACGTAACCGGGGGGCCGAGTTATTGGTGAATGTGTCTAAACGAGTGGTCGATAAAATATCTCGACAAGCACTCCTCATTCAAGTAACTTACAGTTTTACCGTAGCTGTTGTTACTTAGCTGTTATAAAATTTGATTTATTCCCTTATCAAGAAGTTCACTAATATACAAATAAATTAGTCATTATTGCGTATTGGTGGTAAGAGAATAGAGTGTATACGGTTTACCGTTAATATGGCCTTGTTAGCAAAAAGCGAGCAAACTGTAAACAAAATGCTGAAAGATCTAAATGAAACATATAAAGAGTTTGGAATGAAAATCAGTACAGCAAAAACTAAGAGTATGGTGATTGGTAAAGGAAGAAAACTGATAGATAGGACAAGCTGATATCAGTCAAGTAAGAGACTTCAAATGTCTTGGAAGTACAACCACTGTGGGCTTGAAACGCCACCAAGAGGTGAAAACACGTATTGCTGTAGCAAAGGAAGCGTTTAAATTGGAAGAGGTGATTATTAACTGGGAAAGTAGAAAAAACCACTGAGTAAAAGAATTGACAAATGTTTCGAATGAATTGTGGCACTTTTTGGGGCAGAGACGTGTACACTGTGCGAAGAAGAGGAAAACCGGATAGAGGCTGATAGTAAGGGTTCAAATGGTTGTTCCTCTTACGTTATAATGCACCTGGCAAATAAAATTAACAGTTAAGTCGATATACTCCATCCTTAGTGCATCTGTCAAAACTCTGGTGAGTGGAATTAGAATCGTGTTCATAATACACAACATCAATTCTGCACAGTTCATGCTAGTTAGACTACTATAGGCACTGCTAGACGTTACAGTTGTAATAGGAGAGTTAGAAAGGGTAGTTGCACTAGTTCGTACAAATTGGGGTTTCAGATTTAACAGTGTCTATCTGCGCAGTGCTTCACTAAATTGTACTGGCTAAAATGGAAGGTGTTACAACAAGACGGCAATGGAAATTTAGGGACATATCCAGAAGAAGTTATAATAAATTGAAATAAATAACGCCAAGTTTATTCTCTTTGGACACATGTGGCAAGAAGAAGTGTGCCCATTATGAGCATTCATGGATCCTTGCTGGCATTGTATCATTAAGTGTTTCGGATGTCTTCTTGTGATATATCTCTCCATGCCTGCAAGAACTGAGCGGCCAGTAGTTGTACAGTTTGTGGTGGATGACCACTTGACCAAATATGTTTACCTATGGCATACTAGACTTGCTCTATTGGGGATAAATCCAGGGACCGTGCGGTCCAATCCATTATCGCAATCCCTTGCAAGGCCACAGTATGAGGACGGGCATTATCCTGCTGGAAGATGTGTTTTTCATGCTGGACATTAAGGATAGCACAACAGGTTGTACCTCCCATCCAAATACAGTCGGGTTGTCATTGTGTCTTCAAAAACAAAAAACTTAGTCCTGCTATTGATTGGCTCCAAATCATGACACCAGTGGCTGCACCTGTGAGACGTTCTGAAATCACAGCGGGGTAAGCCGTTTCTCCACTACGCCTGCAAATATGTTATAGATTATCTCTTTGCCACAGACAGAAGCGGGACTTCTCTCTAAAAACAACTGTACTCCATTCACTTGCCCAGTTGCGTTTTGCCGTGCACCAGGTTAGACGTTGCTGTTAGTGAAATCAGGTTAATGGAACACACTGCATAGGGGTCCGAGAGTGTAACCCAGCTTCAAGCAATCAGTTTACGATTGTCCGTGGAGTGAAGTTCTCTGTAATCACTGCTCTGATCTGGGCTGAAGTCACCCAACAGCCATCCGCACAATTTGGCACTTACGTTGTCCTTCTGTGTGGACCTGTGCCTGGTCTTGGAGTACGAGTGCCTTCTTGCGTCTACTGTGTAAAGAGTCTCTATACTGACATTGCACTACGACCAGTCCTTCGAGAGATATCACGAAAAGATGCACCCATTTCAAACACGCCAAGTATCCGACATTTCTCAAAGTCTGACATTTGAGTGTACAGGGTCATCATTCTTCGCCTTGGCATACCTGATCAAAAAGAACTAGTGGACAAAAAAAAGTGTCATATTACACCAAACTGTTCACCACTTATACGCTAAATAGCATAGTGATTTTGTATAGTAAATAGCCTTGCAATTCTCACAGTATTACATATAGAACTTTCAAGTTTTAATAATTTAATATTCTTCATATGGCGATACTTGGGACTAAATTTCATATATTTATCGCAACTCCGTTTGGACTTACGACTGACTTTTATTTGGAAATCAGATTTATCTCAGATTGCAGAAAAACTGCAACATTTAAAATTTGATATTGTGAATTGAACAATACATTAGGGGAGAGAGCATATCAAAACTGTCAACTTTATACTTAATACATATTATCCATGAAGTTAAAAGAACCTGTCAGCTATTAAGAATAACAAGGACGACTGCAGCCTATCCCGCCGGCGTACTGTGCAAACTTTGTGATAATGTGTTGTGTCAGTATGCTTTTACCCGAAAATGAAACTGTCTCTGTAATTACGTGAAACCAACAGCTAAAAATAATCGTGAAAGCCGGTAAGGTGTTCGCTGGAGCTGATAGATTCGGTAAGACTCTGTAATGCGTAAAAAGTGAACTAAAATTATTAAAATATTTTAACTAAATGGAAAATGTGGTTTATTGAATCTAACTGAATATTTACTATTCAACTTAACTGAGCATATTCATCAACGTGTCGTCAGTGTTTTATAATATTTTCTAATATTTAAAAAACGGCCTAAGCTCATTGAGTATATTCGTAGGTTCTACTTTAGTCACAAATGTTAGTTGTGCATAGTGTCTCCTCATGTTATTTGAATTGCAGTCCGAGAAATGGATAGAATTATTTGATTTTTTTTAATAAGTTTTTACATTTTAGTTTAAACTCTTTCTTTGTAATCTCTGTAACCATCTTTCTCTCGGTACACATGTACTCAGTTGCACCAAACATCATTCAATCAACTTTCAGGAGCTCAGCAGAATTCTGTCATCTGTATTTGTGACACTATCCCCGTAACGTCGAAATAGATAGCTATTAAATTATCCACGTGTCCTAATTAGAGACTTAGTTATTTTTGCCTGGACCTACTGGAAACGCTTATCTCTTCTGTGTGAAACACTTCATGAAGACATCGTGGTTCGTATTTGACATTAAGCGGCATGTACCGTTTGCACCGAAGGATTACAGAGTCGAGTCTAACCACCACAGATGTGAACTAGACTAGAAACCCTTTATTAAATAATGTAGCTACCGGTTTTCAATTATGTATACTAAGCTTTTTAACAGACATTAGACCTTTCTCAGCAAATAATCAACTGCAACAAAAAGTCCAATAGGTATACTCTCTCACTCGTTGAGGTTATTGTGTAACAAGATAATCATTACAACTAAGTGTTAATAATTGGTGATCTGGGAGAGGCTGCTTCAATATCAACCTGTGTAGTCGGATTATGATTTTTCCTGCTTCTACGAAATCGAGATATACTAATGCGATCATGGTTCCGTACCGTAGAGAACCTCGTAATCCATTTCGTCTCTACCCCCGCTTTAATCACCTCGTCATCGATGACCCTAACCTTCTGCTACCTGTAACAGCGGACATGTCAACGAGTCGCAGGAATGTAATGACAGCGTCAGCGCGCCGACTTTGCGAATCGAGGATATACCCCGTGTCGATATTGGAGCGCGCCTTTGTTTGTCGTCGCAGGCTGCGCCCCACCTGAGCGAAGAGGAATGCTCGCCGCCGGAGGCGCATTCCTGCGTGGTATCCGGTATCACAGGGTCGACAGTCGATATCTGTCCCCGCCCCGCCCCGCGTGTCAGGTGTCGCCGGGGCCAATTTCGGCGGCGGGACGCCACGGCGGCTCTCCAATACCTGCCCCGGCCCGCATCGATCCCACCCGCACCTCCCGCTTTATCCATGTATGCGGACGTCTTTTGCACAAGTAGTGCCAAGTCAATGCGACTTGCCGATACGCATCATAAAGCGCACAATGAACTTACAGCCATTTCTAAAGATACACTAAAAACTAATGTGAAGATTACAGGGGACACTACAGTTCTACAAATACATGCTGTTCGTCTTAGGGAAAGATAAATTCTTCCTTTTTTTATTCGGGCCTTACGCAATTAGAATTGGGATAAATGAAACGAACTGGAAGGAATTCTGTAATAGCCTTTTAAAGCAACCATCTTCGAGAAACCATGGAAACCAGAAATCTGCATGTCCTCCCCAGTGGCGGATCTACGAATTTTCCGAGTCGGGGCAATAACTTGAGACTGCATTCCCTTCAAAATTGTTCTTCGATTTTGCTACCCCTTTGACGGTTGCCGCTCGGGGCAGTAGAGTTAAAACAAGGTCGGCGCCGCACGAATTTGCCATAAACAGCTCCTTCAGACAAGATTTTGCCACCTGGGGCAAGCGGTCCGGTTAGACTCACCTGGATCCGGCACTGGTCCTCCAGACTGCCCACCCATAGCTAATCCACGAGCCTCGGTCCCAATTCTTCATAAAATTCTTTACGATAGATTTTAGATAGCTCAGTTTGTGTCTGTTCACATTCTTCTACTTCTTCTTACAATACGTTTTCCCAATATTTTGTGGGTGGGCTGCCTTTGATGAGTTTTCCTCATCGTTGGCACTGTCGAATTTGGAGCGATTTACGGGTGCTTGACCTTGCTGACGCCAAGCATTTTATACATACTGTCAGGTCGTACTGGAGGAAGTGAAGTATTGCCATCTGTCTGTGAAACGTGTAACCATATTCAGCGTGTGGTAACTGTATTTTCTGTTTGTGAAATGAGGCGGAAATTTCTGCCCGTGTCAGAGTTCATATTGATGTTTGTCTAAAACTGCCTACAAACCGCCGATACGCGTGGGCCTGGTCTCATGCCCCGATACAGTGCGTGGTTCCTCAGTGCAATGAGCCACACTGGCGGGTAGTCAGCCACTTCTAAAGATAGACATTAAACTAATGTGGAGATAACAGCGCGATTACAGTGGACACTACAGTTCTGCCAATACGTGTTTCTAGTTCGAGAGGAAGGAAAATCTAAAGGACTTAGTGGAGTTTGGACGAATCTGCATTACAGCTACACAAATGTATGCATCTGGTATTTTCACAGCTGTGCATCAAAGGTATTTTCTGTTGGTGGATGAAATTAGTAGAAAAATTCAAGAGCAGACTGTTTCTGTGAAATGGAACCTCATGTCAACTGTGAACGTTGCTCATGTTCACCCCATTACAAATTATCAAGCAGAATTTTTTTTTTATTTTTATTTCGTGTCTAGTTACAAATATAAACCAGTGTACTAACTTAAGGTAGGAAAGTATTGCAATCAACACATATCAATTCATATTGCAGATGACGAAAAGTCAGCAACTTGTACAGCGTTGTCACTGGCGTTAAGGAGGTTTTGCAGAGTGCAGGTGGTTGGGCACTGCAGGTATAGATGCTGGTTGGTGTACTGTGCCAGACATTCACACATAGGATTAGGATCTTCGAGATAAAGCCATCTTGATAAATTATCTTTTGTTCTGCCTACACTACTCTCCAGCCTGTTAAACGATCTCCACGTCTTCCAGTTAAGATTGCCACCTTGTCGATTGAGAATGGATCCTGGAGGACGTGGGTTCACATCTCCGCTCAAGCATCCAGTTTTCGATTTCCCAAGGTTTCCAAAAACACTCCACGCGGATACCGGTACGGCCCCCTCAAAAGGCCATTTCAGAATTCCTTCGCGTTTCGTACCTCAGTCCTTTCCCGGACTCGACGAGGACCAAAGTCCGAAGGAAAATAAAAGAAGAAGAGAATAGATTGAAAAATACATTCAGGTTGAGATGTAATGCACTGTCTGAACGATCAACAAAAGTTGTAGCACGCAACCACTCAGAGCTACACCAGAACTGTTGCGGAGTTGCCACTACAGATGCTTCATGTCTAAATTTCACTTTCTGGACATGAAAAAAAAAAAAAATCTAGGCGTGTGAGTGTAAACAGCGTACGAGCACACAGGTTTCTCATTGCTGGTTGTGTTTTGTTCAGGAGACAGAATACTTCTCCGCAACAGCATGTATCTGTTTTCTTGCAAATATCCGTTATGAAATACAATTTTATATTTAAATTCGGCGTAAGAAAATACTTAACTTTCTTTCTAAACAATTGGACGTTTAGTGATCGTGTTATACAGCTACATGTTTGGTAAACAGCAGCCGTGGCACCAGATGAAGTATTAACCTCACAGGTTGCAGTGTAGTGACGAACGGGGGCGGAAGAACGTAAGACGTCTTTGTGATGCATTTTGTGAAGTCAGATAACTTACTGCGCTAATTGAAAGTGTAGTACGTCTATCACACGCAACATCACCGGACATAGAGTCATCCGGTACATTATCTGAAGAGACAGCTAAGAATTCAAGTTACCGGGCACCGTCCGTATTAGCGGTTAAGTTCTCCTGTTGCATGAAGTCGGTTTTCAAGGTTTCCCCAAATCACTCCAGCCGAATCATGGAATGTTTCCTTCAAAAGACGATGGTTGAATTCCTACCTGCCGCATGTCTGCAGTACTATTCCGCCTCTAATGACTTCCACATCGACGACGTGTAAAAGAATTTTAAAAAAATACGAACCAAATCAACGATTCTGTCAGAGCCAGAAAAGTAAAGGATCGTTTGAAGACAGTTACGCTGCAAATTACGTCAAGGAACGGAGTTATGTGGATTAACGGTTTGTGTGCTTTATGCTGTTCTACCAAGTAAATCTAGTAAGAACTGCCATATAGCAATATCTGTAAGAACTTTGAAAAGGACAAGGAACGTACTTTCCCTTCAAAAATACTCCCTATAAAGAAGACAACAATGTAGGGAGACTGCAGTCAATATATTCTTCCAGTGAAAGTCACACATTTACGAGGTGTAGCTCGAGAAACATAAAATGAATCAAGAGCATCAGCAAATCGATGTTTATCTGTCAGAGTATCGAACCTGAAGATACCAGTGGTATCTAATGAAACGTTATATAGTTTCCCAGTGAGCTGGGTTAAAAAAAAAACCTGTAAGTTAAAAGTCAAACTATTTCATAATTAAACCCCAGAACAAAGAAACATGTTAGGAACGATTCTAAAGCGCTAGACAAAGTCATATTATAAAATGTATCACTTCTTAGCGAAATTTCGTCAGCATGTGAGATATTATATACCCAAGAAACATTTCCATACTTTACGTGATTTTATTTAGTTTCATCTGCAAGGGTGGTGTATAAACACTAAGAAAGCACAAAGCACTAGTCTGTACCAGTCTTTCTACTGCAGTCACTGTTATTCTAAATGAGTATTGTACAGTACTACTTAAATAATTAAAACTTGTTTCTGTTCTTTGTTTCACTTTACCAATGGTATTGTAATATGTACATATAAGGAAATGTATACCTCGTATTGAATCATGACTTTAAAAGAACGCATTGTTTTCACCATAATTTTGCTCGCTTTTCCCATGAAAATTTTTTATATGATTGTACCAATGAAAGAGTAGTGTTTTTTTTTTTTTTGGTCAGCTTATTCAGTTTTTTTTCATTGAATATATTTAGATTTTACTTTTATACCTATCTGTAAAACAACAAAAGTTTAAAAAAGTTGTCACTGTACATTAAATCTACCTCAAAAGGAGTAATTTCAGTGGTTATACTACTGGCGACAGAGAATTCAAACCTGAAAATTGTGTTAATTGTGTCTGTCCGTACGCGCAAAACGCATTCCAGTGAAATTGTGTGTGGTGATAGCTTATGCCACCGCCTAATATGTAGAATACTTTTTATTCCGATGACGGCATTTCCACATTGATTTGATGTTAGGTCGCCAAGCTGAAAAATAAGAATGTCCATAAATAATAAAGGCAATTGATTTGATACTTTCTCGCAGTCAAGTAGTATAAATTTATTAAATATAAAGAAGTCCTATGCATATTTTCAGGCACCGAGATAGGAGGAGGCCAATATTGGCCTCCTACCTATCATTCGGGAGGACCGGGGTTAAACTCGGTTCGGTATCCTGTCTGAGGTTTTCCGTGGTTTCCCTCAGACACTTAGGCGAATGCTGGGATGGTTCCCTACAAGGCCACGGCCGACCTTCCATCCCCCTTCCCTCCCCGTAGTAGTAGATTGGCTGAAAAGAGTCCCCTATGACTCTCCAGCAGCCTGCCTCCCAGCCTTCTGCTGGGAGGAATGAAATGGTAAAAAAAAAAAAAAAAAAAAAAAAAAAAAAAAAAAAAAAAAAAAATATTTTCAGGAATTTATTAAAATTAACTAGGTTGATGTCCTTGTCTTATTTTTCGTAAGGCATTTCATGGTAATTACTTCTTCAAAAGGCCGGTATCTCATCCCCACAATTTTACCACTTTTAATGATCCTGACGTCGTCGAGGTCGCAGAAAGCAATAAATAAAAAAGTAAATTATTACAATGTCACGGGCAAAAGCTAGTAAATTATAAATATTCTGCTACCTGTTTTGTTTTAAACAGTGTTTCTGTGTGGGAGCTAAACAAGACGCTAGCACCGAGCGTGGTGGGCGAACGGTTAACGCTCTATCCTCGCATTCGAGAGAACGCGGGTTCGAATACCTGTCCGTGCATCCAGATTTGGATTTCCCTAAATCACGCCAGGCGAAAGCTGGGAAGCTTCCTTCAAAAGTCCATTCCGAATTCCTTCCCGCTCCTTGCTCCCCTCCATTCCTGCCTCTAATGACGTCGACAGGAGTAATGCCGTAAAGCAACCAATATATATATATATATATATATATACACATATAAAATGACGCTAGCGTATCTGTCCAGGAAGGATTAGTTCCCTAGGACCACCAGAGTCAGGTGTTTCCTGGTACCGAGCCAAGTGCGTCAGCCTTGACCATTTGCCCGGAAGCTTCGACCACCCTCAAATACATAACTCAAAACTCTACCACACAGTTTGATAGTTTTATCATTTTCTACCTATGTTTTTGTTTTTGTAGTTTTCTTCCACTACTGATAAGCGGACATGTGCGATTCGAACCTTCTCTAATGGTATTAATAGATATTCAGTAAGTCAGAAGGCAGTGGCTTGGAACAAAAATCAATATTTTTAGATTAGACAGATGACACGCTCCACAGCTTGTGCCACGTTGCCTCCAGCACCACTAATGCAATAGTTCAGTCCAATAACACTTATGATACATACGTCAGAATGCAACGCATTCTGAATCAAAAGTGCTTTCACTGAAAGAGTATCAACATATGTGCAGTAAGCTGCCACCCAGATTAGACGCTGGCTCTGTGAGGCACGCTGGCTGCCGGATGGTTAGCCAGATAATATATTTTAATGTGTGACTTTAGTACGAAAGTGTACTATTTTATTGAAAAGTGTTTTAGATTCATGTAATATATTTTAACTAGTTTCTGAAGAAGACCCCCTTAAGGCGGGTCGAAACCGGTCAATAAATTCATTGAATATTTGCAACAGGTTTGGCTGTGTTTTCATTATACAATATGTTAAAGTAGCTACATATTTGCAAACGTTACGTGATCATTTCGCATGTGTCGTAACGATCTGTTTGATAATCACGTGACTACTGCAGACAGGATACTTACATCCAGAGAAGTCGCCACTATTAAACAGTGAAACATGCCAGTATTCTTGGTCTTTTTGTTTATTAGTTGCTTTTGTTTATTTAATTCGTTCAATGTTAATGATTTCATCACGTTCTCCAATCGCAGAAATATTAGCATTCGTCTTTTCAACAAAGGGAATGCTTTCCTTAGACTTTTAAAAATTAAATCTGTGTTCGAAGGGTCATTTTTGACGGGCTTAGAAGTTAATTAGTAACGAAAACTAACTGTAATAATGGTTATTGTATAATTTTGCCAAGATATTCGGGAGTTGTTTACATCGCGATACAAGTCGTGACTAACATGGTCCTCATGAAAGCAGCTTATTAATTACTAATAATAACTAATCCTAGTGCTATATGTCGTAAGAAGAATATTCTATTCCGGGCTCCATATTAACCTAACCACATTCTCAGCTAATATAATGCCGCTACAAAATCAAATGATGCAGACACAGCTAAACACATAAAATGCGTCGCAAACTACATTTTATTAAATAACGACATTTTATACATCAAGATTCCTAGTTCGAATTGCATGAATGATTGCAATTAGACAGGAATTCTTCACGGGTCTTCTGCCGGATAAGATCTTTTAAACACGACGTTTCGGCAGTCACCTCCGCTGCCTTCATCTGGTGAGCTGTCATCGCGAAATAGCTGCCGCGACGGTTCGACAGCGAATGATTGCAATTAATTTCATCATACACATTACACCCAGAATTAAACCCATTCTATTAATACTAAAGAAATTAGACACAACAGATTTGGTTCTTTACTTCTTGTGAGAAACATGATTATGAGAAACCATTCTGGATTAACGAACATAATGGAGAATTTCGTTCTTAGTATGAAACTCTGTAACTTCATGATAGGTGTTAGTGTAACATTGTGTGAAAACTGTTTGTGCCTCCGTAAAGTCAATTTTTCCAAATATATTTTTGCGTAGTTGGTACCTGCAGCAGGTGCTAAAGCGTAGTCCCCCATTAGGTAGCTCGCTTGGGCGGCCAGCTGCGCGTTTCCAGCTCAGCGGCGCGTGGCGGTGCAGGGCTGCCAACCGCATAACCACGAGGAAACGACTTCTGCGATACCAAAGAGAAATACGAGCTAGAAAACTTTCTTAATTCATGGTTTTGTTTGATGGCCTCGTAGCTGTAATTTCTTTGGCGGCCTGCTGAAGTACACACAATTTGAAGAAGATATAAAATATTTTCCGAAAAGAGAAATCTGAAATACACATGTAATTTATATGAGTAAATGCGAGGAATTTAGAACTAATCATGTTTCTTTCTGATTACATTTTGTCTGTATTATTACAAGGTACCATATATCAATTCTATACGTCATATTCCAACTTTAATAACATTTATTGCGTTTGCCGTTCGTAATATTGGCATTTTTAGTTGAACTATTCACAGTATTAATACAAACATGCTTTTTAATAGCAGGAGATCATATTCACTAATTCAAAATTATTTATTTTTCAGGTGAGTGCATCGTCTACGTTACTACTCAAACCGAAATTCCCGTAAGTAAAGATAAATATACTTAAATATTTTGGATTTAAATCTGAATTTCATGGGCAAGTTTTATTTTATTGCACTTGTAAAGGTATGTCCAATCGGACGCTCTTGTTGAAGAACACATTGACAGAATATTTACTCATCTGACTAGTGGCACACGATACAACCTCAACAAAAATAACAGTCATTAAATCGAATGTTCCACTAGTTGAGTTGTTATTTGTTTGATGTTTCTTTGCTCTTTGCGTGTTTTGACAGCAGAAATATGTCTGACAATCGCAGTCACGAATGGTGATCTCATTTCTATTGGGGAGCCTACTGTTGTTGCCATGTGTTTGTGAAACGTGTAATTAGTAACCTGTACGATAAAAATAATTTTTTTTGTGTGAAATGTGTAGAGTAGGAGGCTGAAGCTGAGATTCGCCTAATATTTTGTGTAAAAAAGCAATTAAGAAACGAGCGTGGTATGGTGAGAGCTAACGCTCTGGGCTGGCATTTGGGAGGACGCAGGAACGAATCACCGTCCGAAAATACAGATTCCGGTTTTCCATGATTTCCCGAAAACACTGCAGGCTATTGCTGGAATGGTTCCTTCAAACTACCATGGCCGAATTCCTCACTGTTCCTTGACCAAGTACTTTCACCTCCCCAGTGACCTCGACGTCGACGAGACGTAAAACAAAAAACAAAAAATACCTGGCCAAATACCTTTGTATCAAATCCACTCCCGTTTGTGATGACGAAGAAGTCAACGAGCCTTAACTAGAGTTGCTGGTTCGAATCCCCGTCCGGGCATCCAGATTTGGGTTTTCCATGGTTTCCCCAAATCACTCCAGGCAAATGCCGGGATGCGTCCTTTAAAAGACCATGGCCGAATTCCTTCCCATTCCTTGCCCCCATCCTTGCCCCCCATCCTTTCCCGTCTCTAATGACCTCGATGTTAAAAAGAGACGTAAAGCAGTTCCAAAAAAAAAAAAAAAAAAAAATAGAGTTGCTGAAACTTTCATATTTTCTCTACAGGTAAAGTCTCCACGCTAACGGGTAGACAGTATTCTCTAAAGTCCAAATAATTTTTAAATATAAAATCCAAATAAAACTACATTTAACAACAATTATTCAAATGTAAGTTTAGAGTAGCTTCTCTAAAGCATATCGAGTTCAACATTAGCAATGTAGAATAATATAAATCAGATAAGGTTATCTAAAACAAACACATCTAGACACAGTGATTCAGTAACAGCAAAATTAAGCATTTTAGGTTTTAAAATGATTTTTTGGCAAACTAGTTTTATCTCGTCAAATGCAGTGTAAAAACCGTTACTTCTCATATTTCCTCTTCTCTACATTTCGTATCCTGGTCAGCCGGAATATCAGTAAACTACAGCCTCAATGACCAACAGACGAAGGAAAACCAATGCTTTATAGGGCGTGTCCGTGAACTACGTGGTCGGTCTAGTTGGGAAAAGGGGGGGGGGGGTTGGGTAGAAAGCTACACCGTCTACGTGGGAAAAAGGTGGGGGGGGGGAGGAGGGAGTTCAGAGCCAAGTGACGTAGCTTATCATTCATATTATTTGCCTCACTTAAAAATAGGTGCAGCAGCATGTGAATATTTATTTGCGTCATTTAAATACCTCCGTCTGTAATGTTACTGACAAGAGAAAACTGTACAAAATGTCTTCTGGACTCGATAGGGAAAAAAGCTACGTGGCACGCAGGGGGTGGGGGAGGGGGGGGAGTAGAACCAAAAGACACGTCAGGCTATGTTGGGGGGATGGGAGGTTCAGAGGAAGTAAAAATTGGTCTACGTAGTTTAAGGACACTCCCTTACTATACCAGTGTTGTGATACCCAGGCGTTGAATAACAATCTAACAAGAAATTTTTTTGTTATTCTTGGATACTAAAGAAAAAACACTGTGCAATTTTCGAATAATGTAATAAATAATACTTTTTACAGTCAGTGATCAACATCGTCATCGATTTCCTGTCACCCAGATCGGAGCAAGGAGACCAGGTTCAATTATTTCAGCATTCACTATCGCAACAACGCAAAGCACGAAGCTCGTTACAGGGTGATACAAACTCCTACTGTCTATACTGTATACAGTGAAACTGCAAACAGAAACAAATGTATTTGCTGGATTCACGCCTTGTCGACGTGGAGAGTGGGAGTGGATTTGGGACAAGGAACGTGACGGAATTAGGCCATAGTCTTCTGGAATAACCAACCCGCAATATACTTCGAGTAATTCCGGGAAACCTTGTAAAACCGAAATCTAGATTTCAGCACGAGGATTTGAACCAGCATCCTCGCGAATGCCAGTCCCGAGCGCAGAGAAATGTTACAAAGTCCGGTAGGATACCTAATGACATTCACAAAATGCTGTAAAAGAGGGTGAGCGTAAATATAAAATTAAGTGCGGAACCGTGGACGGAAAGCACCACGAGTCGAAGGTATAAAAATAATCATAAACGTGTCATAAAATTCACAGTGGAGCTGATTACTACATTCCTTTCCTTTCACAATTTGTAGACTGATGAAAGATCCAAGATTTTAAACTTTTCAAATGTGTACTTATGTTCACTCCAAAGTTATCCCACAAAGAAGATTGACTGAAATACACAGCAGCTGCAATAGACCCCACTACTGCTGTAATCAGGAACTAAGAAGAATAAAACCATAAATACAGACATGATAATACTAACACTCAACAACAGCAAACACAACATTCTAACTTTACGGGACAAGTACCAAATAACAAAGGCAATAACTACAAAAAATAAAAAAATAAAATGTACTCAATGAACACGTAAACTTAACGAATCAAACCTTACTGAAATTGATAAACAATAAAACCTTACACAAAACAACACTAAGTACATAAATTTACTTATTTATTTAAATGTTAATTTAGTTTGGCACATTAAGGTTGTCAAGCCCTCGCTTACATCTTAACAGATGTTTATATAACATAATTTACGCATTACAACATTTAATAGCATGCAATACTTATTTCACCTTTTGGTTAAATTAATTTAATTACTGAAACACTGATTAAAATAGTAAATAAGAAAGAAAGTGGTATAAACTAACGCTAGTGAAGGCTGAAAAAGAAAATTGTACAAACTAAATACTGATGAAGGCTGGGGAAACATGTAAAAAGACGCAAACTAATACAACAGAAGGGAGAATAAATATGTGAAAAAATATAAGTGAATACAATTCAATTCTAGGGATACGCTCTGCTTAGACACCAAACCATAATTTAATATCATTACACATTCCTGTTACTATTCAGCACATAATTACCAATTAAACTCATTTTATGTTTACAATGTTCAGACTCCCTGTTAATAACACACAATCTGCGATACACTTCTCCATAAAGAATGGAAAAATAACAAGTGATTTTCCTACGGCCATTGTATAAGGTGAATTAAACTGTGCAACAAAAGTGACATGATCGGAAAAGGCAGAAATGTTTTACTGCTTCCAACCACCGTAACCAAGTGCAATGTTGGTTGAGAACACAGGAGCTTATATGCCATAACTCACGATGAAAATTATCTGTATATACACTATAATACCTACATATAAATCTAATTGTAATAAAATTAAAATTAACTCCTCTGTACAAAATTTATAAACATCAAACATATAGCAGAAAACATAGGTCTAAGGAGATACATCATGGAGAGCCAAACGCGTTATAGAATAAACGAATATTTGAAAACCATAGCATTGGCGCTTTACTAAATAATAATGTATTATTTTAAGAAGCTAATGCTGAGGAAATTGCATACAATAATTATGTATTAAAGTTTGTTGTTGTTGTCACTGCTTTTACGTCTCTTTTTAACATCGAGGTCTTAAGGATGGGGGCAAGGAATGGGAAGGAATTCGGCCATGGCCTTTTGAAGGAAGCATCCCGGCATTCGCCTGGAGTAATTTGGGGAAACCATGGAAAATCCAAATCTGGATGCCCGGACGGGGATGTATTAAAGATAACATCGCTTATAAGATGGGTTGGAGAATTTAACCGTAATAATAATATAATTCCGTGTGGTCGTAATGACCTGTTAACAGGGTTTCTATCAGCTGCGTTTTCCGCCCCTGCCGTAGCCTCTTTAACCTAACCCGGTAGTCCTACTGGATACAGGTGACCTATAGCTTAACGTGGAATCCAAATCACAGAAGCGTTGTTTTTTTTTATTTATTGCTTTACGCCTCGTCGACGGCTAAGATCATTAGAGGCGGGATGGGACTGGGGACAAGGAACGGGAAGAAATTTGGCAGTGGCCTTTTTGAATGAAGCATCCCGGTCATGGAAGCGGTCTGGCCTACTTCACAGGAGATAAGGATTCGAATCGGGGACCTTCAGATCTCCATAATTCAATCGACAGTGGCTACCACGAAAGTATCATTAGTTGTTTTGTATAATAACGGTCACAGAAAACATACCTTCAATCGTCACTGACAGTGACTGCTGAATTCTTAAATAGCAGAAGAAAATGGTCGGAGAAAATTAACACTCAAATTATATGAGATAACAGTTAAAATAATAGTAAATTGGTAATTAGATGACTAGGAAAATTGTCATCGGAGCATGCAGTAGGTCGCAATTAAATTAAATTCATTCATTAAAATTCAAATTCATCCATTTCAGTTCTGGAGCTGTCTTCTTAGCGTACGTGCTTTCAATGTTTTATCCAACGTAACTGCAATGTTAAGATACGGCATGAAATTTAATTAAATAAAAAATAATTTTTGCTTGGAGTTACAGGGGGAGGACAAAATAATATCAGTAAGCTTTGACTTTCGGCCACTGTTGTGCCTTGAAAACGCCGTCTTACCCTCTTTCGTGTACGCTGCCAAATGGCTGATACCTTACTCCTTGCAAACCTCAAAAGGATTGACGTTTCCGTAACCGATGCTCCACTTAAACGCGCTCCGACAATCATTCCTCTTTGGAATTCTGACATTTCACCTTATCACAGACAGTTCGATAGACGCATGCAACGCAGGTGACTGCTGTTGCGAGACTGATACCTTCCTCTTCACGCTCACTAGGTGGCAGACTGCTGTTGCAGGTGGCGCGGCTGTACTGCAGGCATGAAATACGTCATACTTTTTGTCACAGGTGTTCGTATTATTTTGTCCTCCATCTGTATATTAGAACGTCAAATATCAAATTAAGGTGATAACGTCTTATCGTATGTGTGCATAACAGACTTTTCCAATATAAACAGTTTTTCTATTTTTAATCGTCGGCTACCGTAGACGTGCTGTTAAGATGAGACAGTGGTCGTTGATGGCTCCAGAGTTATTACCAGCGAGACGAGGCGGTATTTTCCTTGAGGAGTCGTTCGCTGGTGAGGCGTCAGGAGAGGCAGCCGGCTGTATCTGACGCGTCTGACAGCGCTCCCGGCCACCGATTTCGATAAATCTGTGACCGGAAATATCTTTCTGTTCCGATTCACGAAGCTGCCAAGCCCTTCTCTTCCTTCTCCCTCACACCCTTACCTAAAAAAGAGAATCTTCCCACACCCTTGTGCTTGAAATGGAGTGCCAGCTTGTGGTGATGATCATCTTTTCCCTTCCATACACTACTTTTCATACCTATTGGAATATCTTTCCATGCCTCATCGCCAGTATATGCGATGATAGATTAATAAAGGAATTTTTCGAAATTCTACCAATAAATGGAAAAATAGCGAACAATCAAGTTCACAGGTACGCGACAGTTCAGAGTCAAGCCGCTACGCTGCGTTGGCGTCTATAAAGAGTGACCGCATTACCTGTAGATAGCAGCACCACAAATGGCAGAGATTATGATACACTGTGTGTGTTTTATAGAGTAAGCAGCTTTCTGGTTATGTTTGTTTCTCTTAGCGAAACATTACTAATTGTTTAGTAAGACGTAAGTGTTTCACTTTGTACCTATTTCAGTTCACAAATAAACAATTGTTACGAATGATCCGGTTCTTCTTTCTTCCTCCTACAAACCACCAACTTCGTTGTTCATTGTATATCATTCGCGACATTGTCTCCAGGGCAACCTAGTTTTCTATTAAAGAAACAACATTGGTAAAGAAGGATAAGTGTTCTTCCCTAAGGCAGTGTTTCAAATGTTACGTCTTTTCTATACGAGGGGCAGTCAAAAAGTTCCCGGAATTTCATTGTAATACTTTATTAACAAAAGATAAGTACACGTTTACCTAATCTCCTTAAAAGAAGGCTCCTTCTGAACACACACACTTGCTTCACCGCTCCTGTCATTGCTGGAAATAACGATGAAAATCCTGTTTTGGTATCTTCTGAAGTACAGCCGTCGCTTTGGTTTTGATGTCTTCTAAGGTGGCAAAACGGTTACCTTTGAAGCCCATTTTCATCTTGGGAAAGCGCCAGAAATCCGATGGGGTCCCGGCAAATGGCAAGGAGGATGGTCACGGCATCACGACTGTTCCCTCCCACACATCGATTGTTGTGCAAACATTGCTTGCAGAAAAGAATATTCTAGTCCTCCACCAGCCTCCCTACTCACTGGATTCCATCGGATTTCTGGCTCTTTCCCAAGATGAAAATGGGCTTCAAAGGTAACAGTTTTGCCACCGTAGAAGACATCAGAACCAAAGCGACGACTGTACTTCGGAAGATACCAAAACAGGATTTTCATCGTTGTTTCCAGCAATGTCAGGAGCGGTGGAGCAAGTGTGTGTGTTCAGAAGGAGTCTTCTTTGAAGGAGATTAGGTAAACGTGTACTTATCCTTTGTTAATAAAGAATTACAATGAAATTCCGGGAACTTTTTAACTGCCCCTCGTATTTCTCCATTCCTCTGTTTTCCGCCAATATCTTCGGTGTAGCTATTATGCAATTAAATAACATCCACCAACTGGAAACTTCGATGTCCTCTCTGAAGGGTTTTATAACAAGAGGAACAACTGAAAATTTTCTCTTAATCTTGTCTCTGTGGGAATCCTCCGCAATATCACATTGTGTTGTGGGTTTTATCATCGTTTGACACTCGTATGTTCCTGTAGACAGTTATTCCTAATCCTGAACACGAAAATTAAAATTTATGAAAAATGTAAATATGATATATGAATTGTTGAAATAAATAAACTGCTTGTATTCAAGAAGTAAACAATGCAAGTGAGATATATCAATTTTTATTCATTACAGATTTACAACAGAAAATCAATGCCAGAAAATCAATGTCAAATTCAACATCTCTAAACGTTTATTAAACTAAAAACTTCTACTACAGTAGACTTTTTTTTTTTTTTTTTTTTTTTTTTTTTTTTTTTTTTTTTTTTACAATTTCATTCCTCCCAGCAGAAGGCTGGGAGGCGGGCTGCTGGAGAGTCATAGAGGACTCTTTTCAGCCAATCTACTATTACGGGGAGGGAAGGGGGATGGAAGGTCGGCCGTGGCCTTCTAGGGAACCATCCCAGCATTCGCCTAATTGTCTGAGGGAAACCACGGAAAACCTCAGACAGGATACCGAACCGAGTTTAACCCCGGTCCTCCCGAATGATAGGTAGGAGGCCAATATTGGCCTCCTCTCATCTCGGTGTAGACTTTTCATGGGTCTATTTGTTATATTAATCAAAGTTAAAACTTCAACTGCGAGAAACATTTTAGTGTTATGATTGTCTGTTTCCTTGACCGTTATTCACGCAAAATCACTGACCGATTATCACATGTATTTAAACATTGTGGATGCCGGGGTCGCATGACTAAAACGAGATTAGCTTAATTTCAATGCGACATCCGTAAAGCCGATAACAATAGAAATTCCTTGCTAATATTCAACCATTGTGATTCAAACATTTCATGTGGTACATTGCCTAGAGGTAAATGCAATTTTTTTTTCTCACAATAGAATGTTTACAGAGATCCAAAGTACGACTCCCGGTAATTGAAAAATATCCTTGAAGTCATACTGTTATCCGGGTATTTGGGAGAGTACGAAGAAAAGACTCCGGGGACAAACTAAGAATGAATCGCACCATAAGAACCGCCATAACTTGCTACCATGTAATTACAAGAGTTCCAATCACAGTTCCACTAGTGCTATTTTCTCCCCCAGCGAAAATAATTCGGTAAACAGTGTTGGCTTTTTTTCTATTTTCTTCTTTGTACTTACGTCTCCGAATAAAAATTTGAATTTTACCAATATTGTTGCACTTAGTTTGTGGTTCGGTCAGAGTTTGAAGAATCAGTAGTTGTTTTTTTTTTTTTTTTTTTTTTTTTTTTTTTTTTTTAAAAAAAAATATTTGCTTAAGAGAGTGATTTGAATGGTTTACATGGATTGAATCGCAGGTCAACAGTTCTTCAATAAATTCAGTCTTTATATGTTATATCTCGATGGACGTATTGAACTAATAGTTTGCTACCGCATGCTGCAACGCTCTGAGATTACTGGTTATTATGCTGGTTTTTTGACATCAAGCTAGAGGATTGCGTTGCTCAGGCTGCTCTGTTTTGATCTTTAGAATTCGAATTGCAAAATGCACCCGTCAGTGTGGTACTGTGCGCTGAGGCACACATACTAGATCAGGGAGGTACAAAGGGACCGGCACTAGCGGAGGCACCCTCGTACCGCAGTCATCAAAGCGAATACCTCATCATAAACTACATATTTTACAAACAAAATATACACTTGTCACGCGCGAACAAAGTCACTCATTTCACAGACAAATGGCAACACTTCACCTCCTCAATGAAATGAGTACTGCCTGGTAGTGGGTGTAAAACGGTTTCCGTCAGCTGTAGAATCAAAGCTCCTAATCCGACTGTACCAATAACGAGTAAAAGTAATCAAAGCAGAGGACCCAAAAATGATGGGAAAATGTGAAAAGAAGTGTTTTTTTATATTTAAATTGGCAGTCGTTAAGAAAACTATTTAGTTTTAAACTGCTGGTTTTGAATTAATGTCATACGTTAACGGATACTGCTAATTTAATTTTTTTCTTTAATGAAAGGTATAAAAAAATTCTGCGTTACATTGGTACAACGTCTCTTTTAGTGTATAATGGCAAGGAAAGTTTGAAGTGTAGCGAGTTAAGGCTAGTATCAATAGAACGGTCTCCTGTTTCGCTGTTTTCAGAGCGGAGTGTTTTAAAAATTTGTAATGATGTCTGATTAAGATAATGGCTGCATTTATATTAATGAGCAGTATTGGACTCGGCAACATTTGAGATTCGGTGTTACTCCAGCGCACATTCCAGAGAAACACTCGTCCAAAGTAAATTACGCCACTGGAGCCGCCTCTGGATAATTAAGTGATGCGCAATATTTCATAAGGAGTTTTCTTTCCGTTCCTGGCTGGATATTCAGTTTCTCGTTCTTCCCCCCACCCCTTTCCTCGGCGCGGCTGCTCGTAATAACGGCGGCCGCTTCTTTCGCAGACAGCTGAACTTGATTAAATGCGCAATCGTTGCTGCTTGCTCAACTAAGAGTTTAATTTCTCACGGAGCGGAAAGGCCAGCGCTGGCAGAGAGAGCCGATTGGAGCTTGTACAGCAAAATTCGGAAACAGGAGCAACAAAACAAACACACATGTACAAAACATACCTAAAAGTGATTAAACCCAAATAATACCAAGCGACCGACATTCTGTCAGCAGATTAAATTTCGTAGATTTTCCTATAGTTACTAAAAAATTTCTTATCTATAGCCATGTTTTTAAAATTAATTTGGACTCTAACCACGAAGTTCTTTTGATTGTCATGCATTTATGACTTAGATTATTGCTTGATTGATCTCATCATCAATCTAAACATTGTTAAAGTGGTTGATTCTTCGTAATCAGATGGAAATAAGAGCAACTGATGTAATACTGCGAACTACTTGACTAAAACCTTTAAAAATCATTGTTTTGCGAAAAGTGCTACTCGAAGACATACTGTCAATTTGTTAGCTTTCTGGTTTCAGGAAATGGCTGCCATAGTAGATAATACAAGAGTTTAGGAAACTTCAATTAATTTTACTAGCCTAGTTCACCCCTGAAGATTGTTTCCTTGATGGAAGTATCAACAAATCGCACAAAACGGCGGTGCTATGAAAATCTACATTTCAGTGTGGAAAGGCAGCTCGAATACTGAATGTCCGCTACGCTTACATCAGCAGTCAGTTGGCTGTTCCTCTATCATTGAATCTTTTCATAAGGACCATTATATTTAGATAACTTGCTATGCCAGCTTCCATGCTTA
The DNA here is from genome assembly GCA_031002005.1 of Vandiemenella viatica. Taxonomy (NCBI): domain Eukaryota; kingdom Metazoa; phylum Arthropoda; class Insecta; order Orthoptera; family Morabidae; genus Vandiemenella; species Vandiemenella viatica. The sequence continues at coordinate 154,680,948 of JARYHS010013630.1, read as the reverse complement.
ATGGAAGAGATTTCATCTTGACTAGTGACTGAGCACTTTATTCCACTATGTTTCCAATTTCTTTTTTTCAGTATGGATCAAAATTCATTGACAAAACTAACCACAAGTGACGAATTGATCCCTTGTGTTTTGAATAGTAGTTCCCTCATGAAGGTACACGCGGACTGTTACTAAGATAACTGAAAAGTTTGTGCAAGTTGGAAATCATTCAAACGGTTCGAAAGAACAAGTTTTTACCAGGGCGAATACAAACGTAATCTACGCATGTAATACATTTTTGTTGGGTAGGTGAGTTTTTATGTTTGTTATGTTCCTTGCCGCAGAGATCCCGAATCCATTACGTTATAGACACAACCTTATTTGACCTTTACTACCACAAAAATCCATATTATATCCTCTTTTAATATTTACTAGACACGTAGAAAGAGTAACCTATGGTTATATCCAGGTCTTGACGAAAATATATTGATGGTTTACAACTTATGAAATAAGAAACCGAAACCCCTAAAAAAAATTATTACCTATAAGAAAATAATTATTTTCACTCTTATAATTTTACATCATTCTCGTAAGAACCAAAATAAATTTCTTAGTTAAATAGTTCCTAAGTTGTGAGGCAGTGACACAGCGGCAGACAGACAAAAAACAAGCCAATATTCCACATAGCGTCTTTAGCTCATTAAAAGTTCTGCTAAAATTGAATAAGTGTTTCTTGAAGGGGTGTATGTGACCAAATATAAACTTTCGGTAAGTTATCAAAGCTTTAGGTTTATATTTTCATTTGAAATATGTTACCTTGGTATGTACCCTAAGCCTTTTCAAAATAAACTGGTAGCTCTATCCTCAAGAAACAAAAAATGTCAGCAAAGACAAATGTGAAAAAATGTCGAAAACCGCCGATTCAATTATTACGAAGCTTGGTGCGTAAGTAGTTAATGTACGGCCTTCGCATTATGTAAGACTCTGGTTCTATAAACTGGTCAGAGCTTTCAGATTACCTTTTCCACTTTTTTTGTGAAAACAACTGAATGCGAATGGCTAGATTGTTGCTTCGAAAGACCATGCGCGAATTTCTTTCCGTTCCTTGCTTGAATTTTCTCTCAGCTGTAATAAATAACCTCTCCGTCGATGAACATTCAAATTAAAAAAGTAACACAGTTATTTATTCAATAATTATATCTAAATCATACAAAAATTAAACTATTTTAACTATATTTTTCTTACGTGGTGCACAGTACTTCAGTCGACGATCGTGAACTCTTCACTCTCAGTTGCTATATACATCATCAAAATAATACGGAAAAATTACCACTCCTAGAAACCGGAAGAAGTTTTAATTTTATTTCAGAATTTAGAAAATAAAGCGAAGTGTGAACGTAGCCTGTATCAGCTACTTAATAAGAACAACGTACGTTAGTTATAATCGTAGTTATTGTGTATAATTCTTATGGATTGTGTAAGTGATGTGGTGAGTGTCAGTGGTATGTATGCGCGTATAAGTTAAATATATTCATGTGTTTATTGAATAGTAACTATGTTCATATTCGTGAGAATTGTTTTATGAGGACAGAAGAGAAGTTCCTCAAATCCCCATATGATATCATAACACACAATTCATGCAAGAAAAGTTGAGAGAAAGTTTTTATACTTCTGTAAATAATCTCATGAAATATCAGTAGTACGCTGCCATTGGCATAGTAATCTGATAAGTGATAACCTATGCTTTACCTTCTGTAGGAATCATTTTGGAAATATCTAATTGCTTTACATAATAGGTGATAGGTAGGCAGCCAGATACACTGACGAGCAGGGTGGGCTGCAGCATTTCCAGGCAACAGATGACAATAAACGCTACGGCAGAAGTTTTCATCCCTGGTAATAGAATTTTTCTTTTCTTACATGACAAGCATGTTAGTCACGCTGCTGTCATTACTAAAGAAATTGCTGGCTATGAAATCTATCGATCGTGTTAGTTGCTCACTTAGAATTGTTGGAATTTTCCGAGGTATGTAAACGAAACATGTAAGGACCGAAATTAGTATTATTAGCGTTATAATGGTTTGATCCTCAAGTGTATATGTTATTTTAGTCCAATCTCCTCATGATCATCAATATTAGTTTCATTTTTTTGATGCTATAACAGAAAGAGTAATGTTTTGTGGCATGAAATATCAGTTAGTAGTTGTATCCATAAAGGATGGAAAATCTTAATTACCTGAGCAACTAACAAGCAGCATACTTCATATGTAGGTAACGGCGATTGAAAGCCGGAGGGATTGTTACGAGATACTAGTGAGTCCGAAAATATACACACATTGTGAAAAATTTCATACAGGTTGAAAAGTTTGTTCTTTTTCTCTAGATAACTGCAAACATTAAGGGCAGAAATCTTTAGTAAGGATGGTGTAGTGGATGCGAAAAGAGGTGTATTCTGAATGTACTACACCACTGAGAAGACAATTGTGCTCTATTGAAATGGTCAAGATAATACTGTTGGATGAGTTTTACAAAATAAGAAGAAAATTCTATCCTGAAAGAACATCTTTTATGAATAACAAATAAATTCAAATCGAAAAAATATGAAAACTCTTAAAACGCAATAGCCATGATTAGCCTACAATGATAGCAAGACACAACTAACTGTTGTTCACATGATCTACGAAACAAACATTGTTTTATTTGTGAGTTAAATAGTATATTTCTACAGAAACTGTATACTTTCATAAAGAACTATCTTAGGAGCTTCTGAACAAAAGACATCTAAAACTGAATCACAGATACTAAAATCTGGTAAGTCCAGGTTCATCAGAAATTGACATCGCATATCTCAGTTCGAATAAGCGGCGGCTGAATTTCGTCACACACAAGGGCGTGTAACGACGACTTTACTCTACATACCTACGTCGATAATCAAGCGTCGTAGGAGAGTGGTAACGCTCTGGCCTCCCATTCGTGAGGTCACACGTTCGAATCCTCTTCTGGCAATGCAGATTTGGGTTTTCATGATTTCCCCAAATCACTCCTGGCGAATGCCATGATAGTTCCAATCCATTCCTTCCACTTCCTTCGCCAGTCAATTCTCGCTTCTAATGACCTCGACGTCGACAAGCAGTAAAACTAAAAAAGAAAAACGAATTACACTAGCGTTGATAGATAAAAATTTTCCTAAAAATTTACAAATTGAAATTAATTGAACAAGGTAAAAGCGTTGCTAAACATAATGTTTTTTAAACATTCGGAGATAGCAAATTGTGAGTGTTAATAATACTTTATCTGCCATCGTTATTTACTCCTCTATACATATATTTAATTTTAGGGCCAATATATTTTAAATTTACATTAAGAATAATTGTATTTGCATACATTGAAAACGTTCTAGTGCCTTCACCATTGCAAAGTCACTCTTTTTAACAAATGAGCAAAACAAGTTGCAATTATGCTTTATGAACGATATCATAAACGGTAACTAAAAACTTTCAAAAAGTATATATTTGTATAAATAACTGAGTTAAATGTCTGAACTGTTGTTATATTATTTTCTTACCTCGATAAGCGCTTTAGATTTCAAGTTGTTCACTATCGAAAGCGGTGGCTACTTTTTCTGTGAGTGCACCACAGCCATCGAATCGCTTTCCCTCCAACGGAGCGAGCGGTCGATACAAATCGAGCCGTCGCAGTTAGTTAACAGAACGCAATCTTCGTTGCAATAACGCACCGATTGATCGCGCGGTGTAATTTCATTTAGGGACATGAAACGCGCGTTGGAAGGCAATACGCATGTAACAACCGAGGCACAATGGCCGGAAGACTGGCGAGATTGAAATGTTAATCTCGTGAGCCGGCTGCAGAGCTTAATTACGGCGGACTACTTTGTGGGCGCGATTCATACGCGCTGCTCTGTCCAGAGTGAAAAACGGCCATACTACGCCCACTGTGTCGACCTGAGGCTCGTAAACTGTTGCAGCGACTGTAATTATCGACAAAAGCTACGCTCGAAACAAAAGTGATATCTGAAAGTTATGGCGGACGCAGGTATTCATCAGAAATGGAGCTAACGATGGACGATGATGTCACACGAATAAAGCATAGGAGCTGAGGGATTAAAGTATTTGTCGCTCTTTGTGATTTCGTTATTTGAATTATCACAGCGTTGCGAATGTTGTATTTGCACGTCGAACCAGAAAAAATAGTGTGAAATACGTGATGTTTAGCTTTTCACTTCTTGCCAATCTGCCGTGCGCGTTGTCGTCGTCTTAGTGGCGTTACGTCATTTAAAGACACAAATTCAATCACCACTTGTATTTATTTCTTGTAGTAGAAAACATTAGAAATTCAGTATACATCCACTGATAAATCATAGATCACTTTCCAATATTTAAGATTTAAGGAATAAAGCTCTGCTCACTAAGCGTTCGCGGACTAATCGATTGGGAGCTTGGTAGTCTCTCGCTTGGTACGTCACTTCCGGTAGTACTTCCGTCTGCTACTCAGCTGCGTATTTCGTGTTTGTCTGTGCTTAAGACTGCTTCCGAGTACACTGAGAGACTGGCGACTGCTACCATTATATTCAATTACCGACGGATGCCGCCACGGTGGTGTATTGGTGGCACCACGCTGGCTTGTAGGCTACTAGCGGCGGTGCTCCAAAGGTGCTGTGCGAACGTTTCAAGATGGCTTCTGATAACAGCAATATAGATTTCAAAAGGGCACTGAGGATAGCATATGAGAGGTTAGCTCTGAAGTCTGTCATTCTAGAGAAAGCGAGTTCGATTCTCGGTTAGGCCATTCAGATTTTCCATAATTTCCCAAAATCGCTCCAGGCGTTGGTAAATCCGTTCCAGAATTTCGTTTCCTCTAATGACCTATACAAGGCGGCTTAATGTTCTAAGGAAAAGCTATAATAATAAAAAAAAACAGCTCCCTTCAATAATTTTCTTCGACGGATGAACTATAATTTTGGGATATAGTCTGTTCAACTACGCTTTTTCGCTTTTTTTTTTTTTTTTTTTTTTTTTTTTTTTTTTTTTTTTTTTTTGCCGGTGCAGCTGGAGATGATAATTAACTAATGTACACAGCGACGTTGATGATAATTTTATTAAAATCACTAATGCCCAGGACTGTGAGCACCATTAACAGATTACGGTAATTGACATCAGTAGGGTAGCCAACATAACTGAAATTCCTGTGCCCACACCGACAAAAGTGGTGGAAGTTTAGACAGTTCTCACAAATAATACTTTGTTCCTCACTTACCGTTCGCATTCAAAGAGTTTCTATGTATTTCTAGGATGATCAGAATTTTTTTAATTCAATCCTGAATGAACCTGAGGCAACCCATTGTGGTTGTTATGTCCATATAATCATTCACATGATATGAGAATGGGTTTTAACTTTTATTCAGAATTTAATTTGTGTTCGATGGAATTTTTCTACTAATACACAGCGTCCGTTGCAGCAGCGAGGATTGAATGATCCATTACACGACCTCATCTACCACATAATATCCACTGTGTCTTCTTCACAGGTAACCATTAACATTTTTCGGAAAGTAGGTAACTGCCTCTATCTCATTACCTAGCGTTACACAGCACAGTGAAAAGACAAAAATGGGAATGTGTTCCTTCTATCTCTAACCTCCGTGCGGACGTGCGATTTATTTTCGCAAGTTGACAGCGGCTCGGCTGTGACACCCGTGAGCCCCTTGTAAGGTGCGCTTTCCCGCGGCACACCTGTCCGCAATGCGACACCGCATTCACTCGGGCGGCCAGCGTCCGCACCGGCCACAAACACACGCCAACATTTTCATGACTTTTCGTTTATGTTTTTTCTCTCTCGACTGGTTTGACGCAATCCTCCATCTCTTCATATATTGCGCTAAACTCTTCATCTCAACATTCCGCTTACACCCCACGTCTTCAAATATCCGCTTCATATGTTCTAATCTCTGTCTTCCTCTACACTTCTTACTTTCGACTGTTCCATCCACTAACAAATAAACCAATCCCGCATGTCTTAAAATATGACCCAACATCCTTGTCTCTTCCTTCTGTACTCTGGCCTGAATCCCCGTCATGGCATCAAGATTTGGATTTTCCTTGGTTTTCCAATATCACTCTAGGCTAATGCCGGGATGCTTCCTTCAAAAGGCCGTTACGAGGCATAAAGCCATAATCAGAAAACAATGCTTCTGTCTGTAAGACTCTTCCACAACCTTCTGTCCTCACTCATTATTACCACAACACGTTCATTTCATAATTTATGTGTCCTTCTGCAGCACCACATTTCAGATGTTTCAGTTTCCAGTCCATACTTCACTGCCTAAAGTGGTGTGTTCCATACACAGAGTTTTGAAATATTCTTTTTCAGTACTAGATCAAAATTTGAAACTGAAAGACCTCTCTTTTTGAAGAAGGATCTTTTCACTAGAGTTATTCTGCTTTTGACATTATTCCTGCTTCCGCTATCAGTTGTAATTTTACTTTGCAAGTAACAAATTAAGTTTCTTCTCGTATTGAATCCGTACCTATTTTTATATTTACTCTAATATTATCGCTATCATTTCTGCTACATTTCATCAGTTTTATCTTATTTTGGTTTATTTTTAGTCGAAAATCATCCTTCAGTAATTTGTTTCTGCCTTTCAGTAACTTCTTAAGACCCCCAGTATATTCTGGTAAAAGAGTTGTGTCTTCTTCTGCTAAGTGGGAGGAAGTAACAGCGTGAAGTACGATTCCCTCTAACTGCTGTCAACACAGTGTTTCTACGCGGCACGGAACGTATAGTAATAGCACAAAATTTGCAGATCTCAACACATTCCCAAATTGTGTACAGTTCTCACGCAAATGCTCCTAAAATCATATAGGCGATAAATCAGTTTTTCAATTAAAGAAATTATAAAATGAGTAAACAATTTTTATGAAATCAGATATTGCACCAGTTTCACATAGGTTAAGATTTTAATTAGGTTATTGCGACAATTTAACTCCTAGTTACCAAAGATAATTATTGTTGTTGCTACAAAATACGTGAACCAAAACTATAATATATTCCATATCGTGTTCGTGTTTATAACTGTTTTTTTTTTTTTCTGTAAAAAATTCCATGATTGTCTAAAAATAAGAATGTGTCATTTCTTAAAAACGATATTATTAATGATAAATTTTTGGAACATTCTGTGGAATAATATGTTGGAGACGATTCGAGCTTTAATGTCACTGGGAGTTGAAGTTACTAGATTTTGTCGGGGAAAACTTTAATATATATTTAAAAAAAAAAAAACCAGAAAAATTCCCCCGATAGTTACATCATGGCTCAAAGAGTTATGTTACTGAATATTCTTCCTGATACACAAAAATTTGGCATTTTCTCTGAGTGAATAAATGAGACAAGTTGCCTTAATCTGCCACAGAATGTGTTAGTAAGACAGAATGCATTTTGCTTCGAGTAAATGGCATGTAAAATTAAAAGAATCTAACAACAAAGTTTAACGAAAATATTTAAAATTATAAACATTATCCAGCACCCTACTAACATAATATCACACATGTCTGTCACATAGAAACATTTGTAACTTCCTATGAAAGGAAAAAATAATGGCGTTCTTCTGTCTTCTGTACAAAACTTATGCTTAGTATATTCGTTTATTACCCTCCCTCAAGTCTTAGTAATTTCGTATTATCCTAGCGACTTAGAAACAGTTTCTTGCTGGCTGCCAATCTACCTCAGATGTGATTTCCTACCGTAACCCCGTAATTCTACCTGGCATGTGGTACCTACAGTTTAACACAGAATCAAACCATTCTAGTGTTTGGCGTACTTCACACTATTTCTCGGAACAAGCTTCGACAGAGGTGAAGCACTGGGTAAGGGTAGTTGAAAATCTCAGCAGAGATCAGGAATAAAAACCAAGCATCTTTCGACCTACAATCAGATCTCTCAGCCACATATAAATTGTTGAAAGATGTGAAGAAAATTGGTTCACGGTTCTTTGCGAATTGAGTGTCGGCGTTCTGTTGACAAACACATGTTAACGTATTAGTTGATGGGGAGTTTTACGCTTAACGTATACGAGGTAACAGAGGTAATGAGAATTTCCAGTTGTTCCTCCCGTTTGGTATTGAGCTGAGTACCACACCAGTTGGCGGTCGACGTCAAACTGTCGTCGGCAAACACACACTGCTACCATCGTTGACGTAGTCCGCCCACCGTTGAATCAGTTGACAAAATCCACGTAATTGGCTGAAAAGTAAATATCAATTCGTGTTGTGTAACTTACCGGCATTTGAAGGCGCAGCTGTGATGCTACGCTCCACACTGTCGATTTTGGGAAGATACACGCCACTGCTTCAGGAAGCTTACACTTCATACAATAAAACCCCTTATAGTGAGTTAGAAATGATTCTAATAGTTTATAATTTTTAAAGTCTAAATCGCTTGAAAAAAATTTATACGGATCACTAGATTATTGAAAAATAAGATCTGTGGAGTTAAATCATTATCACAGCTGTGAGCTGTGAGAATTAAATTACTTGAGCCATTTCTCCCGTTCATAAGGGCCATTTATTACGATAAATTAAGTATGTCATTTGTGATAACTTTGCATCGTATAAATAGCCCGACCAGCTGGTCGTTATACAACGTATCTTAAATCGAAAATAATTTAGCCTCTCCGTTAAGGACGTATGTTGAGTCCTTACGCTATTGTCCTGTAAAGAATATAAATCATTGAGCAAAAATAAGACCCATTCACACTAGCGGTCAGCTCAGCTCAGCTCAGGTCGAAAATCGCTATACACGTAATCCAATGGGAGCATTCACACTAAGCGGTCCGCTCAGGTCAGGGCAACGCAGGTCAAACTGAAGATCGCGTCCGCCACTACCGATCAACAACGGTCAAGACCTGAGCTGACCGTTTGTGTGTGAACATGCAACGGCCAGGTCAGGTCATATAAAATGGCGCTCTCGCCTCGCATTCGGGAGGACGGCGGTTCGAATCCCCGTCCGGGCATCCAGATTTGGGTTTTCCATGGTTTCCCCAAATCACTCCAGGCAAATGCCGGGATGCTTCCTTCAAAAGGCCATAGCCGAATTCCTTCCTATTCCTTGCCCCCATCCTAGCCCCCCATCCTTGCCCCCCATCCTTTCCCGTCTCTAAAGACCTCGATGTTAAAAAGAGACGTAAAGCAGTTACAAAAAAAAAAAACATATAAAATGGGCGACAAACCTTTGAAAACTATGTTCGTAAACAATAAAAAAGAGTAATAAACAAAAAATAAATATTTTAACTGTATGTTATTTCTGTTTATTATAAAGACGGCAAAATTTAATATAAATTCAAACATTATTAGACATTTTAGTACTGCTATGGTATAGATCCTGTTCCTGAATTATTATTATTTTTTTTTAAAATGTGAATTTATTTTTTGCATCAAAGGCTTCTGTAGGAGCGTTACAATACAAACAAAAAATATTTGTAAATTAGGGTTTCTCTCGCCCATCCTGAAATCCACTTTCTACATAGCATGAAATTTTATCCTTCCGTAAATAATTGTGCCAAATACATGTTGGTACACACTTTGACAATAAATTTGGCCGCCGCTGAAAAATTCTATCACAATATGACATCAATGTCATCCTGGGATGACATTGATGTCAGATTTTGCAAAATAAGAGTGATAGAATTTTTCAGCTGCGGCCAAATTTATTGTCAAAGTGTGTACAATTATGTTATCAATTAATTCTGTAGCAGAATTAATTTTTCTAAAATAAATTCGAAATCTTTGAGCCCTAAAAATATCAAAAGAATTTCCCACCACTCGTCTCTCACGGCATAGCCGGTAGTTAGCATTATTTTTTCTCTTGATCTGTTTGCGCTTGAAACTGTGTATGCACCCAGAACCATCCTCTTTTAGATCTTGACGTTTTTTTAGGCGCTTGATCCAAAATCATTGCGATTTAATTGAAGTTGGGGTTGAAAACGGCATTGTTCACTATGAGCAACTGAAATGAAATGGCCTCGTCAACGACTTGATCTGGCCTGACCTGAGCTGAGCTGACCGCTAGTGTGAATGGGCCTATACTGGTAACTCGTACTGAACCGCGAACACAATTGAGAAAATTTATTTCGTTAAACACATTTGCATTTCTGTAGCACATGGTCGAAATTATACAGAAACATCGGTCGTAGTTTTACCACTGTTGTGCTCCAGCTAACACATTCATACCGATCGTGGTGCGCATTCGGGAGGACGAAGGTTCTAATCCTCGTCCGGCAATCTAGATTTTGGTTTTCTATGGTTTCCCCAAATCACTCCAGGCAAATTTCGGAATGGCTCAATCAAAAAATTAAAAAATAAATAAAAAAAGACAATGACCAAATTCTTTCCTGTTCCTTTCTCCAGTCTAATGACCTCGACGTCGACGAGGAGTAATGAAGTAAGCAAAAAATAAATAAAAAACGACATACATACACATGTACTGGAGTATCCAAGCAAAGAAAACAACGTTAGCTGACACAGAGTAGCAGTACTCCTTTCGGAATCAGGCATTACCACTTCAAGTTTTTAGTAACCCCCTCCCCCTCTTTATTTAACTTCTTCAAGCAGAAAGACTCCTAACATAATCTCCTAATCAACTTTGGTTCCAAATTATAGACAACTTTTACTGCAGGTCTTTGGACGGTTCGGCCCTTAATACGTACCGTCTCTGGACACGCGCATGTAGCGTGGGGGTTATTTTAAATTATGCTGTAAATAACCTCTTCTAGTACAATGTTAGGTAGCTACTTCTAATAAATGATAAATGCGCTAATTAAAAGCCACTATGATTGGCTTTAATATCAAATTAATAAATTAAACACTTGTTACAACTCGCATTACGAAACATCTGCTATTCTTGTATCCCAGTGCTAGTCGCGTTATATACTAACAAACAAACAATTCATGCCGCAGCATACCCGCTCATTCCAAGCCGTCAGCGATATACCTCCTACCTCTAACACAGCGCGACTTCAACAACCGTCTCTGTCCGCGCTAGCGGACCAAAGACCCTATTATTAGTTCTTACAGATCTAACTAAAGATACCCAATGACATTAAAATTATAATCTGTGGGATTCAAGAGTAGTAATACATCATACATATTATTACATTTTCATTAGCATATATAAATTATATACAAACAGTAGCTTTAATAATATAATAATTACAAAACTTTTAATTTAATAATTGGTGTGGTAGCATATGCCAAACTCTGCGTGGTCTCATGACTACCTTCCGTGAACCAATAGATGGCTCCTCCAAAACAACACCACCTGCGCACTAGCAACCTGAAGCCTGTACTGCAGAGACAATACGTATAACTCAGATACAACTTCTGTAGCTGTGACCCACGTATCCGCTATATTATTTGCAGTTGTATTCGCCTAATATGCGTCAATTCCGTCATACAGTTGAGGAACCAATAGTGTGTAGTTTAGTCCCACAGCAGCATAATGTACGTGTTTGACAACTCCACTTGTAGGAAGTTGCAGTGAGGACTGTAGTGTCGGTTCCTCCAAAAGGTCATGATCTAATTCCTTCCTTCCCCTCCCCCCCCCCCTCCCCACACTACCAGCTCTAATAACGCCAGCATGCCGTGAGCAAAAAAAAAAAAAAAAGAAAGCACTAAATTTTGCGTTATCTTACCAAACTCGGAACCAATTTTACGACAAAGAGCCTGGAAAGTCAAAGTGTAAAAGAGAAAGTATTGAAACAGACCCATAACGTTGAGTTTAGTAATTCATAGTAGCTAAATGATGTCAACTTAAAAAAAAAAACTGTTGGTTAGAATCATTCGCAGAAGGAAGGCAGGCAAAGTTCAGAAATACAGAAAAATACCGAAAGAAAGGTCTTAATGACTGAAAATCTCGCCATAACTGACAGTTATAATTAAACTTTTACGTACCCGGTCCGAGCATCCAGATTTGGGTTTTCCGTCACTCCAGTTGAATGCCGGGATACTTGCTTTAAAAGGCCATGGCCAAATTCCTTCTCCTCCTTGCCCCATACTTTCCCACCTCTAATGACCACCGCAGTGTTATAAAGCCATACTCAAAAAACAAAACAAAATCCTTGGTTCGACTCGGTCCGTTGTGATTTCCTGAGCGCGCTGAGCCAGACTGGTGGGTTCGGATTGACGGGAAAGTACGGACACTGTCTGTCATACCGAAATTGCTAATGTCTGTTCGTGTCGCCATATCGAATGAGGTCTTATGAGATGTTCTGATTAGATTCTGTTCGTTCGGAACGATTGCAAATGTGGAACGGATGCAGTTCCAGCAGGTGGTTCCCACTGGCGAAACGCGTACATTAGAACTGTAAAACAGTGTTTACGTGTCTTAGAGAAAGTATCGAATTACAACGTTGCTGCTGAAATAAAGAAAAGGAATTTCACTTGCGTTAAATTGCCGCTCAGCTGAACCAAACAGCAGTGTTTTATACTTCATGTGCGGTTACGTTCAGCTGAGCAGAAATGTACCTCTTCCCAACGCTACAGGCCGCACTTTGTAGAAACCAAGATGCACTGGTTTTCCCATTTATGGCTGAAGACGTTCTTCACACCAGCCGCAGTCGGCTGGCATTCAATGAAGCACCGCTGTTCGACATTCGATTTGAAATATATCTTCATCAGCGATTACATGAAAACCATTCTAGAGGTAACGGATCATTTTGTTGTTGCGTAATATAGCAAATATTATATTAATGACCTTTATCATCAAAATATTGGATTTCTTACTTTCACACCTAGCACACACATATCACAATTAACTAATTATTTCAACTAATTTGTTGACTTTTATTTCAATTAAATCTATAGTTGTTTGTTAGGTATCTGAGTCTTTTCCGGCATAAATCAGATTAGGGAACGAATTCTTTTAAGTGGTTTTTAGCTGATACTGCGACCTGGGATAATCGTTTTCGCTGTTCTGAAGGTATGCATCACCAACTAACCTGATTGCATCAAAATTAAACTTCGGTTAAAATTGCACTTGTTAGTAGCTCGTAATTATACTGACCTTTTCGAGGAGACGCGTCACGTCAGAACTTAATGAGATCTTTAGGGCTTGCTGGTAAATTAGCTTCATTGTTACTTATTCTCCTGCATGTGAAAGAACGACCGCAATCACAAAACTAATTTGCCAACTTCTATTTACTCAAAAGAGAGCCAAGAGCTTTTTTTTCACTAATGACTTTCCAAAAGGCTTCATTTTGAATACCCAAGTGCAGCCCCTTATATTTTGAGGATTTGAATGCTCAAAACATTACCTCATTAAAGGAAAAAGGTGTTAATATATGGAATGTTAATGGATTGAGCAACAAGTCACAGGTTTTTTTGATTGTCTTATTAACTACCAGTCTTCACACTCTTCAACACTTTCTTAATCTTTCATGGTTATCCTCTGTTGCTAATTTATTCTCCTGATAATACCAGGTCAGCAATGTATCACTCTTTCCCTTTATTAAGCTGCATGTCGCCTTCATTGCTTATAGATCGAGGCAGGGGCAGCTAATGTGCTACACGGTCAGTGGCTGCATTCAACAGAGAGTAGAGGGTAACTTCAGATTCCTGAAATAAATAAATTAAAAAAAAATGATACAGAAAGAGTATCTAAAACTGCTGAAATAATCCAAGTAAATTTTCTTATTAGTCTGAAACTTATATTTAAAACTTTATTTTCATTTTCAAAACAGGCACACCAACCGATATTTAAATTGCTGACTTAACTGATCCTGCTCAAAATATTATCTAACTGATACGTAAGCAGGTCGGAAAAATTCGTTATCTATTACCATTAACTGAAATCCCTAGATACGTCTCGCTCAATAGTTTCATACGAGTTGTGCAACACCCACACTCGTCTTGAACGATTTAAATCTCGATACCTGTTTATATATATTTCACACAAAGTTTATCGCATCTGACTATCGCCACTTTTATGAATATCTAACAGGTCAACGAACGACGCAGAAGTCGACTTTAGGGGAGTATAAGGTCTACGAACGACGCGGATATGTGGAGGGTACAACCGCCTTCGTAAGGAGGATGGCTAAAAAAAAGGTCTCCTTCTTCTTCGGGGGTGGGGGGGCACCAGATCTCACCAAATAGCACCAGAAAAAGGGGGACAGATTTCCGGAAAAACACCTCACGTAATTAATGGACGCCTCCTTAGCAGGGACAATCGCGTCGGTCTTCTGCTGCCACATCTCATCGACTAAAAATTTCGTTGCACTGTCTGTCCGCGCGCGTCTCTCGTACATCTCACATTGAGTGTTGCAATTCTTTAACGCACACTCTCTTGCCTCTCATTTAGTAGACGTAATCGGCTACTGCGTTGTTCACGGAGGGAGATAATGCTGGAAATTATGTATTTACGGCACATTGTAGACATTTTCAATCGAGGAATGTTGAATTGACGAACAACTTCCGAAACAGAATGCCTCATGTGTGTAGCACCCTTTACCGTTTCGCGTTGACTGTCTGTGCCCTTAATCACGCCTTCCAGGCGACTCACGGCAGAACTAATGAAGGCCCCGACACTGCACTGCACAGTTATACGTTTCTTCCACAGTGCAGTCAACTAGATAGTCTATTTGCATCTTCCTTCCCAACACTTGGTTCATTATTGTATTATGCCTACTGTCTATAACATGTGCAATACTACACTCTCAGTAGTAGACGTGAAGATTGATATTATTGTTGAGTGTTTTATTCAAAATTTTGCAGGAATGCAGTACTTTATTGGTACCACCTTATATGATGCCGTACTGATGCTTTTATGTATTCTATCTTTCCTCGTGCTATTCGGGATTGGAATGTGCAGAATTAAGATTGGAGCTCAGCACCTTCTGCCACCCACAATGTTTGTGAATTGCAGGGTATGGATGTAGATTTACCACAGATGTAGAACGGAGGGAAAGCTACCATCTGACCGTCCGTTGTGGTTTACTGTATACTTATAGTTGTTTAACATTCGACCTCTTAGGGGCGAAGAATAAATCTATCAGTTGAATGATATGATCCTGCTCCTCACTTTTAGCTTTTGTTATTCAGATTTTATTTCTGCGATATTGTGCTTCCTGCGCAGAGGATGGTCACTGAGTATGTGGTGGCTATGCATGGCAAACTATAGTCACTACGCTGCCGTGAAATGTTGAAAAGTTATGTAGGTATTATTGAAAAAAATATTGTCTAAATTATTGCAGATAGTCTTACAGAAATAATAGAATTCTTAACTTGAACGCGACAAAAAATTAAAAACGATAGCTGAAAGTTTTGAAGATCGCCAATTGTGTTATGATCGCTGTCTCAGCAGGAATGGTTCACGTGCAGAAGGGGCTCCGGTAGGATGGAAAATGATTAATTTTGTCATTTTCGTTTTTTTGCCGATTATTGATCTTTGGAATGTTCTCATTAATTTGGCGTATAATACATGCCTATTTCTAACCTACAAATGCTTTAAAAAAGGTTTTGTTGGCGTGGCAGTCTTCGCAGCGTCAAACAGGAAGGGGTGAAAAGGATTTTTGAGAGGTCAGCAGCTGATGGGGAACAGTATATAAATTCCCTGGGGGATGGGGATTCAAAGGCATTCAAGGCAATTGAAGATCTGAAACCTTACGGACCAGATGTGACAATAAATAAGCTAAAATGTATTGCACGTGTGTAAAAAAGAATGGGTACCCGCTTGCGACGTTTGGTATCAGGATGTAGGGGTAAAAAGATGAATGATGGTAAAGGGTTGCAGGGGAAGAATAGACTTACAGAAGGCATAATTAATAAATTACAAAAGTATAATGGAATGGCTGTTAGACATAGCAACAACGTTGTCGAAGAAATGAAACGATTTGTTTAGGCTGTCTTATTTCATGTTGCTTCAAGTGATTCTGCTCCCAACCACGGACTCTGCCCCAAAGGAACTGATACATGGTGCAAGTACAACAAAGCACAAGGAACAGGCCAAACATTTGTGTACAAGGATGGTTTACCATATGCTGTCATTGACAAACTTATGCCTGTATTCAGGGATCTATCTGATGTACAGCTACTGAAGAAGTGTTTACATGGTCGTATCCAAAATCCAAATGAGTGGATCAACAGTGTTATTTGGTCAAGAATCCCAAAAATTGTTTTTGTATCAATTAATGCTCTTCATTTTGGTGTTTATAATGCTGTAATGACTTTTAACAATTGCAACTTGTCAAGGTGTGAGGCATTGAAGAAACTGAGTATTAGCGTAGGGTATCACACCATACGAGCTATATACAGGCTTGACCAGGAAAGGTTTAGGGTGTCAGAGAAAGCATTGAGAGAAGTAGAAGAAAAGGCACGAGAGAAGAGTAGAAGACTAAAGAGAAAGCTGGAAGAAAGCTATCAGGACGATCCAGATCACCCTAGTTATGGTTCTGGAATGCACTGAAACTTTGACAGCATTTTCCCGTAAGTTTACTTTTTGATAGCTTAAGTGTACCTTTTCTTGGAAACTACCTGCAAGAACTTCCTAAAACTTTTACAGCCTTGAAATTAGGTTTCAGTGAGTATTTTAATGCAGGGATATTGTATTATACCTTATAGTTTGTAAATTATTGACTTGACAGCACCTCCAAAAGTGCAAGAAATTGGAATATTTTTTAAAAAATTAATTCTGCCAAACCAATCGGAACTTTGGGAAATCCCTGTGTTAAAGTATTATAAAATCATCATAGATTCACCCTATTTTGTTTCAGATATGTATCACAATTAGTTGTTGAGAAAAGGTACAGTGAAGTTCGCAAGCAATACATGGTAAAGATACACCCTACCGGAGCCCCTTAGTCGCAACGCAAATATAATAATAATAATTTCGTGTGGTCTTAATGACCTGGTGACAGGGTTTCTATCAGGTACGTGTCCGCCCCTGTCGTAACCCACCTTAACCTTACCCGGAAATCCAACCGGGTACAGGAGACCTACAGTTCAACGTGGAATCCGAACCACGGAAGCGTTCTGGCGTACTTTACATTACACAGTAAGCTGTTTCAGAGGTAAAAGGTCGGGTTAGACAGGGATTTGAACCGGGGACCTTTCAATCACCAGTGAGACACCTGAACCACCGAGCCTCCAGTGAGCTATGCAACACAGTGAGCGAGTATGACGGCCACCACTGGGAAGCGTGCGGCACCTTCTGGATGGTGTCGGAAGAAAGGTGAGGCGGCGTGGAGGGCCTCTGGAATCGATGTAGCGTGGTGGTGACTCCTGCATTGCGGAGAGCGTGCGGCACGCCAAGGGCGCCCGCCACGTGCCACGGCCCCTCGGCCCTTTCTTCGTAATGCCTCGTAAACTTTACAAATATTTTTTTTGAGACGGGTTTACAGCGTACGGAATGGTTATCAAAGGTCACCTTCTCGAGTCAGGTGTGGTTCAAACTATCGGGTACTTTGGCAACAAGAGATTTTAAAAGCCTGATTCAGCACTCGTTACCAATGTTTCTGATACTTCATTATCCCTTAAAGTCTAAATAATACGACAAGGAGTTTGTTCCTAAAGCCGAATCAAAGTACTATATAATACTTTATGCTTCTAGTATGAGTCATTTTTTGTGTAAAATTCCACTTACTTTTTGCGGGTTTACTGCTGTTTCAATGAGATTGTTAATGTCAACGTTTCGGCATTCAACCTGGGGGCATCCTCAGTGCTTTTTCGTGATGAGAACAATACTCCTAGCGTGCAGACGAACTATGAGGCGATGTAAGCAGCCCTCAGCAAAGGATACATTAGCCCAAAATAGTTCTGAGGACGGCCCGTCTTGAGCGTAGAAACGTTGGCAGTAACAACGTAAAACCGCGAGAAACGCGCAGATGTAAGTAGAATTTTAGAACGTTCTGTTTACACAAAGGAAAAGAAACTTTTTCTAGATTTAAATCCTGAAGCTGAAATAATTCATTTATCCTTTGAGTCAGTATAAATTATTATTTTATGGTTATCTCCAAGTTTCTAACATTCCACAAAAGAGAAGTCACCAAATCTTTTGACCATATTGCCACGTTTAATCTGAAGATTGTCGATCGATGACGATAAATTTTTCTTTTGATCATTTTTTACGCAGATAAAGATTAATATCTCCTCTGCTACTGTACGATATTAATAACTTTTATTTTAATAAAATCTAGTATCGACCAAAAGTAGTGGTCTATTATTTCTTGTTATATAACCAATACACGTGGCAAAAAAAGCAGAACGATTTCTCGGTGATTAAACAGGTTCGCAGACGTTAATGACATTGACGTAAATATTAGGATTAGTGCATGGAACGGAAAAAATGACGATGACCATAAACTGGCACTTGATTTCAAGCTTTAGGTAGCAGTAAAATTTTTATTTATGAATACGGGATCAGGTACTGAAATAAATTTCCAAAGTAAATTTGTAACAATTTACCAAAATCACCAGTAGTTTTTGAAATTTAAACAGGTAGGTAGTCAAATACACTAAAAGAATTTAAGATTAAAAAACTGATAATAAAATGGGAAAACAGGTTTGTAAAAAAGTTGCCAGTGGAGCATGAGCTTCATTGTAATTAAATCAAATTAAATTAAAAAATGGTTATTACGGTCTAATAGAAACAGCTGTGCGTCTATGAATATTATTATTCAGTTATTTCCTTTCCTACTAATGATATGATTCAGTACACGCGTCACTGGGCACACGTAGTAGTGAGCTAATTGCGGTAGCTGCTCTGTTCCGTAACTGCTGTGGGTTAGTGAATTTGTCGCGGAAGCATTGGCTGCAGTGCAGCGGGACGCCCCCCCGGGAGTACGCCTCGTCCGGCCAGAGATGCTACATTTGCATAGTCCCGGCCAGACTTAATATGCATTACATGCGTAATTATATACACGAGGTCGAGCTTTGCGGTCGAGAACTGAGTCCGGTCAGGCCTGCCCTCTGACACGGCCCGACGGTCGTGATGACGACTTGTCGATCGATGCGGGCGAAACGTCTCGAATGCAAATGCGAATTAGACATTTACACGAAAGTTTGTGGCCTGAATCTACATCTACCAAGTAACATGCTTCTAGAACTGCTGTCCTCGTCCTTGTAAAATAAAAACCATTTTCCTATGATTTATACGCAGCGCAGTTATTTTTTTGGTGCTTTTGAAATATTTCACGCCTGTGTAAAGTTGCACAAAAATTGTCAGCAGACATGTCTTACAAAACTAAAACAGTTTTTCTACTTCCTGAGGGACTTCACTCGTTATGAAGTATCTTCATTATTCATACTCTTACTGCACTCTTTTCGAACGCACCCAGTTTGTTGGAGAGAAAAATGCGTTGCAGATCTACAGCTTTTGCTATTAAAGTATTATTCTTCGAGTCTAGTTACATAAAAGTTTAAAGATTTCCACAGACACTGCGGTTAAAAATAATAATATTACCTCCAATTAAATGGTAGGCCTTACACAAAAAAGTACTTGAAAAATCCCAAATAAATGAATATAAGTTATATTTAAGATAAATGTTTTGCATTTGGCTGTAAACTAAGTAACTATATGATATCTCAGTGGTTATGGTGTCGATTTTTGATGCATGGTATTAGGATATGAGTTTCATAGCAGGAGAGTCAGGAAAAAGATTATTTCACATTTTCTCATAAGAAAGTAAGATACTTGTCCAAATGAGTGGAATAATGCTTACGTTGCATAAGATCAATACGAAATTATGAATATGTTAAAATAAAGTCAGATCATATAATACCACTTGGAATTTTATAATGCGTTCTTTTTTTCTTATTAGTATATTAATATTCACATAAACAAAATTTCTAAACTTTGCAGTTATCAACTGGGACCTAAACTCTTTCGTTAAATCGTCTATGCAATTAATCTTTGTCGCTTCATTTATATTTAGTGCTTAAAAGAATTACGAACTTTCACGTCGTATTTTCGTTCTAGCTATACGATGATTCACAGTTAGGATATTTTCAACACTCACAGTTTTTATCTTACACAGAGAGATATGTCAAATTGACCAAACTGATATATACTGTATATATATATATATATATATATAAAAGCACAACCATTGTATACCACAGATCCAGTGGATCACAGTATCGACAGACATTTAATAAATAGAGGATATAAAGAGAAGTTACAGTCCATTAGAGCTAGTTCTATTCATATGCATGTATTATTTATTTTCATTCACTTAAGGTGTATGTGAAAGAGTAATTGTTTGGTTCTTTGTCATCGCAAATCCAGGTTACTTAATGGCTACGATTATAGAAATAACAAGATCAAATTCCTAGACACGAAATTTTGCTACTGCAAATAAGCAAACAAATAAAGCGCATCTTTTAAAAAGCAAAAGCGAAGCCGAACCTAACTAGTGAGTTGGTGATCGGCGGAATATCTTTATAACAACAGTTTAACCACTGAGACAGTTCTGATCTAGGGGCGTTGGACCAATTATAATATTATGACTGGTACGATAGCAGCACTATTGCCTGGTGTGCAACTCACAGCATCTACACGACAATTAACTAAAGACAGCTTATTTTAAAGGAAATGTTAAGCCACACATCACAAATATAGTCGCATCTGAGTGAAGATAATCCACTTAGATGTAAATGCTGTCAACCAACCTGAATTTATTGCTAATTTAATTTTAAGAGATTCAAAAGCAGCATCAGTAGAAAACATATTTCATTCTGTAAGCTGTGATAAATTCACGGGAATCTAATACAGTTAAATTGTTGTTTAAATACAATATTTAAACAAGTACACTTTGTCACCATCAGGAGGTAAAAAGGCAGGCTGCCTTTGTTGGACACCTTTTTAAGAAGAAGCCTGATAGAACATTTTGTATAGAAAGCCTGCACAGACAGACCTGTTCATAAACGCGCGCAGTCATCACCATCCCTCACTACGCTAGTCCACAGAGGAGGAGCAATAAGTGATGAGGTTAGCCTTTTACGTCACACCTTCAGAACATCAAACAAGACAGGTATTCCGACAAGCGAAACACAGGTCTAAAAGGTCTAATAACAGGACCATCTAACCTTCCTGCCGTACCCTAGTGCTACAATATCAAGGGTTGGAAGGGTTCTGGAAAGAAATGGCCCAAAGACAATTTTCCTACCACTACGAAAACTGATGAACAGTTTTCGCTCTCCCATGGATCAACTCTCTCAGCTAACGTATACTTCCTCGAATACCGGGACTTTATAGGTTCCTTGTGAATGTGGTAAAACTGAATCGGCCAGACGATACATTGTATTAAATAACGTTTTTTGGACCGAGTGGGTGAGCGGTTAACGCTTTGGCGTCGCATTCCGGAGGATGCCGGTTCGCATCCCCGTCCGGAAATCCAGATATGGGTTTTTCCATGGTTTTCGCAAATCACTCCAAGCGAATGCCGGGATGCTTCCTTAAAAAGGCCATGCCCAAATTCCTTCCAGTTCCTTGTCCTCACTCCCATCCCGCCTCTAATGATGTCGACGTCAACGAGGCGTAAAACCATAAGTAAAAAAAAAAAAAAAAGAAAGAAAGTTGTTTGAAACATGCCTGACATGTTCGCCTCAAACAAAAGGACAAATATGCTATGAAGGAACATTGTCTGGAACTAGGATATAGCTTTGATTTTGAATCGACCAAAACTAGAAACTTTTATGGCAATTCAACAAAATTTTCTCGGGTGTCCAGCTGGATGGTGGTGTACAAACACGACGTTTCGACAGCTGACTCTGCTGTCTTCATCAGGTCTCTGGCAGTTGTTCTCAGCTGACTGTCTCTGCCTCGACTGGCAATGTTCTGACAGAAGCTGTTGAAATACACCTCGATTCTTATCTTGTAAACCAGGATTATGACTTGCAACTTAGTGATGCACTGACGATTGAATACCAGTTACTGGGGTTGCTCGCTGTCAACGTTCCGTATTTTGTGCTCCGCGAGATACTACTGACGTCTGAGACTGTTCCTAGGTAATGTAACAACACATCAGTCGATCAACAATACACTCCTGGCTAGGTTTAAACTACAGATGACTAGGAGAATACAGTCATCGAAATATTGTTTTTAAACAACAATACAATTAGGTTATTTTCCCGTGAAGAATAGGTCAATGGACGACCTAAAAAAGAACACTGTTCATTCATAATCTGTGCTATTGTTTCTTGAAGAAGACTCTGAACAGACATGTAGTTAATTCGACATGCACTACAATAGTGTGTGGCTGTTGAGGAAGTACTGCACTACTGCTGAGTCGAGCTAGCTGTAGACCCTCGCGGCTGTTTCGCCCGCTGTAACGAGTGGCACGCAGTGTCCGCGTGTAATCCGGGCGGCGTCGGCCCGCATTAAGGATTCACGGCGCCGAATGAGTCCTGCATGCGCAACGAGCGGCCAACTGGCCAGCCCACACAGCCGGCCCACACCGCCTCGTCGCTGGCACACAGCCGTATTAGAATTGTTGTTCCAGCTGCTTTGTCTCTAGGATGCTGCTCAACGTGTTGTTGATGACACTGAACATGATGTGCGTTTCAGGATCTTCATATACATCGGTCGCATCCAACATTAAAGAATTCGTCATTTACGACGGCGAATGGGATTTATTTGATTTGGAAATATCAAAAAGGATATTATCTTATACATACAGCTTAAAATTATGTTGGGCATTTACGAAGTGAAATGAAGCAGTACTATGTAAGGATGATCTGCCTTGTTTGGAAGTTCAGGAAGGTGCTATTAACTGAGATAATGCCTGGGTAATGACGGTAATTTTACGCGGTCTTAGTGACTTGGTGCAAGAGCTTCTTATTTTCTGGATTATCCTCACTAAAAGGACCTAACCTACAACTTTGAAGCATGGAACCAGAATGGAAGAGGTACTTGCGTGTTTCACATTAATGGAACAAAGGTTCGCCAGATGTGATGGCCAGTTTCAAAGCCCGCAAAACTTACAACTGAGAAGGGGATTCCAACCAGGGGTCGTTTTAGACTCTGTCGCTTACTTTGACGAACTGAGTCACCGAACCGTTATCACCTGTGTAGGCAGTCTGTTAGGCTCTAAAAGGTCAAGTCGACTTGTTTTGAAGACTGAATCCTCGCTTCGAGACTCTGCATATGAGCATTGGCAAAATCTACCAAAAGCAGCATAGATCGGACGAAGCGATCGAGAATCCAGCTTTTTTTATAAATTTGTACGAGAGATTAAACAAAAATCACTACACAGATTTTGTTCATATTTTACACTTAGATGGCGTATAATATGAAGGTGAGCGAAAATTAGAAGTTTAACCTTATATCACGTCTCGTGGATAGAAAATGTCAAAGGTTCAAAACCGGTTTTTTGATTAATTGCAAAAAAAATTAGACTGAGCTAAATTTTTGCATAGTGATTAACTTTTTAATACTCCAGTTTTAATCTGAATGACGTCTGCCATTAACAAACGCGCAAAAACTGAAAATTTAGAATCAGTTAGTACAAAAATTTTTTGAAATCGGTGAGGAGGAAAATTTGAAAATATGGTGCAAAAACCTTTGCATAGATCCGGAACAGTCTATAGAAAGAAGGTCGAAGCTCAAATCCGGATTTTTGTGGATATTGAAACTACGGTCTAATAGACCGAGTTGAAATTTTACATAGTTATTAAGAAAGTTATTACTCAACATATGCGTATTTCACTTTGACCCAGAATAACCGATGATATGGCCAAAAATTGAAAATTTTTAAGCAATTTTTACATAATTTTTTTGAAAACGTCGAGGAGGATATATTATTGCATAACTACATAGTGACATTTAAGCTAATTTAAACTGCAGTTTTATTAAAAGTCTCAGGCAAAAAAGTCTTGAAAAATATCGCTACCCTTTTTAAATTAAACGATAGAGATTTGGTGTAAATGAATTATTGTACATGAAAGTTTTATAGAAAACCTAGCGACCTTTAACTTCCTTCCAAATGAATACCTACAAAAACTTAAAGATACAACAAACTTTGAAACTTAATTTATTATCGGGATATATTATATTCTTTAAAAGTAAAAATTAATCATTGTATCCTGCTTACTTATTTTACTCCTTAGAAAAACATGAAATGCCGTCAAATGTTTTTGTATTGCAGATTACATTCTGGAATTATAAAGGTTTTTCTTACAAAAGGTAATACGATTCGTGAAACTGGAAATAAAAAGCCGTAAAGAGTGCGAAGAAAAAATCACTTGCCTAAAGTAAATGCATTTGTAAAATCAGTTAAAGTAAGAAGAACCGCACTGGAATAAATACGACTCCCAATCTTAAACTTTCCTTGATTTCCGTAGTAGAAAGCTGACATATCATCAGAGTAGACAGACGACTGTTCTGGCGGATGAATAAAAAGGAACTACCGCTGCAGCAAGTGTAGATGAGTGCGCTGCAAAACAAACAGTGCGTCGTCTGCTCGGCTCGTCTGATCGATAGAATGGCCTGAAATTTCTATTGTAAACCCTGAAGCGATATTAAATTTGAACAACCTCTGCAAAAAAAGGCATTGTTAAAAGTTTCGGCACAGCAAAAAGGATAATTAGGAGTAAGTTATTCTCTGTAAAGGCTACACAGAACACCCGACTGAACCCCTCTCCCGACTGTGAAGTTGCCTCGGGGAACAGACGACCTGAACATTCAAAATTGCCTCTCGGCTGTTAATCGCGTTTACTTTACTAAGATTTCTTCGAAAGGCAATCAGGGAACAGCCCTAGCTAGGATGGGGCTACGAAACACGGCTGCGCTAATAGATGGAAAACTCCGTAAGTGTATGCCACATGAGGTTTGAAGTTATCAGAAACACTACTTGGGAGGCAGGCATTACTTTGCTCATACACGATGGCAATGAGATGATACATACATTGGTAAGCTGACATATGAGAATCGCCTTAATTGATACATAATTACAATTGATAATTTTTCAGAGTAAGGCACACATTGATATCTCGGTTACTGACGAATACTATCCTTGGTGGGGTCGAGAATAACGAGGAGACTAAATAGCAACGAGGGGGTCGAGTTCCCATTTAATAGGGCGAGACACATTAAAAAAGGATGGTTTTCATAACAAGTGTCACAATGCAAGTAGTTATAATTGAATTAAACGCAATATCACTTGACAACTATGATAGAATAAGTTTAAAGTAGTAAATGTGAATTTAAAATGTATGAGAGCTAATAAATCAAGTTTCAGCAAGAGAATAATTAATAGTTATAAAGATAAAAAGGGTGTGAACTGGAAATAAACGAATAAAAATGTTTACTTGCATTTTAGATTAATTGCTAAACAACTTATATACATTATATTTTAGCTTTTGATTTGATCATAGAGGAGATAGGAAAGACACGATGGTATAAGCTCGGAAATGGAATTCAGGTGCCACCTCATCGAGTCACTGATCCTACGATATAATCACGGTGTAGGTTTATACGTCTGAAAGATAAAGGTTAATCTTAACAATATTCTCAAATATGTTTCTCCAATCAGAAGATTGACTTACAAATTTACGTGAAAGCAACCTAACAAAAAATTAAAAAACCAGACGCTAAGTGACAGCAATTAAACCGGAGGCACTATACGGATCAGTATGCCTCACACTGAATAAAGTAGGGAAATAAAACAAACAGGAGAAATGAAATATAAATGAATGCTAAGTAAAATTTTAGGGCCACAAAAAAGAACGAAGAAAACTTTTGAAGAAGAAGAATAAATAAATATTAATACAAGATCACAGAGAAAATTACAGGCATAGTAAGAAAAAAGGCGAATAAAATTCTATTGGCAGTTTTACATAATGGAAACCTATATGATGACCAAGAAAAATTTAATTTCATTTATGAACTGAAAAGCATCCTACAACTCTAAAAGAAACAAGAAAGGATTCGGAGAGGTTCAAAATCAAGGAAGGCGCGACTCATTATCAACAAATAAGACTTGTAAACACTGATTAATTGTACAAAACTGTGGTCTTCCAGCCTAAAGTACTACCCTTGATATAGATCATGAAGGTTGGTTGGATCCTTCCTAAAGAGGAATACTTAGGCTGGTATTGGAGGTAGGGAGGCCTTTTGCTTTCCTCATTATCTAACCTAACCCGGTAATTCTATCGGGTGAAGTGAATCTACAGACTAACAAGGAATCCGAATCACGCAAGCTTTCTGGCATACTTCACATTACACAGCAAGTTGTGCTAGAGGTAAACGTCGGGTTGAGGGCCTCTGAAAATCACTGCCGATACAGGTATTCGAACCGGAGACCTTTCGATCCCCAGTCAGTCCCCTTAACCACCGAACCGACAAACTGCTCTCCCAGAACTACTACCTAATAGTCCAAGATCTGGCTAAACGATTTACACGTTCATATGTTATTTTATCTAAATGTCATTTTAATCGAAGTTCAATCACAGAGAGATACGTTGCAATGATGTCACCCGCAAAATCTTGCCATAGTAACGCTGGGTCAGAGCTATTATAACCAATTTTTTCTAAAGAAAAACCTACGTTTGCAAATTATATAAATACTATTTACATATTTTACTAAATTGAAATCATATTTCCCTTTAGACGCTGGAACACGACTGCCTGCATAAAACGTGGTGTTGTTGAGATTTAAATGTTGCGAGGTGCATCAGTAATCTTTGTGCTGTTGACGCATTCACGGTGGAGCTAAGGACTATCTCACCACGCATAATTTAAACGCTGACAATCCCTAGTTGCGGCTGGTTGACGTTTCATAGTGTAATGTTAGCTTCAATTTGTTTAGAAAATTTCAACAATGATTTACTTAATTCGCAAATAAATGACCATAGTTACGGCAGAATTTGTATAGAAGACAGCATTAGCTTCACTTCGAAGAAGAATTTTAAATAGTTATAAACTTAATTCACAGAAAGATGGGCGTAATTTTTAAGAAAAATTAATTAAACACTTCTAAGTAATGGCACTGGTGGCAATCTCTTTAACTAATTTTTCATTTCACTGTGTCGCTTTTCATTGGATAACGAATGTAGTTTAAATCACGTAGCCGGATCTCGTGTTACCAAGCAAGTGATGTGGGATGAAGAGAAGCAAGCTATAAGGAGAGGCACGGAGTAGTTCTCGGAAGAGAACGAAGAAAGGACTGCTCTCTCATATCCGAAGCCGTCTTTCGGTGACCAAGTTCTAGTTATAGGACAGTGAGTGTGCTGTGTGCAGAGCCTTGGGTACGCGCGCGTCCCCTGCTTTGCGGTCTCCTTGTGCGCTTTGTATAAACAACACGCGGCGGCCCCGCAATTAAATTGTCACGCGCTGCGGCGGCCGCCCGCCAATCGATGGCGCTGCCAGCAGCCACCGGAAGCACAATTGGAGGTTTAAAAATGCAGCGACTCGTTGGCCACAGATCCCCGTGAATCCTGCGGCCGCCGCGACGATACAAGATTTAATACGCGACCCGCTTGATTTCCTGTAATGTGTTTTTTCTCCCGATTCCAGGAGAGCACAGGGATATATGGCCATTGTTCCCGGTTACGTGTTGTTGCCGGAGTTCACTGGGGGGAAAAAAAATGTCATCCGGGAGCTGTCGTTAGGTTAGAGTTTGAAACCAAAATGGAAAAAAAATCTCCATACCATGAATGAAAACATTGTTCCCCTCCATTTATGTAGTCAACAATACTGAAAAGATAGCGATTGCAATGGCTGTTACACATCGCTATTGAGGGCTACCTCTATCAATATTAAAATAAACATGATGCAAATATCAGGGTTCTAAATACACGAATCTAAGTTTGAGCTAACGTATTGATTACATAGCTATAACTTTTACTATTTTTCTTTAGTTGTTTTCCAGCAGCTTCAGTGCTATTTTCCTAATAGAAAACTTGAATGGATGCAAATAATTTGAATTCGTATCAAAACGAGTCAATAATTAGGCTTTGAAATCTACGGAAAGTTACGGTGTACGAATTTTAGGATGTTAATTCTTTTCTGGTAACCCACCGACCACTTCAGTAAAACTTTTTTCCGTCTTTTTTAGTCCACCACGATTGACTAATGAATATCTTCTAAACATCAATTAAATCTTAATTTATTCGTGGTAGGTTAAAAAAAGATGGGATAGTACTGAAGTGGTTGGTAAGTTATTAGAAGGGAATATAACTTCGCAAAATTCATACATTGTAACAGACATTCTCTCTGGATGTAATACGCTCACTGAAGAAAAAAAATAGTAACACAGTTCCACAGGTTTTTCCGTGGATATTATTCACTGAATCACCAGTCGAACAAGGTATCGCGATGTTTATCGTACACAAAAACTATTGAGTAACTCGCAAGTCTTTACAATATAATCTCTCCCAGACTTTTTTTCTCCTACATTTACTTTTAGGATTTTCTATCAAACTAACAATAGTTCGTGCAAACTGATTAACAACTCACTATCGTAACGTTAATTTTAGAGTGACTGGTTTTTTTCAGTTTTGAGTTCTTCGAGTTACGTAGTCGGTG
This sequence comes from Vandiemenella viatica, assembly GCA_031002005.1. Classification (NCBI taxonomy): domain Eukaryota; kingdom Metazoa; phylum Arthropoda; class Insecta; order Orthoptera; family Morabidae; genus Vandiemenella; species Vandiemenella viatica. Next base: position 154,652,439 of record JARYHS010013630.1, on the reverse strand, counting down.
CTTTGATAGTATCCCAGCTATACGTTAAGCATCTAACCCTGTCGGAGTAACCAGATCTCTAAATAAATATACGACGATTTATAATATGCGTGCTTGTGCTCTTACTAACTAAAGCTTGTACTAAATTCGATGCGAGATTCTATTTTGTACTGTATATCGTGTTATAAGTCATATGTTTCATGGCGGTAGTAACTCCCTTGGGTACGCTTTTATTTCTGTCTATAAAATGCAAACTATCGTATCAATGAGCAATGTGTTTGTTAAATCAGAGAAAATAGTGTCGTGATAAGTGTAAGCCTTATCGTCATGTACATTTCACTGTTTTGATTGTAAATCGTCTAAGTTTTTGTTTTCAGTGAGAAGTTGTCACATGACTTGCCAATGATCCTTTAATGTGACGGCCTGTGATAAGATTTAAATGTCCCCCCAGTTATACTTCTCCTTACAATTATACCGTGCCACCAGTTTTCCCGTTAAATTCAATAACCGTCATCTTCCGAAAACTTGTTTCTTATTTCACCACTATACCAAAAAACTGCAAAAGATGAATTTAAAATAGATATCACGTTAAATTATAGCTAAAATAACAAATGTTAATTGCCTAGAGCAGGACATCACACTGTTATAAAGAATTCTTGCTCAAATTAAAGTCGGGCACATTCATAACATAAACATCATGTAAACAAGTTAGCAGGGAACAAACATAAACTTGACGTGTACAGAATATTGGGAAATATTGGGAATACTTCATGTTAATGAGCTCATCTTCATCATTAATTACGTCTATTGACTTCCGTTACATAGCAAACAGCATGTGAACCAACAGTTCTGTTGTTCGACTATGGACGCTCGGCTAATGTCATAAATTTACGAGCTTTGCTCTGAGCTAATTCGTGAATCGTCATTTGTTTGTAGGATTGCAATTCGAATGTATTATGGGAAAGCATTTGACTACCAAAAGTTTCCCATCGTTTCAAATGATGTTTTAAATTCACTTTAGCGGGTTCCGCGGCCAAGAAAAAAAAAAAACTCCCCTAACATTATAATTTATTTCAAAAACTTCTTCCTCCCTTGGGGGCTTCCACAAAACAGGAATAATTTTCTGAAATGATTCGGAATGGCTCAGTATAAGAAGCATATTTACACGTAATTAAATGTTAATAAATGACTGTGGAACTATTATTTTTTAATTTGTTTACTGTCGTACGCGTTTCACCTCATCAGCGACACCAATATAAATAATTCGTGCTGATCATCCCTCAATGAGGGACAAAACGCTTACGGCACTAAACAAATATAAAACAGATGTATTGGCGATATTTATTAACATTCAACTGACTAAACAACTGCCCAAAAATGGCCTGCAACAACGTTCCATATTTACATATAATTAGTAACTAGAAAAACAGCGAAAATTGCCGGTATCTCTATTGGTATTTGAATTCAAATGAAATTCTTTTGTTTATGAAGTCCTCAAAATCATGTCACCATTTTTAGTCATTTATTACAAAGAATTTTCTAAAAGTTGTCAACTTTTTTTGCTCTTTCACCCAGATATTCCATTTTTGGTTCGTTCTTTTCAAAACAGAAGTTAGATTTGTAATGGTGTATATAATATATATATCCGATGGAGTTTTATTTCTTTATCGCTGTTATTCACTCGCAACAACCTGTTTTTTTCGGCTGTTTCCTCTGTTAAGAAATCAACAAACCCTCATTGTTCCAGAGATTACTTTTACTTACGCACTTGTAAAAATCTTCGTAGTTATCTGTTAACAAACATTTTAATATTACTCCCATTTGATATGCTTCTATTTTATTTTTCCAGTTTTCCAATATATTATTATATCCAACCTCCCCGTAGAGCTGACCTCCAAACATATATGATTTACAAAACGTTAATGAGGATCAGCAGAAATATTTTACTCTTGAGGTACGAGTATGTTCTTTTTCCATTGTACCTATTGATTATTTATGTTAACATTTACCGTTATGATAAAGTTGTTACTGGTTTCTACAGTTTTCAAGCTGAGATATGTTTGCCTCACTTTTATGAATAATAGGCCTAATTAGATCTATTGCATCATGTTGTCAGTTTGTCTGTCTGTCGTTTATCATTTGCAATGACTTGTGACTAGTATTTTACAGAGTCGAATACAGTAAGTGCTATGTTTGGCTTAAAAATGAGAGACATTCAAACTTAAAAATCAAACATCTTCGATGTATTATTCCATTCTTTCTTTCATAAGGAACTAAGGGTAGCGGAGGAAGCTTGAGATTTTTTTTTCACTAGTGACGTCAATAAAAGTACGACGAAACAGCGTTTTGGCGTCTCTGAGAATCACTTTCGTCTTCACATTCGGGTTTTGATGGAGGCCGTTTAATCACGTTAGTCGACAGTGGACAATATTCGTGATGCCAAGAACTGCCCAGTGTGATGAACTATGTGACCAATACTCACATTGTCACGTTTCTTCCAATTAGTAGGATTCAAAAACCGTCTCTGTGGAGAGCAGAAGCAAAAGAAATCAGCAGTTTAACATTAGAACATGGTTGGGTACTGTAAATTCCACGTCAAGTCATCCCATTGTGCTCCATGACAATTTTAGCTTATCCGCTCTCTACCAGACAACAACTATTGAGGATACTGCCATTGTAATGGAATTCTCTAATCTTAGATTTAAGGATCCTTAATTACAAAATAACAGATATGTTATGCATTAGATTAAAAATTTGTTGAAGTTAGACATACACTTTATCCCTTTGCTGGAAAATGTGTTACTGATAAGTTTATGTTGGTTCTGAAATGAATGTAAACAAACATTTCACTGAAAAAATCATGTGGTTCTCGTATATTCCTTCCAGGCTTCTTGTATGTTAGTAGGTGTAAGCCTGTGATCTGGTTTGTAGTGTGATAACGGATCTAAAATAGTTCTTGTTTTTAGGATCATAGTTCATGACAACCTGGCCCAATCAGGCTGAAATAGGAATTGACTTGTATTTCTCCCTATGGCTCGTTTAATTGAGAGAGGCGGCTCAAGCCAAGCTGCTCTATTCCCAGCGCACAGCCCTTTCCCGTACAAGCGAAGGGGAAACTTGACACTCTGATCACCTGGACACAGCGGTCGGCTCCGAGAGGGGATTGTGAGGTGAGGAGTGGGGACAGATGAAGATGACCTTGAGCCGCCAGTTCGGAGTGAACAGGGAACAGAAGTAAATACATACATACAGAGATTTTTTACGTATTAAGACTCAGCTCCATACGGTAAATGGGCAAAGACCGTGACCACGTGATCTAATCTGGATGAACTACTTACAGGACATGTAAGTACCCTTAAGAGTTCGCTTTGTAAAATTTATAGAATTTCTGTTGAATATGAAGGGATTTAGACTGCATGGGCATACGAGGTATATAAATTAAGTAATGAGACTTACATTTTAACATATTTTTATTCGAATAAAGTTGTAATTGACTATTGTCTCCTTCAAAATAATTTCGTTGGGGAGCCACAAAACGTTGGAGATGTTTCTTCCCCTCCTCATAGCAGTGCTGGAGCACGGATACTGAAATAGGCTTCAGCTTGTAGGTTACAGCCGTTTGGATGTTTTCGAGTGTACTCAAACGACGTCCCTTGAGATGACTTTTCTCGGGAAGAGGAAAACAGACTCAAGTAAGGTGATGAAGTAGGTTGAGGAGACATAGGAATGTTTTAAATCGCCAAAAATCTGTTTATAGAAATTGCTGTGTGAAAGGTTTTTTTGGGACAGTTTTCGGAAAGATATTTCTTATCTCAAATTCATTTATCAAAATCTGATGAACGGTGGTGTGACTCAAGTCTTCCCCGATCATTTTGACCGTCAACCGAAGATCAGAACGCACAAGATCTCGGATTCTGTCGACATTTTCATCTGTTATTGCTGTTGAAGATCTTCTGTTACGTGGTTCATTTTCCATCGACTCCTTACCTTCTAAAATGCCTTAAGCGCCGAAAAACCTAGGCTCATGACATAAAATTATCACCGTAGGCCCACTTAAATTGTTCAAAAGTTTCTGTTGCGCTGTAATGGAGCGTGCTGGGTGAGCGGTTAACGCTCTGGACTCGCATTCGGGAAGACACCGGCTCGAATCCCCGTCCGGGCATCCAGATTTGAGTTTTCCATTGTTTCCCCAAATCATTCCAGGCGAATGACGGGATGCTTTCTGTTAAAAGGCCGCGGCCGAAATCCTTCTACTTCCTTCTACCCATTCCCATCCCGCCGCTAATTATCACGACGTCGACGAGGCATAAAATCATAAGCAAAAAAAAAAAAAAAAGAGTTGCACTGTGCCCGTGTCTGAAGCAAAACCTTATAAAATACCGTTGCTCGAAATTCATGTCATCCATTTTTAAAACTCTACAGGAAAATTGGGTTCACAATAAAAATGGCAACAAACAGCCAAATGACTGAACGTAGCTCAACCTCTTACTGAATGCGTATCTCATGTCTTACAATGGACTCCCCAAGTCCCGTATATCCAGTGTTGCCATAGTGAGCGCTACGTTGACAGTATCATTACTTAATTTACACACCTTGTACAGGGCCTGCTTATTCTGTACTATTTTTTTTTTTTTTTTTTTTTAGTTTCTGTTACCAGCAAACTGTCTGTGACCTATGTAGTTATGGCATTACCTAGTATGTATCCTACAGCTGTTTATCAAACTAAAACATTGACAGATCATATTTTGTGACAATCTATTATCTGATAAGTAATTCCTGTTTTTAATGTGGAGAGTAATGGTCGTGAGCTGCGAGTCGAGGTTTCCGCCCGGCGTGGCTCTGAGCCCGTCGGCTCTTCCTGCGGTGCGAGCCGGGAGGATGTCGCAATTAAAAACAAGAAAGCGAAATGTGGACAGAGGAAATGGAGCGCAATAACGAGCGGCCGCGATCCGTCCGGCCACTAATTAAATTAGACGTGTCTTGTCGCGGGCCGCAGCTGAAACGCCCGTAATTAAAACTTAGCCGGCGACTCCGCACGCACCGCCCACGCTCCACGCAATCGGGATCCACGAAACACGGCTCCTGCTTCTAACTAAACATTCTCGAGGCTCATGTTTTATTTCAAGCACTCGTAGCATTATCTTAAATGATAACTTATTCCAAATACTACTGCGGCTCATGGAGGGTCAGCCATCACACATTTTCTGTTTAGGACTATATTCGAACCTGGATGCTAAAATGCTTTCACTTCAGACTGTTTCTTAGATTGCTAAGTTGTTTTATTTCTTTACCACTCCACCCATCAAAGAATATTTCCATACTTTGTACCTAAAGGTCTACTGTTCGAATCATAGTCTCTCATGTAGCTTCTACGGTCCTTAAATTTACCTCCGCCTCTGGTAAATATTTGTTCTGTGAATGGAGACACATGTTGCTTTCACTCGGTAAGATTACAGGATTGGTAAGGTTTCTTTTTGACTGGTGGCGGGGAATTCGAAGGAATTCGGTCATGGCCTTTGAAGCAACTATACTAGTGATCGTTTGGAGTGATTTCGGGAAACGTTTGAAAATCGAAATCTGGACGGCTGGACGCGAATTTGAACTCGTGTACTTACGAATGTAAGGCCAGAGCGTTACAACTCACCCATCACGCTCAATAGCCCTAAGAAACATCGTAGTTAAAATCACGAGAAATAAATGTTGTTGTCAGTGAAAAAATTATTTTCTGTTTTTCTACATTTTTAGTCCATTTAAATGCATTACTCCTTTTTTTGTGTTCACACCTAAGTTAGATTTCGGCCACTGAGGAACACTTGGACTCCGTGCGCTACTGCTAGGTCCGGGGTACCTAAGCTTCTTCTTCTGACCTCAGTCCGTTCCTGATGTCGGCAACCATCTTGGCTGTCTCGTCTCTACTGGTTGATGCTCGGATTAACTCCGTAGTTGTTTTGGAGGTCCATGTTCTCAGATTTTTTAAACACGAAGTTCTTCTTCTACCAGCACTTCTCTTTCCTGGTATTTTCGCCTGAATAACAGACTGCAGGAGTTCATAAGGGCTACTATTCCTCGTGATGTGGCCAAGGTACTGAATCTTCCGTGTTTTTATGGTGGTCAGTATTTCCACATCTTTTTTCATTTTGCGGAGCACTTCAGGATTTGTGGTGTGGTCTGTGAATTGTATTCTCAACATTCTTCGATACAGCCACATTTCAAAAGCTTCTAATCTTTTACTGATAGTTTCAGTTAATGTCCACGTTTCAACGCCATACAGGAGGACAGAGAACACATAGCAGCGCAGGAGTCTCATCTTCGTGGTAATTGATAAATTACGACTTTTAAAAAGGTTATTCCTTTTATTGAAAGTAGCCCTGGCTTTACCAATACGTGACTTTACTTCATCAGATGGATCCCATTGGCAGTTTACTGTGGTCCCAAGATACGTATACCTTGATACACATTCAATGATCTTCTGGTTAATCATAATATCGCATTGGGAGTTGTTGTTTTCGCTAATGACCATTACTTTTGTCTTATTTATATTAATGTTAAGTCCATATTCGTGGCTGCTTTGTGATACTCTGTCTATAATATACTATAAGCTTTCCTGACTGTCTGCAAAAATGACTGTGTCATCTGCGTAGCGAATGTTGTTTATCGAGTTTCCATTCAACAGCACTCCCATCTCCACATCGCTCAATGCCTCCCTAAAGATATACTTTGAGTAGATATTAAATAATAAAGGAGACAGGATACAACCTTGTTTTACACCACGAAGAATTTTTACTTCATCCGTATTCTGTCTCACATGAGCAGACTGGTTCCAGTACAGGTTAACAATAATTCTGAGATCTTTGTTATCCAAACCAATACTTTTTAAAATTTCTATCATTTTCTGATGCTTTACCCTTCTGATAATCTATAAAACAAGCATAGACATCACAATATTTATCTCTGCAGCGTTGAAATAGTACTTGGATGCTAAACAGAGCTTCTCGTGTTCCTAATCTAGTGAAGGAAATTCTTGTATTGCCATCTGACTGGAAAACATGTAACCTCTCGTGCTATGCAGGATAAGTGGTATTTTTTGTTTGTGAAATGTGTAGTTTATGAGGCGCAGATTAGGACATGGTGAGGAATGATATAGGTGAATATTTATATCGTTCAGGAGTTGTGTTATTAACAGTGCAGAGCGACATGAAGTAAACTATGGATTATATTTTGATACTGTGAATGTTAAATCGAGTGATGTGTTTATTGTATGGTTCGTGCGTGTATAGTAACGTACAGCAATACTTAATGATAAGTGAATAAGCGATAAATGATTGTGTAAGTAGAAAGTCGACTATTTAATTCAGTGTCGACTTGAACAAACAACCAGTAACTGAAAAATCTCCCTTAATTTTGAGACAAATTCGTGCCTACCCAGGTTTCCTCCTTATGTTCAGTTTTCCAGTTATATTGCAGACGGAGTGGAGTCATTTAGGTCAGTATGTATGAGTAACGAGGATAACGACCGACAAACGACTTACAACGTACACAATGTACAGGATGTTAAGAGAAGAGGTGAAAGTATGACATGTTTTGAGAACGTACAGGACCAACAAGAACAGTTTTTATAAGATATTTGTGTCTTATTTTGATGCCTCCGACACCTCCTAAATTATTTTACACTTTTTAACACCCTGTATACATATATATATATTTAAGAAAGTCATCACTGTTTTCGCTACAAACAGTATTAATGATCTGGATGTAAATAATATGTATGTTCCTTTTACTTTCCGCACCGAGCTATACATTCTCTTTCTTAACATTCAGCTGAAAGATTTCTCTAAACCACGATTGAATTATCGAGGAACTCCATTTTTATATTGACCAATATTTGCCTTACCTTACACTCCAAGTCTTCTAATATAATTCACGCTGTGAGGCTGGTGACCAATGGGAATGAGTATTCTCGTTATGCAACACGAACCGTAGCAAACTGGTAGAAATATTGTATTAGTGACAAACGCATGAGAATGAATAGACAAGCTTTGTTTTGAAGACTTAAAGCTTACTTGCACAGATTTCATTTAAGCAAATTCTCCACTTAATACTTAAGTAACTTAAAAATTCAGAGCAATGAAATATTCTGTTGACATAATAACACGGAAAGAATGGCGTACTGAAAGCGTGAACACCGTTTTCCAGATCACACAGAATTGTAACTTATTGGATTTCAACAGATTCCATTTTTAAAGTGTTGCTGCTGTGTCCTTTCAAAACTCGGATATTATCCAATTTTCGTGTCATTTCGATAAACTGTTTTGTGTGTGGCATCTGTGCGCATACACTATTCGTCTTGTTACATGTAACAGTATTGTTTTAATAATCTACCTCCATAAATAATGAAATAATTTATATTAAATTTCAACCAGAGATATAATTCCAAATATGATAAGATTTTCAATGCAAGCACTGCCTGAATTTCCCATGTACCAATAACCTGCACTTCACATTAGGTTAATCCCGTTTCGTGTACGCGAAATGTGACGTGGCTCGGATTCCATGTTAAGCTGTACAACCCCTTTACCCTGCAGGATTACCGACTTAAGCTAAGCCATGGCGTAGGCGGATTGCGTAGTAAATTGAAACGCTGTCGCTAACTGCAAGTTGACGCAAGCCTTAGCGGACTCACCTCCAGCGTTTATTACTATAAACTCCTAACAGCATGACAACCCGTTGTATAAGTCTCTGTTTTTTAAAATGATTATACAATTGCAATCCACAGGCGAACAAATAACTAAAACAGCTTGTGTCTCGCTCTAACTAATACTTCAAACTGTATATCTTAATGATAATTTAAACGGTAGATCTTAGTTGTATAGACCTGCGTGATTTAATGTAGATTATATCTTAGTAGATATTGGGTAATCTTTTCCAGAGTGTTATGGATGGTTAAAAATTATCTCCATATAGGCGCTGATACCAGTGGGTCTGATAGAGTTACCTATTACTTTCTTTAATTATTTTTTTTTTTTAGTTATTTATTCTATAGTGTGTAGTAATCGTCTCAATAACACGCAGAATCTTCATTCAAACTTAAACTACTCTTAATTAATGCAGTTTGATCTGCATTGTTGATGTGAAAAATATTTGTATATGTTTCAGAGAAATGTAAGGGTATCCAAACACGGGTCTTTCACGGATTGTACTGTATCTGGTAAACATTGGTTTTATTCCAACAACTTTCACCATGACGTACTTTTCTCGTATACAGTAGTAATAGTGAGCAATGTATTGTGAACCAGCAAAATAAATAATCCAGCAGGACCAATACCTCATTCGTAACGGTTGTTCAACCTTTTTCAACCGAAGGACCAGTAAAATATCAGAAATATTTCTACGGTTCATTGGCCTCATATATATATATATATATATAGTATTAAAAAATCCTGGGAATTGTTATCGCCACATTACGAGGTCCTGTCAGACGTACATCCACAATAGAACTCAGTCCTCAAAGGAACGCCGCTGTCTTTGATACCGAATGCAACTGTATTTAGTGAAAGGACTATTACAGCAACAATTCAGTCATATAGTGCAAAACTAGATTTACAGAACGTTTGGTTTATAGCTTATATTCACGTATTGCCATATATATATTACGAGAACAAAAATTGTTTACCCGTTGATTCTTGTTTTATATTTTTAATTCAGCTGTCACAGCTGAATTCTTAATATTCTGCCTGCGGCACCCTGTCTCATCTCGTTAAGAAACGGTGCTGTGGGCGATTTTTCTTCAGCCACAATAAACTCTTAGACTATACCCTAAACCAGCGGTTCCCAAACTTTAATGATGCACGACCCACTTTTAAGTAAAAAAAAATTAGCGACACACCTAATATGAGAGTCTATCTAATATCAGAATGGGAACTGTTGTATTATATCGATACGCTATCTAACGAAAAGGTAAATTTTTGTACAAAGGATATACTATCAACAACAAGAAGAATTGATAATACATAAAACAAATTATAGACTGGGGAGCGGTTGCACAGACCATCACCTCATAAAATTGACTGCTGAAATTCCACGATTATAAGTAACTTGATCGGCATATTAAAGTGAAACTGGTCTGCGAAGTCGCTTTTTGGTGGAAGTCACGTGCTGACCCGATTTCAGTGGTTGATTAGTAGGTGTGTGCTGAAATTCCACGATTAAAAGTAACTCGATTAGCATATTGAAATACAGCTGGTCTGCCAAGTCACTTATTGGTGGAAACCACCTGCAGACCCGATTTTATTGGTTGATTGGTAGGTTTATCATTGTGTTTTACTGCACCCAAATGTATGAAAGTATGGAATACTGGGAGGAAGAAATAAATGAAACAAAAGATATATTGCCGCATGAACGCCAGTGTACCGTCTGCCAGCATGGCGCAGCGGGTAGCGTCACGAATTGCGGTACCGAAGGTCGCCGGTTCAATCCCGCCCACTGACAAAAATTATTTAATTCTGTTTATTATTTCCAGAAGATTCTACATGTTTCCTAAGGTCACTTGTAACTTCTACACATTTCATTTGTTAACTACTCTTGTAATTTCTAGTACGTTCTATCTGTGTATAAATAGAAGAGCATTCTGCCCAAGAGGCAGTCAGTGCTGCGTGTATGTTTGAGTTCTCAATAAACCTGTTCTCAGTTTAAGTGCTGTGTTCATTGACAAGTAACCTTCGAATTCACACCTGCCCCGGTTGCAACGCGACATAGTTTGGTGGAGACGCCGGGTACCCTGTGCAACAGCTGCATCATCGTGGCTCCGATTAGGCAACGTAAAAGTCGCCGCCTACACGGACTGGAACCGGACTACAAAGGATATACTCAGTACGTCCTTCCGAAAGTCCGCGTCATTAGGAAACCCATGGCGGCAAGCCAGCTGCACATTCGACACCCATCGGTGTTCTCTGGAGACGCTGGACAGGACCCTAACAAATGGCTAAAAGGGTTCGACCGAGTCGCCAAGTACAACAGGTGGGATCATACCATGTGCTTGGCAAATGTTTATTTCTATCTGGACGGAACCGCCCAGCAGTGGTTCGAGAACAACGAAGATAAACTGAATAACTGGGAAATGTTCCAGACGGAACTTAAGAAAACGTTTGGGGACCACCAGCGACAAATCCGCTCGGCGGAAGAACAACTGAAGAACCGGGCCCAACGACATGGGGAGCCGACGCAATCTTACATACAGGATGTTTTGGCCCTATGCAACGTAGTCAACCCGAATATGACTGAAGCCGACAAAATCACGCACCTAATGAAAGGTATTGCAGAAGACATGTACCAAGCTCTTCTGATAAAAGACGTCGCTACGACGGAAGAGTTCATCAAGTGGTGCCAGCGGATTGAGGAGATGCAACAAAGGAGGGTTGGGCGAAAGAAGTATGACAGACTTCCCAACGTAGTCCCTATGGCAGTTGTGGAAGACCAGCACGACTTTGCGTCTCTCATACGACAAATTGTGAGAGAAGAATTACAACAGTTCATGGCAGCTGGGACTCTTGAACCGAGTGAGCATCAGATCATGGCCATGGATGTAAGCCCAGTGGGTCATGAAGGAGCCGACGCGGCGGAAAAAGAGGTATTTCAGACAATAGCTCCTGTCTGCCGAGCCAATCGCACTCGACGTGAAGAATGGCCTCGCCCTGATATGACGTATGCTGCAGCTGCCAAACGGCAGCCTAGGAACCGGCCGACACGGCCACAACCAAATCCTCCGGCACCTATGACGTCCCGCAGACGAACGGACGTCTGGAGGACAGAAGACAACGCGCCAGTATGTTTCCACTGTGGGCGCCCTGGACATGTCGTACGATACTGCAGAGAGAGAAGACGAGTATTTGACGATTATTTTGCCGCAAGACGTCCGTCATCAAAACAGTTCTACCCAGGCAGCCACCCGCTGACGAGTTCGGTCGACCTACGGGAAGAAGCCCATCGCCGTACCCTAGACGAGGTCGATCCCCGACGCGCCGCTGCCGTTCATCGTCGCCGGACAGAGCTACCAGCCGCTCCCCTAGCCGCCGCACGCAGGAAAACTAAGCAAGGCGACCATCTACGGAGGTGAGGCCGCCGCAGATGAAAATCCTCCATGGATGACAGTCACTAAGATGTCGGGAAATCTCATCAACGTTATAATCGACGGCCAACCTGTCCGGGCGCTGGTTGATTCAGGAGCTTCTTTCTCCGTATTGTCGGACAATTATCGTCGCACACTAAAGAAGACAATGTTCCGTGATACGGGGGCAACTGTGCTAAAGGTCGCAAATGGAAAGTACGTCCAGCCAGCTGGAGCTTGTGTCGCGAGAATAACCATCAACAACAGGACCCAGCCAGTTGAATTTGTCATTTTAACAGAATGTAGTCATAATGTCATCCTTGGATGGGACTTCCTTAAGGCATCCCAAGCTGTCATTGACTGTGGAACATCTGAGCTGCAAATTGAAGAAGTCGTTGCGACGGGTACACGTAACACAGAATCTTCTGGGAAGTTATTCGCCGTTGACAACGTGACAATCCCGCCGTTCGCAATGAGAAGAGTCCCAGTCAAAAACACGGACGACCGCAACCTTGAAGTGCTTGTCGATAGTAGAAAGTTTATTAGGCTCACGAAAGAAATCTACATACCAGCGGCTATCATAAGCATTATCGGTGGTCGAGGAGACATTTGGATCACCAACTGTCACGAGCAGTCACAAATTATCCCCAAGGGAATGTGCATAGGGACAGCTGAACCAGTCCAGGAGGGCGAGCTCAACGTCATTAACGAAGATCCATGCTCTGTTACTAGTACCGACAACACGCTGGAGGAAACAACTATGGAACTGCCAATAGGGTCCGGCCTGACCAAGGAACAACACCACCGGGTGTTAGCTATACTACGCCAATTCTCTGGTGTATTCACACCCCAGCAAAAAAAAGGTCAGACGAAACGGCCCACGATAAAGCATCGTATCAATACTGGGGATCATCCGCCCATTAGCCAGCGCTCGTACCGATTGTCACCAGTCGAAAGGCGAATAATTCGAGAGGAAGTGGAGAAGATGTTGCATAATGACATTATTCAACCTTCGGAGAGTCCTTGGTCATCTCCGGTGGTCCTCGTAAAGAAGAAGGATGGTACGTGGCGATTCTGTGTCGACTATCGGCGGCTGAACAAAATCACAAAGAAAGATGTCTACCCACTGCCGCGCATCGACGACGCCTTAGACTGCTTGAAAGGAGCTACATACTTCTCAACCATGGACATGCAGACAGGCTACTGGCAAATCGAGGTTGACGAAGCTGACAGAGAAAAGACGGCTTTTATTACACCTGATGGCCTCTATGAATTCAAAGTAATGCCATTCGGATTATGCAACGCTCCGGCCACATTCGAACGCATGATGGACAACTTACTTCGACACCTTAAGTGGACGACGTGTCTTTGTTATTTAGATGACATTGTTGTTTTCTCGAAAACATTTGAAGAACATCTGAGTCGCCTGTCAACGGTGCTGAAGTGTGTTCAGACCGCAGGACTCCGCCTCAATCCGAAGAAGTGCCTCTTCGTCGCCAAAGAGATAAAAATCCTGGGGCACCTGGTCAACGGAGATGGCGTCCGCGCTGATCCAGATAAAGTAAGGGCAGTCATGGAATTTCCAACTCCTCAGCACATTCGTGATGTGAGAAGCTTTCTTGGGCTGTGCTCATACTTCCGGCGTTTCATAAAAGGATTCTGTAACATGGCACGTCCACTGCAAGAACTTTTGCAGGGAGACGCCAAGTTTTACTGGGATGAAACTAAAGAAAGATCTTTCCAGGCACTTAAGGAGGCTCTAACTTCCGCACCAGTTCTAGCCTTATACGACGAGAATGCAGAAACTGAACTTCACACTGACGCCAGCGGTTATGGGATCGGTGCAGTGCTTGTGCAAATTCAGGAAGGTGCTGAGAAGGTGATAGCCTATGCATCAAGAGTATTCTCTAAGCCCGAGATAAACTACTCTACAACCGAGAAAGAATGCCTCGCAGTTGTCTGGGCTATCAACAAGTTTCGTCCGTATTTATTCGGCAAACCTTTCACCGTCGTGACAGACCACCATTCTTTATGTTGGCTAACCAGCTTGAAGGATCCATCAGGTCGACTAGCAAGATGGGCACTTAGACTTCAAGAGTACGACGTCACGGTGGTATTCAAAAACGGACGCAAACACAAGGATGCCGACAGCCTTTCAAGGAATCCTTTAATAGAACACAACAGCATGAATGGAATTTCAGCCCTCGCTGAATTAGGTGACGTTGCAGCTGAACAGAGGGAAGATTCAGAGTTATTAAGAACCATAGACGCCTTGGAGAAAGGAGAACCGGCCAAAGGAGAGTTTCAATTGATAGATGGGACATTGTATAAGAACAACTACGATCCACTAGGCCCCAAGTGGCTTCTGGTCGTTCCAGCTCATCTCCAGCCAGCTATTCTCAAGTATTTCCACGACGCTCCAATATCCGGTCATCTGGGATTTGTGAAGACCCTGGACCGAATCCGACGCAGGTATTACTGGAAGGGTCTCTACCGATCTGTCAAGCATTATGTGAGTCACTGTAAAGAGTGCCAGCGACGGAAACATGTGCCGCAATTACCTCCAGGTCATCTAGTACCAATTCCGCCTGCAGCAGTTCCATTCCACCGAATTGGGATCGACCTTTTAGGGAGGTTCCCGAAGTCGACAGCCGGTAACCGATGGATAATAGTCTGCACCGACTACCTCACGCGCTACGCTGTCACCAAACCTGTGCCGACTGCAGAAGCTCCAGAGGTTGCAAAATTTCTAGTAGATGACATTATTTTGAAGCATGGAGCACCACGTGTGATGATATCCGATCGTGGAAAGGTATTCCAGTCAAGACTAGTATCAGAGGTCATGTCAAGATGCGACGTTGTCCACAGGATGACAACTGCATACCACCCTCAGACAAACGGTCTCACAGAACGCTTCAACAAGACATTAGCCGATATGCTGTCGATGTATGTGGATGTTGAGCAGAAGGATTGGGATACAATACTGCCAGTGGTCACATTTGCTTATAATACAGCAAGGCAAGATACGACAGGCTTCACTCCGTTTTTTCTGCTCCATGGCCGTGAAGCTGAGACCACAATGGATACGCTGTTCCCATTCCAGCCGGACGACACTCAGGATGACTATATAAAACAGCTCATTACCAGGGTCGAAGAAGCAAGACAGCTGGCTCGCATACGAACACTGGCCACCCAGGAGAGGGACCGTCAGCGGTATGACGGCAAGCACCGACCTGTTGCGTACAACCCAGGAGATCTCGTATGGATTTTTACCCCTGTCCGGAAGGTTGGGCTATCAGAAAAGTTACTGAAGCGGTACTTTGGTCCGTATCGTGTCATACGCCGCCGGTCAGACGTCACATACGAAGTCGAGGATTATGAGCCGTCTTCGAAACGACGAAAGCGAAGGGACATTGTTCACGTCCTCCGCATGAAGCCTTACTACAATCCTGACGAGCAGCTAGGCGCAACCAGCTTCTTGTTCAAGGACTCTGAGGACGGTTTGGATACTGAGGAAGTCGGACAGGAAGATAATAGTACAAACAGGAGGGGCCCTCCAGAACTGCCATACAGAGGACCCACGACAAGATCAAGATCCAGGACACTTCAGCGTGCCCCAAAAGAAATCTAACAGCGGGACGCTGTTTTCCTCAGGAGAGGGAGCAATGCCGCATGAACGCCAGTGTACCGTCTGCCAGCATGGCGCAGCGGGTAGCGTCACGAATTGCGGTACCGAAGGTCGCCGGTTCAATCCCGCCCACTGACAAAAATTATTTAATTCTGTTTATTATTTCCAGAAGATTCTACATGTTTCCTAAGGTCACTTGTAACTTCTACACATTTCATTTGTTAACTACTCTTGTAATTTCTAGTACGTTCTATCTGTGTATAAATAGAAGAGCATTCTGCCCAAGAGGCAGTCAGTGCTGCGTGTATGTTTGAGTTCTCAATAAACCTGTTCTCAGTTTAAGTGCTGTGTTCATTGACAAGTAACCTTCGAATTCACACCTGCCCCGGTTGCAACGCGACAATATTTTTGTGGCAAAAACCTCGATTGTCCGGCGACACACCATAGTTTTGGATCAGCAAACAATAGTTTTTGTAACTATAGACACTTTTTGCCATTATATAATAGTTGGGCGGTAATAAGTTGGTGGGTGCCAGTGTTCTGGGGGGAGTGGTTGCTAGTATTCTGCTGAGCAGAGCCACTGCAGTGCAGCTCACATTACTGCATAAGAGGCGGGCGACGTGAAAACTGCGCGAGCGCTGCGACTAAACGAAAAAGACGCGTCCCGCTGGAAATTAGTGTCACACTTTAACACGCATTTGCTCGCGATTTCAATTTAAATGCTAATGAGACCATTTTAATTTAATTGGTCTGAATTTCGATTGCTAAACGAGAGCGGTAGGTAGGTGTCGCATTAGGGCATTACAAGGCACCCACCTTCAACGCCAGAGACAGTTCAACTGTACGATATCTCCCGCTGAGTGGTAAACACGTCGGCTCCCGGCACTAGTCGGAAAATAGCAAAATAGCATACAGACTTCCGCAACAATCGAAGAAATACATTTTATGATTTCTAACTGGTTGTGAAGAATATTACTGAAAAATTTTAACGCAAACTATAGTTCCATAACGACTGTGGGCGAAGAACAACGAACAAAGTCGAATATGCCACAGTTAACACTTGTTACGGAATAACAACAAAAATATTGTTTAATGGCGAAGAAAATCACTGCATTGTGGCAACATCCACTCCTCCCCTACATTTTGCAACCGTAGGGCTCTTCAATTCTCCTGAAAATGTTCTTGGATTAGAACTTTAAATTGTAAAAGTTGCTTAGTAAGTAAAAAATTGCTGTTTATTGCCACCTTAACCGAAATTATAGTTACCAATCTTGCATGTTAAAAAATATCCGAATATTTCAGCAAACTTCGAATTGAAACCTTTAGTTGCAGATGATTAAATCGGCTTAGCTTGCATAACCTCCTTTCTGTTTCCCTATATGTTCCACACGTGGCCTTGCTAACTTCTTCTCTAAACTTATTAGCCACATTTTTATGACCGACGTTTAATAAACAGTCTTCAAACGCTTCTTCAGTTCCCTATTTCGTTGATTGGACTAACGCTCAATAATTACTTATTTTTACTAATACTTTTCAGTTCTGTCACGTCACTTATACTATTGCTTTATCGAACATTTGTAATACTGGCCCTTAGCGTATGATACTGCAACACATTTTTACTCTGACCACTTTGTCGAATATCTCAGCAGATATAAATCCGACCGCTGACTCGTTACTCCTCTTAATTTCTCAGGACTATAAATATATTCTCCGCTGTAATCACGTAATTCTTGCAACAGAGTCACTAATTTGATTGTAAATTCTATTTCTCATCACCGTCAAGCCATGATTTGACAGCGCATTTTCATTGCCGGATCTGGGGGGCTAGGGGGAGGGGCAGCAACAACAGGGAGCGGCAAAATCGTGTTTGAAGGGAGGATACTCATGACGGGTCGACCCTTTTTAGCTCCAGTAGCGGCGACAATGGACAACAATCGGGGTAGCGTTATTCGGAGCGGCGACAATGGGAGCAACATAATAATGTTCGAGTGGGCGGCAATCTGAAATATTTCCCCGGTTCCAAAAATTTCTAAACCCGCCACTGTGCATTTCGTAATGATTGCCTAGCTATGAAGTAAATTTCTACCAAATCCAACATCATTAAGTTATATCTAACATTCTGAAACAACAGGATATAATATAAATTCTTTGCGTCAAGATCTAAGACGAAATACCATTACAGAATAAAAAAGTTAACAACACGATGTAATGTCCATCCTCTGCACTCGTTAATTTTTCGTGGCTTTTCGATATATTTTAAGATATTGCAGGTGACGCCCCGCGGTTGTGTGTGGCGGAAGAATTCTGGAATGGAGGCGATTTGCCGGCGTTGTGGACAATATGGGTGCTGTCTTTGCTTTGCCTCCAGGTGGACATAACGGTACCTGGAGATTTGCGCGCGGCCGAGGAGGAGGAGAGGGTAGAGGGTGCGAGACACTCTCGGGGGGTATCCGAATAAGAGACAACACGGTGTGTCCGGCTATTAGATGATAAGTTTTAACGCCATTTGTAGCTGGTGTTTGTTCCACTTCAGTGGGGGATAACGACAGTCATCACATGTTCGTCTGACGTGAGCAGATTTTTACACACTTGTTGTGAGTGTTTTTGTCTGATGAAGAAAACCTCAAGAGTTTTTCGACGCAGAGACCTGTCACCATCGTCACCAACTACAAAACTGATAAGTGCTAATTCTTTCTTTATATGAGCCTTTTCTCCCAGTTTTACACCCTGTTGATGGAGCTGATGGACAAAATTGGTCTTTTGCTCTCCCTAGCCGGGAATATTTTAAGCACTGATAGAGTTTTGTTTATGGCTGAGTTCCTTATTGTTTTGTAATACTAATTAAGATTTTCCCTGATTCATTTCCATGTACCATTTATCATGTATTTTTCTGAATGGTAAAATTGCTATAAAGTCAATAGTATATCAGTACTTGACTCGCTTAATTCATTTTTTGTAATTAGAGTGTGTAAACTTAATTACGACCTTCCCATTTGTGTTGACACATTTAATAATTAATTTAATAACCAAGTAACTATTTCTTTTGATTGAATGATGAATAATTTAAATAAAATTATTCTTGTATCTCATGCAGAGATTAATAAAAATGTCTCTGGTTATTTGGGGATAGTAATTCATAAAGAACCAAGACATTTCAACACTAAGCAATAACTGCCATCATGAAGTATGACCGCGTAAGAGAAGGTCAGGGGAGTTTGAAGCAAAAAATAATTCCTTTTAAATCTATATGATTTAATACCTTAAAGTCATGTTGTCTCTACCACATAGAGCTAGTTGATTTCGCCCGCCATTTGAATGAAGGAATTATAAACATGGAGAGCGTTTACCATAGTTGTAATAGGTATGTAGAGATCCCGCGCTAGTCCACTGTTAAGCTCTTGCTGTATTTCAGTGAAGATGGGAGAGCTGGTGTTAAATTTAATTCTGTACAGGACTTTATTAAGTGCGTGTGACAGTGAAATCGTACGAGTATCATAATGCTAATCTCAGGTAAACGAAGAGCAGCATTTCACTCCCACTATCTTTTCCTTACGGCTTTTCTCAGTCTTAACATCGACGTCATTAGATACAGGCGAGGACTTTAAACAAAGAACGTGAAGGAATTTGGTCAGAACCTTTTTGAACTATCCTGGCATTCGCCTGGAGTGATTTCGGGAAAGCATGGAAAACCAAACTCCGATTTATTTATTTATTTGTTATTTCACTTCCTCACACACGGGGCTGGGCTGGCAGCAGTTGACGGCTGCTCTTCAACTTACATTTTTTATTACATGACTGGTTTTTTGGTATTTTTTTAGCATTCTAACATTGGTTTACAATCTATTTTGTATATTGTACAGTACATATTTAAGTAAATAGCATTTTTAAATGTTGTATAATTTGTTTATTGCGTTTAGTACATTTTGATTATATTGCCGTTTTGTTCCATAGTAACTTTTATTAATTCTGGTATTTCATTTTCCTCTTTGGATTTCAATTATGGTTGAAATGATGGATATATTTCTGTGCTGATGTATTGGTAGGGTATAGTAAGGCTATTCAAGTTTCTATTGCTTAATGTGTGTAGTGAGTAAAGGTGGAGTGCTGGTGATATACATTTATGATATGGTTTTAGTGTGTCCGTGTTTTTGATATGTGAAGTGGATAGTTCATTGCGTGTGTTGTTTCTGTGTATGGCGAAGGGTATTCTGAGGCGTTCTATGAAGATGAGGGGGTGTGGAAAGGATATTTTATCGCACAGGGTGTGGTTGGGAATGGTAGGCGGATTCTGTAGGAGAGGCGGAGTGCATGGCGTTCTATTATTTGGAGTGTCTTGTAATGGGCTGGGCGTGCGGATATCTAAGTAGTGCTGGCGTACGTTAAGATAGGTCTAATTAATGTGTTGTAATATTGGAGTACTGTCTCGCTGGAGATGTATTTAAGCACTAGGTCTGCAGAATGGCAGGCCGGAGAGTTGTTGCGGTTCGCCGCTACCTGACAGGTGTAGTGTACGGCTCGAGTTGGCTCGTGTGATGAGGGGTCTGAGTGTAGCTAACTGATAGACAGTGCAGGCCAGCTGAGGACGGCGTGGCGAGCCTCAGAGTGCCCCAGTCCGACCTGCAGCGCGCTCTGGCCGGTGATATTTCCGACGCCGCGCCGGTCTGACATTCACCTGACATTTGCCGTCTCACAGCTCACCGCCGCTGCCGCATAATGCGCCCTCCATCAGTCCGCAACACCGCTGCGAAGGCTCGCTGTCAGTTACACGTTCCCGTCAGCTGCAACATATCAAAACGTCGTGCATATTACTGCTCTCGCAGTGGTAGACTTAGCTAAACAGAATAGAGAAACTAATAACTACGAGCTGAGCACGTCGTGAGTATCAGTTCGATGCACTCGTATCTGGTAGATATAATTCAACCGGGAGACCAGGAGGCGCACATACCAGCAGATGATTTTCAGATCTCCTGCTACGGTTTGCTAGATGCCTTGCAGGTGTGGTGAAATTGACATCAGTCAGTATATATTGTTCAGACTATAATCACGGCAGTATTAATTACTTACTTCAGTACTTTAACAAGACAAAAAGTGATTAATCAAGTATGAAAGTTGATCTTTAATATTGGATAAATTAATTGCTGTTGATGTTTGATTACGGTTGATTGTATCGTGCTATAAGTTTTATTTCATTATCGCCGGCGAAACGTTATTACGAGCATTTAGTTTTCACTTGTTTATTTTACAATGATTAGTATGCGATATTCGGAATTGAAATCCCTTCTTTCACTGTTTTATGCTTAGCATACCATAGTTTATTATTAATTATTAAAGATATTTTCTATTATTCAACTAGTCCAGATCCAAAGAATATATTTATATCCACTTATTATCAACGCTATAATGTTTTCAGTATTTAATTAACAATGAATACTTGTATAAGGAAAAAAACTCAATGTTTAGGTGTAAGCTTGCTTGTCACAAATATGTAGTACTGCACAAGTATAGGAACGGACATTCTATAGCGATGAAAAATTTGTGATAAAATTTTAAAAAAATCACTCCGCCTACACTCTGGTTTCCCATCAAAAGACTTTTTCTGTATGCTGTTAATTGTAAAGTCTTTTCCGTTATAAAACAATAACCGAGCTAAGTCTCAAAACTGATGATATTTTAAAATTACATTATTAAAATCAAGCTGAAACCAGATAATTTGGTTCAGAAGATTTTTGTAACAGTTAGATGACACATTTTTATGTGATTTTTGCAGATTGAGTGTTTAGGGCCACGTTTAAAATCTCTATCATGACTGGTCACTGTAATGTCAGCTTACAGAGGAGTACGGTATTCGTATCTGCTCTGAACTTAAAAACAACAGAACGGATTTTAGTGAGCTTTTTACAGCTCTGAACATTAAAATATTGCTTGAAATTTGAGGTACAGCTACTTATTTCATCATGCTAACCAACCTAACACGGAAGTGGAAAATTAAAATGTAAGCATAACTTTATCTAAATTCTCATATTTAATGTTCAAGAACAGCTTCAGATTTTCGAACGTAACATAAATGTTCCACGTATATTTAAATAAAATTAAAACGAATATACTTAGAATATTAGCAGACAGATTATAATTTTTTCCAGTTTACGTCAACTATCATTTCTTCAGCAATACCGCATATTAGTTTACTTCGCGGTACAGTTTTACTGCGTGGAAGACTTCTTATAGAAATACAGTAAACATTTAAATAAGACAATAAATAAAAATATTTGATTGATCTTTATCCATGATGTTGGTTCATTACGTAATTCGTATCAAATATTAATAATGCAAATTTAAGCACTTGACGGTCTTTTGGATGCGGTCATGAATCTAGAACAGTTGCAAGGAAACCAATTTAGTAAGGTGCAGAGTAGCAATAAATAGACAGAAAGTAATAAAGTAAAGTTTTAGGGGACCAAACATGTTTTTTTAGGGACAGCGTTGCCTTATCTGATCTATTTCTGGAGTAGAGCGTTGTTGAACTTCTTTTAAAACGAAAAGTACACTACCTAGAATCGAAAAGTGGAAAAAAATGATGGTTTAGGGACAAAATATGAATGTTTACGGTCAAAGGTCATGATCACGTGACCTAATCTTGCTGAAATACGAACTTGACCTCTATGTGACCTTAGGGATTCACTCTACAAAATACGGAATATTTTGCTGAGTTTTAAGGAAATTACAAGTATTATCAGTAAAACATGTACACATATAACCTCGTTGTCGTGTGTATTAATGATAATAGTTTGCAAGTAAAGGAAGAGTGACGCCCCCTGTTTGTCTGCTCGACGCGGACGATGTAAGTGAATAACTTGCGAGGTTTCCATGTCGTGTCTCTGTGTTTGTGCTGGGGACGCTCGACATCTTGGTGTACGCCTCGCCATGGAGTTCGTTCCGCCCAGCAGCTCTGTGCCTTTTTCGAGTGAGCTCCTGGCGGATACGCCCCTGGCCAGAGGGCGTGTAATGAAGTGAGGCAATATCCGGTGACGTCAGAGTGAGTCACGGGCTGCGTCCTGCAGGGGACCCCGGCCAGGTACTTCTTGCCGCATTTCCGCAATAACACCACAAATACTGCACCACCATATCGGACTCACATAGTTCAAGCAAAGATGTTATTTATTTGGGATACGAAAAAAAATGTGTTTGATTTTTAAAAAGAGCGATCATAATTGAAATGTCATTGTGTCTTACATATGCTTAGTGACCAGTTATAAAAACTGTATGTGGAAGGGAATGTTTTACATGAACTTTAAAGTCAGTCTTGGCTTTTCAAGTCAATAACTGCACAAAGGTAATTATGCTTGTAGCCACTTGTTCAGCAGTTTTCTTAAAAAGTAATCCTCCTTGTTAATACGTTACGAATTTCTTGATGGGTGCAATATTTCACAATAGTATCAAATGCAGTATATGTACGTGCTGGTACCATTATAGACGGTAGTTTGATTTTAGTTTCTTGAAAAGTTTCAAGAAAGTGAGTTGGACCATGTTATAAAAATTTTTCACACCCACATCCCCCTATCACCGATTAGGTGGCCATTTTGTATTATATGCTATGTATTCAGGCAGGAATGTTTTCCTGATCAATGTTTTTCCTAACGGGTGTACTATGTAGATCTGACCGTATACTGCGTCGGGATATACAATTGATGTTTGTCTGTTTCGAATTAAAAATGAAAATTATTCTGTCAACTAGATCTTAATGGGTGGAAGGTTCTCACACGGGTACAGAGACACATGGGAATGCAGCCGATGCAAGAAATCCAGAATTCCCGGCGATCTGTTATTTAAAAGGAGGTTATCATGTATGATAATGATGATGTTCTAAATACCATTATAATTCGATTATTTTTATTATTATATAGTTTCGTAAATTACTACACAGAGTGATTTTTAATGTAGCATAATGTTTATCAAAATATTAAGACAACATTCAAATAAATCATTTGTTAGGTAGCTTGTTCACCCGAGTGATTATTACAACATTGGCACACGTGTTCTGCACTTTAGTGTCCTGTGAGTACAAGTCCAATTCGACCCGGAAGATAACGTTACGTGAATTTACGTGATCCGTCCTCAATTCCAGTAAATTTTGTTCTAATCAACCTTTTATTGTATCTTAATGTACTGATTTCTAAATCAAAGCCCTAAGTAGTTTATGGCGCAAGACATGTTTCCACTCTAGTGTGTCTGCATGCTCACTCAATCCTTGTCTTTATTTGCCACTAAGGTAATTTCTGGAGAAGAAAATGATGTCTCTCTAGCTCCAAATGGCATATTATCTCTAGAAAACTGAGAATAGTTTTGAAATGCCATGATTTGAATGCGATTATTCCATGTGGGATTACACACTTAACGGAGCTGTGTAGCGCCAAGCTGGAAGCGATTATTTTTTATAAATATTTTCTGTCAATATGCTGGGTTCACTGTAGTAAGTCCCGAGCGTACGACATCAAAGGTTACACCAGTGAACAACGTCTGATATCAAGAAACGTAAGTCAGGGTAAGTAGATTTCACATGCGGCTTCTGGGCTCGCTGGCCGGTTTTATTTGAAACTTCAAACAAAATTTACTGAACAAGGAAATCCTCCTGCACTATGTTCTACTCTTCCTGTTATACAATTCGTTTTTACACATAAGCGTATTTCTCTGTTATTCTAGCTAAACAAAGTATTATTTAAATGGAGTCTATCAAAAATAAAAACGTTTTCTGATACCATTTGTTGATAAATACATATTACCATTTATTGTATATTGTTTATAGCAACAGAATTATTCATCATTTCCCTCATGTGAATATCTAAACAGCAAAGTTTCTTCATAATGTGAGCACAAACATGGTATAAGGTTGCTGTGACTCTCAGACTTTAAAGTTCTTTCTTATGTGACTTAAAAATGTGAGACTACGATTTTTCTGAAAATTCAGCTTACTCTGTTCAGCAGCCATCTTTTTAATATTAACTTTGTCAACAAATCTTACAGATCTTTTTGATGTCTATTATCAATCATAATAAGATAGCAAAAACAAGTGAGAGTATATCGCGAGTATATGCAGGGTACAGTGCCCTGTGTTATTCGTGGTTCTGTAACTATCAAACGTTTCCTGTTAATGAAACTTCTAGATAGTGAATAAAACATACATGTTATAAAGGAATCACACATATGGGAAATAAGTATGGCCCTGATTCAAAATGCTGAGGCAGATTTCGCTTAAGATGAACAAGTGGCTGTAAGACGGTCCTGTTGTCGTAATAATTTATTTCCTAATTCCTAAAGCATCAAAGACTCGATTTTATTAAATTCGAGTTCACTGTCTTCCTTACACGTTCTTTATTAAAAGTTATAGTAAAGTCTAGTTCACACGCCTCGGAACTACCGTCGCCAACGTCGAGAATCGTATAACTTCGAAGCTACGATGGTTGAGAACATTTCTGTCGCAGTATCAGGCGAAGTGGAAGTGAAAACGGAAGTGCCACAGGATGGTCGATTTGGAACATTGCTCTTTCTTATTCTAAGCTTACATTTTGGAATTAGTTTATTTTCGCGTGATATAATAAAAATAATTCCGTATGGTCGCAATAGTGGCTGTGCATTTCACCCCTGTCAAGGTCACCAGGTACAGGGTATCCACAGTTTAACGTGGAATCGGAACCACGGAAGCTCTCTGGCGTATTTACATTACACAACAAGCTGTGCCAGAGGTGAAGGTCGGGTTAAGGTCCTTTGAAAATCCCCGACGAGACAGGGATTCGAACCGAGGACCTTTCGATCTCCAATCAGACGTCTTAACCACAGAGCCACGAGACCTTTACTTCTGGTGATATAATACGATGGGATTAAAACTGAAAAATTCTATCATTAGTCTGAGATCTGTACAGGATATCTATTTGCGTAGGTCAACATTGAATGAATATAAATGGCAAGAAGAGTCAGCTTAATAGGTAAACACATATAAAAAAATAAGTTTTTTTACGACTATTGGGTGGCAAAGGAATTTCTTGTTGAAGACCTCAAGTGTAAATATAACATTTGACAGTAAAATCAACTGGGCAGGACACATTAAGCAATTGTTAGGGAGATGTTTCAAAATTCTTCTTTTATTGCGGGGTGATGAGGGGATGGTTTATACTAGGTAAGGAGGTAAATGGTTTACAAACTCTGTTCAGACTATCACTTCAATGTCGTGTTGTAGTATTTGAATACGTTATAAGCATCGAATACAGGAATTCAAGGGAATACAAATGAGGGCAGATAGATTTGTTTCAGGAAATTACCAAAGAACAAAATTAATACCGTAAAGGAACTTGCTTGGAAGTCATTGGGAGTTATGAGGTGATTGAAGAGAGTGCTGGGAATGTATGAGGTGTATATTGGCGATGAGGGTTGGAAGAATATTGCTTGAAGAATTTGACCGTTACAACAAGCTGACACTTGATTTAAGGCAAAAGGAAGTGGCAAAATTTTTCTTTTGTATGCAAAGGAATAGCAATAAATTACCAACTGGAAACAGTGAATAGTTTACCAAAAACAGTAACAGAATTAAAAACCAGAATTCGTAAAGGGAAAAAAGTAGGTGGGTAACGATGTAAAACTCAAATAATCGAGGATTATTTTTTTTTTCAAAAAAAATCTATAAAGTTGTTAAATTAGTGATTAGAGAAATGGCCACCGGGTCGTATGTTCCAATGTAGTTAAATTAAATAACATTTGAGCGGTGATATTTTCCCTGCTAGGTTGGGGAACAGATGCTTATGGGATATTATCTGCTACTGATGCCAAGGGTCTGGTCGATTTAGCTACCGGTAACAGGGCAATTAGCTACACACTACGGGGGGACCACCCTCCCTCCCCTTCCTGCGGCTACCAGCGAGATAGTCAACCCAGACGGAGCAGGGTACATTCACTGAGCTTCACCTCACTGTTACGCTGCCCACCACCTGTTCTCCTACCTTAATACAGTTTTGATCGTGATTTGCAAGTTCCCACTGTATTAGCAGCATCTCACACACATAAAATTGAACTTGCTTGCGCTTATATCCTTTCCTATTTTATTCTGTTGGTTATCATTTGCAAGCTGCTTAATTGGGATATAATTAATTATCGTGATCGCAATTACATGGCGTGTTGTGGGTAGTTGGCCCTCGGACTACCTCTAACACAGCTAGCCGCACAGCTCTTACTTTCAATTACCAGCACTTAATTAATACTGTAATAGCAGCCACACTGCCAATGGTAACGATTTCTTAGTATATCGTCAAGAGATCATAACACAGTTCCATTGATTCTGACAATTAATTTAATACTGTTGAATCGCAATTTCAACATTACACACTTTACATTCTTAACAAAAAAGTAAATTATCGCGGAAACTATACACGGACATTCCCGCGACCACACAGCCAAACAACCACACAGCCAAACAACCTTACGCGTATTACAAGACTTACTGACTTAGTTATTATTACTACCTCGTTCACTGCACATGCTACAATCTGTGAAACACTATTTACATTTTATTACTATTAATTACATTAGTTATAATCGGAACATTATTAAACATATATTCTTAATATAAAATTAATTAGTTAATACGTTACTGTACAGAAGGGTTAGACATAAATGTCACACCTTGTATGAACTTCAGATTTATCCGTTTTCTCTTCACCGATTGGGTTTGAAGATTATCAGATCAACTTACGATCGCCTACTCACTATGTAAGATCAGTTCAAGGCTTGTATCACGTAATTGAATTCACTCTTTTATTAAATAAAAGAAAACTTGTAGAAGTAATTTCTTATGTTTATTTTTCATTCATGAAATGTTCTTTGAAACTAATGTGCTCGATAACAGTCGTTGTTAGAAAATCAAATGATGTCAATGGACGCCGCATCGTATATAATTGATTACAAGAGAAATTTACTACGATAATCAATCATGGGATTACCGACTTTACTTAAGTTTGGACAAGCGAGGGTTTCAGTACTATGTTGTGAATTAACAGGACGCATCTAATTATCCCGCGTATTACACGCACACCAAAACACTTGCTGAAAAAAAAAGCCCCTGCTTCAGCAGTGCTGCCCTGTGTATAGCTGCAGCACATCTTATGCCGTAGCTACACGTGACTACTCAGCTGGCCAGTCTCACTCCCTTTCTACCGCAAAGTTTGCAAAACTAACATTTTAACTATCCTTGCTAGTTTATTTCTTTGTTTCTTCTGCGTTAAATGGTGTGAAAACTCTTAGATACATACGGAAAGACTATTTTTCTACACATCCAATCTGTTTCCAGTGCTTTCAATGATTTAAATTCACCCTGAATAATATAACACCATTTTCTGTAAAATACCAATATCCCCTACTATGTAAGATATTATATTAACCTGGTAATAGGCCATATTTCCGCAGTTTTTGAACAATAATTTTATAAATGATTCCGTGAAAAGCAGCTGTTTTTGTGAATTTTGTTTTATCTGATTCCCCAGACGCGTTTCGCCCTTGTGGTGTAGGGCATCTTCAGTGGAGATATAGTGGTAATCCTCACATGCCGGTCTGGAACACCACTTCACACACTAGTGAATCAAATAAAAACAAGATTCACCAAAACAGTTGTTTTCGACTTCTACGTAATTATTTATAAACTTGTGCAATATATTCTTTAGCTTATTTTAGAGCAGCTGTTAGCTCGTATTTTTATGAAAGTTTCGTTCCAACACAGTCATAATTTACAGTTGTTATCCCTTAAAATACTTGTGACTACTGCTTGAGTATGTATGTACTGAACTGAGTAGCAATGAAAGCAGTAGTTTAATAGGAAAAGAAAAAGAAAAACTTTAATTTTGTGAAAACTCATGCTGTGTTTATTACCATTATTTCTTGTACTAGTAAAAGAGAATAAACATTTTTTTATCGTACAATAATTTCGTATACACTCGGAAATTATATATTTTCATTTACCCATGACGAACTGCGTCTGTCTGAAGAATCTTTAATTAAAATGCTCCGGTAACAATGCCCATACACTCCCACTTTACCATATAATAAAATTTTGCCACCTCCCTTCCATTTTCCTTTACATATTTCAACTTTAAACTACTTCAGTCTTTTTGGTGAACTCTTTATTGTTTCAGTTGGTAGTTTTTCCTAATCCCTGAGTCCCTCACCTACGAAACAAACTTTTCCCACTCCCTTTTGCCTGAATTGAAGTGCCAGCTTATGATTATGGTCATTTCTTCCATTCCGTGTACAATTCACAATTTTTCTATTAATATCCAACCAACCTTCACCGCGATCCAAACACTCTCTGTACCCGCCTTTTGACTTCCAATGACTCCCAAACCAAATCCTTCATCACATCAGTTACTGATTTCATTCTGTTGCAGTTTACGTAAACAACTCTAGCTGCTATCCTATGCATTCACTCCATTCCCTAAATTTGATACTCATAATCTGGGTTCAACACCACCCCATCACAGTCAAATAGTGGCCAGACCAATGTTTTTTAAACGTCCTTAGTGCAGCTCGTCATTATCCTCTCAGTGAAATGAAGGATTTTGAAACCTCTTCTTACCACTTGCCAAATGCGTCCTGCCCAATTGAACTTACTATCAAAAGTTATGCCATGGAATTTATATTTAATATCTTCTACAAGAAATTCCGTTCCAACCCTATAATCATAGAAAATCCTTACCTTATTTTCCCTGTAAGTAATAAACTGACTCTTATTGGTATTTATTTTCATTCCATGTTTAACTACCCTGCTAGGTATCCTGTTCAAAACTTCTTGCAACTGTTCACAGTGCTCTCCTGTTTTAATCCTATTGTATAACATTATGTGATATGCAAAAAATCTCAGTTCCGACTTAAAACCACCAGTACAATCATTAATCATACAATTAACAACAATGATTCCAATACAATGTCTTGTGACAGTTCTATATCAACTTTTACCTCTTTTGATAATCCATTTCCAACCCTGACTCTTTGCATTCTACCTTTCAAGAATGCCTGCACCCAGCAAGTTACTTTTCCATCACTTTAATATCGTTGATATCATTAGGCTTTAGCTGTTTGCATTACTTAAAGTGATGAGTCGGAAGTCCTACTTTCGGTTAATTTATCAGTGCAAAATGTCTTTAGTAGGAATGTCCAAAACTTAACAAGTCGGTGGTACAAAGTGGTGGGTTGAGGATGAGGAGTAGGAAATGTTAGCAGAACAGGGCATAGTTACGACATGGCGACACGGACTGGTGGTGAGGAAGGCAGGTATCCGCCCCGAGGTATCCGCCCCGTGCCGTGAGCGATGGCGACCCTGCGGCAGGACGTGGTAATCCCGGGCTAACACCGAGCCGACATTCCAAACTCGGACCGCCCACAATTGAGTAGGCGAGACGCTACCCCTGTAATTTATACCGTCCGCCCGCCCGCTCCCAAACGGCTAATGGAATAACTTAGGCTGCTCGGGCCAAAGCGCAGCACCGGCTAACAATTAGCTAATTACAATGTATGTGGCCCACGACGCTACTGCGCCGGGAGGTGAGAGTGCCCAGGGACGATGCTGCTGTATTGGAAGCTCTTCTGTTATTGGTCTTGGATACACTAGCATACGCTGTGACAGAATTCTTGCTAGAATTCCAATTTATCATATTGCTGGTATTACTTCGTATTCGTTCATCCAATCACAATGCAAGAAAATCTTAATCACATCCAGGGCTGCAAACAGAGCAATCCTATCACTTTATACTGTCTCCAACATAATGATTGCGGTAATTGTAAACCAACAAGTATTTCTGATTGCTTATTCTGGCTCAACGGTCACGACACTCAAATATTATTAGAAAGGTATTCTAATAGAAACTTCGAATAATTTCACTTGACAGTATCCCTTGGTTACCATATGACACATAAATGAAAACATAACAGTTTTACAGTATGCTCAGATATGTTTGCAAATAGTATGATGCATGATAAAAATGTAGCAAGCTGAAATTTCAATTTTGGTGCTTATAAAAATTCTAAAAATTAATTTACCGACGGACTTTCAAGATTATTAGTTAGCAATTTTCAGATGTTTAGGCAATATCTCTTTCTTATTTAATTGAATTACGTGACGGGGACAAAGTATGTGTCTAACTGTGACATGGTTTTAACTACAACTCGGATTTAATGAGCCATATATGTATTTTTTCTCTCAACCAGATCAGATTTTTGTATCTAAGGGGTCTATTTAGCGTGTTACATTCGAAATACTTTTTACAATAATTCAACCCAGGTTTCGTAAAATGAACGAATTTTTACAGCAATTTCGCAGAAATTTCGAATTCAGATCCTTAAGCGAACTTTTACGTCCAATAAATTTCCTTCATTTGATTCTTCTCCTGAAGGTTTTTGGTTTGTTTTCCACTTTTACATCGGTTTGGCCCAATATCTCTGCTTCTATCTTAGAATTCAAGTAATTCAATCAACAGAAGTTACACTATCAACTAGCATGACAGTCAGATACAATCAATGCGTCGTTCACTTGTTAACAACATACGGGAACTACACAGGAATGATTCCTAAGGAGCTGTTTCTTACCGCAAGATTTACATAGAATAGGCCACTATGAGAAAAAATAAGACAAGTTATTTAACAACATTGTATATTCATGTGAGATACAACGTCGATTTATATAAGACATTCATTTGCAATGTTTGCTCCTGGAAGCTGTGAGTCCTGAGAATATTTTGAGAGACGTATGGACATGGGTTCTGAGAAAGAGGTCAAGTATGATAGGCTGACGTGGAAACCTTCTCCCTCTCCTTCTGTGACATTCAACATATTCTGACTCTCTTA
The DNA here is from genome assembly GCA_031002005.1 of Vandiemenella viatica. Taxonomy (NCBI): domain Eukaryota; kingdom Metazoa; phylum Arthropoda; class Insecta; order Orthoptera; family Morabidae; genus Vandiemenella; species Vandiemenella viatica. The sequence continues at coordinate 154,620,862 of JARYHS010013630.1, read as the reverse complement.
CCCGTACAATCAAACTCTTTCAAATTCGTTATACTGATTGAAACTAACACAGAAAGAATCACAACACTTTTGGAGTAAAAAGTGTTCAGGATAAAATATGTCAACGAAAGTTTTCTGGACATAGTTAATGTATGGTGCTAAAAGGCAGCTAGTTTTTAAAACAATTGCATTTTTAAAAAAACGAAAAGTCTGGCTGAACTATGGGCTTTGAAAAATTTGATTTTGGTAACAGTAATTTTGTGATGCGAGTACGCGGTCTCTTTCTGGTAACAAGGTTATTGTTTCCAACTGCGCGGAAAGCTGTAGTTAGTCTGGCGTATTGCTGTCCCGGAGCAGGGCTGAACACACACTGCAGTGCTGTATTTGAGTTGGTCCGGTGCAGCGCCAGTTGGTGTGTGCGTTCGCTTCGGCAGCGTATAAACATTTCCGAGTGGAACAAAGCGCCAGCCGAGTGTCGGGACGGGAGGAGCCACCTGGCCAAGTTGTTGTCGTGCCGGCACGCCGCAGGTTTACCACAAGTTGCTGCTCTGATCCCCTCCAGCCAGCCCTGGCTCCTCCCGAGGGACAAACATGCGGTGGCTCTGCTGCAGGCAGTATTGACTGCTTGCTCAGCCCAATACGCAGGCCACAGCGCGACTTAAAACACGGTCAGGTACACTCCACTCTTACGACTTCCTTCAGAACAGGCGTCAAGTTAATTCCATACTGTAAGCTACAGGTCGACACACCCAATTAATCTGTGATCAGGTAATGAAAAAGATCATCTTGACGGTTTCAGTGCTTCTCAAAACAGCCTGAAGAAATGTCTGTAGACTTTTATTAATAACATGTGGTCTTATAGCTATTAAAACAGCTCTGCGTTTCCTTATTTTTTTTTTTTAGCTGTATAATTGTTTACACATCTCTTCAAGTAACCCGCCAGTGTGTGTCGGTTCGATTAGGTGCCGTATACTGGATCGGGGAGGTACAATGGGATCGGGCACAGCCCCGGTCCCCCACCCCGCACCGATCTTGATTGCTGTTTTAGCCGCTTTTCAGCAATCATCGAGGCGAAACTTTCCCCAATCTCCTCCTCATAAACTACACGTTTCACAAAGGAAAATATGCTTATAAAGAACACAAAAAGTTGTGAGTTTCGAAGACAGATGGCAACACAAGGCTTCCCTCTAAAAGATTAGGTTCGTCGGGCCTAACTGTCGTTGTTAGACAACAAGCAGGACCTCATATCCTCCCCACACCGCTTCCAGTGATTCACACTGGGCTCCATAGTGTTCTCGTGGATCATAGTGCCCGAATCGGAGAAAACAAGAAATACCTCCTCATGTGCAGCAAGTGATCACAAATGTAGGGACAACACAGTATGAACACAATACTCTATTAAAACCACGCATGCCCTAGATTCGAACCGGCGACCACCACACCACGAAGCCAGCCCCACGTTACCGAGGCCGGCAGTATCAGTAGTCATCTGAATGTTGCACAGTGTATAAAGACTGTATGACACGAACAAGATTGTAAGTGCACAATAATAGCATATTTCTCAAACCATCAGAGCCATCTGAGATATAACAGCAACAGAACTGGAGAACGTTTTTGGAGTGAAACAAATAGCAGTATTTAACTTTATGAAAATTTGTATTATTCTCTCTTCCTTTTTCTCCATGAACGCAGAGGTGTGGACGAATGATACATTTGGCAGAGGTCAACTGACTGGTCCGCTTAAGCTGCCGTTTAGAACCTGCTAACTGGAACAGTAAATCCACTATAGTGACGCACTTGTGCGAAGTCACTCTGAATCACTCGTCTTTCACCTGTCAGCGGAGAATAAGAAAAATTATGGGTAACTTTTATAGCTAAACTAGATGACCGATGCGAAAATTTCACGAATACGGTGAATAGTAAAGTTGGTGGTTTCTAATAGGACGAAAGAAGAACAGCCACATTTGTATCAATTGTTTATTTGTTTAGAGTAATAGGTTCGTAACAAAACTCGACGCCAGTGAAGCGGTCTATTGAAATCTCTGTGACAAGTGCAGCTGCTATCTAGCAGTTTGGCCCTGAACTGTCTCGTAGGCGCGTTTTCCACACTTATTACTTTTGTCCTTCCTTTATCTTTAAAATGATATATCATTTTTATATTTACGTTAGATACCAATGGAGATAAATGGTTCATAAAAAAAATATACGTTATCGAAATAATGATCCCTTTAAGGGCAGTATTCAGAAAAATTTTCTTCTTGAAATATAATGTGATCAAAGTGGAGACTTTAATCTCTGAAATAATACCACTTATCTCCATTTTGGTTAGATATGAAGGAAGATAAATGGCTCGTGATAAAAAAAAAAAAAAAAAAAAAAAAAATATGGAAATAATGATACTTTTCCCCCTTAAGGATCAACTTACGAACAATTAGTTTCTTAAATTATGTTGTGACCACAACGGAATTCTTAATCTTTAATCGATGTCGGTTAGATATCAAGGGAGATAAATGGTTTGCGACACAAAAACTCGTTGTAGAAATATTGGTACTTTTGTCCTTTAAGGGTCAAATTCCGAAAAATCCCTTTCTTAACATATGATGCCACCAAAGAGGAGATCTTAATCTTTAAGATGATACTTCATTTATCGATTTCAGTTAGGAATACAGGGAGATAAATGGTTCGTAGTACAAAAAAACGCATTTTATAAACATTGTGATTTTGCTCTTTAAGGGTCGAATTTGGGAAATTACTTTCTTAAAATATGATGTGGTGACAACGGATACCTTAATCTTTAAAATGATACCTCATTTATTAATTTCTGTTAGGTTTGAAGGGAGATAATGCTCTTTGACAAAAAAAAAAAAACACCTTATAGACATAATATATTTGATATCGCATCTGCTACACAAGTAGAACATTATCTGTGACTAATTAAAATTCATTTATTTTCTTTTTCATTTTTATTGAATCAGTCTACCAACTAGTGAATTCTCCAGCAACTCCGAAATTATGAAACAGTGGATATATCTGTAATAAAATGTACAGTACTAGCAGATTTTGAATGTTTATTTCATACAAACTGTAAAATATACAATAAGTGCCACACATAACTGTATATATGAAGATTCGAAGTTTGTAACCCTCTCTTTGTAGTTCCATTTGCTGCCGCCAACGGCGCTGCTGTTGTGTACGCGGAACATCTTCATTTGACGTTCGGGAATGACCAGTGCTTTCCGCTTTCTATATGCGCCTATCTTCTACGAGTTTCTTACGCCAGTCGTAAATTTGTTTATGAGGAGATGGCAAATTATTGAACTTACGACGGGATACACGCTATACATCAAAATGTGATTCACTTTTTGCATACTGTAGCACACAAAACGAGTTCTCCTGTAGCGTGAGGCATCGCCATTCACACGTAAATAAGCAACACCGCCGTTGGCGCCAGCAAATGGAACTGACAGGCAGGTGTTACAAACTTCGAACCTTCATATTTGTATCTTTTATAGTTTTTGAGAAATAAAAAATTTACTCCTTACTTTTGCATAACGCTGTGTAATAGCGCTGGCAGAGATGTAAATTTACTGTATCTTGTGAGAAGTTACGGCGACTGTTTTAACTCCAAGTTGGCGGGGAGGAGCAGAAGTGGTCGGTGCGTTTCAAATTTGGCAGCCCTGAGGCCCTGGTCATGAGACTGTTGGCGCTCGCCTCCAGACGGAGCGGTGACGAGAAGGTCTGCAGATTAACTCGGCAGATAACGAATGTGGCTGGTACCATTTGTTCGGGAAGGAAAGGCCACAAAAAAAAGAGTGCTCTTCGGAGCGTGATAAATGCTGTGGCTTTGTAACACGCCGTCCGGCCGCGAATAAAAGAATTACCGCCAACCAGTAATTCACTTGACCATTACTGCTGCGTGAGCTGGTCCGGTAGCTCAACTACTACCAACTGCTGCAAACGTAATCCGGCTAATGTAAGTGACTGCGCTCGCTTGCCGCAGTAATGCTCTACCTATGATTAATGATTGCCACACGCTGCTTGCAGGTAGGCGACCAACTGTCGTTGCAAATTGCTTTCAAACAAATCACCCTTTCTGATAGGTATGACTGGAAATTTCCATCATGCGACAGACAGTGATGAATATGTTTCGATTCTGCCATTAAATAAATTTTTGCCTTATTACTGAAGAGCTGCCCACTGGCAGAAGTTCAATTTTTTAATACGCTTCCGGTTTATGGTTAGAAATTATATATCATTAATTACTTTTAACTAGTTTCTGGTTCATAGCAATAAATAACGGACCAGCAGAACGTATCAAAGATAATAATTCTTATTTTCGTAACCGGTTCGTACATTCCAAAACTTAAACCATTCTGATGCAATTAATTTGTTGATTGCAAACATACGTTTTCGGGAAATACCATTTCGACTCTGATAAAATATTGCTTATTTTTTAATGATATTTCTGCAGCTTTTAAGGCTTTGAAAACTGTACACAGAAATAAGCGATTAGTAGTAGGTTCCCAATTCTAGGAGAATCTTAAAGAAAAAATTTCTAGTTATATGAGTATTTTTTTACAACACTGAACTGAAGTGATTCTTCTGCACTTGTCGTCTACTGAAACCGCAACAGAACCAACAATTTATCAGTTCCTCCTTCGTACATCGCTGTGTTCTGCTATTATATCTAACTTTTCCGTTGAGGCGTCACTTTACATCACTTAAATCAATAGGAACTTGTCTGTTAGGTGCTCTTAGCTAGCTTATAGAAACACAGATTTGATGCACTCGTACAGTACCTGGGCAATTGAACATTACTGTATCAACGAATATAATAGGAAGCGTTTTACAGTATGAACCACTGCCAATATACAGCCAAACAGATTCCTGACTTTGAAAACAACAAAACTTTTTTGGCAGAATCAAATCTGGCTTCTTACCTACTCTACAGACATCAAACCTATCGAATTATCGCTTGTGTTGCTCCATGGCTCGACCGCTGATTTAAACAGAGTGTCAAGGAACCGGAAGCCTCAATTATTTTGATGGCCTTAAATCGGAAAGCACTAAACCTGTCAGCTGAACAAACTATTCAGTACTAATGAAGAGCCACGAAAATCCTTCATTTATACCTGCCTAACAGTTTTAGATCCTTAGAATAGTCTTCGTTTTATATTTAATGGATCGCCTGTTTGGTGACGCGTATGGTAAACTCAGAATAGGAATTATTTGTTACGATCAAAATAACTTACTGTAATATTAAAGAATTTTGCGTGCAGTAATTGAATCAGTAAAATTAAAAATCTAAATGAGACTCAGTAATTTACAGGTTTATAGACGTACTAAATGGTGAAGTTATTCATATTAGTTCTGGATTTGTGATTTCATGAAGTATAATTTCCAGCAGAAGTTGTAACATATTTAATATTTCGAATTTGTTATCGTTTATAGATTTATTTTTGTAAGTACTAGGAATCCATCGTATGACATCTCTGTGATGGATTTGTTTTATTTAAACTAATCGCATTTTGTGAGCTGAAGAGGCTCTCCAAGTGGTAGTGGCTTGATGGAGGTTTTGCTAACAAGGTGTTTCTACTTTGTGTTTCAGGTGAGTGAAGCTGAATGCAGTCGGCAGTTCGACTACAACGGCAAGTGGCAAGTACAGCTGCGGTTTATAAGGACAAATAATTTTCGCGAGCAAAGCCTCTTAAGATTGTAAACAAACATTTTAAGAACGCTTTAAAATAAGAATTAAACGTTCCCTGATGGTGCTGAAAGGGTATAGTTGTTTTCTACGAAAACCTGGACAAGAGTTTACGTAATTGAAATGGTGTAAATGATACAACATAATAACAGTCAATAGATAGGAAAGACCTCTAACTAATTTTGCTTTCTACGTTGACAGACTTAACCACTGCAATGTAAGGAGATAGCTGCTAAACATTTTATTTTCCTCTATCGATCGATTACGTGTTCTTTCCTCTTTTTATCAATCGATTAAACATTGTATTTGAAAAGAAAAACTGTAGTGAATGAAACTAAAGCTAAATACAGTCACAAAGAAGACAAATTTAGCGTTTAAAACGTGATGCAAAACAAAAATAAGATGTAACTTTATTCGCCTTAAAAAAAAAAAAAAATAAGGAATACCAGATTACCACAGGCTATGGAGGAAGTGTTAGATTGGAGAATGACATTAGCGCTTTGGTTAATGGAGGTGAAAGCTAAAAAGAGGCACTGCAGATGAGTGCAAAAGCTGTGAAGTATGTTAAGCAGATAACTGAGAAAGTTAGTTGTGATGGACATGCGAAGGTTAGCAGAAAGAGACTCTGTATTTTACAAAAGCAGTTTCGTAGGAAGCTACGCCTTTTATAATTACTTTTTATCTTCCTAGTAATTGATTACTATCTTTGATCATATCTCAAACAATTCTTAATCAAAATACTTCGACTTTTTGTGTTTCCTCTAGTAGGATGAGAATATTATCTTTTAGGCCTAGATGACTTTCAACGTTAACCGTCCGGTTATAATTACAGAGGTCATCAATCCTACCTTGTTATCATCTGAAAAAGAATGTATACTCTACCATGGTTTTCTTCTTGCTCTCTTTATTCAACAGAACCGTCAATTAATTCATCACTGTTAACTTTACAAATTTCACTCGAACACATTTTTATATTACCGTAAACTCCATTCGTCTTTTACATATGCGTAACTTCTTCTTTGGCCACAGCCGCAATTTATTTTTTTACATACTTGACTTACTCACTTAAAGTTAATTTAATTTTATATTAACTTTTTAAGCTTCCCGATTTCTTCAACTGTATGATTCAGCCATCTGCTCTAACGTATCTCCATTATTCTACCTCTTCTCCTTAGCCTCAGGTCTACTGCGCCCGGTTTTATCTTTGCTGCCAAAGAAGCTCCAAAGATATTATTAGACTAGTATTTAATATTCAAAAGTTTTATTGCAGTTAATTAAATAGTTTATAAATCTTTATATATAAAGATGAATGTATGTTTGTTTGTTTGTTGGTTTGTTTGTTTGTTTGTTTGTTCTTCATACAAATCCACAGTTTTCATCCGATCTCCATGAAACTTTGCACACTGTAGATATTATAAAGTTAGGGGTGAAATGCGAGGCAAATCGTAGATAGTGTTGCAATATTGTAGGTGTACACTTTTTTACGTTATAATGTTCCCTCAGGTGTTGTTCGCAGTCAGTGTGTGAGTGTGAACCACAGTAATATTATTATAAATACTGAAGTAAGTCTCTGTCTTTTTGTTACGTTTTGAGGACTAAATGGCTATATCGTTGTGATGCAATTTTATAAGTAAATCTGTATGAAGAGCACAGGATATTTTTTCCAGTATGATTAACAGTTGTAGTCACGAAATTTTGAGATCTTATCGAATGGCGACAGAAATATGTTGGAAATTGATTCTCTTCAAGAGATAGGTTCGACGGTACAATGATATAGTGATAGCATTCCTGTCATATTATTCCTACTCGATATTGTTTGGGACCAATCCTTCGTTAGCAACTTTCTATATTTAATTCTGGCAAAAAAAAATTCTTAATCCACGTGTACGAAGTCGCGGGTACGGGCTAGTTTATATATATTAGTAGATTGCTGTAACATGTTCCCTACACATTCCTGAGAATTTTTGAGAAAAACAAGTTGAAAAACGAAGATATGACGTCGCAGATTGCAACAAGAGCCAATTACTCGATTGTGCTTTCATAAATTGTTAGCGAAATATTAAATACTCTGTTACTCGAAAATTTTTTTTTTTTTTTTTAAATTATTGCCATCTTAACAGGCGAAACATATACGGATCTGTATTTTGATTTGAAACAGATGTTCAATCTAACACAGGATAAGCTGCTTGGCAGTATCGATTTGTGACGTAGTCGAACCGTGACAATAATTTATTCGCAGATGTTTCTTAGACTTAAAGTTTCTTTGCTTAAAACTCCTAATATCGTACACATCTTGATGTTACCATTGGGTATATTCGTGTATTTGTTTTATAAGTCCCATTATAGACTATCTGAAGTCACGCTGAATAAAATGGCTCCAAACGAATCCAAGAGTGACTCAGTCAGTATTGAAGTAATTTCGTTATGTTATTCCACATATCATAATACCAGTTGTCAAGTTAATGAGGTATACTAGCGCTAATCACTTCACGCACTTTACTCCCTTCTATTATCCTTCACATCACTGCGTTAAGTAACATATTTGAAAATAATATATAGGGACAGAAAGAAAAATTTTACTCTCGTATGGACTTTCCATGTTTCCTGCATTAATTATCTATTTTTGTTCAATTACATAAACGGTGTGTAATGGGAGTGTGAAAAAAAAAAAAAAAAAAAAAAAAAAAAAAAAAAAAATTACATAATATGCATCATCTTATTTGAGGCGTTTAAAGTGATTAGATTTATAATATAGTTCTTTAAAAAGTTTAATTTACAATAATTTCTATTTTGATCATGAGATCTGTTTAATACAATGTTGTGGAATTTACGCTAAGTATTTTAATCTTTTATCAGATCAACATAAAAAGAATTTTTTTATTTCCAAGTGCTAGTTTAATTTAATATTGAAGATAGCTGGTCGCAATCACATTAATATGTATACTAATAAAAGGCTAATCTTGGTTATTGTGTAACCATGTCCGCCACGCTGTGACGTCATGAAACCAACCTTCATTCCTGGATTAACAACGGCCATAGATATTACTACGCAGTAGAATTCATGAGTTCAACAGTTCTATTTAGCTAAGCATCCTTGAAGAAATGAATTGCCAAAACACTGAAACGAAAGTAGAAATATCTTGTTTGAGTTAAAATACTAATTGTTAGTTGCTTTTATTTATTTATATTCGATGGATGTACAAGTTTTAGTCAAATTCTTTGCTCATAGATATGTAAGATTTGCGCGAAGTTATCTGACATTGTTATTTAGTCTGAGTCTCAATTACAGCTGGCATTTGACGTTACAGCAGAGGACATGAATAATATAAATTTATTCAAAAAATAAATTAAATTGTTTCCATGAGCACCCAGCTACTGAAATCATTATTTAGTTTGACTGAAAGTAGTTCCACATTGATTGAGTTCTATGCGGCCTAGACTTAAATTAGAACTAATATAGCAGGGCATAACGGAAGTTGTTAACATTAATTTTCCTTTGCGTTCACTGACGCCATATTATTTTGGTTGCATGTAACTTTGTCAGCCGTTCAAAAGTTGTAATATCGATATGAATCACAGATAACAAGAAAGAAAGATACAAGAAGCAGTAAAGGTTTTAAATCAAGCTTATATCGCGATACATGATGCCACTAACATGCGATAACGATACAGTGAATGGTTTAATTTTTGTGTGATTGAAGCTGTGATTTTATGGCGGATGTAGTAGCGCAGCTTGTGCTTAGGTTGAAATGCAACCTGATCGACGATGATACCTAAAACTTTTTGCTACAGCACAACGCACGAGGAATTAAATTTAGCTTTATTTTATACCAACTCTATTTAGTTAAACAAGTACGAAGACATTTTTTGCCAGAACACTCCATTCAACCCGTTATTTTTTACACGTCTTATTATATTTCAGTTATAGTATTATCATTAACACTCAGTCTTCTGATTTTATTTAGATATCTACTCCTTTCTTTGTAACATTGTTAGTTTATATTTAAAAAAATGAAATTAATTTTATTTGTTATTCATGACCATTTTCTGAAGTTCATAAATAAGTTAATTCAACATTGATTTCAATCGTGGTCACACGCTCCTTTAACTAATAGATGTAGGGAAGTCGATATTCGGAAATCGATATGGCCACGACCCAGATCACGCGAGGCTCCCATTTCTATCCCTTGGAGGCCTCGCCGTTTCCGCTAATGGAGCACAAACTAACTTTGAATCAGTGATCTGCTATTGTTCCTGGAATTGCAGCGTACGGTCTCTGAAACCAAACTCACGTGCCAGTAGATTTCTCACCCAACTGTGAGGAAACGGCGGTGCACCCTAAACGTGATATTGTGTCATGTACAGGCTACGCATTGAAACATTTCTGTGAATAGATTCATTCCAAGTACACACTTGATTGATTTAACGTTAAATCGTCTGTTGTGATGGGATATCATTTTCCTGCTAATTCTTAACACTATTTTTCGCTCTTATAATATTTAATTTCTGTTCCTTAATGTTTCAGTAGTCCCAGCAAATTTCCTTCTATAAAACATTTAGATCACAGTAAGCTAAACGTATCCCACTAGAAACACTTTATAGGGCTATTTAGAACGTATAACCACTGTCTCCTAAAGCTGGTAAGCGTTTTTAAATTCGTTACCTTGTTTCATGCGCTATCTCTGATCAGCTTCTTTTAGTGATTTTAACATAGCTTCGTTCAACTCTGAGCGATATGCAGCAATCGCACGTAAGGTGTAACATCATTTTCTTTTAATGAAGTTGATAGTCCCTTTCAACCCCAAGAACATTACAGACAGTTTTGTTTAATTCTAGTTTCCTTAAGAAAGGGCGTTAACCACTCCAATAGGTCAGATACAATTTTCAGAATTAAATCGACTTACTACAGCCGCCATGGTTTATTTTAACAACATTTCAGCTGAGGTGTGAACATTGCATCAGTGGTGGACAAATAAGAGTTTGGTATTTTACAGAAGATGGACACTTGTTCAAAATCCAACACTGTATGAGATATGTATATATATTGGTCTCTCGATTTTTTTAAAGCAATTTCTTCGAAATCGTATAACGTAAATTATCTCAGTCATTGAAAGATAATTTTGTCTTATTAATTTTAGGAGCACTATATCGCACTAACAAATAAGTAATATCAATACAAAGATTCGATAAACGGCGGTATAAATTTAAAGATGGTTATCATCAATTTTATCTCAAAGAGAGCAGAAGAAGACACTGGTTGTTCTACTACATTGCGAATACGATTTTATGATATGTCACAAGAGAATAGCAACCGCTTATAAAAACATTCGACTCATTCTTGAAAGATCTAATAAAGAATAGTCCAGCAGAAGATGTAAAAGGCCTTTGAGGTTTAATTGACAACCAAACGTTGATCACAGGGCAGGAGAGGGGGCCGGTGTACGTTTTTTTATTACTAGATTGTGTACCATAGTAATAGGATAAATGCGAAACAGCGTATGTGAAGTGTTTTTTTTTTTGTTTTTTTTAGTGGCATCTGAGGCCACACAGCCAGCTCAATGTGATTCTTATTCATCAATGTATTAGTTTCTGCAGTGTACATATTTTCAAATGTAATCACAAGGACACTAGAATACGACATTCACAGACACAACACTTAAACACCCATGCCCTCGGCCGGACTCGAACCGAGGCCGGCGTGAAGTTATTCGATAGTGTCAACTGTGAGTTGTCCGTCGGATGGGTTAGATACTGTTATAGACCACTTGGAGTATTTTAGAAGAGTAGGCCTGAGTGTGGTAGCACCTGGTTTAACGCTCTAGCTTCTTTCGTCTCTCATCCACAACACTGAACACATACATCATAATCATCCACCTCAAGCAGTAACACTCACGAATATTCCCACATTGGGGAACGAATCCACCACCGGTAAGATTCAAGGGACGTTATTGTCTAGTAGCAAACACCTTCCATAGTAACGAGGAAGATACTGTTTTGGAAGCGAAAACTTCTATAGGCGATTTAGACTATGTTTGGATGGGAGTAAATATCTGGCCTCGCATTCGGGAGGACGCCACTTCGAATCCCCGTCCGGGCATCCAGATTTGGTTTCCCCACATCACTCCAGGCGAATGCCGGGATGCTTCCTTCAAAAGGCCATGGCCGAATTCCTTCCCCTTTCTTGTCCCCAGTCCCATCCCTCCTCTAATGATCGAGACGTCGACGAGGCGTAAAGCCATAAGTAAAAAAAAGGGGGTAAATCTATGAGTTCGCGAGTTGCCGTCACCAACATGAACAGCAGTAAAAGTATAGTTTATACTTGAATCTTCTAATATGTAAAAATTAAAGTTAGTTATTGTTTCTTTTTTGTCAATGTTCTGCATACGAACACACACTTTTTATCCGATTTTTATGGAACTTTGCATACGTGTACTTTGAAACAAAAAGAAATATACTGTTTACGTTTGATTTACAAACCCTAAAGTCTCTCCTCCTATCCTCCCTCAACTTAATTTCTGTCAACGTTGTTCATACAAATCCACAGTTTTTATCCGATTTTTACAGTAATTGGCACACTTATAGTTCAAAACAACGCAGTCTGGAAGCTCAGCAGCCAAGGCGCTTACTTTAAAACGTTTCTCTCTCCGGTCGCGGGTTCAAATCGCGTGGGGAGCAGGAATTTTTAGGAGTTTTATTTGATTATATGAGCTACGCGACGACGTTACGTGGTTCTGATTCCGTGTTAAGTTATAGCCCCTGAGGAACGGAACTGGCCTTCCTGCCTCTGACAGAATAACTTGGAACATATTTTTCTGTAAGATTCGATCAACCTTCGGGTTGTGGACTAAGTTAACTTTTAATTTTTGTAGTGAAAACTTCTTTAGGCGCTTTGGACGGTTTTTGCATTTGGTAAAATCTTATGGGTGCGTATTACCTACACGCTAATGTTTACAGTATATCTGCTGCTTTCTGGTGGCTCGTTGGTTAAGGTGTGTGTCTGAAGAACGAAAGGTCCCTGGTTTGAATCCCTGTCTCAGCGGGTATTTTCATACACCATTATGCCGACCTTCACTTCTGGCACAGCTTGCTGTGTAATGTGAAGTACTCTGAAACGCTTCCTTGGTACGGTTTCCAAGTTAAATTGTAGTTCCTCTGCACCTGGTAGGACTACCGGGTTAGGTTAAGCTGCCTAAGAATGGGGGAAATGGGCAGCCAATAAAAACCCTGTCATCAGGTAATTACAACCACACGGAATTATTATTATTTAGTATAGCTGTAACTATGACGTGTTGCGCGTATGATATTCATAGTTTTGAATTTTTACTTCCGTGGGAAATCCTCAATGACTGTCAATTGATTGTTTTTTTTCGATCATCTTGTCACTCGACCTATGCATCACAGCAATTCTGGTTTTGAAAAAAAATGTGACAGTATTGTTCCACTGATAGTGTGCAACAAACGATTAAACATTCCTTTAAATTTAAACCAATTTATTAAAATAACATTATTATTATTTTAAAAGGCTTTCACCGTCGTGGACGAATGATCTTCTGGTATTTTGCACCGTCATTGATTGTCTATAAGTTATTTTTTTTTTTTTGCCAGCTTCTTATCGAAAGCAAGCTTTCTTGATCGTTCGGGATGCAATTAGAGAGATTTTGAAAAAAAGTCTTGCTACGAATAATTTAATTCATTCTTCACGTTGTTAACCTGAAACTAATGAAAATATGCACCGATGTATTATTCTGATCTAGGAAACTGCTAGTTAACACAATGAAATATTTAGAAATGAATATTAAATGATTCACGGAAGTAGTGTTCATTTTAAAGATTGAGCACTACTTCCGTGGAGTATTTAACGTTGGTAAACATATTTTGCTATCAAATAGCATCTCACGCTATAAATTGCTTATGGAAGCGTTCCGTGATGTCTGACTGGAACTTTGTTTGTCGTTGATTTGATACAGGTACGTTTCCGCCGTATGTTTGACAGCTGTGTTTGGTTAACTAATTGCCTGTATCTAGCCGACCGCAGAGTGCACCCATGTTCCTTCTCAGCGAGAGGTACTGTCCAAGATTCCTAAAGGGACCCGGGGCCAACTGTTACAACAGTATTACGTTAGGCTTAGCTTCATAATGTTGAGTGACAACCAATTGGTTCTGTATGTAACGAAGTTATCAGAAATGATGAGTGAAAACTGTTTTACCCTAACATTCGTTTTACGTTTTTAATTTAATTTTATTTGTTTCTCCCTTTTTTACGACCAAGTAATTACATTTTCTCCGATCGTCGAAGCTACTTTCGAAAATAATAAGGGAAATCGCAAGTTGGAGTCACTTAATTACAACCTTCAAATGAATATTTAAACTAATCCAAATAATTTTTTAAGCAAAGGAAACATTTAGAACTCGTTTTTATTTCATATTCATTGTATTCCAAATGTATGTTTTTGCTCAATTCGTTAAAGATCTAAATACATATTATTAATGGTAAAGTATCGTTTATGAGATTGTAAGCCTTATTTTTTAAGCACACATCAGCGTCAGTTTAAAATATTAATACTAAGTAAGTATTTCGTTTATTTTATTTGTGTCGCATTAGTTTTGCGTGTATATGCAGCTGCGTATTTCTTTTATTAAGGCGCATATGGTTTTTCACAGCTGGTATTTCAAAACACACTATAGATTTTGTTATTCTTCCAGATTCTGTAAACTGCCTACTCCAATGAGATGCCGTTTATATGTTGTTTCAAAAGATTTTTAAAGTTGAAGGTGTTGCTAATGTGATATTTTCCACCGTTTTGTAAGTCCACTAATGCTATCTAAGAAAAGTATTCATTTCTATATTTTCCATAAGCCGTGATATTAATTTATAATCTCAGTTTGAAATTATTTACAAAATTCTTCTAGCAGATGCGTTTCAACATTTGGAATTTGTGCTAATGGATACTTAAATATTAATTCTATTATATTGTCAATATTTCCCGAAAATAATTACAGCGCTACAAGTAACAACATCGGAATGTGAATATTTCATTTAATTAAGGTTTAATTGAATGAAGGGTTCTCCTCGCGCCTTAAGGGATAGTCGTTTTAATATTGTTCAGTCGCGATTACCTGAATTTCAGTGCGCGATTACGTGAAGTTCAGTACGTGATTAACACCGGTATGTTTTGGAGCTTGTATTGGGTAAACAGCAATGTTATAACTACAGTCAATTTTCGTAAAAGGTGGTGGACATGATCACGATGGTTTCAATTAATTTATTGACATAATAATTTAGAAATGATCATTTCTAGCGAGCTATATGTTTGGAAACTTATTAAATTTTTTTTTTTTCAAGTTTAAACTGAGATACCCAGAGACGCTAAACGTGATAAAAGAAAGATGTGCCACCGGTTTCCCTTAGACATCGCGGTTGCTCTCCTTGTTGTGGTTGCAGGAGGACTTTATTCGGTTGACGCGGTGGTGAGTGCGTTCCCCTCTTTACACACATTCAGCTCGTCGCACCGATGTGATGGCAGTCGTTAGCTGAAATTAACTGCCAGTGAAATTTGCATACATGTTTGTATTATGCCTGTCTGTACGAAACTCGGCAGCCGTCGATTAATTGGCACTGCTGGTATCGACAGTTCCACTAAAACTGAACGCGACGTTGATGCTCGGTATGTAACGCTGTTGTGCGGAAAATAATTTGTTAATAAACGGTTACATCCTTTCAGTCAGTCTGATCTCACAGTTACGGTGGCTGGAGGGCGCTTGTGTTCTCCAGCGAAACGCTTACAAATCAACGAATTTAAAATGTAAAACACATGTTATGTGGGAGATGTGACGGATTATTAAATCGACAGCTAACACCGAAAATTACGGGCTTTTGCAGGTTTTGTATTTACTTCAAAATTCTGTTTACTCCAACGTCATTCTGTACTGTAAGGCATCAATGTATTTTTCAAACATATCAACCGACGTAGTCACCGTTGTTTGAGTTTCATTTTAAAGGTCTTTTCGTAGGAAATTGTTCCCGTCCTTCTCTGCAGTTGGAATAAAATGTAGAATAGGACTGTTGATAATATATCGATATATAGAAATATCGATATTATTTTTTGAATATATCGATATTTATGAGTGATATTTTTTGAGCGACATATCGATATTTCTATACTGAAATCTGGATATCGGCTTCGATATTTAAAAAAATAAGTTATCATTTTTTGTTTGCTCTAATTGACACTATGTCCCTCAAATTTCTGTTGCACATAGAGATTAGCAAGCTTAAGTAAATCTTACTACGTTTCTATAATTAATTTGGAAGTTATAGGTAACAAGTTTACACAGATTATGACAACAGTGTAGGCAAGGCATCGCTCGCCCAGTACGAATCGAACGCGAGCCCATTGTTTGAAATTAGTGAGCGCACTGTCCAGTGTCCAGCGAACTCCAGTGTGTTAGCAGGAATAATGGGAAATTTAAATAAAAACTAGTTACTAATTAGATAACAAGAAAAGTAAGACAACTCAGAATATTCTATCAACATATAAAGCTAAATGAAATATCACAAAAAATCTTATGAAAAATGTTATGTAACTTGGTCATAATGTATGCTATTATAACTAAAATTCTACCTAAATAAACTCCTCAGTTGTATTGCTTATCAATGTTAAAAATACACAAAATACGATTTGCCTCGAACCTGTTTCGAATTTTATTAATTTTTATGAAAATTATGATATGCATAATACCCAAAGTTTATTTAAAAATAATCAACAATCATCATCACAAAGAGACAGCATTCGATAGTGAAAACCTGATTAAGGACAAAATCACACCTCTATTTATCAGTGGACGGCCTTTTTTGACAAGGTTTGATTTTATGAAATTACATTTATGAAAGTATCGATACTTTATTCCGATATATCGACAGCCGATATTGATACTTTTTAAAATATCGATATATCGAAAATCCGATATTTAAAAAAAATATCAACAGCCCTAATGTAGAATCCGTTAAATATGTTCATTGTCATCAAAACGCAAGCTATTTTTCCTTTGGTTAATCAGTTTCACGATATCATTGATCATTGCATTTAACGCAGAAACAGTTCGAGTTTAATGAAATTTTGATAAAAATTAGTAATTCTTTTCCAAGAAATCAATGTCGGATAAATTGTCACTTAATTATTAAAAATTAAAAAATTATTAATTCCAATATTTTTTTACAATTTTATTCCTGCTGGGCTGCTGGAGGATCACGGAGATCCTTTTCAGCCAAACTATACTACGGGGAGGGAGGGTGGATGGAAGGTCGGCCGTGGCCTTGTAGGGAACCATCCCAGCATTCGCCTAGAGTGGTTGAGGAAAACCACGGAAAACCGCAACCAGGATGGCCGAACGAGGTTTGACCCTCGTCCTCCCGAATGATAGGTAGGAGTCCGAAAACGGTCTCCTCCCATCTCGGTGAATTCCAATAAATTACATTTCATTCCTCTCAGCTGAAGGCTGGGAAGCGGGCTGCTGGAGAGTCACCGAGACTCTTTTCAGCCATACTAGTCTACGGGGAGGGAAGGTCAGCCGTGGCCTTGTAGGGAACCATCCCAGCATTCGCCTAGAGTGGTTGAGGAAAACGACGGAAAACCTCAACCAGGATGACCGAACGAGGTTTGACCCTCGTCCTCCCGAATGATAGGTAGGAGTCCGAAAACGGTCTACTCCCATCTCGGTGGATTCCAACAAATATATATATATTTATTGTCATTTCATTCATCCCCCTTAATGGGGGAAGCGGGATTCCAACAAATTTTGATGCATTGATTATAACAGTAATGCTGCTAATAACAGGCTGCGAGAAAGTTCTATACGTTAGCGAGAAACGTCAGAAGGCGAGGCAAACTGAAGAACGAGGATTGGTACAACAGGGCTGTAGGATAATATCTTGCCATATATGGCACATTCCACGAATCGTTCTGTATGCCATACGAAATTTAACAGGCAAACGTCAAAAATGCGTTTCAAGTCCAAAGATACGGTATCTGGCATCCATTCAAAATGTTATTTCGAATAGTAGCTGTTCGTTTGCTTGGACACTGCTTCTAAAACTAATATTATTTTGTTATAGCTTTCAATTTATTGCTAAAAAAACCATTTTCAATAGGAAAATCAGGAACGATCCTTCTCCACGCACTGTTATGGTTAAGTTTGCTATCCGGTTTGGCGAAGTGAAATAAGAACGTACGTGGGCCATACTGAAAGTCATTAGCAGCCCATTGTAAAACATGAAAATTTCAACGATGTAAGGAAAGTCTGTAGATTAAGGTGATTGATTTGGTAAGGCTTAGAAACAAAAATTTAGAGTGTTAAAAAAAATGTTGCTCAAGACTTTCAGTATAAGTTTTTAGTCGGTGACCTTTTTCTGGTTAACAGTGTCGTCCTGAAACTCAAATTCCCTGAAAGATGTGTAACTGTCAACCAGTTTGGGTTAATTTTCATCACTTGTTTATATCAGAAAATTTCTCTTCCAGAATCCAGTGACTTTTTAATACAAATAAATGTTATCTGAAGATTCTAAACTTTACAAATATACACCAGTTAAAAATTTCTAAAACCCTTTTCTAACTCTCCACTCCAAAACAGTTTCTGTTAAGTTGTAGCACTTAAAAGAAATCCTTCAAAAGCCTGGACGACACTTCTCTTTGCACCTCAATATTTCCCAATCTCTGGGAAACTAACAGCTTGAAAAGCCTGGCCTCACGGGCAACGACGAACAATGTATGACCACTGGACTGTTAAATTTAATCGAGATATTTCTAATCCATTAATTTAAAATGAAGATTCGCCGACGATCAAAATACTGACATCGATTCCCGGCAATTGATTGTTTTGTTTGTGGCTTTACGCCTCGTCGCTGTTGATTAGAGGCGGGAGGAAAGAGAATAAATTCAAGAATGGCCTTTTGAAGAAATCATAAAGACATTCGCCAAGTCGAGATGGGTCGCCAGAAATTCAAACCACGTCCTCCCGAATGCGTGACCACCGGTAATTGAAATTGGCCATTCGCACAACAAACTGGTGGACGAATGAAATTTAACAGTCAGTGGACTTACAATGTAAACAGCTTAGATTTATAAAGAACTTGGCCTTTACCAAAACGACGAACTTCCAGGGATACAGTCTTTCATCTGCTATAAATGCGAATCAACACTCCGGTCTACTACTCCATCAGCATTTTCTTCTCGACGCACTATTTTCAACGAGGGGTCAACCATATAATGAAGAATGACTCAATCTTATAAATATCTTGTCTTACATAGATTCGTCGGGTGTGGCAATAATTTAATAATTTAGCTGGCTTTCACATTTCATCCTTCCACATTTCGTTGGACCACACGCTGCACCTCCTAACTATGCTCCTACCTTGAACAGCAGAGCCTTGTACTGTCACAATTTATGATGGTGAAACGCATCCATTTACTTATCACAGATCGACAACATGTTATATGAGATTAGAGGCGCCCTCGGCAACAAAAACACCTCAAAAACACGGAGAAGATTCAAGCTACATAAGATATATTCTTACCGGATCACAATAAAATACTGAAAAACATATCTCTCAAATTTTAATACCTTGTATTTACGAATTTTAACATTTTTTAATTACAAAGTTGGAGACTCGGTTTAATGTTTCATCGTCTCAAGTTTGATTTTTTTAAAATTCTATTTATAAAACTGTATTTTACGTAGCTCAATACCTCGATGGATAAAGACTAGAAAAAAGCGGTAGCCTCAAGCTACCTTTATCATTAATCCTGATTGTAAGATTTGTGAACTTTTGGCAGTCGAATTAGGAATTTTGTTACTCTTATTACACGAAAATACTGATTTACATGGCTTGTTACTGAATTAATACTCATAAACATCTGTAGTTTCGACGATAAGCCGGTGCAGGAGATACGGCAAGCTACCAAGGTTGAACCTTATTCCTAATCAATAAAATGATAGCTCTTCTAGTAATCTGCTAACTTATATAACTATATACTAGCTGAGCGTCGGTATGTCGAAGTAGTCGTATGACAGGGTTTTACCGTTTTTATTTCTGGTTTTTGCTTTACTGTCGGTTGTGAGTTTAGGAGTACTTTACAGACAACCGTTCAGTAATAGAACACTGCAGATAACAGCTTGGTACCTCACTTTCACACTATGATGTTAAAACGGGTGGAAGTACTAGGCACCTGAAACAGAATCAATTCGTAATGGGTCAGCTTTAGACCACATTTTTTTTTTAACACCGCCACAAATTTTTTCATAGTTAATCCGCCTTTTTGTGACGTTCATCAGTCTGCATTTACGAGATTGTGTATCATACGTTCAGCCGTGTTCAAGCGACATAAAAGAATTAACACAGGGTGTATCAAAGTATACCACATATGCAGGGAAGTAATTAAGCAGAAATTAGAGATTTTCACAGAATACAGGAATAAAAATGTCACAAGTATGAATGATGAACCCTTTCAAAAGCTGTCTATGAAGCCTAGACGTAGAAGAGACACTTAAGAGGTGGTACGAAGGGCCAAAACAGGACTAACGCTCTAATCCGTTAATAAGAACACGACGTTCAGTTGTATAAAACGATTTTAGCAGGTTTTTTTTTCAATATTTCCTAACAGTGACTCAGTTTTGTAAAGAAAACACTTCCGTTCACGTCCTTCGATGTTGTCTTGTTATCCCAAAATCGATAAGTGGTACGAGTGTATGTCGCAGTTGATGTATATGAAGAATGCACTGTATATAACTTCTTATATGTGTTGACCTGAAATGTCATAAACTTTAGCAGCGGTGCCCGCAGCCCGGTGGTGTTTGTACGCAGGGCATTAATCAGGTGCCATTAGGACAAAGGCCGCGGTGCACTTTTAGACGGCCGAATTACATTACGGTCGAGCGGATTGCCCCCGCTGCATTTGGTACGTGTTGTTACAGCGTCGGTGGAGGGGCGCGTCTAATGGTAGCCTAACCGCATTAATTAACGTTCGCACACGCCAACAAATGCGAGACAAATTGGCAGTGGCGGGCGCTTCCTACATGCTCTTCATACGCGGCCGTGTACCGCACTGCAGCCGTACTTGTCGTTTGCATCAAAAACCTCAAAACGATTACTGCAATCTCTTTTTAAATTTGGTGACAAACAGAATCATCTATGTATATATTCTGCAATTCATGAAATTTTGGGTTGCGGAGGGAGCTTTGCACCAAAAACTAATCCCTACTCTGTGCATTCCGATCCCGAATAACACAAGGGAAGAAGGAGTTCATGTAAGTCTTAGTGCGGCAATCTTATCACTTCAGTCATGGCGACCCAAGGAGATTGGTGGACGAAATATTTCATCGCATTCGTAAATGAAGTGCAAATGAATAAACTCAAACGAAACCTACGTCGTCTGTCTACCACAGAATGCGGTAGGTTTCGTTTTATTCAGAAAAATAAAGTAAATTATCGTGATTTTTTTTCATTTTTTAGACGTTTTTACACTAAAGTTTTCTTAAAAATAATAATCGATACTGAATTCGTTGTTCAGTCTTTTCAGTAGTGCAACTTTAATTTTGTTTGTGATAATACAAAATCAACTTACGACTATCGAAACATCTAAGACATTTTACGGAGAATCCACACTGTAAGAAATGCTTTCTTTCAAACTGTTCATATTTTAGAAATTACTTCTTCCCCGTACGTAGTTATTTTGTCATGTTAGTGAAGCTATCAGATGTTTATCGGGAAAGCCGACCCCTGGGATTCGGGAGGACGCCGGTTCAATTCCCCATCCGGCCATCCAGATTTCGGGTTTCCATGGTTTCTCGAAAACACTGCAGGTGAAAATCTCGATAGTACCTCCAAAAAGCAGTGGTCGAATTCCACTCCAGTCCGTAGTTTCTTCTTCTTATACCTCCTCTAACGAGCTCTACTTTGAAAAGGCGTAAAGACCGATGCGGGAACTGTGAACCAACTTCAGTAGAGGACGGTCACCATCAACCACTTACAGGAGGGCGGTGAATGTTTTATCTGAAACGCCAATTGTTTGTATGCGAGCGTTTTGCACTGTTTATGTCTGCAGAATCTTAACTAATTCACTCCGTTTAGTTTTCCTATCTGTGCCAGTCTTATGGATGCAACAATACTAATTCCGACTGAGTAAAATCTCTCAATCAACTGCACACTTACCGTTCGTTGACCACATTACATACAGATTTCTCAGTCTCCAGTGCGATAGGTACGTGAGCGTCGCGGCTAACCCTGATGAGTTACAGGTGAAGTAAATTCGTGCGTCTTGCGATCTGCTGGCAGAGTTTCGATTTGGCGCAAACTCCGCCTCTGTGCGGATGTAACTAGAGCTTGAGGTGGAATCGAACAACGCAACGTCAGGGCATAGTACATATGATCAAAAACTACTCTTAAAAATTCCCGGCCCCACCATGGTTTGAACCACCTCTTCTTTCGTTTCTGACCCACAACACTCCACACTTTTCACAATCTTCTACCCTTAAAACAACCACAGTTATACTGGGAAAGACAATGAAAACCACAACACTTAATTTCATGGAGGGCAATAGTTTGGAGGGGAAAAGTTTCCGCTGTAATCATGTACGCTCAGAGTATGGCTACGGTATGGTACTCACTTTTGAATTCGAAAGAGGACACTTTTATTGCCGAAAAGTGTCTCTTTACACCGAACTAATGTTATGGAGCTACCATAGATTTGGTGAGTTTTCGGAGAGAAGACACTGAAACGTGCAAGAATACGTTACGTCCACGACAGTTAAAAAGTTACATTACTGGAGGTATATGATTTGCATTATTAGTTTTGTAGGAGTTAAAATTCAAGCAACAATTAATCTTACATGATCTACATCTACATCCATATTCTGGAAATCACAAACATTGTGGGTGGCAGAGGGTGCTAAGCACCAACCCTAAACCCGCGCATTCCAATCTCGAATAGTGAGAGGAAAGAAGGAATACATAAAAGCATCAGTACGGCTTCTTATTTCTCTAATTTTATCCCTCTGGTCATTGCGACCTAAATAGGTTGGCGGAAGAAGTACTGTATTGCACTCGAAATTTAAATTTTTTCGCATATTCTCCAACAAATTCGAACCAAGCTACGTCGTCTGTTTTCCAAACTAACCCAGCCCAATCTATGTATCAATTCTGTGACGCTTTCATAAGGGCTGTAACAAGAAGTCACGAATCGGGCGAGTCTCCTCTGCACCCTCTCCACTGAGTCAATCAGAACCTTGCGATACGGATCCCAAAACCCACAACAGTAATCCAGATGCGGAAGCACTAGTGTTTTATACTCTATCTCCTTTGTATGAGCATTACAGTTCCTCAAAATACGATCTATGAATCGTAATTTAGAATTAGCCTTGCCTACGACGAAAATTATGTGCATGTCCCATTTCATATTGCTTTGCACTATCACCCCCAAATACTTCAAGGAATCAACCGTGTCAACAGCTGAATTGTTTATTTTGTACTCGTGAACAATCTGATTCTTATTGTTAATTATCCGCATTGCCTTGCACTTTTTACAATTAAGTGTAAGCTGCCATTTACGTCACCAATCGAAAATAGCATCCAAATCGCACTGAATTTCTAAGCAATCGTCGGAGCATCTTATTTCCCTATAGATAACCGCATCGTCGGCAAACAATCGCAACCAGCATTTGACGTTGTCACCTAGATCATTTATAAATATTAAGAAAAGAAGTGGACCTATTACACTTCCTTGAGGAACGCCCGAAGTAACATTTATCTTAGAAGAGGCTTCCCGTCAACAACGACAAACTGTGATCGACCAGTTAGAAAATCACGTATCCACTTGCAAATTTGAGCCGAAATACCGTAAGCTCGAATCTTCGCTAAAAGTCGGTTGTGTGGCACAGAATCAAAAGCTTTCTGAAAATCCAAGAAAACTGCATCATCTTGCGAACCTGCATCGATAACTTTCATTACGTCATGGGAAAATAGGGCCAATTGTGTTTCACACGATCTCTTCTTCCGAAATCCGGGATAAACACAAATTCGATGAAGTATTTAATTGATATAACACTCGACTGGTACTGTAGCCCCAGGAGAAACTATTCCGCCTCTTTTAGATCTGCTGCAGTCAGGAGTTGCATTTTGGTTGACCTGACAGACAGAATAGGAGAAATAAATCCGGACGACTCCATCTGTATCTTCTTCTTTCTCTGATTAGCCCATTTACCGGAAGCGATATATCAACTATGTTTATACTTAACTGTCTTCAATCTTCTTTGTTCCCATACTTTTTGCACACTTTACCAGTGCCTTTCCTTCTGTTCCTTTGTCCAATTTCATCCACTGGGTGATTTTTCCTATTTTCCTTAAAAACTCCATATTGAGTTTCTATTCTAAAATGCGTTCTGTCATATAGTGAGTCTATAGTAATTCCAGAATTTTGCATATCTTCTTCTATTTCCTGGAACCATATGGGTTTGATTATCAAATAAATGTCTGTTCGGTTAATCTTTCAGTATTCATTCTCTGTATTGTCACTAGAATTGTATTCTTTTCTTAATTATGTATGTTAGTTTTTAAGCTTTTAAAATATTTCTTTGTTTGATCAATATTTGTACTTTGATTCGATGTTGATAGTGAGCCGTGTATATTCATGTAAATCTGTCGTGAACTCTCCTGAAACTCAACAGAAATTTTTCAAATTTGGCAGAACAAACCATAAGAGTAAAATACAGGTCAAGTTCGCATTTCAACGAGATTTAGCGATCGTGAACTTTGATCCTTATACTATAATTTCGGTTTCTAACTCAATTCAAACTCAACAGACATTATTCAACATTTTGAGAGTGATCCTTTTGGGTGAAACACAGGTGAGGTTCCTCTTTTAGGCAGATCAAGTCAAACTGTCATGACTTTTGACCCTGAAAACTGGAGCTATTCTAGACCAATGATATGCCCAAAACACCGACACTGTCTTGCTCTAGTACACAGAATAATTGTAGGGACTGTTAAGAGAGACTGGATGCTGTCTGGTGAATGCTATGTTATCAGTGCGCAGTGGAAACTTTGGCATGGTGTGATGTTAGTGTTGGTGCTGGTATTGACGTTGTGAATGCTATGTTATCAGTGGGTAGTGGAAACTTTGGCATGGTGTGGTGTTAGTGCGGGGGCTGGTATTGACGTAGTGAATGCTTTGTTATCGGTGGGTAGTGGAAACTTTAGCATGGTGTGGTGTTAGAGCGGGGTCTGGTATTTACATGGTGAATGATATGTTATCGGTGGGTAGTGGAAACTTTGGCATGGTGTGGTGTTAGTGTTGGTGCTGGTATTGACGTGGTGAATGCTATGTTATCAGTGGGTAGTGGAAACTTTGGCATGGTGTGGTGTTAGTGCGGGGGCTGGTATTGACGTGGTGAATGCTATGTTATCAGTGGGTAGTGGAAACTTTGGCATGGTGTGGTGTTAGTGCGGGGGCTGGTATTAACGTAGTGAATTCTATGTTATCGGTGGGTAGTGGAAACTTTAGCATGGTGTGGTGTTAGTGTTGGTGCTGGTATTGACGTGGTGAATGCTATGTTATCAGTGGGTAGTGGAAACTTTGGCATGGTGTGGTGTTAGTGCGGGGGCTGGTATTAACGTAGTGAATTCTATGTTATCGGTGGGTAGTGGAAACTTTAGCATGGTGTGGTGTTACTGCGGGGGCTGGTATTGACGTAGTGAATGCTATGTTATCGGTGGGTAGTGGAAACTTTGGCATGGTGTGGTGTTAGTGTTGGTGTTGGTATTAACGTGGTGAATGCTATTTTATCAGTGGGTAGTGGAAACTTGGCATGGTGTGGTGTTAGAGCGGGGTCTGATATTTACATGGTGAATGCTATGTTATCGGTGGGTAGTGGAAACTTTGGCATGGTGTGGTGTTACTGCGGGGGCTGGTATTGACGTAGTGAATGCTATGTTATCGGTGGGTAGTGGAAACTTTGGCATGGTGTGGTGTTAGTGCGGGGGCTGGTATTGACGTGGTGAATGCTATGTTATCAGTGGCTAGTGGAAACTTTGGCATGGTGTGGTGTTAGTGTTGGTGCTGGTATTGACGTGGTGAATGCTATGTTATCAGTGGGTAGTGGAAACTTTGGCATGGTGTGGTGTTAGTGCGGGGGCTGGTATTGACGTAGTGAATGCTATGTTATCGGTGGGTAGTGGAAACTTTGGCATGGTGTGGTCTTAGTGCGGGGGCTGGTATTTACATGGTGAATGCTATGTTATCAGTGCGCAGTGGAAACTTTGGCATGGTGTGATGTTAGTGCGGGGGCTGGTATTGACGAAGTGAATGCTATGTTATCGGTGGGTAGTGGAAACTTTAGCATGGTGTGGTGTTAGAGCGAGGTCTGGTATTTACATGGTGAATGCTATGTTATCGGTGGGTAGTGGAAACTTTGGCATGGTGTGGTGTTAGTGCGGGGGCTGGTATTGACGTAGTGAATGCTATGTTATCGGTGGGTAGTGGAAACTTTGGCATGGTGTGGTGTTAGTGCGGGGGCTGGTATTGACGTAGTGAATGCTATGTTATCGGTGGGTAGTGGAAACTTTGGCATGGTGTGGTGTTAGTGCAGGGGCTGGTATTTACATGATGAATGCTATGTTATCAGTGGGTAGTGGAAACTTTGGCATGGTGTGGTGTTAGAGCGGGGGCTGGTATTTACGTGGTGAATGCTATGTTATCAGTGCGCAGTGGAAACTTGGCATGGTGTGATGTTAGTGTTGGTGCTGGTGCTGGTATTGACGTGGTGAATGCTATATTATCAGTGGGTAGTGGAAACTTTGGCGTGGTGTGGTGTTAGTGCGGGGGCTGGTATTGACGTGGTGAGTCCGAGACGGGTCACGCGATGTGCCGTGAGCCAGATATACATCGGCCAAAGATAACGCACACGCAGACCTTCGGCGCACGCACGCACCGTCTGTCGCGCTCCAAGCGGCCACTATCACAACTACCGACTGCTCGGGTTTCGTGTTATCCTGCATTTTTGCAAGCTACCGGAAAGGTTTCTTACGAGCACCTGTAGCGTTCAGAAACTGTAAAGACACACTTATAATGAACGGAATGAAGGGCCTATGAGCCAAATGACACATTCGTTTCTAATGTGCGATAGCAGACTTTGTCGGTGTAATGATGCAATATAATATTCTCGAGTGTCCAGCCAGACGGCATCATAGAAACACGAGTTACAGCTAGCTTTTCTGTCTTCATCAAGTGTCAAGCACCTTCTAGATGCTACAAGCTGGATTTAACTGCTTAGCCTTCCTTTTATAAGCTTAGTACAAAACCAGCTTGTAACATCTAGAATGTACTTGACACTTGATGAAGACTAAATAGCTATCTGTAAAAACGTTGTTTATCTAGGACACCATCCATCTGGACATCAGAGGAGATCGTATTACATTTCATTTCTAGTCCTGCGTTCACTTCAGTTGTATCTATCTACGGACGACCTGCAGAAGCCGTCAGTCCGTGTCTGATCTTAGACTATCCCGAAATGCAACCAAATGATGTCGCTACAATTTTTGTCGGGAGAACTTTTTTAAATGTTCTTACACATTGTAATAGTCCAGTAAACAAGGTGGTAACAAAATCTGCGCATAAACTTTGTAATTTCAGCTCAAAATTTGTTGTGTACATCCAAACTTCAACTATATCATTCCAGATCCAAAGGATAAAATACATTTGCATGTTCATTAGAAACCGCGTAATTAAGGGCGCAGTTTGGAAAATTAGTGTATCTGAATCAAAGACGTTCCTTTCGTCAGTTCTCCTAAGGATCTATAAAATACTGCTATCGACTCTTTATATTAATGTTGAAAGCGGTTGAAGTGAGAAAAAAATCTTAGAACAACTTAATCAAATATGGGTGAAACGGGGGACTCATGATCAATCCAGCGAAACAATGGGTTAGTGAGTAAACGTGACGTGAACGAGGCGGTGACATCATCGTCGCTTTAGTGTCACTACATAAACTGAAGGTGACTTTCCCTCACTCCTACCAAAAGAGATAATGGCTACAGAAGAACGAAAGTGCTATCGACTTGTTATCCAAGCGTCATTGCACGAAAAGACAAAACATGTGAAAAGGATACTGGCTGAGTGTGAAATGTCCGCAGTACCACCAGAACTAGAAAAAGATGAGCAGAGAAGGAAATTCAAGATAAATATATGTGATTCCAGGAGGAAACTCATGACGTAAAGTGCGTGGATCCAAGGATCATACAGGAGAAGGACGAGATTCGTAAGTGGAAACGGAAACTGGGCAATCGGCGACCTGCAGCTGCAATAGAGTCAGCTGTCTTTGTGCCTACATAAGGTTGTTCACTTCACAGGCGGGCCAAATAGATTGATAAGGAAACAAACTATGAAACATCTGGGAATGTTCTGTAGCGAGAGGTACATCGAGATAACGAATACGAAAGAAGAATACGTCGTGCAGTTCACACAAGGTTTTCGATGACACTGAAACATTGGAATCAGTAGGTTCGACCACGTGTGCCGTTGTCATTGATTCAGAAAAGACGACTTGGTCAGTGGCTTCAGATTGCAGACAGAGAAACGAAAATAATACTAAGAACCATTTGTCTGCATCTCAGAGGGCCTAAAGAACCAACAGAATATTTCGTATTCCAAATACTATGCGCTTTCCCTCCCAAGGAATAATGTTAAACTTCCGGGAATCAACCTGTAACCTTTGCAATCCAGACCTCATTCAAGGTATAAATCAGCAAAATTTTCCTAATAATAACGACTCGCCTATTTGTAATTTTATTTTCAAGTATCAAGCTATTACTTTGAATCACCGTGTCTTAGCCTCATTGTTATTATTTTTCTTTTACGTTAATATGTCCTGGCAACCGTTTCCAGACGGCACGAGAACATATTATGTCACCTTTTGACCTAGATGACCTATGGTGTTAGATCTCGAGTTGCAGTCCTAAAATCACTCCAGGCGAATGCTACGGTGTATCCTTCAAAACGCCATTGCCGAATCCTTCCTCAATATTTTCTCTCCTCTAGTGAGCTCTAGGTCGACAAAATGTAGAACCATTAACATAAAATTTAAAAAATCTCAAATTCCTCGCTTCATGCTCCTATGTTATTTGAAAGGAAATTTTAACACTACCTTCTCTCGCGTTTCTTATTCTCTTACTACCAATTTCTCGTCGATTACGTTTGAATCAATATCTTTACAAATTATGCCGAAAACTACTTTTATTTAACTACCGTTCATACTGTATCACAACTAATAAAAAATGTCACTTACGCGCTTCTAATTTTTTGCCGCCGTAACAAACTGTATACTATTCATTCTTTAATTATTTCATAATTTATACAGTTTCTTCCCGACTGCAAGCGTATTCTCACGTCACGCTAGGCTTTATTTTTAATTTATCTTCATTCTTGAATTTATATGTATTCATTTTATTCATCTCCACGGACACCAGTTACTCCTTACCTTCAGATGCACTCATATAACTGCATTTAATGCAATACGTTCACAATTATTATTACAAGTAAATAAACATATTATTTTATATTTATAATTACTATTAATACATGGGCGTGACGTTTGACCGCTATAAATCGCCATTCAGATAGTATGTGCAGAAAAATAAATCATTTCTCAGATTTATAATATCCTAAATCTTCTGTGACGGCAAAAATTATGAGCCTACAACTTTTGAATATCAGAGCTTAGGCATAAACTTTGCTAGAAACGCTCCCATACTGACTTCTCCGCAGATGCTTATTTCTCGCAACATAGACCTGGGTTACGCAGACTAACGTCATGTTACCAGCAATAAATGTGTTTAACTTAGATCCAATTTAGTTAATTTCGCCCTTGAAACACGTATCCACTATGCGGTAATACAGCGGACACAGCCAGCAGAACCCCTGTATTGCATGCAGCAGTCTGCAGTATACATTTCAGCGGTAAACATTACTGTATTCTTAACTAGTGCTGCTGGTGATCCTATTGCCTTATTTATACGATTCCCTGTATAGCTTGTAGCAAAAACTCTTCGTTTTATACGTTTTAGATTTGTATACGTTTTGTCTTTTTTCATTAACGCGACAACATTATATGAGTGAATTCCGGCCACCCTCTACACTCCAGACCTGGCGGATGTAGTTAAATTTCCAATTAAGACACGTAATAGCCCCCGTCGTTGCACTTCCTGGCCATGCTAGCCATCGGGAGAGGGATTCGTAAACCACCGGTTATCGTTCTGTTATATAATTCGTTAATGCGTGTTAGAATCAAGGAATGATTCGACTAACAGTTTTTCACGTAATATCAGAAACTCACATTAGTTTACATATAACTTCATGGAATAAAGCCGATATTGTAAATAATTAGCAGCATTGTTTTTATGTTGTTATAATAAAAAATGGCTAGCTTACTTATATCTCGTTGCCAATAAGAATTTCTGTTTTTAATATTCCATACCCAACGGCAAACGAGGGCCACTGTTGACGTTCCTCTGCCTACCTGTCGCAGGTCTCTAGGATTTAAACGAAGTAACTTAAAATTTGCAAAATTTTAGTTTTTCGTTGACTCAAATCCGAATATTGTATTTAAAATTATATCCTGGTGTGTTTTCATGGAAACAAGAAGTTTCGATATTTTTCGTCGAAAATCAGCGTTTGCTCATGCTTAGAGTGCATTAAGGAGAGAACTATGATATTTCTTTCGGTTTTCATCACTTGAAAATAAAAACGTTAACGGTTGTTAAAATTGTCTATTTTACACCAATACTATTTTTTTTAAATCTTGTTTATCACAAAACTGGTGTTGCCTACGAATTTGAAATTAATCCTCGATATCTACCCTATCAGGTATTTAATAGACAAGTAATAAAACACATGTAATGAGGTTGCGGGTAAAACCCTCAAACTTGTTTATTTTGAGGTTTTTTTTGCCACTTGTTAAATTTTATTCAGAGCGTTCTAAATTTAAACTACATTTCACGTTGACATACGTATAGTAAATTTTGTTGGACCAGACGATTGCACTCGCGGTGCGACAGGCCAAGAGGCGCGGCGTTAGGTGCTCGCTGCCTAATCCGTAAACGTGTCGAACATTGATTTTGGCATCAAGAGCCTAACTTCTTACCTGTCACATACGATATTTCTACTAAGATCATATGACTACGGAACCCTAACAGTGTGAGGCTCGATCTGCACTTACCCTTTTATTTCCCGTTGTTTGGTACAGCTCACCGGACAATAACGTAGATCCATCGACCAAGTGACATGTGTTTTATATCAGTGCTTTCCACCTCTGTCTTGGTCGACAAAGCCAACTACCGCACACAAGTGTTCCTCTCCGTCTATGAACTATGTAGGCATGTTCCGAGTAAGCCCAATAAAGTTAGAGAGATTTATCCGCCTCGCGACACTCCTCAAGAAATTCGATCTCAGTTGCATAATGCAGTGATCCTGAACTTGCTGAACTATCATTGTATTATTTCTGAAGTGTTAAACGTTCCCAAGCTTACATCTAACAAAAGTGCAAATGTTATAAAATGGAAAACTGATGGCCTTTAGCGTCTTATTAGCAGATGCAACAAGTAGTAAAAGATATGACAGCAGTTTCACGTTATCCAGGATGACTCGTAGACAGTCCTATTAAGTATAAGTGTGTAAATTATTTGTGACAAAAAATGTGTAGTAAAAGGGCTTACAGAGAAAAAAAATTCTAAGACCCCGATTGATAAAGAACATGTCTCACAACAAGTTGTACAAATATTTTAAAGTTAACACAATATTCTAAATATTCAAATTTAATTTAATCAGACTTTCTACCAGAATAAGGCATGTCAGAATATTCCTTTAAACTCAACAAAATTAACCCGTCCTGATCACAGTAAACATGTAGAAATATTTGCTGTCTACAATATTTCTCAACTAAAACGGTAGTAATGAACACGCTGCCGTTTTGAAATCTTACATCACACTGAATGGCGTTTAATATTACTACCTGGCAAACGGAACTTCTATTTTTACTGATTCTTATAAAACACGGTCGCCTCAGTCAGATGGTTATTGGAATAAAAGATATTTTTTATGTTATCCACACACTTTAATGAACCGAAAGGCACAGAACTGTCCAACCACCAGACTGACATTTTACAATAAGTTCAATTACAGCACCGGCAGTTATGATTATCCGAAGATGAAAGCCAAAAATGAGACGTATTTGCACTAATGAGCCACATTATTTTCAGTTCCGCACGTAATCACTTTATATATAGTGGCAACGATTGTCCACCATATTTGATAATACACTCGTTTCTTTTACAACCACAGTTTTCGTTTCGCCGACACGGCACTATGAATTAGTTTAGCTTGTCGCAGTTTAATTATAATTCCACATACTTTAAACATAAAAAACTTTATAGCCGTACAATTCTGTCCGGATAACTTCTCACTACACCAGCTAACATCACGGAACTTACTGAACACATTAGCAAAGATTTTTTTTTACAATCAATTCAGCGATACCGATTTGTAGCAAGCTATATGTTCCAGAGCAATATGATATAATAATTAACCAAACAATACCAATAATAAAATTAGGTTGGCCTTTAATTAGTAATATGACAATGTGGCGCATTCTAATACCAACCAATCAGGTGCTCGATTCAAATACTACAGCAAATACATCAGGTAGCAGATAGATTAGGTGACCCACAAATATTTCTTTTAATACTACTCACAAATTCCTGATTTCTCATCCATTAGTTTTTAGTTCGTACTTAAATGATAATGTAGAAAAATTATTGCATTCAGTTACATTTTCGATTTTCAGATAATAAAGATTTTTTTAAATCTATTATCAGCTTTTCAGAGGTAACTTTTAAAGAAAGAAGTTACTTGGAAACAAAACTAATCTACACTTTCCGCATTACACAATGTTTTTTCATAGTTTTTAAGGTCGAAACTTTGTAGTTTTTTTAATTTCTTTTGTAAACCTGGTAAGAGGTAAATTTGATAACAGTAGGTGAAATTTACTAGACGTTTGCTTACTGTGCTTATTTAGAATGCAAATAAGTGCAATGAAGTTTCTGTCATCATTAAATCACATATTTACAAACTTCTAAACATATTATTGGTCAGTTAAGTTTCATATTGCTGCCTCATATGCCGACCATTGAAGCGTTGCTGTGGTTGCCGGTCATAGAGATAGGAATTGTGTTTGATTTAGCCACTTTGATTCATGTTACGGCGCTAATGATCTCGTAGTCGACACGTCCTAAAACCACAAAAAGATGGACGGTTAGAGTCCAGCCTCGGACACTGATGGTTATAATTAAGAGTTGTGTCCGTCCAGGTAAATTAAAGATGTAGTAATCCAAGTTTTATTTGGACGTATACTGCTTCGTTTCGAAATGCAAAACTATTTTTTATGGCTTTAAGCGTTATCGACGTCGAGTTTATTATAGGCGGGATGGAATTGGGGGATAAGGAACGGGAAGGCATTCGGCCATGGACTTTTGAAGGAAGCATCCCGGCATTCGCCTGGAGTGATTTGGGGAAGCCATGGAAAACCCAAATCTGGATGCCCGGATGGGGATTCAAACCGGCGTCCTCCCGAATGCGAGGATGCAAAAGTAGGAATAGACATAGAAACGTAAACAATCAAATGTATTTGACGAACCTGACATCTATTTCGGTCTTAGGATATATAAGTTGAAGTTTTCCAATTTAATCCGCAGAATTACGTTGCGGAGAAGAAAACTGCGTTTTTGTGTGGTTGCGGGATGGAAATCCTGTGACATCTACATCACAGCTCTCTGTTTTTTTGTAAACGGAATGGTTTTTAGGGAGTGCCTTGTGTATGGAGGAGAGCATCTGCATACGATGCGACTGGCTGGGGCCGGTCGATGGAGGTTTAATTGCGCCGTACAGTTCATCAGAGGCGGGTGGCGCGCCCGGCGCTGTGCATTTTTGCTGACACTCGCCGCCAGGCAGCGCTGCGGTCCATCAGCGCCGCGTCGGCGGAGCGAACAATGCGCGGCGGGTAGCCGGGCGGCAGGCGCGCGGCCGCTCCAGCCGGCCGCCGAACTGACCATGGCGACGACCGACTCACCACGTCCTAAATTGAGCCTTATTCACACAACACATTAGAGCTCCTGTATCAGCGACTATTTATTGTAAAAAATAAAGTTTCATCGAACATTGCTTTGTAATTAATAATCAAATACTCAATAATATACTCCTTTGAAAAACTCCATGAAATTTCAGCTAAAACTGGTCTCTAAACCTGTTATGCTAAAACCCAGTATTTAGATGGATCCTTGAACTACCTATGAAAATGCGAATTTGCAATCTCTCTTAAGTAACTAAATTCAGATATCTAGGAGAAATTATTCGACTTGCAGGACTGAATCGTGAAGCAGACAATGAGGGAATATTAAATCACAAAAAGCCTATAAAATCACCTCGAACAAATAGAACAAAAAGTCAATTTCCGAAATGAATAGTTAAGACACTTTAACACTATATTCAAACCAGAGGCTCTATACGCATCGGAAAACATGATTATTGGGGGTATATCACTGATTGCAGATACTGAATAGCAAGAGAGGAAAAATTTTAAGGAAAATCTTCGACCTAGTTTGTATCGGAGGAATTTGGATGAAAATTAAATCACAAAAAATTCACTAAAGGACGAAAGAAATTCAATGGCCATATCGTGAGAATAAATAACAACAGAATAACCAAAAATTCTCAACTTCAACACTACAATGAAAATGATAAACAATAGGCTACTTTAAATCGAAGAGGACCTCCAGGAAATCGAAATCACAGATGATATCATACAAGACAGATCCAGATTCAGTAACATGGTCAATAAGCATCTATACGCCAACAAATGGTATAATTAGAAGAAGGAACGTAGGAAAGAGCTCAACGAGAAAATGAAGAAAGTTTGGAAAAAACGCATCTGCTATATACGTTCAATAGCGCTCCTCAGTTGGGCATAACGATGGAAGAAGAAAAAGAGTCAATTACTCAAGTTAGTAAATATTTATCCCCTTTTGAAGTGAAAACCCTCTGCCTTTTCAAGCAAAACGTAAACCAAAAAAGTTTTCTTTAAGCACAGGTATAAATGATGCATCTGATTTATCGACTCAATGCGTTCAAAACACGTCCACAATAGCTGTGGCTTATTCGTATCATCCATATGCTGCTTTCTTATTTTAAAACAGACATTTCTTGTCCGCTACCATTCATGAATGTACTAGATAAGATAAATTCCATTAGAATGCCTTCAAATGTACTCATCAGCCAACACACTTCATTACCCGAATATTTAACGGAAAAAGCAACATGATCGTTGCTCATCCACATGCTGATTTTAAATACAGCCATAATTCCGGTCAAATTCAATTACAGCAGCGTGTCGTAACCTTTAGGTAGAACCAACACTTAAGCTATTAATTTCCTAACAATATTAAATAGTTTGAATTTTTTCGACAATTCTATAATAATTTGATTTGAGTTTATACCTAACGCGTTTTTTTAATATATTCCCTATCAACTATAAAACAGTATTCGACCTGTTTTCTATTGTGTATTATCTATCTCTGTTTAGGGCAGATGTCATCGGTCTGTCTCGGACACGTGAATGGTTGGTTACTCTCCTTCATTACTGCTCTTCTAAACAATTTAATAACTCAGTTTTCTCAGTTCCAATGAAAGGTGCTATTGCTACCAATTGACTACATCTTTCTACAATAACTCTGATTTATTTTATAACATCCAGTAATAAAATCTTAACACAGTACTTTTCCTATCACTCGAAATCGTTGAAGCTGAATGTCAAATTGTTAAATATTCCATACAGTCCTGTGTTACTAGCTAGGGCGCATTCATACTTGCCTACGCCAAATCGCCACCGACTGTGAATATCGATCGCTACCGAGTGCTGTGTTTCTTGCCCGCCAGGCAAGTCGGGACTTGAATTCTAATAATGCGAAGCGATTCTCTTAACAAAAGTAAACAACAAATCATTGTTAATTCCGTAAGGACCTATCCATAAGAGCGGAGAAAAAGTACAAGAAAGCGCAGTTTATTGCGAGAAACGTCGTGAAAAAATTATAACTAGTGTTTCGTGTTAATATGCAATTCAGTTACCAATCCCTGTAATGAAGTGGTTTAATAAAGCAGTATAACAGTTACAGAACAGATAAATTACAAGTTTATCGCATGTTTCTCTGTGGTAACTAAAGTAACACACGTACACAGCATTATATTTTATTCCGACGCTATCGTTACTCTCGCGTTTGTTCAGCCTCGGAGGTTTTAGGTTTCTTGGGTTCCTTTTGATACGAGCTTTGTTATGATTTGTGTTTTCTATATTTCAGACCATATTTACTACTCATATGGGACGACATCTTTATTTTTTGAATTTTCAATTTAATATCGATCTTTACTTATATTCCAACAAATATTTTTACTATTCAACTTTGGCTTCTTGTAGTCCTTCGCGAGCTCTTTTCAGTAACACTTGAATCAACGTCCTAGCTGAATGCGTTTTCACGCTACTCTAATTTATAAATTTACACGGTGCTAATTCGAAACAATCGCCAACGTGCACTCACCACAATCCGATGACGTCACAGGCAAATGCTGCAGGACGAACTCGTACAGACATGCTCTTCCTGTTGTGAGTTCAACCGTTATTAACGCATTATTAGTCTCGTAGTTATTAGCGATTCAAATCTGACAGTATTTTGTAACACAAGAAGGTTCAACCACCCATCACTAAACTTAACGAGTGAATAGACGTTTTCACGTCAAAAGTTAATTTAAATATGACTAAACTAAAATTATATTAATTATATTTGGTTGGTTCCGGGGGAAGGCTGATAACCTATGGCATAATGTCAAAACCGTCAGTTGAGTATAGTATCCGTCGAAGGTTAAAATTGGTTCATGAACAACTAAGTATATTGTCCAGGTGTTACCAGATAAATTGTTGATTACGAAGCTGCAACTAAGTGAATATAGCTAGTGGTAAGTCATATACGTTTAACGTATATTGTAGTGTTTTATCATCTGAATCCATTGGACGCTCTCCCTTGACAGTCTATTATACCTTAATTCAATCAAACATAGTGAAATGCGCAGTAAAAGGAAATCACGGAAAAATGTGCATAATAAATACTAAAGAAGCGAGATAAAGCCTTCACTGGTGGTATTTTCGCCAAGCTAGTCTCGGCGCTGTGTTGTGTTCTCAGCTGCGGTGGTCATATAGATTTTCTATTCCGCGCATTTGAATCGCTTTAAACTTGTTTCTCTTGGAGGGCGGCGTATTTAACTTACAGATTACCCATCAGCGGGCCGGGAAAGTCTTTCTCTGCGCGTCTGCTGCTCGGAACAACACAGAGCACACCTGTCAGAGGCCGCGGCCTGTTTGTTTTGCCTCGGACTCGCTTAATTACATACCCGGTCGGCTAATTTAGTTCTTTGTTCGGACCAGTGAAAATGCGTATTTTATTCTTGTTATTAAAAAGAGCACTGAGTCTGTGTCTGGATGTATCAGTGGTACCAGTGTTGCAAAATAGAAGTTTCTAAACAGCAAACAGGGCATAGTAATTACCCAACACTCGATGTGGTACCTGCATAAATGGGTTTAATAGTAGATTCTCAGAACCGCATATTTACCCGGTCTGTTGATATCCCTCTGCAAGTAGGTTTAGTTTCTTTAACATATGAAAACTAATTAAAGAAAGCAGGCTGCCACAAGTTTAATTTTAGAAATTTAGATCGTTTCGTTTAGTAAAAAACACTTTTAAGCGACAGTGCAGATCATACTAGCTGCACTTAAGGTTATAATTTCACAGAACGTAATATTCCACAATAGTGGAAGTGATTAGTGTCAAGTATTCTTAGATTAATCGTCTCTGCTTGAATCGTAGCAGCATTAACACCCAGTAGTATA
Source organism: Vandiemenella viatica (assembly GCA_031002005.1). Lineage (NCBI taxonomy): Eukaryota > Metazoa > Arthropoda > Insecta > Orthoptera > Morabidae > Vandiemenella > Vandiemenella viatica. Next base: position 154,583,157 of record JARYHS010013630.1, on the reverse strand, counting down.
CGATGATAAACAGTGCCCAACCACTACATTCTCGTCACCAATAGCAGCTGATTGCTCAATTTTTTGAGCAATCACACTCTCTTCTCCTTCCAAGTGACACTACGAGGGGCATAAGTGTGTGACGAATCATCTCAGTCACTTAAGGTCAGTTTTGGTACTGTTTATAAACACCCATGCCAAATATATACATATACTGAAGCGTAGCATACAGTTACAACCGTATTCTCTTAATGTACTTTCTGTATCAAATGCAGTATTGTGATTCTTAAAGTTACATAGTCGGATTGTTGGAACTTATAAGCAACGAGTTTTTCTTCAACCTCATGATGGAACTTTCAACGTACAGTTTATTTTCTGAATTTTTTCTTTTAATAGCGATAGTAAATGTGTAATCAACATACTGAATTCAAACTTCACTCTCACTTTTAAAATTGAATTCAACTGACTGCAACTTGATGACTTAAAGTGAATACTCTAGCGCTCCATCTGTGTGCTTCATTTATCGTAAGGAGCAAGGAAGGCAGTGCCTCCAGTTGACACTGTTTTACATCTCTGATGAGAGCGTTAATGAAATCGAAAAGTTACACTTCATTCTGACATTTTAATATCTCTTACTTTATTCAAATTAATTTGCTGTTGATACTACTGAGATAGAACGTAATTCCATGTCAGTTGACTGCATCATGATAGAAATCTGCATTTTGATTAGAAAACTGCGATAGAAATTTGTACATAAATTCATGTGATATGTGATTCAATTTTAGTTACTAGTCAATAACATTACTTGAAAAATTGAAACGAAATCGTACACTTCATTACAGCTGCCTCCAATTTATCGGTGTGAAAAAATGCAATGTTCGTTCAATCATGCCAAGTTGCCTACAATAACTTTTAAGTAGTAAACAAACGAATGTGCGAAATAGGAAGCCGCTAAACCACATTTGTAATTAGTCACGATTTTGCACAGTGATTGGATTGTATCGTGTAGTGGAAGTAATAAGTACTCAGATCGCCATTGCATTGAGTTCAGTGCGCGGCGTTGTGCGTGATTTGGCCCTGTTACGTTTATTGCAAATTTTGTGGCTATCGTTGTGTTCAGAATCTGCTCCAAAAGGAGAGAGTCATTGTCTGTTCTGTAGAGAAATGATAAGTATAGCCAACTGTTTAAAAACGTATAAACACGTCTCTGTTTTCAACAATTCTATTATTCAAAAACCCTATTTCTACATCACCGATGTCTTCTGAACTTGTAGTAAATTCCCGCCCCCCCCCTCCCAAATATATGATGTACTGTTGATAACCGTATTTAAAACGACCGACGTGACAGGTAATTTAGTCTACGCTGCTGGTTTTACTCCCTATCAGAAATGAATACATTTACTGGACTAGAACAAAGCTCTCCTTTTCGACCCATCAGTGTGGCTCAGTGTGCCGAGGCCCCGCACAGTAGATCAGGGAGGTACAACGGACCTGACAGGAGCCCGGGCCTCCTCTTACTGGCTATCCTGTCTGCGGCTTGTAGGCAGTTTTCCGCACTCTATCAAGGCGGTCCCCAATCACCGCTTCATAAATTACAAATTTCGCAAACAAATAATACACTTATCACTGGACATAATGAACAGTTTGGTGGCTCAGAGGTTAAGGCGTCTGGCTGGGGATCGAAAGGTCGCCGGTTCGAATCCCTGTCTCGCTAGCAAATTTCATAGGCACTCAATCCGGCCTTCACCTCTGGAACAGCTTGCTGTGTAATGTGAAGTACACTAGAACGCTTCCGTGGTTCGGTTTCCACGTTAAACTGTAGGTCCCCTGTACCCGGTAGGATTGCCGGGCTAGGTTAAGGCGGCTACGACAGGGACGGAATGCGCAGCCACCAGAAACCCTGTTACCAGGTCATTACGACCACACGAAATTACTATTATTACTGGCAACACTCCACTTACCCAATAGAACTTAGTATGTCCTGGCAGAAGGTATAAAATGCTTGGCGGCAGTAAGGGCATGCGGCCATAAAACCATAGCTCCAAATTTGGCCATGCCAACGATGAGCATAGGTCATTGAACGAGGTAAACGCCAAAATGTTGGTAAAATAAGGTGAAGATGAAGAATAGAGCTGTTGTATTGTTGGCGAGATTCGCACTGTATGCGCGGCGCTCTGAAGGCGTGTGCTTCGTCTTGGGGGGTGATGCATTGTGCGTTATCTGGGGGCACGGCGGAGGACGACGCCTCACCTGCAAGGTGGTTGGCTGCCTCTGTATTTATCGCGCCCTTGTGCATCGGGCGCGCTTCGAAAGTTGGGGTGCAGGAGAGGGGCGCTCGTGGATTGGAACCGTAGCAGATAACGCCGAGGGTAAGGGGAGGCGCAGGGGCTGGAGAGGAATGACCGTAGCGAGGACGAGGAGCGGAGGAAAAGGCAACTGCGACCAGGTAACCTGAAAAACTGCTTTTATGCTGTGCAGAAACGTTACAGTCTAGCCCAGTTATAAACCCGAAGATGTCACTTTGAATTTCTTCGTCAGGCTTCCTTTTATAGTTTTGTTGTTCGGAACGAGTAAATATTAGGTAATAACTAAAGTACGTATGCAGAATTTAGTAAACCGATCACTATTTATTCAAACACGGTATAACAAATAAATAATAATCTATTCTTTACTGATGTCTCTACACCTTTTTGATGTCATGAAAGGACTAGAACAAGGAACTGGATAGAATTCAGCCATGGAATTTTTGAAAGGAACCACCCTGTAATTCACACGGAGTTACTTGCGGAAACAATGGAAAACCCACATCTAGATGGCTGAATGGTGAGTCGAACCAGCATCCTCCCGAATACGAATCCAGAGCGTTACCACTCTGCTACCATGTTCGATTAAAATAATAATCTAGTCTTCACAGCAATAACAAACGAAACCTAGATCATGTTCTTCTTGTACTAAAAAAAAAAAAAAAAAAAAAAAACAAAAAAAAAAAAAAAAAAAAAAAAAAAACTTACTTTCATCACTGAAATTCCTGTTCCGGAATATTAATTTATCAGGTTTAAATGACATCATTTTTGTAAATATCAAGTGCTCCAAACAAAAAGTTAGACGGAAAAGTCAGTCATCACTTAGGCCCACTAGTCTCTGAAGTTAGAACTATGTACGATGCAGAGATGGGCAATATTCACTTTTAATGTACGCTGAATGTAACAATTTTGATAATAAAACCACGTTTTGGTCGACATTTTTACACTGTTCTTCTAGTTAGTAGTTATTAGTGAAGTAATTCTAATTTCATATTTTACAGCTCATTATCAGAGAAATAATTTTGTTGCAACGTTTCGTGTAATCTTTCCTGTTTAGAGACAAGAACATCAGCACCAAAAAGGTGGGTAAAAAAGTTACCTCGAAGAACCTCAAGTATAACTCATATGCCACAAATATTTTTTTATCTTCGTTGTTGAGGGTTCTAGAGGAGGAGAGGATTGGGGACAAGGAATGGTAGGAAATCGGCCATGGTCTTTTGAAGTAACCATCCCGGTACTCGCCTGGAGCGATTTAGGCAAACCATGGAAAACAGAATTCACGTCGGCCGTAAGGAGAATTAGCCCCATCCTGCAGAATCCACGGGACTCGGTAAAATGCATAATTTCATGCATAAAAAAATCCGAGAAGCTCGAAATCGAACCAGAAATGAAGAAGAAAACAAAAATTGCTATTCAATTAGTGCCTAAATTCTATCAGAGTAAATGTAATACATTTTCTGTTTCAGCATTTAACGTAGTTAAATCATTTTAAAAGTGTCAATTCATGATTTGATACTTCCTTCATGAATCATACATCCAGCACAGAGTTTAATTACTTGCAGTCCCTCAATTTTTCAACGCTGTGGTATGCAGATGATGTTTTTGAATCACTGTTGAAGTTTCGTGTGGAATTAATGTTCTGATAGTGTCTGCCGCAGTTACTAGTCCCTGGTGTGCAGCCCCTTAGCGCCTAGGCTCACCTGCACTGCACTCTACCTGCCGGGGTCGCCGCTCTGCCGCATATCGATCTCTCGCAGCAGGCTTGCCAACCGCAGTTAACGAAAACCTCTGCAGCACGTGGCCGGCCTGGACGCTGTTTACATAGCAGTGGTTGTAAATATAAACTGTGACATCTACATAGTTCAAGACAGCGAATTTTTAAAACCGCAGAGATGGTAAAATTTTCTTGGCAGTATTCCATAGTAGCTGTTGAATACAGCTAAAATTAATTCGATCACCTAGCGGAATATAAGCAGTATTAATGATTAAGGAATACAAGGATTTTTGGACGACTCTAGATTGGAAACTTGCATAAATCACGCCCTTATTAAATGTATTTTTGAGTAATAATCAATCATTCCTTTATTCACAAAAACATTTTAAATTTTTTTTTGTTTTAGACGTATTGAATTGCCATGAAATACCATATATTAACTGAAGCTAAACTGGACAGTTATTTTACTATATATCTCTTGGTTCTTCCTCTCTAGCTATATATAACAATCATCAGCAACTTTTTTTAATTTATATCTTCTATAAACGGAAAACGGTGTATATATGTTCCAGTTAAACTCAAAAACTACTTAGCAGATTTCGATGGGGCTTTCTCCATTTAAAGCTTAGGATTAGACTTGAATTGTTTGGTATGTCTTATGTTTCAATGGTATATAACGCCGGAGCAGTAAATGAAATTCTGAACGAATAGCGTGAAACACCAAAGATGCAATGCCAACTAGATGTAGCATACGTCATATTTCGTACAAATCTGTCAGATCCTTCTTTAAATTTCGGTTATTCAGTCTTCAGCCCTCATAGATGGCCGTACTGATTGCGAATGGCTCACGAGAAAACTACTTAAATTAATTTTAATAATGTAATATAAAAGAAACTCCAGAAACATTCATTGTTTCTTGAAGCTATCTCAGGCCGCACAGCTACGTTCTCCGACGTTTGAAGTGAAATTATGATCACTGTTCATACTGAATAATGAATATCTGATGGATTTTAATTTGAAAATTAACTGTTTAAAGACTTAAGTGTTGGCATTCAAAGCAGTTTATGAAAATCATTCTGGACACTTGCTACTCAACTGAAGCTTTCTTGGCACTACTTATTCAGTTACCCATTTCCGATATTTGTATAATTTATTGTTGAACGATTTTGTCTTTTCCATATTTCCTGAAATAATTCATTGTCCTTATTGTTATACAAATGTTCTTTCATGAAACTTGTGCAGCTAGGAATATCGTAGGAATAAATTAAAGCACAACTCATCTTCTTTGGGCTGTACCTGGAGTTAGTCATTCAAATACATATAGCAAATTGGGCGACTAATATGAAATGTGATTCACAGATGCAGAAATTCGAAATCTATTATGAACTCTAAAATTTTTTAATAAATGATCTGGCATAACTTGAAAACTGTTGAATTTATTTCAGTGGGATATTCACAGTAACAAACCTCGTATTTTATCTTAGGAAATTTGAAAGCTTAAGATCTGACTTAGAATCTGCCGTATGCCATATGATACTATTACTATTACTCCGCGATTCACTAAAGGTGTGTGGCGGAGGGTGCATTGCACCTATCCGGGAAGGTATTGGTTTGGAAGGGATATACGGGATATGGCAGAGGGCGCCATATCCCGTATATCCCTACTGCGTAACTTGCCACCGGAGAAAGAAATGAAAATGTGTACGTAATATAAAAACGTTTTAACGTCATATTTCATTCATTTCTGTAAGATCACAAAGAAACTTCTTCAGTGCGGACACGGAAGTAATGTGACACCTTACGTTTGTCGTCCTAGTGGTATTCGTCACTGTACAATTTTCTTCATGAAGAAATGAGGGTTTAAAATTGCAAAATCTTCTTTAATGTCAACAACACGCTCTTCCCCGGCCGGTAGGAATATCTGTTGAATTTTTATAAAATATTGTTGTTTTTCCGGAATGATTGAGGATAATTTGACACACGCGTTTCAGATTGCGTGACAAAATTATTGTGAATCATACAGCGCAACACCGGGTACTATGATAGCTTACTGTATTCCAGATACGTCAAACACATTCATTTTATTGCATTAAGTTGTGAATTTGTACAGTGTGAATCCTGTAAATCAAGCATATTTGGATGCATACTGTCCCTCTCCAGTTTTAAATTATTTTAATTTACTTTGATCAATTAAGTAATCCTTTTTTTTTTCTTTTTTTAGCAATATTATGGCGGGGCAAAGAGTTTAAATACATGTTTTTGTGAAAGCTATATTGTAGCGAAAAATAATTAATGGATGTTTCAAATCAAAATTAATTTTATTTTTAACTGTAAAACACCACCATTCCCCACTCCTCTTTCTCACACATACATTTCAATTTACATTATATGCTCACATGTTTAATTTTTTAATACAATAGCAGAAAGGACTTTTTAGGCCGAATTTTCTGTGTTGAAGGTACGTGCTACTTAATATTAGGAACTATACAATTATTAGCTTTATCAATAAGCAAAAAAAAGAAACGCTCATAATAAAAGCCGATACACAATAGCAGCAAGTTGCTTATTTCTAGGCAAAATTAATTGTGGATTGAGACAGGATATAATACAACATTTGTATCCACTTCGAACCACGGCTACGGTAATTCTGGAGGGGTTTCTTCTTAAACAAATTAACGTTATGTATATTTGATTAAAAATTGGCAGCTAGTCGGTATCACTAAACACTATTAAAAAAAAAAAAAAAAAAAAAAAAAATAATTGGTTTCCCATTTTGAAACTAAAAAAATGCTTTTTTCTCTTCTTTATTTAAGACATGTTTAGTGCCCTAGGTAAACGTATACACACACCCTCACACACATATACGAGTATGTTCATTGGCTTGTATTTTTTGTAAATTGATTAAACTGTCTTACAATACTAACTACTTACAGTTTTAGATCATGAATCAATACATGAAAGTTCATAGTTCCACACCACCAACGTATCTCACACTACCACTACTATGAAACGATACATTGGACGTTAGGCAAAAAAAAAAAAACAAAAAAAAAACAACTTGAATAATTTAAATGGTTTGTATATATATGGTTTGTATCTAATTTCCAAAAAATTCATTTGTACCACTAATTATATCTAATTTTTTCTCCTTTTTCTTATACTATATTAGCATATACTACTTTTTCAAACGGATTTGTATTCGAGAGCCCAAGACGCAAATTCGTTTTATTTCAGTTTAGGTCTAAACTTAACAGTAATTTCTAACAAAATTGTTTATTTCTTGTTGTGAGAATACTACATATAGAAACTGTAAAAAAAATTTTCCCTCTCTTCTATAAGGGATTATTTATATCGTTGGAAGATATTGTGTTTATTCATTTTATTGTGGACTTGTATTTGAGCACTGAGAACGAATTGAGTACGAATGCATACTATATTGACTTAATGTATTTTCCAGTTATTATAAGTATTCCTTGATATGTAAATAACCTGATGCGGAATGTTCGTGGTTTAATTCCATATTTTTTACTTAAAACACACTTTTTGCGAGGTTCTATACTGGTAAAGAATTTTTCCAGAAGATGATGGCATAACAGAGAATAGCTTAAAAGTGAGCAAACTGAATCAGTGTTAATGCTTCAAAATTGGATACTGTAGATACTATTCCTGATGAAAAATAACCAAAAACACTTTTAATAAGCTTGAGAATGTTTTAAATCCCGTTTATGTTCGCATTTATAAGAACATCGGTAAAATTACTGCAAACTTTTATTTAGTGCTGTATCGACAAACATTAGGATTGTATCTACGCTTTGTGTTATGCTGTATATTTAGTTATTTTACCACATTTAGTACCAATTTACTAGATATGAAACACGAGTTTATTTCCATCGAAGAATCGTTTGATGTCTACAATATTTTCTGCCGATGATGTACGTCATTTATCAGTGGAAATACATTTCCTATCACTAAACTATAACAGTGCACATTAGAAACAACACAGGACCGAGAATTGATCTCTGGGAAACCTCATGTTTCACAATTTTCCCTTTTGAGTTTGTAACCACCTTCTGTTGTTTTACATTAAGAATAAATATATATATATATATATTTTTTTTTTTTTTATTTTTTTTTTTTTTTTTTTTTTTTTTTTTTTTTATTTTTTTTTTTTTTTTAAACAGAAACTTTGACTCTAACAGTAATTAACGGGAAGTTTTCAAAGTCTGATTGAACCTAAAACGAAAAATGATGGTACGAATTTCAGAAACGGTTGGTTGTAAGCTACATCAGAACAGTATCAGGAATTTTGTGGCACGTTCGATTGTTTAAAAACGATTATGACGAATAGAGGTAATTAGGTAGCTACCACATTAACGGCTGATTCCCGGCACAGACACTGATTAAAGTTTACGTGTATTGCGTATACACTTCGCACTCTACATGAGCAAAAATTACCAGTGTAAAAAGAGTAAAGAGATAAAACCAATTAAAAGAAAACCTTAAACAACATAACTCCATAATCTAATTAAGCAGCAAGTTGAATAGAATGTTAATTATTGCGAGTGTTACAATTGAAGTTATAATTTGAATTTAGCAGCTAATTAAAAAATAAATGCTGAAGTTGGTAGCAACACTTCTAAGCGGGAAAAAGTGTTAATTTCTAGTGGTCTTTCAGTACCAGAATGTTGGACAGACGCGATAGAGGAAAAACTTCTCCGAAAGGTGAATTATAGTATTACTATCAAATTTATCTCAATAAAGAACCTGCAGCCATATAAGAATCGTATAAAAACTTAAAAGACAGTTCTGTCACGAAAACATTATAATACATAAAATGCTGCAAATGCAGAAAAACTTTCAAAGGCAGCCAAGAACTTACTGAGAACTGAATCACAATAGAAAGAAATTTTTTCTCTAAGAACACATAGGCAATTTATTACTCGATTCTATGCCATGAGAAAGAGGGAGCGAAAGTATATTGATAAACGGTATATTTAAATTATTTATTTCGTGGTTTGTTTTGAATAGGGAATAAGTTATGGTTTAAACCTTAAGGGACGTAATGAAAACTCGTATGTATTGTCACTGCATGTATAACGAACTGCGATTACTGCCGTTAAGGAACCAGAGGACACTAGTTGAAATATGCAAGCTTAGAAGCCGGCGACAATAGCGCTGTGCAATGTTTATCAGACATCTATAACTATTAGTCACCCGATTCTATTACGGTAGGGAACGTTCTTTTAACCAAGGACTGATTCTGAAACCTTGGGCCGAATCACAGAACAACGTGTGAAAATAGCAGTGGTTTTGTCAACGGATTTCAAAATAACAACTAACAAACACTGTATACTCGTTTTTGTACTTTTGGCAGAAACCAATTTATATATATATATATATATAAAAACTTTACGATTCTTTCATGTTACGTATACTGGTGATGCAATAACGCTCAAGGGCAATTTATACTTGTATTCCACGCTTGGTTGCGTGATTACTATTGTTTCATACCCTGTGTTTTTGTATTCGGTCTTGAAAATTCTTTGTTTACTGAAGAATTTCGTGAACTATCGGATTTGCACCAGCGGCATTCGTGCCCCAGTCTTTGAGGCGTATTTTGACAGCTTTATTTTCATTTTAAAGCAACTATTCTCGGTCCTATGAATAAATATTATATTTGAGTTTTATGCGAGCCCCCACACTAGACAGACATTCGTAAAGGATAATTGGTAGTATAACTGAACAGTTGGTAGAGTTAGACATCATTTTATACATCTTCTGTAACTATTTCTTTTGCTTGTAGTAAGTTACCTGAAACACAAGGCAATAAATGGAACTATGTAACGGTAAATATTCAGATTTTTTAAAATTTATTTTTAAGTTCACTGACGTAGCATCAGGATGACACATATCTCATTTTACTCTTGGAAAACCTGTGATTCACAATACAAAGCGGTCCTAGTAACAACCTGTTCCTGTAATATGTATATACTGAGACACTGTGCAAAAAGTCAGTATAAACAGTCTTAATTAATGTACTGGATAGTCAGTATGATCAAATCAAGAAAAAATGTTGTATACAAACCAAACATTCAAACCTCCGAAGCAAAATTATTCAAACGTGCAAACTCGTATAGCTGGCTGAAAGATAAAAGCGCATACTTTCAATGATCCGCATAACCATGAAAAACCGTTAATCCTGTATTGTCAACTGCAGTATAGCTGTAGTGTTTCGTTATTAACGTCAAGGCATTAAACCGAGAAACGTGTTGGTTCATACAAATAACAGTCCCATTTCTCATATTTTCACCTGTATAGTTAATGCAGATATTTAGATTTTTTTATAGAAATAGATTTTTCGCTTATGGCTTTATGCCTCGTCAACGTCAAGGCTATTAGAGGTTGGAAAGGAGTAGGGGAAATGAACATGGCGTTTTGAAAGAATCATCCCGGCAATTGCCTGCCTGGAGTAATATGGGTAATCCGTGGAAAACCCAAATCTGGATGGCCGGAAGGGAATGAGAACTCACATCGTTCACCCACCACGCTCGGTGCACCCTCGTGTATCCCGAACAGTATTGCAGTAACGGGCAGTCTTAAGCTTGTTACAACCAAAGTTAACAGAGATCTATCGAAACATTGTAAGTTATCTCCATAACCGTAATAATAATGTTTCAACTATTTAATCAGAGAAAACGATATCATGGAATTGACTTAAAATTCCTGATGCGAAATATTTCTAGAAAACGCACGAAACATATAATACAGGGGTTTAATACCACAGTCTGTGTGACTAAATTGAAGAGAATTCATTCACCGTTTCCTTTTCTCCTTACTGTATCCAAGGGCCTGACGTGGTAGATGATCATCAGTGATATAGCTGTAGAACTGCAGGATTAATAATTTATGAAAGACAACACTGGTAGTAATATTTGGTTTGTTCAAAATGCTGGGAGAGCAGTTAATTAAATAGTACTGCTAGTAGTGTGTCCTACCATGTCAGACCGCCAGCCTGGTGATATGGAGCATTCCTGTAGACGGTCTAGCTCTGTATGTGCCACCAAACTACCTTATAATTCAATCAGGCCTCTTCAAGACTGCTCTTGAAAGCTGGAGAGACCTAAACCAACCACAGGGAGTCCAGCAAAAGTTACGAGTGTCATCTAATCACAGTTGTTAAACACTAATTATTACAAGAAGTTCGGAATAAAACTTCGAATTTTTCTGGTTCCGAATAACTGAGAGGAAGACACAATAAACATTTTCTTAGAGTTTTTAATCAATATAATAATTAATAATCTTTATGAAAAGTGAACAATTAGAATTTAAATGAACAAAAAATTGATGAATACTTTTTAAGTTATTTGATTATAAAATACCAACTTTACTGTCACTAAAATAATTTAAAACCTGTTCAGAATAATAAGGACATCTCACAGACTATAAATGCCAAAAATGATGACGAGCATATAAAATTACGCCACTGTTTTGTAAACTGTAGTGAAGGTTCTCTTTAGAAAATCTTCGTTCCATTTATATTCTGCTCACTGTCACTTCGTCCTGGGAATTAATATTGTTTAAACGTTTACAGCCAACGGCTGAGACATAAAATACCATGGGTATTTGGCAATTATTACTCTATTTTTTTCTCTGTGTCAGACTTTAACTGAAAATATTTCTTATTAAAAAGTAAATTTAAGTTTGTTTCAATGCAAAATTAAAAATTAAGTTTACCACTGATAGTAATGACACTGTTATTAAATAGACACAAACAAGATGGTCTACTGAGAAAAAGTACTGGTGTTAATGTATTTGATTTGTCGCTGAAATTAAATAAGTTGATTTTGAAACGTTAAAATATGAAATTGTAAGCAGAGACGAACATAGCACAGCAAGCGAGGCGGTGTACTGTACATGCAGGTGCGCGTGCTCTGCTGACAGTGATTTACTGGAGGCAATTAAAACGGTTAGCGATTTGTAGCCAGCGCGCTCTCCGTGTTATGGCAATACTTCAAAAATGGACGGGAGGCATCGAGCCAACTGTTACCCACCAACAGCGACGCAACACCGCCGAATATAATACTGCACGGTGAGAATTAAAAAATTATGACAGCATGATTTTGATTTGACTTCAACTAATTTTAAATACCAGATAAGTTTCTCCGATACTTTTCATAATGTCTACGTGCTAGAAGCACTCAACGCAATGTTCATACTTCTTCAAAGTTCTGCCATGTTACAATGTTAACGTCTTTTGTAGTTACTATAGTTGACAAGATTTTTTCACTCAAACCTTTGGAAATTTTCTGACAACATCACTACATGTTTCTTTTACACCTTCCGTTTTTCTATATATCCTCTATAACCTGGTGCACTTCCATGCCAAAGTAAACCATGTTCATGTATTCTCTATGTGGACCACATTCTTCCTGTACGTTTAACCATGTTTACCTCGGTCTATACGATATTCCAATAGAAGGAATTCCGTGGGAGTGAGATTTTAACTGCACGTTGGATAGGGCAACACTGTCCAAACGTGACATAGTCGTTCGTTCGTGGGTGATAGTGCGTCGTCAAACAGTAACACTAGACGACAATATTATTTCTTATCATTATTACTTTAGTATCAATTGTCGTAATTGCACATTTTTGATATTGTATGTTTGAATCCATATATTTTTAAACATTCTATATTTGTACAGAACATAAATATGATAAAAAGTAACATAAAATGTTGATGCAACCCTGCGAATTGTCATCAACTACATATAATACAATGAAATAATTACAGAAGTTGATTTCCTCGTTAGAATGAGCAAACCACGTAATTATTAACTTACATCAGTTAAACATTGCACCTACTATCTAACGTATAAATTGCAATGAGTATAGAAAATAATTTTTAATATTTGAATTATATTTTCGTATTAATTATTGACTATTATTATAATTTATTATTCGATCTTTAATAGCAATGAACTAACTAAAGTCGTTTACAAACAGTTCTGAGTTTTAGAATATTTCATTTTCGCAATGCGCGTTCATTACATGCACAATTAATTAAGAAAATGTCTACCACAAGCTAAGTTACTTATTTCCTTTAAGTAAAATTAATTTTCTTACCACCCTGGAATTCGCCTGGAGTGAGTTAGGGAAACCATGGCAAATCGAACTCAAGGATTCGAACCCGCGTCCTCCAGAATGCTAGGCTAAATCTTTACCTTCCATCCACCTCGCTCGGTGCTGTTTTAGCCCAGATATTTCTCGATATTTCAGCTATACCAGTTTCTTTCCTATGACGTCTAAACAGGGTTGTTTTATAATATGAATGTAGAGAGTCTGGAGGAACTGCACGGCCCATGCGGAAGGATGTGGTCGAGAATGATGGCAGTCACTGGCTGATGTGACGTCACGCCTGCTGCCGCCCGCCACCTGGCGATAAATCACCTGCGGCTAAATATGTATGAGCAGGGAAGGCGAGCACTGGCCCGCCCCAGCTCGTCCTTTGTATGTAGATGGCGCGGCGCCCGCGCGTTAGGCTGCCGGGTGGTACGCCGCCGGCGGGCCATGCAGACATCTTTGTCCGGGAGCCGGGGGGGAGGGGGGACAGCAGGCGATGTCTTAACGTCAGCGTGCGGCTTTATCCGCCCGCAGGATAAAGCGCCGGCGTTACGATACACATTCGTCTTCATGAACAGCGTAACCCGCGGTGCCTTCATGAATGCAAAATGTCACTCTCATTATATCACTGGATTTTTGTCCACTTAGCAATTCAAAGCATCAGTGATCAGTGTCAGGAATTTGAATGATCTTACTTGAAATGTATTTCATAATTAAATAAACTGAAATAAATCGACAAGTATATGCTCACATGTCGTTAACCAATATATTAGCTGTTTGCTACAACTTTTTTGCCATTTGACAACTGTTTTACACTGTTTCTTTTCGTCATGTGCTCTACATCGCAAATGTAAGCTGTCATTTTATGTCATTAGAGAGTCCAAAGTTTCTTAGTCATCTGGGCATGATCCTCATTGGTGCGCTACATGTTCCTACAAGCTAGCGATGAAGATTTTTATATTTTTCTGTGATAAGAGATTGGGTTGTAACGGGAGATACTATTTTTAATTGAAAGTTGTCTTGGTTTCGCTGTTTTTGGGTCATTTGTATTTAGTTGTGTACTTTATCAAGAATCCTTCTGGTAACTAGCAGGCTTCAGAATACTTCGCTTGTAAAGACCTTCCTGATATCATAACCGATCATTCATAAAGACTAACGTGATGTGAAGGTATAAACGTTTACGGTAGTTTTCTCTAGGTCGAAGGAGCCTCAAGGAAAACAGAATCCTTATTGAGTATATCCTGTATATGCAGACGCCTGAAGTCTGGCTTTGTTTAAATTCACGATATACGATGCTCACTGCATTCCTCTTATATCACCAGTGCAGTACCGGCTTCGTGTCTCAGTCGTTTGACTGGAGATCGAAAGGTAACAGATTTGAGTCCCTGTCTCGCTGAGGATTTTCAAACGCCCTTAACCCGACCTTCACCGCTGGCACAGCTTGCTATGTAGTATGAAGTACGCCAGAATGGTTGCGTGGTTCAGATTCCACAGTAGGATTACTGGGTTAGGATAGGCGGCTACGACAGAGGCCTGGGGGCGGATTATGCAAACGATAAGAAATCCTGTCACCAGGTCATTACGATCACATGAATTTACTTTTTAGCACTGAGTTACGTACTGTTGCACCTGCTCGGAGCTAACATGTTCTCCAGGAAATCTTTAGAATCAGTGCGGCAGCTGGCACCCGGAGAACTACTGGACTGTCTGCCACCGCCTACTCCCAGTAGCGCTGCCTCGGTGAGGGTATAGCGGTCGACGCTTAATGATTAAGACAGTGTAACGAAGATTGCCTGTTCCACTGATTGATAACAGAAACTCAGTAAGACTCGTCACAGAATGAACCAAACAGTTTCGACAGTTCAGACACAGCACTGCCTTAAGATCAAGTTCGGATGAATGTGGGTCAAACGGTCTGCAATTAGTCTCTAGTGTTGGTTGGACCATAATCGTTTACATTACAATAGCCCTTCTTTCCATTAGCAGAAAGAGCTTAGTCGTGGCTGCCTACCCATTCCGTTACATAAGGTTTGCAATATGAAAGATAAACATAAAGCGATGTTTCACATATAAAGTTGAGCGTTGAGTTTTTTAGACAGTAGTGATGGTACCTTAATAGTCCGAAGACGCAAATAATTATTCTGAGATACTACGTTTTAAACTTAATTTCTTTCGCAGGCATTCTTGTGTGGAAAAAAAAAAAAACAGATTTTGCTTAATGATGGTGATACTAGTTGGAAATTCCAAACTTAACCGCTACTTCAGTTAATACTCATTATGTCGCTCTTCTAATATCATTTCTGACTGCACACACTAGAGGTATAGCTTGCATATGCTTCATAAGTTTCTTTGTAGCCAGCTGGCATTATAATAAGAACTCAGTATTCCACATATTTATTATAGTCAAGCAAAACTATCTGATATTTTCAGAGACGAAACATCTTTGCTTTTAATCACCACCATTGTAATTCCGCAAAGCTAGTTACAAATTTTGATATTGCTGACCTGTTTCAGCTAACGGTAAAATAAAAATCGGAAGAATGTGCTGCGTTTATAATGCTGTAGATAAGGACTAAATATGGAGTTTGTGAAGGTGAATTTGTAGTTCATCTGTATTTTCGATTAAATGTGACGTATAACTGACAGAACCAGTATTGTAACCAGGATAATCGTACCCGTTTATAGCGTTGATTTTGAACCGACAGAAGTCATCGGCGCCTGGCGTATTGGGTGGTGTATAGTTAAAACTGGACCAAGCGCGCCTGGCGCAGTCTTTTCGACCTATCGCGAATGCCAGTTGCGGGCGGCCCCTGACAGACAGCCGCCCCGCAACGCGCCGCTGCGCAAATTAATTAAAGCGCCGCCGGACGGGCCGTGATTGCGAGGACTCCCGCCGCGCCGCGCCGGGCCGCGCGGTGCACTGGCCCGCCTCGCCCTGTCGCCGCCCAATAACCACTGCTCAAAGAAACAAGCCCTCTTAGCGCATGCACAAAGTCGCGCCAGTTACTAAGTTTTGTATTACATGTTTCTAATAGATTGAACAGTATTCTGGCAAGTACTACCTCAGCAGACGATAGGATGCAACCAAAGTGGTCAGTCTGTATGCATGCTGAACAACCAGTGCACTGAATTTCGTGCTACGTTCCTCCATAATTCCATCTCTGACATGGTCTGACCAGCTTTCATAGTTTCTTTCGGATGGCAGCGTATGCTACTTTCACGTAGATTCTTGCATCTCCTTCCACACGGACGTGCCAGATATATTCTTCTTCCATGTTACATACACACTTAATAACAATGTTACTGATGTTAATTTTTACACACTTCATACAATAACATCATTAACTATTGCTGTTTTATTGATATGAGTGATATTTAACCCTAATGTTTTGGAGTCATTTCTAGATAGGTTTATACCTGATTCAATTTTAGTCAAATGAAAACTATAACTGAGGATAAGCCATTTGTATATATATATATATATATATATATATATATATATATATATATAAATGGAAAATGTTTCGTCAGATGTTCCCTACTTGATTGTGAATAATGATTATAGAGTTAATGGGCAATGGGTAATTGATGCAATATACCTGAATATTTAACTAATAACTAAGGGAAATTTTGCAAACTAATTACAATGATTATTCCAATGCGTTGAGACCTAGCGTGATGGCGAGTGGTAAAGCTCAGGTCTCGTATTCGGGAGGACGTGGGTTTGAATCGCCGTCCGGGCATCCAGAATTGGGTTCCACATGGTTTCCCCAAATCAGTCCAGGCGATTGCCAGGAACTTTCCTTTAAAAACACCATGGCTATTTCCTTCCCGCTCCTTGCGCCAGTCCCAGCCCGGATCCAATCATCTCGATGTCGACGAGGCACTGGTGCCAACGCACTACCCTAGATCACCAACAGAACTTTTTGTATTTTCTCCTGCTCTGTAGCTGCGTTGCCACGTATTTTGCAAACTTATCGGTACTGAAATTTTCGCTGATGGTTTAACAGAAACGTAGTATGAGGTCACGGTATAAAACGGTTAACCGAACAACACCATTAATTTGAAACAACATGTTTTGCGGCTCTGTGGACATATTTATTAAAACAACCTGCTCATAATGAAATGACATCAGTAATCATTAAATATCACTGACTTGAAATTGGCGGCCATGCTTAGTAGACTGGCATAAGAAGTGCCCCGTGTCAACTACAAAAGCTGTTCCATCAAGAACAAAAAACATAGTAAACACTAGTAAACATGTCACTGACTGTTAGTGACACTCTTTTCCCGTCCTTGGAATAGATCGTCTTTTTTTACTAAAAAATTTATTTCTTACATCCAAATAACCATTATAAGTACAAATAATTATTGATACCTAATGTACAATACAAAGGTTCTTATTCACATTATACAAAATTAATTGGTTGAAAATTTGAATTATCAGTCCTCTTCTTAAAAAGTACACCAGGCAAAAAAATTTCCAAAATTCTCTTTCAGCTTTTTTAAAAATCCGTAACATGATTCTGAATGTCGACAAAGTTTTCTAAATTATTTGTCTTCCTCTGCTATACTCAATACCCAGAATTTCTTCTTCTTCTAGGTTAAGTATATATCTTTCGCCGTCATCGGAGTTTTTTCTTTGGAGCTGCAGTGATGTAACTGCTTCCCTGGAAGTAATCCTTAATGTGTTGGGAAGTCTTCTCGATATCAATCCATATTGTGTCCTCCGAGTTTGTTAGTCTATAATATTTCACTCACTGTTTTAATACCACTCGTTGTTATCAATACACCATTTTAACCAGTTTCAGGAAGCTTTTTGGCAGATTCAACGTCTAGATAGGTCTAATTGGACATTAACCTCTGACAAAATTATACTCAATCAGCTCCATAATGACGATTTTAGGCAGACAGAATGATATCCATGGTTTCCCAGATCGTTCCAGGCGAATGCCTGGATAATTCCTAAAAATAGCCCATGGACGCCTCCTGCCATATTCCGTACATCCCTTCCTATGCACAAATGGATTGGTGTAATACACCCTCCGCCACCCACTTTTAGTTAATCGCGAGATAATAAAAGCATCCGTTATGATGTAGTGGGCTTGTCTGACTCGTGATGTGATAATACTTAGATCCATCTTTCTTGTAAAACGTTAGAAAAAGTAGGGAGCAGTAGAAATAAGACAACGTTTCTGCTGTATTTGCATTATTAATGTCCTCAGATATGTGGGTTATACGATCATATAGTTCCGCAAAATACAGACAGTTCAGAAGGAAATTCATACGCATGTGTTCAGGTTAGTACACTAGCCGGTGACCCGATTCAGCTGACATTACAAAGGCTGACCACTTGCTCTTTTATATTGCGAGGTCCTCCTTACTAATATTTAATTACTAGCAGAAGGCAGATAGGCCGCTACTGGCGACACGTGGCCCAAAGTGTTGCTTTTGCGGTTGCGTTACCTCCTCGCATTATTATTACTGGATGAAAAAAATATTCTCAACTACACTCTTTATATTGCGCAACGGGTGTCAATATGAAATTAAGTACACCAATAATTTTTTCTTGCATAATTTATTTAACACTTCAAAACTCATATAAACCAATACAGAATCGTCACTCCCTGCCACTACAATCACTCGCAGTCTCTCCGCGCCATATACTTTTTTCAACCACCTCTCTCATATTGGGCACAGTAATGCCAACTTATAAATAATTATATTACTAGAAAGATACTTAAAATTACCCCAAATATATATGCACACTACTTTGGTGTGAAAACGTATTATGTACAAATTTATTTACAATTTCGTCATAGTAATGATTTGTGAGTGGGAGCTCACAATATGAACTCGAATAAATGGACACAAAAAATTTCAAGATGGTCCTCAGTCATTTTGAAGAGAAATTTGCCGCTGTCGATCAATCAGTGAACAGAGTTTACGCAAAATAGCGCAACTGACAGTTGAATAACGAATCAGCAATCTACCTTTTCCGACCTGTATTTTTGTGTAGTGGTTAGGGTGTCCCTTATTTTTCAAAGTCAAAATTTTGTAACGCATAGGTCATATTTTTTCATTTTTCCCCAAAACACTTACAGATAAAATTTACGCCGTTCTTCATATAAGTTACGCAAGAGTAGTGGCGCGCGCTCACGTTATTGTTACTGTCATTACAATTCTTGAATAGGAATCACATATTTTTCTGTTCTGATAGATGGTTTTAGGATTACGAGGTGTTCGAAACAGCATATTTTTATAGTGGGAGAGGCAAACAACCAATTTTCAAGAGTGCTATTAGTTTTACTTTTAATATTCTCGAAGGAAAATTGACTATAAGTGATTGCCGTTATGTCACTGTGCAGGAGGGGGAATATTATGGAGACAGTTCAAAAAGAATGCAAGAAAATCCCTGGATGTTTGAAAGTGAAAGGAAGAGGATTTAAAAAATGAATTATATAATGTTTATGGTATTGCATACGCTTACGCCCTTGAAAGGATGTAAACAAAGGAGGGTAAAATAATCTTACAGCGACAGAAAGAGCCAGGGAGACCAAGTTGCTTGGTGTGTGTGGAAAACTAGCTGAAAAAGAAGAAATGGTAAAATAAATGAAAATAAATAAAGCGAAAAACACTTAAATATATGTTGTACAGCGAGTAGCCAAGCTCTTCAGCGTCCTATGATTTGTTGATGCTATCTCAACGACACACGGAGTGCATCAGGAAGAGCAAGCGATAGTCAACATAAGCATTTTTTTTAAACTTTCGGGTCTACCCGGCACGGGTTAACATCATCGTAGGAGGATAAAATTTCTTATGTAAATAAGCTATAGTATTTAAAAAGAATTAGTGGGGATGCGTTTGAATATTTGAAAAAATTTTTTTGTTCTTATAAAGGACACCCTAGTAGTGGTGTCTCCTGGTTCGGTACGAATCCCATATTCAGTAGGTATAGTTTGGAATATGAATACTCAAGAATAATTAGGCATACTACCAGTGCATATCAGTAGATTACAAAAATTTTAATTCCTTTTTAATGAAGTATAAATATTGTACATAAATATGGTCTGTGAGCATATCCTCTTATGTGATGAGAAGTATGTTTATAAATCGTTCGATTTGATTATGAACAGTTTTGAGGGGCCTGCTGTTCGGTGGCGACGGTTTGCGTTTCCATTATGCGCGGGACGCCGGGACCACTTTGTTTGCTCCTCGACAGCGTCAATAGCGGTTCCATATTCGGCCCGCTGCTATGCCCTGGGCAAACTGCCGTCGTCCGAGCGGCCAGTCTGCTAGACTCGCTCGTGTTTGTGTTGCTCTCTGCAACTAAAACGGTCTGTTCCGTGGAGCGTTCACCGCAATATGTGATACACTGCATTACGGAATATTGCAAAGTACTTGTACTGCCCGTTTGCCCTTTATAACGAACTGAATGTTTTATTTCGATTAACTCTTTTCAGTGCGGCATCATTACGTTAAACAATGGAAAGAAAATATTTGGTATTCGTTCTTTTAATAGAAGTACGCCAGTAGAATGAAGTGGAAAAATGTTTAAATTTAAAATAGTTTCAACTGTTCCAACGAAAATATACTCAAAATCTGAACATAAAAGTTCAATTAATTTTAGTCCTTTTAGTTTATATCGAGAAACATAGGGCAATTTTTTGGTTTCTATCGAAAACTATTAGAAGGTAACAAGAAATGTTGCGCACAATTTTAAGTGCATACGATTAGTTAGTAATATGTAATAAAAAGTAACTGTTACATTTATTAAAAGAACAGGCAAATGTTTCGATATGTGAGCTGTACGAAGATCTCTCGGACTTTTCATTAAGTGAGAGTTTGTTGTTGGGAATAGGTTTCGAAGTCCTCTGCGTTTTCGTCGTCATCAGGAGGGACAACTTCTACTCAACCCAATGCGATAACAAATTGGAAAATTAATCACCACTTAAGTTAGGGCCAGCGGTTCGACTCCGGCCTCGGGCCTTGATAGTTTTAATTTAGTTTTGTGTTCGTCTTGTGCTGTCCTCACTGTAGTGTCCGCAATATCACAATTAAAACCTGATACAAAAACAAATTGAAGCTGGCTAAATGGTCGGAAGACCGAAGGCCATACTTTATTTTATTTTATTTTTTTAAATTAAGAAAATAATTTAAAAAATCCTTAATCTTCATTTTTGCATTTCCCAACATACTTTTTTTTCAGTTAGCGTAAATAACTGAGCCATTACTAACACATACCAGTAAACAGTCTTAATTAGAAACACTTATTACTAAACAATTCCAGATTATCTACCATTATGTAACTCGCATTTCATTCAGGCTCACTCATTAAATGAAAATACATATCTGTGTCTAGTTAAGATACTACGTCGGCGTTATATTCAGAGTGTTCATTTTTTTTAATACACTTTAATATTAACTGAAACTTGCTGAAATATTTCCGTATCTAGTCAAAGTCAATTTGTAATACTGCTGTAATCTTCAGAAGGATTAATTTCGAATACTATAGGTTGCTACAACAGAACATGCATTTCCAAAAGTCCATGAGAAACTGAAAGTAATTTGTCGATACCACTGCGGGAACTGACCTCGATTGTAATTTCTTAAAATGGCCACCTCATTACAAAACCAGTAACGAAACGACCAATTTGTTTGAAATTTTAAGCGCCATCTCGAATTAAACATTATCATAAGTTATCTGCAGGCAGAATGGCTGATGGCAACAGAATAAGAGGATAACTTGTTTTGTTAGAAGACATATCAAATAAGTTTTTATGAGCAGATGCATGATTTCCCACAATTACCGGCCTCTAGTTAGCAGTGTGGTCGATACAAACCGCTGAAATGACTATATAGGCCTGTTACAGGCAGCTATTTTACCTGGAACTGTTCGTGACGTGACTTCGTTTAAGTTTAATAGCTGTCGAAACGAGACCCGATGCTACTTTCCTAGCCTTCCAAGTGTTAATTTAAAAAATTTCCCACAGAAAGAGGTTAAAACTAAATTAAGAATAAAAGACTACTTAGTTAGCTTTATTTTTTCCAGAGAAGGATCATGAAATATTCTCCTCTTTTTTTTAAGAAAAAAAAAGGTACAACCACTTTTTTTCAAAAAAAAAATAAAAAATTCTCCCTTCTTGTAATAATTTATGTTTTGTGGTAACATACTTTTTGAAACACTGATTCTATGGTAACCCTCTTAGTTTGAGTGAACAATATCATATATATGACAAAAGTGATGAAATGTAGCAGAAATGATACCAATACTAGTGGATTAAATATAAAAATTGGATCGGATGCAATAGGAGAAGTAAGAGAATTCTGTTACTTGGGAAGTAAAATTACAACCGATGGCCGAAGCAGGAATGATGTTAAAAGCAGAATAGCACTAGCAAGAAGAGCCTTCATGAAAAAGACAAACCTATTAGTTTCAAATATTGAACTATGAATTAGAAAGAACTTTTTAAAACTCTTTGTGTGGAGCACAGCACTTTATGGTAGCGAAACATGGACTTTAGGAATACCTGAAATAAATAAAATTGAAGCAATTGAAATGTGGTGCTATAGAAGAATGCTGAAAATTAAGTGGACAGACAAAGTAAGAAATGAAAGAGTTCTGGAAATAATGGGTGAGAAAAGAAGTTTATGGAAGAAGCTTACAGAAAGAAGAGACAGGCTGGTAGGTCATATTTTGAGACTTGCAGGATTGTTTAATTCGTTAGTGGAGGGAACAGTCGAAAGTAAGAACTGTAGAGGAAGACAGAGATTAGAATATATGAAGCAGATAATTGAAGACGTGGGCTGTAAGGGGTATGCATAAATGAAGAGGTTAGCACAGGATAGGTAGGGATGGAGGATTGCATCAAATCAGTCGAAAGACTGAAGACAGCAAAAAAAAAAAAAAAAAAATCATATATAAAGAAAAACAAAAAAATATTTCTAAAATTAGTTTTTTTAAAGATATTAAAAATATTGGCTTATTGTTAACAAATTGATCAATAAATACGTATTATGAAAAATATTATTAATTAGAGTTAATGACACAAATTTTTACATATTTGGTCCTTATTTGTGATCAGAAATCTTAGATCTCCCGTTCCACCACTGACAATCTGCTTCCTAGCTCACAAATTGCAGACTACGCTAAATCCTCTTTGTCTACAGGTGATCAATACAGTCAAAAACTTGTTTGATGAAACATTATAGTCGAACCTAAAACTGGAAAACAGGAGGATGTGGTTGGTTCACAAGTCACACCAAATTTGTGTTGGACCAGAAACTCTCACTATGATCTCTTCAGCGTCCATAGGTACCGCCACCCGGTTAGGTGCCACTAGTCTAGAGTCTAGACACAAATCCCTATGCTGTTTGCATAGTGGCTTACTTTCCTGGCAGTATAAAGCGGCGACTACTTAAATTTATATCCAATTATATGGAAAATTTTCGAAACCTCTTGATAGTTACCTCATTATTTACTAATTCTTGCTCTGTAATCAATTAACGATATTTTTCTTTATTCACTTCTGCTTTCACAGGTTGCTGTCTTGGTCGCCAGGGGATTTTACCTTTCTGCAAAGGATACTGATTACTACTTTTCTCGACTGAATCCAATAGTTCTCCAAATGACAACATGCGAATCGCTTTTTCGTATATATATATATATATATATATCCCTGACATAATATAAACAGCAGACCTCTCAAAAGACACTAAAGTGCACACATACAAATATTCCAGCAATTAAACATTCTGAAAACCACTGTCAACTAACATTCAACGAGCTGTCGGCTAACTGCTAGTGTATGCCGTTTGTTTATGTACACACTACAAAATAACACTGAGAAAGCTGCTTGATGTTTCTCAAACGGAGACAATGCAGCTAAAAATGAAAACAACATTAAAACAATCAGAATTAATAAAAAAAATCATTCATAATCGTCATGAAACACACGGAAATGAAAATTTAAGACATTTACAGGTATTTAAACACAAAATTATTTATATATACCAGACGAAAGCATTGAGAATTGTCCTCTAAACATCGTGGTTCACCTCAACACCTAAAATTACAAATTTTTAATCAATATTTCATGAAAAATACTTTCTTGAACACATTACATATCATTTACACAGTTTCTCTCCATAAAACAATTTTCATTTACACAAATTCACGATTAATTACGCGAAAAAATATTTATAAATCCGCTGGTAAACAACTCCCATCTCGCTATATATAATTATAAAAAAGAAGAATTTCATAAAACAGCTGGGCCTGGGGGCTGTTATACTTTGTGAAGCCCTTGATGGGTGTCCTACGTGCAACGCTGCGTCAATGACGAATATCGCCAAGAAAGGAGTACTACACTGTCGAGCGTGTAACATATAACTCTGACTGCATTTGCCGAGCTATTTGCAAGCCTTCAACATATTACCTCAAAGGAGAGCCCGTCGTTGATTTTGACAAACCATTCGGCCATGGATTTTTGACGATTAATAGGAAAATACGTAACTTCAATTGCTGATGGGAACAGATTGAAAAAATGATCTATCAAAAATCCACTTCCAATATTATTCACTAGGTATACTTCGTAGTCAGTTTTTTTTTCTCGAGCTTTTACATTATTAGCTTTTCGTTAAACACTAATTCAAATCACAAGAACAAATATACAACTACTTTTTGTCAGTCGCCTCTCATGGACTTATATGCCAACAATCATAATACCCTGCGGCCATATCACTTCACACACACACCTTGCCATCTTATTGCGTCTACTACAACTGAGGCAGTATTACCAACTGTTAACATTGAAATCGTATTCTACCAACTTAAACTATTCAGTAACTAAATTACAAACTACTCACCGTGGAACCACGCTTTA
>JARYHS010013630.1:154269195-154557156 GCA_031002005.1 Vandiemenella viatica | reverse complement strand
GGGTTCGAATCCCCATCCAGCCATCCACATTTGCGTTTTCCCTGGTTTCCCTAAATCGCTCTAGATGAATGCCAGGATGGTTGCTTCAAAAGGCAATGGCCGAATTTCCTTCAATTCCTTGCCCCCAGAGCCTTCCCGCTTCTAAAGACCTCCACGTCGACAAGGCGTAAAGTCATAAGTAAAAAAAAAAAAAAAAAAAAATGCTACACACGGGTAAAGAGAATGTCAGAAGGTAGAGAGGAATGAGGAAGACTAGGAAAAGATATGCCATGGCAAGATCTTATATAATGGAGAAACAGGAGAAACAACAGAAAATAGTGTGTTAAAAAGACTTCTTAAGTAACGCTCTGAATGAAAGCGTTCATTCATTGTCTTCGAATACTGAACTATCAGCCTCAATACAACGACAACACTCTCGTTGACAGTCGAAAGGCTTAACCGTGAGGATGACTAAATGTTAGAATTATTAACCAGATAACGGAATGTGAAAGCTGGCAACGTTAAGATGGTCTCTTTTAAGGTGACTGAAGTTATTAATGCAGCCGGTGTTTTAGTGATTGGTAGGGACGAACATACCGCGCCGTGACTCGACCTGATTAGTGCCCCCGCAGCGAGCCGCACGCTTTATTTACTCTGAGCCTGGTGCGCGCACGGTTTTCAAAAGGCGAGAGTAAATGTTTTGGCCGCGTGTAATCCGACTGTCATTACAGCGGCCTCTGTCCCGCAAGCCCGCTGCAATTCCGTAAACTGCGCGCCACGCCCTGCTTTATGGCTAGGTAAATGTAAGTACTATGGCACAATGAAACTAAACGGTCCCCGGAACGACATCGGAGTACTCCGAACTGTCGCGTTCGGCTTACTGGGTCAGGGCAGGACGGATAATATAAGTTCCAATTTATCACCAGAACCTGAAACGTAAAAACAAGGTTGCCGAAGTGGTCTCACAACATGGATATTTGTATCTTCCATTACTATTCCGACTGCGTTTGTAAACTTCTTACTAGCAATACATTTTCTTAATTCTAAATTATCGTCTTTGTAAAATCTCTTAGTGTGGTTGCAAATTATAGGGTGTCATACGTTGTTTCACCTTTCGGCAACCCGTCCGGGCATCCAGATATGGGTTTTCCATGGTTTCCCAAATCACTCCAGACAAATGCCGGGATGCTTCCTTCAAAAGGCCATGGCCGATTTCCTTCCCATTCCTTACCCCCCATCCTTTCCCGTCTCTAAAGACCTCGCTGTTAAGGGACGTTAAACAGTTAAAAAAAAAAAAAAAACCTTTCGGCAAGAACAAATCACAGAATTTTCTTTAATGATAAATGGAGATCGGTGTGAGTTTAAAAGTTATGTAAACATTTTAACAGTCCCTTTTTTTTTACTAAAAAATGCAGTTTTTTATATCCTTTCCCAGTACTTAAGCAATCCTACACTGTTTTTCTGCTTCTTTTACGTACAAATTTTGCTGAAAAAAAAACTCACTGAAAAAGAAACACATTCGTTTGGAAGTAAAATTACAACTGATGGCCGGAGCAGAAATGATGTTAAAAGCTGAATAGCAATACCGAAAAGAGCCTTCATTAAAAAGGGAAATTTTTTAATTCTAATATTAAAGTCGGACATGAAAAGAACTTATTGAAAAATCTACATGTGGAGCACAGAACTTTCTGGTGGCGAAGTACGGACTTTAGGAATACCAGAAAGAAGGAAAACTGAAGCATTTGAAATGTGGTGGTATAGAAGGATGCTGAAAATAAGGTGGACACATAAAGTACGAAACGAACGAGTTTTGGAAATGATGAATGAGGAAAGAAGTTTGTGGAGGAGTCTTACAGAAAGAAGAAACAGGATGGTATGTCATCTATTGAGTCATGTGGGATTGGTCAATTTGTTAGTGGAGGGAACATTCGATGGTAAGAACTGTAGAGGAAAATAGAGATTTGAATATATAAGGATATGGGTTGTAAGGGGTATGTTGACATGAATAGGGTAGGGCTAGATAGGAATAGATGGAGGATTGAATCAAACTAATCGAAAGACTGATGAAAGAAAAAAACACACTCACATTCACTATTATACTGGTGAGAAAGTATAGGGGACAAGGTTTTTGATTTTTTTCTTTTTGTTTATCTTTGTTTTTGTTTCTTTTATTTCGGATTGACTATGTTCAGCACCTATTATGTTTGATGATCCAATAGGATAAGTAAAAATGAATTTCTGAACCATATACGTACCGCATCAATATCGTTGTTAAAGCATCTCTATGTAATTTATTTTACTTCTTCGTCGCTTTTTGCGGTGATCTTCTTCGTGCTTTTCATCTTCTTCTTTATCGCCACCTGATACAAAAATGTCTTGATTCGGCTTATAATTTTCGTCCTTATTATATTTTTTATATGTTTTCCTCTTCATCATTATCTTCTTAACTACAATTATCATCCTCTACTTTCATAACATTATTATTTTCTTCTTTTTCATCTTGTTCTTCCTCGTCTTCCGACATTCCCTTCCTTCGTTTGGTCGTATATTTTTATTAAAAATGGCTATTATCCCATTCAGCATTTTGCTTGTGGTTTAACGCCTTGTCGAAATCGAAGTCATTGCAGGCGGGAGTGCATTGGAAAGGTGCTGAAAGGAACTCGGCTCTTAGCTTTTGAAGGAACCATGCTGGTATTGTCATGTGTCATGGAGTTATATCGAAAAACCCTGAAAAGCCGAAATTTGGATAGACGGTTGGGGATTTGAATCCGCGACCTCTCTAATGCGAGGCTCGAGTGTTATCACTCAACCAAGCGTGGTGGGTAAGCAGTAATGCTCTGACCTCACATTCGGGAGGACGCGGTTTCGATTCCCCGTCGGGACATCCAGATTTGAGCTTTCCATGGTTTCCCCAACTCACTACAGGTGAATGCCGGGATGCTTCCTTCACAAGGCCATGGCCGAACCCCTTCGCGTTCCTTGCCCCACATCCCTTCCCGCCTCAACAATATACCGCTCACCCACCGTGCTTAGCAATTCAAGTTTTGTGGCGTATTGTGGTTTTAGTGCCACATTTCGTGCAGCGAAAGTAAAGTTCTGAAGTGCAGTAGAAGATTTACTGGTGTGTGGACCGTGTGGTGTGCGCTGGCAGAGTGCGACATTTTGTGTGAGGGAGGGCATTAAAACCAGCCGGGCGGGCGGGCGGCGTAGTGTCAGCCCGCTATTGATGCCCCCCGGGCTCATCCCATTCCGGTCGATATAACAATTCGCGCAATGGAATTGTCTTGTCGGGATTAATCTGCGTGGCCACGGCGGCGGGCTGCGCGCGTATTAAGCTGCCTGTTTCTTCTCGGCTAACGGGGCGTGGATTTATGATTGCCCTGGGTTCGTTAAATTCCGGAGGAAACAACTTCGCTCCGCGCCTGTGGCTGCCTCGCCGGCGTGTAATTACTACCTGCCCGCGTAAGTCAGAGACTCTCCACAAGCGACGGCAACTGGCCGCGAAAACTACACACATCGTACGTCCGCATTTCGTGCTACTATAACCTACAGTTGTTAAAAATATCTGACCGGAAAGTTTTAAGAATTATGCCGACTGAGTGAAATGAGTAAACGCTGATTCACAGCAAACAAAACTGAAAACATTTTGCAAATACCACAATCTCAGAGACAAAATTTATTGGTATTGCTAGAATTAGCATTTTTATCTTTTAATGCAGGCATTAATGCTATGGACTTTAAAATTATTTATTCATTTTAATGGCTTTTAGCCTCATCGCCCATAGAGTCAGAATTTTATAGAAGTTTCCATTAGTGTGTACAAAACTGTTTTCAACTAATTATTATCATAACAATTATGCATTATAATGGCACGAGTAATGCACTTAGGGATTGGCTTACAACGTGTCATGCGTTAAAATTAGTCATTATACAAATGAAATGGATACTACAGGTAGATACAATCGTACGGCAAAATAAACATTACAAAGTTCAATTGAATACTCATGCATTAAAACAGAAGGCTTCAAACTACTTAAAGGGATCAGTTTTATAATATCTACACGTAAAACCCAGCTATATATATTTCCGTCTTTAAAATATGTCATTAAGGACCTGCAAAAATGTTTATCTTTCAAAGATAGTAAAATAGTCGAATTTTTTATGAAAGGGTATAGCTAGGTTTTTTTTATTTCTATCAGCATTTTGAATTGTGGTAATCTATACTTTTGACAGGAAAAAAATAATGTGAATTAAGTCGCCGACTCTGGGTCACTTTGGGGACTTTCTATAAGCCGTATTCGATTTAAGTGACTAGGGAAGTTGCCATGATGGAATCGGCTTCTGGTAATGCATGTTATGTAGCGCCTATTATCCAGTTATGATATCCAGGCTTCGAAATGGTAGCTGGTTGTAAACAGCCGTAGTGAGAACCATATTGTCGTAACAAACTGCTCCATTCCGTTTCCCATAATTTCTCTTGCTGTTTAATGGTTTGGTGGAATCCTGAGGAGGGGACTTTCAAGTCGCAAGTTACACTGCAATACGAAGCTGTTTCAGTCGACAGTCAAATCAGATCCATTCTCTTCTCTTTTGCATTGTGGCTGGACATAGTCGACTGAAAACAACTCGTCCTCTTGCGTACGTTGCTATCTGGATCTGTAAATCAATTTTGCGTCAGGAGTATCTGCTGAGCGCTGGTTCGGCAAACACTAGCACTACCATCACACTATTCTCTTCAGATTACCGCTTTCAAACTGTACTCATGCCAGCTGGCTCCATGTAAGAGCTAAGCAAATTGACGTCTGCAAACAATAATCAATCGCCTCAAGGGATGCTACAGAATTGCGAAATTTCGTTTCATGTCTTCTATTCTTGTGTCTTATGTTAGTTAACAATTTCACATTTTAAATTTATTTTCCTGTAATTCCGAACTCTGAGTACAGGAGATACATTTTTTTCCAAACCGCAGGTTTATTGACAGAGGGAAAAAAATTACTGTGGTGATGTTCTCGTAAAAAGAAAGAGCGATAGAAGCATTCGAATGAAAATTTCCTTACAGTTCTTAGAAAAAAGACTACATTAACGTTACCAAATGAGTCAGCAATCAGTTCAGTCCCTGAAGAAACCCCGAGATGATAGTTTGAAACGTTGGAAGAAATTTGTAGTGCAGTAGACGCAGTATATATTTTTTGACACGTTTGATAAATGTAAATCGGGTATATATTTTGTAATTAAACGACAGTAATGTTGCATATGACTGAGGAATATTAAATGACCCTGGTTAATTAAGACATGCATCTTATACGTGGGAGTATTTCATTATGCGAACTATTAGTGTACTGTTAGTGTCAGCTGACGAAGCATCCGATACTAAAATTTAAGTTTTAAATATGACTGAGCAAATATAACTGTAGCTCGAGAAAATTTGGCTGATTGACAAATAACGGTAATATATTAAATGTAGTAACTGTAAATATATTTATTGATTATTGTAAGTAATTTTAATTAGTTTGCAGAAAGCGATGATGACTCCATTTCTGCGAAATTTCTTATTTAATATTTTACTAATAATATCTGAACGTATGTTAGTTAACTCTACTGACTTTAGGCGCTGAACCCAAGTAGCCATCTCTTACTCTACGACACTTAGTGACATAACACACTTGTTTTCCGGCTTTATTCTCACATTAAATGGAAAATCTAACATCTTCTCTTTTTAATTAAAAAAAGAATGTTTGGAACACGAACACCAACATTGACCAGCAGAAATCACCACAAGTGTCTAGTTGATAAATTTAGACTAAGTGTGACGGGAGTTGTATAGAAGTTAACGCTTTCACACACCGAGGAAGAGATATACACACCGACAAGTAGAAAAAGAGTATAGACGATGTGCTTAACGATGTGCTTAATGTAGTCGCGACGGGTGTGCTTGGTTATCTTACCGTAAACTTCGTGCAATCTATAAAATGAAAACTGCAGTCTTGTTACATTTTCAACCGACACTGTGTGTATAAAGTTAGAACTGCAGAAAAACTTTACGACATTTGTATCTCGTTTTTATGTGTTCCGACCCTATAATATGTTTTCTTCTGTTGCAGGTAAGATGTCGAATATCTCCAACACGAGTGGACGAGTTGCTTAAGCGGTAATGTACTTGGCACTAAGCAGTAGTGAATTACATGGGTTTTTATTTGGAGTACTGGAGGTTATTTGATTAATGATTTGTTTGTGATTGTTGAAGCAACAGAAAGATGTTACGAAGAGATTTTATGAATTTTCTTTGCACCTCAAAAATCAAAGATAGCAAACAAGCCAAGTATCTTACGACTCACTGAAACTCACTATTTACCCAGCGTATTGTATATTCTTATTGCCGTCTGTATCGTAATGGTACTATTTTAAAGGAAGCACTTCAGTATTTAAAATATTTAAAGGAACATTTCTTTAAGAACATTTAACATTTACTTTTATCTAAAATAATTTATAATAGTATTAGTGAAAGTTTGTTCGTACGCGTACAGTGTGAAAAACTCTTATCCTACTCAATTAAGATACAAACCGCATAGTCAGTTTCAGTCGTCTGTGATGGCACGTTTTGTGACGGTGGTTTTCTGCTATAGTGCTGGCCAGAACAATTGGCGGGTCTCCTAGAATGCGCCGTTGCCAAACCACGCGCGTAACAGTTGTATTCACCTTTTTACTTGAAGTAATAGTTTATACTGTATTTTAAATAATTTATAATCGAAATTTTGTGATAAAATATTGATTTATGTCATTTCGTTAAGAAAGTTATGTTCGTGTAAATGCATTTGATATAACTGAAGAATACTTTCTCGAGAAATTAAGAAAACGTATTGAATTACTCTTCTTTATTTTATTTGTGGCTAAGCACGTATTAAATTTTATTTACAACTAAAATCAAAATTATACTTTGTTATCCTCTGCACTGAAAAACTTGCAAAATTGACGACAAAATTATATATATATATAGACTATAGAATTAAAATTGCTGTATACCAAAAATTTATATGTAGAAAAGAAGTATGGCCACTGCAGTTCTTTTTATAAAAATCAACCATAATAAAAGTAAGCAAAAATGTTATATTGTCATCATGAATATTATTAGAAAGCCAAATGTTTTTAAGCAAAATTAATAATATCCAACAGTAATATCGTAACTTACTACCAACAATAAAACAAGTTAAATATGAGTTTGGGGTTTTAAATAACATTAACACAGCAAATGTTTATAGTATCTTAAACTGTTAAGTACAAGCTATTAAAGTTGCTCAGTAATTGATAAGTTTATTGCGTAATATGTTAAATGTTCTTTAATACCTTACTTGTCATTATTCATCTCCATCAACGCCTTCTTCTTCATCATCATCATCTTCCACTTCTTCGCTGCTCTCGTTCTCTGTCGTTGAATCTTCGTTGAGGTTGATTATAAGAGGCTCGATTACATTATCTCGGACCACTTCCTTTTCGAAATCTTCTGTTTGCAGTTTTTCGGTATGGTAAACACATTTCTGCCACTGTTCGACGGTGACGTTTTCCAAGGCTTTATGCAACAAACGTTCGACATCGGCGATTTTGAAAGTGTTGTTTTTTCTCCGCCACTTCTCTTTTGACTTGGGCCCAAATGAGCTCTATCGGATTGTACTGGCAATGATAAGGGGGTAATCGGACTACTTCATGTCCTCTTTCGTTTGCAAGTACATCCAACTCATACACCGGTTCTTCTTTATTCATGCGAACCTTCTCCAGCATCTCAGCTCTAGTCTCCGTAGGCAAAAACGAAATTTTCTTTTCTGTTAGCCAAGCAGCTATATCAGCTTTCGGCGATTTGGTTGTTGGAGCTCGGTTTATCACTGCCGAATGATATTTGGCGTTGTCCATGACGATGATAGAACCTTCCTCCAAAAAATTCAAAAATCTGTTGAGAAACCAATCTTTAAACGTCGTTGTATTCATTTCTGAGTGATAATCTTCAGATTTGTTGGTTTTGCTGCATCTGTAAACCAACTTACTTTCCTGGAGAAAGCCTGTCTTTGCTGAACCCGCATGCAAAACAATTAGCCTTGCCCCTTTTCCGACAGGTACCTTTAAGCCCCCACTTTGATTTGAATTCTGCCAGATATTTTTTAAAGAATGGTTCTGAGTTACCCAAGTTTCATCTAAGTAAAAAATGGGTTCGCGTGTCACCTGAGCTACGAAGGGAGCTCATTTTCCTCAAAAATTTGACTCTTGAGGACACTAAGTCGTTTCGCTCAAGCAAAAATCGCCTACCATCATTCTGACGCCTGTATTTAAACCCTATATTGTTCAATATGCGTCTTACAGATCGTGCAGATCCTGTAAAATTTATCTTCTCTTTTAATATTTTTCTTAATTTTTCTGAGGTAGGGTACTCACCACGGTAGTAAAATTCGTGTACTGTTCTCCTGACAATGTCCCTGTCAAAGTCGTTAAGCTTTGTTATAGTGCTGTATTGTTTCACATTTTTCTTTGGAGAAACAAACGTAGGCGATTTTCCCTCACGACACACTCGCTGGACAGTTCTCAAACTGACACCACAAGCTTCAGCGCAAATAGCCTGTACATTCCCTAAATTTCTTCGCAATATGGTTGTTTTTTGCGGTAACAAATCACTACAGTTTTTTATTTCATTAACATCAAGTACGTCCATATTTTTCAAGTCTTTTCTTACCAGCGTGCATGTAGAAGACAAAATTTCACCATCATTGTCCACAAGGAGTTTGAAATATTTATATACACTGTGAATGATAGATTTACTCTGCCGGCGAAACTCTGTTGTCTTCTTCAGCCGCGGTGGTTCTGCTGTCGATGACGTGCGTCTTGTTGGAGTCGTTAGTCCGGAAACACCTGGAGTAGGAGAATAATTCTCTTCCTGGTATCCATTTTTAGTAGCACGATTCTCTTGTTAAATTACCGTTATTACAATTTACTGCACTTTTTGTTCGGTAAAATTAGGACACTAAATTACTGTAATTAATAAATAACTAAAACGAATTATTTAAATCGCAAAACGCTAAAATCAAAATATTCTCTCTCGAGCAAGCTCACCCTCACACTGACACACTTTCTAACTCCGATTCACAGGTTCACACATTTTTTGTGTGTTGAAAGGGAGGTGGAAGGTTTGGGGTGGGCTGCCGCTTGGACTAGGCAACACAGGCCGCACAGCGTTGCAATTTTCAGGTGATAGAAAGAGAGCGCATCGCGAGTTTGTCCCCAAGTACGGCAACAGCGCGTTAACACTGACCCGCCAATTCTTCTGTCCACAGCTATAGTTAGGGTCCCCTTAAACAGCTATGACTGGGGCGTGGGAGATTTGTCGGGTAGACATTCAAGGGTCGTCTCCCAACACCTCACACTCCCATTATTTCTGCTACCAGTCCCTAATAGACATCTGTATCTGTTGTTTCATCTAATCGTTATACAATCCTGGTGAGCTGGAGCTCCTCACACAAATCACCTCAGTTGTTGGACGACGTGATTTCTTAGTTTCAGCCAGCATATCATCCTGTGAATTATTTCCATCTCGAAGAAAAATAGGTTAGTGATTTGCTTGGCAATGTTCAGAACATCATGGACGTTTCCGCAACTTCTTGAAAGTTACTCTCCACAGTAAAATTAAAAAAAAAAAATATGCAGTTTGCTACCATATGAGCGCATCATGTTAATGTTTTAAATTAAAAATCTAAAAATCGCCTATTAACAAATATTTTATTAATGTTAGCAGCAGACGTGTTTCGCCCTTGTAATATGGGACATCCACAATCGAAACACGGTGGTATAGTACTTTTTGATTTTTTGCTCATATCTCTACCCGTTCTTAACGCCGAAATTTAACTTTCTGGTTCTAATTAGCAATGCACTTCCCCTTACTATTTTTTCCCCTTTGTCGATGGGCTTTTCCGATTACACACTTTGCATTCTGTGAGTTGTTTGCCTATCTCGAAAGTGCAAGTTGGACAAAAGAAAAAGTAAAAATAGAAAACAGTAGTGAATTTCAGATTTGAATCAGAATGTTGAATTTCAGTATTATATACTGGTACAGGAAGGTGCAGTAGAGCTTTTCCTTAATGAGCCACTAGTTCAACGCCCGCCAGGAATGACGGGTATGGTTATGGGAGGAATTTATTGTGGAAAACGTTCCAAGGAAAAACGAAAAACCATTAAAACTTCTCTCATTAGGTTCTCAGAATACTTAGCTAGGATATTTCATTTTAAATGACGGATATTTTTATTATTATGAAAACATTTTTAAGTAAAGTATAATTTCAAAAACGAATAAGTACTATTTATTTGCTTAGTATATTTCGTGATTACCTACGTTTCCTGTAAAGTTTCTCTGAGTTTTTAATAAACTTCAATGTTTATCTTTAGTCAAACTTTTTTTTGGGGGGGGGGGGGAGTAGTATCCTGTTTTCAGTTTTAAGAGAGTCAAATTCTCTGGTCGGTGATATACCCAATAAAATACCTGCAGAAGCTGATGCCAACAATACACAGAAATTTCCTCGCTCAGGAAACTTGGTATATGTACTCTCCGTGGGTTGGGGGTTTTTGCGGTGCCGGATTGCATCAGTGGGTACAGCAGGCCATGTTAAATGCCGACAGGGCCTCTGTTCGCTACCTGCGGCCATAACCTGTGACGAGCGCCGTTGTTAATTCCATTACGAGCGCACGCACGCCGCCTAGGCTAAAGGTTACAGGTCGACCGCGGCCCAGAATCGATGTTTGCGTTGAGGACGACGAGTTTACTGTAGTCGCATGCCACAGAAAGTTAACTACGTTCACATCATAAACTGTAACACACTCG
The DNA here is from genome assembly GCA_031002005.1 of Vandiemenella viatica. NCBI lineage: Eukaryota > Metazoa > Arthropoda > Insecta > Orthoptera > Morabidae > Vandiemenella > Vandiemenella viatica. The sequence goes on along the minus strand of JARYHS010013630.1, from coordinate 154,546,328 downwards.
TTACTATAGTAAACGGCAGGGATCACTGCGTCAACTCTCTGCCATAGTAATCTCTTGTGAGATTTTATAAACCTGCACCGACCAAATTGATTCAATGGTTGGTACGTAATCAATGTACGTCAATTCTGGCTTCATATCTACTATGCCACCTCGAAAATTTCCATTAAACGTAGTTAATAGCACCCGAAATCATGGCACAAATTTATAGATAAATGGCATCCTTCCTTACAATCACAGGTCATCTGTAACGTACCAGTAATATAAATGGAAAAGTTTACTCTCAGCCAACGATTGTAATAGTTCCTTTCACTAAACTGTAATGTATACATTCTCGCAAATGGTGAAAACTGTATCAAATTAAAATTTGGCTTTAGCTGGGCAAGACATTTATTTATTTTAGAAAAAATTGTATGCAGCTTTTTAAGCTACTAAGCCAACGTCATCTGTATTTCATTTACCTACACTATGTCAGACTATTCTAGTATTGTTGGTAATGTCAAGTGGAAGGACGGCACAGGACGAGCACAACACTTAATTAAAACCACCCATGCCCTGGGCCGGAATCGAACAGGCGACCTCTGCAACGCCCTGCGCTACCGAAGCCGGCGTACAAAACTCTTTGTTCGGTATTCTATTTTTTTTTTTAATGAAATATTTAGTCTTTTACAGAAATACTTAGTTGTAAAGTGTATTTAAATTTTATCCGTTCTAACTCCTGATGTTTTCACCTCTGTCAAGACTGAAATGTTAACCACAGAATCCCAATACAGAAATATAAAGAGGACAAAGGAATTCCGGATACGAAGGTTCTGTAAGACAAGAAATAACAAATTTTTTTGGCTCTTCTCTATTGAAGCTGATTTATCTTGAAATCTAAACCTAGTCATCAACGGTTTGTTTTCCGAACGATTTCAGCAATTACTTCAACACAATGAATATGTGTTGATACTGTCCAGGGATGATAAGAAACCTCATTTTAAAACAACTTTTTAACAATTTACGAACAGAACGCTTCACCATTCAAACGGAGCAAAAGAGCCTCTGTTGCCTGATGTTTCATACAAAATTCAACAAAAACGTTTTAAGAATGATAGTTGATATTCCATTTTCTTGATCCAGCAGCATTTTTACCAGCTCAAAAACATATCGTAAAGGAAAATTAAAAAATATTTGTTTGTAAACGTTATAACTTGGACAATGTTGCGTACCGGCATCGCGAGCCCAATCTTTGTCGGTATATTAAACGATTTTCTTCCGTTCCCGACTCGTCTTTAAGGCTTCAAAATTTCAGCTCAGTAAAGGTTTACTTTAATGAAGGCTCTAATTGATATTGCTTATTTCACATTCAAAGAGACGAAATTAAGCTTTCAGCATCCAAGAATACACAGTGTATAATAACCGTTATTACTGCACTTTAGATTTTAAAACTTAACGATTACAGTTGAAGAATTTTTAATTGAAAAACAAGATATTTTTCATTTTGGGATTGACATGCATTCATTATGGTCTATCACGCCATTAGTAGTTTAGTAACAAGCCAATGTGTTACTGCATTTTTTCTTTCTCATTAAAATAAAAGTAAGATATATTATTAGAACTGAAATGAATAATTAATTACGTTTTTTTCACAGTCAATGAAGAATTTGTCGCTTGAAAGTTTCCAGGACATAATCCGAATTCCATGATTAAATCAAACCTCTGAAGTCTTATGTTCGATGTTCTTAGAAATGAGAAATAATACGAAACGACGTAAGAAATGAAAGTTCTGTTGTTTGTATAAATTAGAAGCAGTAAACTATGTTATTTTCCAAATACGTTTCCGGAACATTTTTTATGCATTCGAACACAGTATAAAACTGAGAATAACTAAATTTATTGTCTGATGCTTCTGTAACATACCAGGCTTTCAGGAATGTGGTGAATGTTCTAATATCTTAGCTCTCAGTAGCCCAGTTATAAAGACTCCTCCGAGTCAATTTGCTTCTTTAGTGGTAAATGTAGTTCCGTTCCAGTTCACTCACTACCAAAATCTCTGAATGTGGAAAGTAGTAAATATTTTTTAACCTATTACTGGAATAAAAACAATCTAAACGTAACTGTCATGCTTCTTTCTCACTTTTGTGCTCTGATGCACATTTTATAAATCTATGGCCTGGGAAGATCGTCATCGACGGTAGAAGATGTAAAAACTAATGTAGGCGTCACTTAGATATTGATTACTAGCATTTCGTGTGGACAAAGCTATTAAGGACGTCATGATCCAAGATCCCTGTAGGTCGCTGAACCCAGCTTCTTCTTGCAAGTAGAGAGCTTAAAATAAACTGTAACTTCGTGCCTCCAAACAATATGATGTCGCTCTTACACTGAAATCACGATTGATATTCAATTGTGTGAAATGAAATATGGTACCTATAAATGGAAGCTAATGCTGTATTTTAATTCCTCGACTTTTCGAATTCACATCAAAATGAAACATACCTTGTTATGATTACGGGAGTGAAAACTACATTAATCGAAAGCTTGTCCAAATCTTACTAATAGTTAATGCGTGAATCGCGTCTGATAAAGAATTAACTTATATTATCAGCTTGACAGTGATGTAACAAAAGTAATCGTGCAGTATTTCACTCGCGATACTATAGGCTGTACATTATTCAGAAACTCATCAATATCCGACCAACAATTTTAGGTAAATCACGTTAATGGAAAAATTATCTCATTTTTATCATGTTTTCGACATTTCATCAAAACGAAACATTTTATCCGTAGGACCACGAAATGAATATTAATCAAAACCCCATCGAAATCCGAAACATGGTTCTTGCTTGAATCGTGTTCAAAGAAAAATTATGTTCTATTTCTCAGCTACACGACGATACATCACACCCTACTTACCCGCTGCACCGCCGACTGTTCATTTATGTAGATTCTACCAAACTCCAACCGGTACGTTCATTGCGAATCACGTTCAGAATTATCTTGAATTTATAACTTCACACACTCACATCAAACTGAAACATATACCACTACACCGCGGGACCTTAATCAATCTCCCGTCAATACACAATCAGCATTATTTCGTTTTTCGATGTTCAGTCAAAATGAAACATTCCCTGATTTACTCACGGTATCAGCGGATACATTAATCAAAACCCCCATCGGAATCCGACGAGTGATTCTTTCGTGATCCGTTCACCCAAAGACAGACAGACAGACAAACACAAATATTTTTTTTAAAGTTGATTCTTCCTCTGTAGCTTATTAATACTACCTCAACTCATTTAAAAAAAAATTTAAAAATTTAAAAAAATTATTTCAAATGTACCGACTTTTTCCCGGTACGATTTTATTGTAAGAATAGATAAACTGTTTACTACAGTGTTCATAACGAATACTTGCTCCATCTGTCTATTAACAAAATGACTGCTTTGATGGTGACTTGTGGTATGCTGTTGAGGCCTTCAACATACAGCCATTAACTTAAAATAAGTTTTTCACATGCACCTAGAAATGTGAAAAAATGAAAAAATAAAAATTTAGTTCATTGAACTGGTATATGATCCTCGTCTTATCTGGTCAGCTCACATACATCAACTGGTTCCAAAATAGGAACAAGGTCTTAATATTCTACTCACGCTGACTGGAGTTTGGTGGGAAGCTCATCCATCTGCGTTGCTGATACTCTGTCGCATCCTACTCAGATCAAAACTGGACTATGGAAGTGCATTCTACATCAGTGGCTCCTAAATAAACTGGATCACATTCAGTATCAGAGCATTCGTATTTGCCAAGGAGCTATGACATCCACACATATGTATACGCTTCTTTTGGAAGCAGCAGAAATGCCCTTGAGTGTTCGCTCCCAAATCCTCTCAAATAAGTTTTAATTGACACGTGCTTATTCCAAAAATTCACCGATTCTCCTGCATCTCACCAAATTCCAACAGTTAGTGGAAAAGAGAGGACGGTGTCTATTTGTCCAAAGGTATCCGCTGCTGCAAAGTCTTGAGTACCTGTCAACACTCCTCCCTGACCGTCAGCAACTGGAAACGGCGACTATATATATTACATACCTAACCAACAATGCGTGACCCCTTTGGCAGTAAGCTGCCTATTGGTGTATCAACCAGTTCAACACATTTGACAGGAATATTTATCTATTAGATGGCCATCTTCAGTTCAAATATACACTGATGGGTCAAAGATACCTTCGACCTGTAGGGTAGGCTGTGCATTCTACAGCCCCGAGACACAAGACGCTCAAAGGTTCCACCTTCCAGGTCACCTATCAATCTACTCGGCGGAATCCATTGCAATCAACCAGGTACTTACATACGCAAGAAGATTTTTACCGCGAAGCATTCTAATACTCACCGATTCACTTACTGTCCTTCGCTCCTTCGCCGTACCCTTTATAATCCATTGACCTAATACATACCACATCAGTGTAATCAAACAGACTGTAGAACTTAATCAAAGCTGTTCCACCGATCATTATATCTGGATACCCACGCACTCTGGAATTAAACATAACGAGCACGTCGATATGTTAGCCAACGAGGTATATAGTTCGGGCCGAAGCTTAATCCCACCCAACAACACAATTGATTATCAGCCATCAATAGTCAGCAATGCATACCAGCAACGGACGCGGAGGTGGAATGAATGGAAACAACACAGAGGCCGACAGTAAAGATGGAACTCTCAACGACGATACATCACATTTATCATCCGTATGAGATTCAACCACGGTGCTTTCCGCAGTCGCCTTTATCACATCAAGGAGGTAAACACACCAATGGACTCGCACTACAGGACGTCAATGATTAATTCTTCAACTGCTCTAATTTTCAGCAACAGCAAGCAACTTTCATCAAGTATCTTTTGGGGGAACAACAGCCACTTCCAACCAGTATTACAGTACTACTCGCTACAAATAACAACAACATCTACTGTATCATTAAGGACTATATTAAGGACACTGACATACAAACTTAATGAATATATATATCTGTAATTTTCTTATTTTTAAATTTTAAAAGCACTTTTTATTAACTGATCATTCCACCAGGCTGACTGTATGGTCTATTGAAGACCTACGGTCAAATAAATAAATAAATAAAATGTATCATTGAACTATATAAAATGATATTTTTTGAGAAAGCTAATAATAATGACAGGAGATACGCTCAGTGAAGAAAGATATGTTTAAATTTAATACACGGTCGTAGTGAACTTGTGATTAAGAATATATGAAAATTGATTTATTTTAATAATTAATTTTGACGCAAAAATTCCTGACAGAGGAAAACGAAAACGAAGTTCGAAACAGTGGAAGCTATCAGAGATGCCTTTGAAGCATCTAAATAGATACGTTTTCCTTCGTAAACATTACTTTTTCCCCTAAATCTTTTGTAGGAATTAACAAATACGAAGAAACAACAGAAATCTGTAAGGATTCTTGCTCAATGTACGATTGCAATATGGCAGTGTCTGAGCGTTGGAATTGTGTGAAAACGTGTAAATATTTTTATGTAATGAGACGACTATCGCTGTCATGGTAGATCGACATAGAAGCCAATAGAGTAAAATCTTAGAACAATAAACCATTTTCTCTTTTCTTAGAGGTTAACTATTTGAACGTGGAATGAAATAATATAGCGACAAAGCCATTTCAACTAAGTACAGTCAACACTTTAAAAAAAATATTGGTTTTTATACAAATAAAGTTTTATTGGTTCAACAGTCGCCACAATAACTTTCAGAAATTAAAAATCTACCACAACATATAAACAATATCGGCTCCAGTGTGAGACATCATTTTTCCAGCTGCAGTCTTTCGGTCCAGAACTGAAATAATCGCATTCTGAATTTTAGAAGGGTAGTTAACTCCTTCATTAGACGAAATTCCAGGAGCTGCATTCATGGTGTTGATAAGTGTCTAATAATTCACAGAAATTTGCTGGCGCCTCTTCAAGCTGTGACCGTAATTACATTGGTCTTGTAGAACAACACATCTCTCTAAGTTTATTCAGACGCCTTTGTAGCAATTCTACACTGTCCGCAGGAAGTAGTTAAATTGAAAATAATCGCAAGATTTATACAGATAAAGAAAAGAGAATGAAAGATATAGACAATTATTACAACAGCGCAAAAACTGAAGTCGATAAGAGAAAGATTTTGCAGGTGTCTGTTTTCGGACATTTTGTGGAATGCAACATATAATATAAATAATTCTTTTACCCAAAGGTATAAAAAAAAATTAGCAAAAGTGTGGTACTTTAAACTTGAAGAGAAAATTGAAGAGAAATAAAAAATACATTCTCCAGGGTTGGCTCTACTAATGCTTCTTTAGACGAATTATCCAGCGTACTTTTTTTTTTTTTTTAACTGCTTAACGTCTCTTAACAGCGAGGTCTTTAGAGACGGGAAAGGAAAGGGGGCAAGGAATGGAAGGAATTCGTCCATGGCCTTTTGAAGGAAGCATCCCGGCATTTGCCTGGAGTGATTTGGGAAACCATGGAAAACCCAAATCTGGATGCCCGGAAGGCGATTCGAACCGCCGTCCTCCCGAATGCCAGGCCAGAACGGTAACCGTTACACCACCATGCTCGGTGTACTTAAAAATAAATATTATAGCACATTAGCAGCTACTGGGCTATACTTTACAAAAATCAGTGAAATTCTTCTGGCTATGAAGACGTACAACACAGATTTGATAATTGTAAAACAAAAGAATCGATGGCTTAAACATATATTAAGGCTGGATGAATCTGGACTCACAAAAACAACCCATCAATACCGCCTACTACAAATAAAAGAAGATTTGAAAATATACCAGTAAAATGCAACGTATCTGATTTCGGAACAAGTCAATGCTTTAAGTTAAGTCTGATGATGTTATGGTCTTCTTCTTTCTATCATTTTTTACAGTCTGGTTACTGGAATTCTTACATTAATGCCGGCCTTCTGGTGAGGCTTTCAGTAGTTGCATGTCCTCTCGACAATAATCCAACTAGCGCTTCCTGGGAAACCTTCGAGGTCTTCGATACTCAGGACTTCTATCAACTGCAGTTCTAGGTAGTGAAGAGTTTCCTCTGATCAGTACATGGCCGTTCCATCGCGGACGACCCTCTGGCATTTTTTCAGATATTGGAGCCAAACCAGATGCGGCCCGAGCATTGTCAATCCATTCTAGTAAGTCCCTTCCCCCATAAATCATCCCAAGAATTCTCAGAAATGCTTCTTCTGTAGTGGTTACAATCATCGACTTTATTTTTGTATTAGCAGACGGCTGTAAACATGGATGTGTGACATAGTTGCTGTTGAGGAGGGTGCTAACAGGAAAGAAAGCAGAGCAGCAGACGCTGTTCTATTTGGACAACAGCCCCGGCCCTCCCTTCTTCTCTCCTAATTTGCTTATCGCCTCCATCTTCTCGCCGGCTGCACCTTGCAGATAACGGAAAAGTAGTTGGTTTTTAATTTGCAGCAGAGTGCCGAGCGTTAAGCGCCTGCCTGCCCGCACTGGCAGCGTAGTGGCTAACGCTCTCGTTACTACGGTAGCCATTCTAACTCTCTGTTTTAATATCAATAGTTGCATCTAATACTTTGTGCTCGTACCCTGAAAAAGTATAGAAAACTCCAGATAAGTGTGTCGTGCACTCCATGGGATGCTATTTGTTTGATCTCGTCATCAAAATAGAACTCAGATCCTGCGGGTTATACCGCGCTGCATTCTTCTATTGTATGTCGTGGTGTACTGAGTAGAGATGGATCGTTCGCGAGTGAATCAGTTCTTTAGAGCAATTCTTTAAAAGAGCGAGTGAGCAGTCGCTCACTAAAACTGAGTGGTAGTTCTTCCAGGTGAGTCGGTTATAAGTCGGCTAATTCCGAAGATCAAGAAGAGCTTGTTCACGTGGGTTTTGTGGACTGTAGAGCTAAAAAAAAAAAAAAAAAAAGTCTACTAATTGCATCAAAGTCGATTTAAAGGGGGTATTTCATCGAAAAGTGTCAAATAAAACCAAGCTAGTGAACCTTTTGAAAGAACTAGTTCATTTCGTGGAGTGATCAAATGAACACCTCTCTTTTAGTGAGTCACTTTGCCCCACCTCTAGTACTCAGCAAAGAAATCGAGAAACGAACAGTTCCCCAAATCCCTACTTTCCTAGAAGGATTTCCTGTTCTGCCAACTGTTTGAGCATTTTACGTTACTTCCTTCTTCTTCTCGCATGCACAATTTGCTATTGATGTTTCTTATAAAGTTAGATGCCAAACGTCATTTATAATTTAATTCAATTATTTCGTTAGGTTTCTCAATTAGACTAATTGAAAAATATGATTTGCTGGTTTGTTCTTATTTGTCTTTATATAGACGATCTTGATATTCTGTTGAATTTTCAGTAGGATATTTTCATTGATATTAATTTCTCAAAACCTGAAGCAACAGAAAGTGAAAAAACTGAACACCTTTATGTATCGTTCTAATTAAAGTATTCCGATTATATTAATTTAAGAATGTGTTATAAATGCAACAATTAACAAGGAAGAACTAAACAATTCAGTGCAATGGGGGAGTGAAAAATAAGGTATTCAACAGTGATAATATATTTACATGATATGATATTAAAAGGCGCTACAATTTACTGCTCATAATTTAACCAATTTATATAGATCCGTGAAGCTTTGTTGGCATGGGACGTGGCTTCTGTTTCCTTTTCTCTTGTTTAAAATATCTTCACAGAACAGTGTTACATAATACCATCATTCATGCTAAGGAAACAGTAGGGAAAATGGTAACGAAAATGTCGTTATTAAACTAAAATACTTCCCCCACTATTTTCTTCTTGACAGTACTCTGATTGTTATGCAACAAGAAATAATAAGAACCTTCTCGCATGTCATAAAAGCTTTCTATACCTCCTCATTCATTCATTGCAATCTGTCTCTGCGTAAGATTAAATCAAGAAAACATATTTTGACATCGGCTTCGGTTTAGTTCTTGTAGTTTTCTGCAAATTCTATATATTTTGGTGGCTTGGATTCGTAGCAATACTAGCAGTGTTTCAGAAAATACATTTTCAACTTTTCATAGAGGTGCAATAAGCACAAAATATAAACTTTGTTACTCGTTGGCCACCTTTGTTTGCTGTACTTCAGCTTTCTTGGCCAAGATACGAACTTTTTTGTGAATGAATGGTCTTGATATGGTATCTATACTATCATAAACCTGCAAGTAGGCTGCTTTTCTCTGTTCCTGGTACGATACAAAAAAAACTACCGAACCCATTTCGATAATATTTTAACAGTTTGCAAGATTATGTTGTAGCTTAGAATCTGTGATGTTTCTTATTACTTTACGTGTCGGTGGAGTAAGAAAACATAATTCGTTGTTATAGTGAATAGATGGGAGTCAGAAGTCACACTGCTTCCAGATGAACACTCCTTTATGAAATACAAAGCCAATATTGTTTTTTGGTTTACGTAACTTCGGTTTTTTATTTCTGCAGATTTCTGAAATATGGTGCGTTAGAATATACTGAAAATGTTAATGAACCCACAATATTAAAGATTAACACTCCAAGAGTAACGATGTTGTGGAATTTAATTTACGGTGAAGGTCATAGAGATACTAAATTACAAACGTTTAAGTTTTGCTACTAGAAATAAAACAAAAGGCAAACGCATTAGTACGATCACCAAGGTCGTGAGAAGGTGAAGTAGCGAAGAAAGGTTATTTAATAATATAGCACGCTAACAGCATGTCTGTGTTACGTGCGTTGACCTTTAGTTTAAGCAGGGCTGCCAACCTCTGGCTCTGTGTGTCGCAGGGTGGGGCGCTCGGTAATCGGCTCAATGAGGCGGCAAATGAAAATGGACCCTGGAACGGCAGCCAGCCAACCACCAGACAGCTGCTGCGGACCACGCACTGGTCGGGTGCCTCGCACACAGTGCGTAATGCAGCTCAAACGAAAAACACCACTTACTCATGTACTGATTGCAACAATGGAACTATAAATTTAGTTTACGTCAAAGATATTCGATGATCCGTATCTGCGATTTGAATTTTAAACTGCTGTTGGGATTTAGGTCTCCCCTTTTCTTTAGTTTCACATTTACGTCTGCTATGTTGTCGTGACAATGTTATTGAAAAAATTCTTCCATTCTTGTCGGTCGTAACAATTCTTGACTAATAACGCCAGTCTAGCTCTCTGTTTTCATACCAGTAGTTTCATTTACTACTGTGTAGTGAGTGCTATCATCAATGAACAGAATAGTAAATTCCACATAAGCGTGTAGCGCACTCGATGAACGGGACTCGGATCCTGCGATTTATACCGTGCTACATTCTTCTCGTGTATACCGTGGTGTACTAAGCAAAGAAAACGAGTTGGACAGCGTCCATAAACTACGTGGCGTGGTTTAGGAGGAGGAGGGGTTGGCTGGAAAGCTACGGGTGGGGGAGGGGAGGCGGAGGATTCCAGGCCATTCCGAGTAGTTTTTCATTAATATTATTTGCTACAGTTAAAATAAGGTACAGAACACATAACAACATGTAGATATTTATTTCCGTCATTTAATTATCTCCGTATCTAATCGACGATAGTCTGAAAGGCGATAACAATACAAGGTGTCTTCTGGAATAAATAGGGAAAAAGCTACGTGTCACGAGGGGGAGAGAGGGTAGAAGCACGTCGGGCTACGTGGGAATGGGGGGGAGGTGGATACACAGGAGGCCAAAATGAAGCTACAAAGTTATGGACGGTTCCTTTTCTAGAAGCATTTCCGATAGTGCCAAATGTTTAAGCATATTACTTTTCTTCTTTCTTCTTCTCGCATGCATGATTTGCTGTTGAAAGCTCATATAGGATTTGCTGCTGATGTTATAAAATTATTTGAGTTGCAGTTTTTTAATATAGAATGATTGTATCCTGTAAGTATATAAGTAATGCTGTATCTTCTTCTTCTTTCCGATAAGGCCTACTAGGCCGACATTCCAACTTAAATTCTTCATCCTCAGTTGTCGTTTTTTTTCTTCGTTCAAACCAATTTTTTCCCCATCATTTAATTAAGTTTCTTCCTTCTCTCTTCAGAAAACTTCTGACTGGATTTCCTCCCCGTTCTAGCTTGGAATGCTTCCATACTTCATACGTTCATTCTAAAGATCTCTCTTTCCACACTTTTCTCCTCTCTTATCTGCTGTATAATTGTTACATATATTCTAAAGGAAATTCGTGTGACAATATTAGGTGAGTAAAGGAAACGTATGCAGTCCCATATCCACTGAGGTGCAAATTAATAACAAACAGTCAATCAAACATGGAAATACTAATGAATACTATGAAAGCATCTTCTCAACATGTTCAGTTACTACCAGCTTTATCTGCAATACTCGACAACGATTAAATTTATTGTTGCTCTTGTAATATTTATTATTTACTTAAAATTATATACAAATATCACAAGGTGTAAGCCCTTGACCGTGTGAACACGGTTATAGGTTAGTTCTCACGTATAATACAATGTGTTGGTTAATATACATGATGTAAAAAAAAGAATTCTTTTAGTGGACAAAAAATCAGTTTCTACGGTAAAAAGGTCATAATTGTGTGAAGTGATGTCGCTGAAAGGCGAACTTGACCTGCATTTCGCTCTGCACTATTTGAAGAATTTCTGTTTATTTTGAATTTACTTGGAAGTAATAAGGAATGAAATTTTGCGCGGGCAGACTACGCCCTATACAGTAAAGGACATGACCCTGAATTGCTTAGATACGAACTAAATCTCTATATAAGCCTAAGGGTTCACACTGAAAAATTAAATATTTCTGTTTAATTTGAAGCGAGTTAGAAGTGTTAAACAGGGACAGACTTAATCTATCCAATATACACCGTAGAAAAATCCTTTTATCAGGAAGTAAGGTTTCTCTATGCTGTTTTTGCATATATTTTTTCACAATTTCTTATTTATACGAAGAGATACATGATTGGCCTCCGTCAGTTATCCTAAAAAAAAAAAAAAAAAAAAAAAAAAAAAAAAAAAAAAAAAAAAAAAAAAAAAAAAAGGAATTTGGCGATTGTCTGTTAGGCCACAGTATGTCATTACGTAATTTGCAATTGTTTATTGGAGTATTTATTGTATTCTAGAATCTGCAGTATATAGGCGACAAAGCTTAATTAAGTCCACCCCTGCCCGAGACCGATATCGAACCGGCGACCCCTGCAACTCGAGGCCAGCACGCTATCCCCTACACTTCCGGCGGTCGGCTCTCAAAAACTTCTTTTGTTTGTTTAATTGAATCTCGAAGAAAAAACCCTGACGCAAAATGGAATAGTTCTCATAATCTTTACACGTTGAAAAATCGTTGGGAGGTGCTCAGTGACAGAAATCAGATCTGTTCGCAGTTTCAACTCATAAACAATTCGAGAACACGCACTTGTAGACCGACCGACATGGGACGGGTTCTAGCACTGTAGACAGAGCTTAGTAAATACAGGTGAGCACCGAGTCTTTGCTTCGTAACTTCTGTCCAACTTCTTAACTTGCAAATTAAGTATCTCTCCCTAATTTAGTTCACCATTAAAACCCTAAATTTTAAAACAGCGCTTTTATTTTGTATAATCGCATTATGAAATTCTTATTAGCATTCTGGCTGCAGCGCGGGCTCATCCCTACCACTGCTCTTACAACTTCAGAGATTTGTTCCTTGAGCACTTAATACGCGGTGAGCATAAATATCTTAGGTAACACCGTTACCTGGTGGGAAAATTTGGAATGCGTTTCTGAATCTCTCTAAGCTGTTTGGTCTAGCTTATATTTGTAGCATGATGTCTCTGTCGCAGAATGATTATTTATTAAATGAAAATGCGGACATAAGTGAAGCTGTATTTACTTCCAGGATATTGACTTCTTTGGATCCAATTAACAATGTAATTTCAAATATGTGTCAATGTCTAAAATTAGTTATATTGCTTATTCACTGTACCCATTTGTTATACCTAGCGTGTCATTCCTCTTCTACTGCATTTAAATGTTGTCATAAATAATTACTGAAATGCTGGCATGACCAAAAGTGAATGATTAGACCACATTGTTCACTGTAAGACAATTGCTGCTACAGTCTCTTATTAATCATTGCTCTTTATATGCCTAAAAAGCGATTATAATCTCATTCGTGTACAACACAACTTCATCACTCGCAATGTGGGACTATTTCCAATAAATGATTACGTCTGAAATAATTTATTCCTTACAATAAATAGGAGGTAACGTGAAGATATTCGACTTTAATTTCCGAAAATGTAGCAAGACGCAGACAACGATACTTAAATCTGCACTAGCGGGCTGCGTGGGTTTTGTGGTACACCTGTTACAAACGATTGACATAAAAAATCCTCAGTTCAATAGTCAAATGATCAGAAAAATTTAACATTCTAATCCTTTACTCCTGCATAAATTCCCTATCAAAAAAGTGTCTTTTATTAAAATCAAAAATAGTTTTCCCTTTTTCAGACAGAAGTATTTTAAAAAAAAAAATCTCAACCAGCCGCAGATGTGTTTAGTTGTGTATCTATTTCTTCAGAAGAGTATGGTTGGATAAACTGGTTTTTTATCCTCAATATCATTTCTAGTAAGATACGATCATGTAAAAAACTGTTGAAAATAATCTTTTCTATGCCCGGAACTTTTTTTTAATTTTTTTGTAATTGTATAGTGTCGGGTTGATTTACTTCATCTAGCAGTGTTGAAGTGAAGGGGGTAAAAAAATAAATGAATATTCTGACATAGGTACATATCATATAATTATGCCCCGCAAGCTTTTTCAATGCTCCATATCCACCTCCGGAAAAATTAAAATGTTTCCTGTGAATTTAATAACGTCTCCAACGTCAGATATCGTAAAATTAAGGCACTCAGTTGAAAGCTACACAATTTATTATTATTATTTGTCATTGGAATCTATCAGATCACGGAAAGCCATGATCCCGATCATGTCTCGTAATTATGAATTTTATGTTTCCACTGGGTAGTTGGAACCAAGGAGCAATGCGCGGAGCTTAAGTGTTACCATTTCTTGTCGATTCGTGTAACTGATGAGATATAATCTTCACGGGTGGTGAGCCGGATGGCATCTGTGTTTAGACAACACCATCCGGATGAATACCCGAGAAGGTTATATTTCATCAGTACTCCGGGAAAGTCTCCATTCACACCTATAACTTATTATGTTGATTGATATTCAGGCCTTTTTATCCTTAGCTGCTTAATAATAAGGTTTCTGTGACTTATACATCTAGTACAGCTAAATAAAAAATTAAGTTTTTGGCAAACGCGTTTCGATTATTTATTCAATCATCCTACAATGACCAGTTTTTGTTCCCTGTTTTACATTGAAGTGTGGGGAAGTTCATTTCAGTGTTTGTTTTGCTGATTCTATGTGGCTCGCTTATACACTGTGGCGTCCTTCTAATAGCACAAACTTGCTTCATTTTAAAATCACACTATTGTTTTACACTTTTTCTGTTTGTGTAACGTCTATACACGCATTTGATACATAAACAGAAAAATTGAAAACGATAGTGTGCTTTCAAAATTAAGCAAGTTTGTGCGATTTGAAGAGCGCCACAGTGTTTGTGCCAAACACATAAAATCAGCAAAACAAACACTGAAATGGAACTTCCGCAGACTTTGTAGTATAACAGATTACTTAAAGAAAAGAATAAGAATAATTACTCTGAGAAAGAAATTGGTAGCTATGGTAACGTTTAAGAAAGGAGATAGCAAAAAGATCGGGCGAGCGTGAGAAAAGTTTGTGTGTTCGCTTTGAGTCGTGAAAGTTACTGCTAGTAAATGACCTGTAGATCTTCGGATCTTTAAGTATTAGATAACCTATTAATAAAATGGAATCAAGTCATAGATGTTTTACTATTTATTTCAAATATGAAAGACGAAACTAATGAGCACTAAGCTGAAAGTTCATTGCGAACGACTTTAAAACGATTTGGTACTCTTGCCGACAGTTGAATCATTTCAAATCTTTAAAAATACATCTGAAATACAAGAAGGCTTTATAAAATACAACAACTTCAATGTAAAACAGGAAACAAAAACTGGCACCTAGCATGATTGTAGGACGATTGAATAAATAATCGAAACGCGTCTGCCAAAAAAACGAAGTTTTTTTTATTTAGCTAAACTTGACGGATAATTCACAGAAACCTTATTACGTATAACTTATGTTTTTTGATGATATGTGTAGTTAAGGAAGCTGAGATTAGGCAGACCCCAGCATCCGCCTAGCTGACTATGGAGAACGCCTAAAAAAAGCAGTCAGGCCGGGACAGGTGTCCAGTACTCGTCCGTAGTTCCGTTGTGCCTTCATAGTTTGGTGTGGTGGCGCCTAAATGCGCGCATTCACTGTGGCGCGTATTCTATCGTTGTTATTTTTTAATGCATTGCCCACTAACGAAATGTAATACTAACGAAATGTAATACTCTCCCGTCAAAGGAAGCCTGCAGCAGAATAAGAGTTTCGATGAAGTACTAAAATAAGTGTGAGCTGGAGGTAACGACCGTTCCTGCGAGTTCTCGTCCAGTGGTCGCTCTTTATGTACCGGCAAAAGCGGTGAAATGTTATTCTTTTGAGCCCGCTCGTTGTTGCGGAAGTTATTACACGGACCGAGATAATCGGCATTGCGCTTAATAAAGACCAAGTGCTATCGATTGGCTCTCCGGCAAATCCGATCTCGCCAGTCCACCACCGCACATTTCGCTTCATTAATCGCTGCTGCCAACCGTCCCTCAAAATAAAAATACCCGCCGACCGTGTAGGCAGTGTTTCCGGCCGCCCATAAAACGGAATGCTCGCGGGAACTCCGTATTTGCATATGTAAAGTTATCGGACGTGGATAGAGCTGCGGCCGAACCACGCGAAAATAAGTTTTTTTTCCCTCTCTCTTCCTTTTACTTGTGAGTTGTTGGAGGACGAATTTCAGCACCAATTAAAAGTGAAGCGAAATTGGTGGCATGCGGTAGGTCAGAACTTGAAACGCGCCGAAGTATAGCGCGTGATGTTTTAACGATATGCAAACAGCGCAGAAGGCCCGCCTCATTAGCCGTCACTTGTGCAGGCGGACCTACCACCACCACATAATTAACGCGTAATTTAAAAGCATCCGCTTACTGTAATCTAAGTCACTGTTTACCAACGCTGCGTGGCTGGGAACATAGATTTCAGCTGCACCCGGGAAGACTCTGTTTCTACAACCACATAAGCGTTTTTCTGTCTTTCGACTGGTTTGATGCAATCCTTCATCCCTTCCTATCTTGTGCTAACCTCTTCATGTCTACATTTCCTTTACAACGAACGTCCTCAATTATCTGCTTCATATATTCTTATCTCTTGCTTCCTCTACAGTTTTACCAACGACTGTTCCCTCCACTAAAAAATTAACCAATCCAGAATGTCTGAAAATATGACCCACCAGCCTGTCTCTTCTTTCTGTAATCTTCTTACAAAAACTTCTTTCCTCACTCATCGTTTCCCACTTTGTCTGTTCACTTAGTTTTCAGCCTTCTTCTGTAGCACCACATTTCAAATGCTTCAATTTTATTTATTTCTGGTATTACTAAAGTCCATGCTTCGCTACCATAAAGTTCTGTGCTCCACACATAAAATTTCTTTCTAATTTCTAGATAAATGTTTGAAACTAAAAGATTTCTCTTTTTCATGAAGGCCCTTTTTGCTAGTGCTATTCTGTTTTTAACATCATTCCTGCTTCGGCCATCAGTTATAATTTTACTTCCCAAGTAAAAAAATTTACTTACTTCTTCTATTGCATCCGATCCTATTTACTTATGCAACATGATTTTTTTCTTTTATTTCCTTTATTGCTTCTTCCACATACAAGTTGAATAATAACGGGTATAGACAACAACCTTATCTCACACCCTTTTTAACTGATGCATGTCTCTCATGGATATCTACTTTTATTATAGCCACTTGATTGTTATATAGTTTATAAAGTATTCTTCTATCTCGATAATTTAGACCCTACTTCTTTAAAACTTTGGACATCTTGTCCCACCTAACATTATCAAAAGCTTTTTCTAAATCAAGTGTAGTAAATGTATGTCATGTTGTGACAGTTTTCCTGTATTCCAAATAACATCAAGATTCTTGCAAAATCAATATTTTCACTCCTTCAGAAAAAAAAATCAAAATTAAAATCCCTTTTATTATTGTTAATAATAAATTTATGAATGATAACTATAACGTTTTCGCCAGTATTATCCCACTACAAACAAAATGTCGCCCAACTCGGGGCCAGATAAGACATTTTACTTCAGGAGGGAGGAGTTTAAGTGTCTCCATCTGTCTGCAAAACGTGTTTTCTACTGTATGAGATGTTTATTTTTGTTTGTGAAATGTGTGGTTTATGAAGCGGAGATTGGGGACCCTTCCAGCATTCACCTAGTTAATGCGGAAAACCGCACATAGTACGGCCGGTACGTCGGGGTCCAGGACTTGACCCTGGTCCCGTTATACAGTAAGTCTTCATCCAGTGTTGTGACAACTTCATGCATGAGCATAAAATTCAGACACTTTTGATGTTATCCTTGTGTGTAGGTCGCATGGTCGAGGTAAAAAACATCAGTGATACGTGAATTTATTTACGAAATATAATCTCCCAGTGAGGTGTAAAATTTGGTGGTGGAAACTGAGTATGAAAAGCACCATCACGGACTGATCGAAGCTCAGTATCTCTGCTGTAGTGTACGCGCCGGGGGCACAACATGCAAATCCCTCCCTGGCGTGGCAGCTCGCTCGACGTGGCTTATCTGGCCAGTCCGTGAGCGTGGTCGACGTCAGAGCTGCTATCCGAATGCAATAACAACAAGACTGCTGCTCTCGCTATATCAGTAAACACCCCTAACTCTCTTTCTCATACTGAGATGTATATATACAAATTAGGGGACGAGTTTATAAATAAATTCCTTTTTTGTGTCCTCAGTGTCTCGATTGGTTTGCTGCATCTCTCCATTCCTTCCTATCTTACGCCAACCTCTTCATCTCAACATACCCCTTACAACCCACGTCATTAATTATCTGATTCATCTATTCTAATCTCTGTCTTCCTCTGCAGTTCTTACCTTCGATTGTTCCTTTCTCTAAGAACTTAATCAATACTGCATGTCTCAGAATATGAACTGCCATCCTGTCTCTTCTTTCTGTAATACTCTTTCACAAACTTATTTCCTCACCCATCATTTCCAAAAAAATCGTTCATTTGGTACTTTATCTGTCTACATAATTTTAAGCATCGTTCTATAGTACAAATGTTTCAATTTTCCTTTTTTTTCTGGAATGCCTGAACTCCATGTTTAGTTATCATCAAGATCTGTGCTCTACACAGACTTTTAACAAATTCTTTCCAAGTCCTAGACCAATATTTGGAACTAACATATTTCTCTGTTTCTAGTACTATCCTGCCTTTAACATAATTCCTGGTTCGGCCATCAGCTGTAATTTTACTTCCCAAGTAGCAGAATTTACTTACTTCCTCTAGCATCGCATCCGATCCTGTTTTGATATTTAACATGCTGTTATTAATATCATTTATGCTAAGACCATAATTCGCTAAGATGGCTCATTGAAGTCACGGTCTTTAAAAGTGGAGATCATAGCGGCAAATACATTGAAGGAATACAATCGCGTCTTCTTAAACGAACTCTCCCGGCGTTCATTTGGAATTAAGTAGAATCGGTTGGAATCAGCCTCTCACGGAATGCCAGGGCGATTGCTAACCACTCTACCACCATGCACACTAAGAACATGCACGGATTAAGAAACAATATCGCGTTATTTTTGTACAAAGTTGTGAAGTCTCTCAACACATTTCTCCCATCGTGGCACAAGTTTCCAAATACTCTTTGCATAGAAGTCAATCTTTTGAGTGCAGACCCATATTCCGACAACAGACTTGACTTCAGAATCGGAAACAAATTTCTTCATTGCACCAAATAGTTTATAGACGAATAGTGTCAGATATAGACTGTATGTTGAATGGCTCCACCCAATGTTCTCGAGTTTCGCACGAACAGAAGCAGCAATACGTGGTCGTCATTGTTATGAAGGAGTCTGACACATTCAACATTCGGTTGTTTATCATGAAGGGCATAATCATATGATACTGTAGTCACAGCGGAAACGTGTAGAAGGACGTCTACCAGTAAAACACCTCGCATATCCGAGTACATAGTCACAGTACTATGTTCGCAGATTGAGTCACATTGAAATTCCGCTTTACTGGAGAACATGGATGTTTTCATTCAGTGGATGGCCTCTTGGGTTCAAGCGTGTTGTGGTACGCCAAACACTCATCGCCTGTAACGATACCTTCTCACCAAGCGTGGTGGGTGAGCGGTCAACGCTCTGGCCTCATATTAGGGAGGACGCCGCTTCAAATCCCCGTCCGGGAATCCAGATTTGGGTTTTTAAAATCATTTCAGGTGAATGCTGAAATTCCTTCAAAAAGGCCATGGTCGAATTCCTTCGTGTTCCTTTTCTCCAGTCCTTTCCCACCTCTAATGACGTCGACAGGTTGTACTTCTCCCGCCTTCTATTCCAACTTGTCCAGGCATGTCATGTTTCTCAAGCCCCTTAATAGCTTCTGTGAGGTTTTTTTAACACCCGTCGAGCACTCACTTCAGGAAAATTAAGTCCATCTCGCACACTGTATGTACGAAATACTGAAAATTTGCACCTGGTGATGTTTCTGTGATTCGTACAGCCTACCGCATGCACGCTGTGAATTTTAGTCGGATTTCAGCCTTTAGCTCACAAAAAATTATTACACTTCTCGGCTCTTCCAGCGTAGACAACTGTAAACAAACACGCCATCTTTGCTTAGTAGTTCATTCTTCTTCAGTCAGAGGCACTCCTCATCAAAATACTGCCAACTTCTTCCAGAAAGTTCAGTAATTTCTGTGAAGGTCTATTGCTAAAAAAAATTTTTGCTTAAATATTGATCCAACCTCGTAAAGCTGACGTGGCTCAAAACCCGACTAAAGGAGCGAAGAATAATTAAATGTTATTATTTACTAAGCTTTTTTTTTTACTTATGGCTTTACGGCTCGTCGGTTAAATAAGCATGTTCATTCTAAATTTACATCTTATTTATCTTTTTTATCAGAAATAAATATCTGTTAGTGAATATTTTCTTCTCCTGGTTATTAATATAATTTTCATTAGGTAAGGAAGTTGATAGATGATTTATGTTTTAACATACAGGTATCAATTTTGATCTAATGGGAACCTAATTTATCCTTAGATATTAGCATCCTTGTGTTTGCGTTTTCATGTGAGAGAGATTTAAGCCATACAATCGTGTTTTTATCATTCCTCTCTTCGGACCTCAGTGGCTTATTAGACAGAAGACATGGCTTTTGAAGGCTTATAAATACTTACGTCGATAAGGTTTTGTAATGGTTGAGAAGGAATATATAAACCATGTAACATTTTGCCGGTGTTTACATGTGAAAATTTGATGAAATAAGTGATTTTCTTTAATATCCGAGAAAGCAGCTGATTAAGTGATAAGGACATCATCAATGGATGCTGACATGACTTCAGCGCAGGAACATCGCAGCACTACTGGCGACAGTAGTTTTAAATTCCACCAGTTACAGTGAACCCACACTTAAATTGGTTACTTGGTCCAATTCACTGGTTCATCATTTTTTTTTTTTTTAAATCTCATCACTTTCCGCATGCCTATTCCCTTAGCATTTATGTTAGTGCTAGCTCAATGGAACAGCCGCCCTTATCTTGAATCTTTTCCCATTCAACATTCCTTGGAAAATACGTTTTTCAATCTCATCACTTTCCGTTCTTGTGAGGCAAGGAAAAAATATTTTGATATATTTCTGTTCCTTTGTGATGGACATATTTTTTCTTGCTATTATCGAAAGTATGCCTAACATTAGTAACTCGCACCGTACTCCAAAAGCATCGATATGCTTTTTTTTAAAATGGTATTTGCAGTGCAAGTACACCAAAGATCGTATGAAAATTACTTATGTGTTGCCTTTTGCTTTCTATAATATTCGTCCGTAGCACGAAGCAATATTCAGTTTATTCAGTGCAATATGTCGAAGTTCCTTTGTTGTTTTATTTTCTTATTTCGAGCTTAAGCATCACTGACGTAAACTTATATACCACCAAGTGCTGTAGGAAGAAAACTGCGAATCTCTGTCTAGATCAGTAATTATAAACTTTGACTTTCTGACGTTAATACATTCCAGTAAGCCAAGTCCTGTCTGGCTGCTGGTTGCCTCTTGAGATGAAATCCCACCTCCCTAACACGCGTAGTATGTATTCTCCACAGATTTTCAGTAGCTAAGGAGATGGATGCATCTTTTGAGAGTATAAAACGGCCGTCAGTGACCATTATTAACGTTTTTGCTGTGTTTTACATTCCACATATGTTTCTTCTAGTTATATTTCAGATAGTTGGTCTATTTGTTCACTAATTGCTTATCCTGACTTAAGAATTAAATATTGAGATTTGTCAGAGAAACAGACACTTTAGGCGTGAATTAATGGTAAGTATATCAATCATAATAACATACGAGTAGATGCAGCCAGTGTGAAAATAGTGTACAAAATCCATAAAAATAATTCCGAATATTTGTTCACTTTACTCGTTAGAAACAAAGATGGGGAATTAAGATTTTATTTTTAATAAGTGAATTACGGCTAGTCTTTGAGAAATATAATTAGTTCCGACCTAGTGTGTCGTATCCCCTACCATAATTACTAGGTAATTAATCTCTATCACAGTACAAAGTGGGTCAGTAACCTCACAGAGTTTCAGAGAAAACTGCATAAATTACTTGCGGAGGGGAGAAATGTGTTACCACCGGAAATGTAATTTAGTATGGAGGAAAGAAAAACAGTGAGATACTTTTATGACTTAAAACATTGTATGTAATTTCCCGCTACACGAGTAGCAGTAACAGAGTGTTACAACTCCGTTGCCAGCATTTGTAAATGTCAGAATGTTTATCCTTCTCTTAGCGATTTATGAACTCGCAACAAACGTACGGTAACTTTTTCCCGGCTCGGCGTTCCTAATAAGCTCTCATACACTGACTTTCATTTTTAATGTCACGCGCGACGGATTAACTTTGGTATTACCTTTTTTGCGACTTTATACATTATTTAAGGCTTTAAAAACACAAAAAGATTGTTTCTACGCTGAGGTAGCCACCTCCTTTATAACAGTAGCGACAATATCGGTTAGGTTTTGTTTGTTAACGCTTTAAACTGTTTTAAACCAAGAGAACATCTTGAATAAAATAGTGATTCGCTCCGAATAAGTGGAATTTTATTCATTATTATTAAGTTGATTGTGCAGATATTTTTTGATTAGGAAAAAAAAAATGTTACATTCATAAAGGAAGAGGAAGATTTAACTTTTCTCATTTTTGTATGTTTAAAAAGCTAATTCACAAGAACGCCAGTAATTCTTTCTTGAATCAAACGGTAGCACCAAATGCATATTTTGTGTTCATTCGTTATTGAAAACGTTTCACTTTCTTGTCTTTTTCGCGGTTTGAACTGCGCTTAATTTTGTACTGTTATTGCCTACGTTTCGGCACCAACCTGAGGCCTTCGTCAGGGCTCCTTTTTATCTATCCACCTGGTTTATGGAAACACTTGATAGATAAAGAGAAGCCCTGACGAAGGACCCAAACTGGTGATGAAACGTACGCAATAAAAGCAAAAAAAATGAACACAGTGCAAACTCCGAAAAAGACAAGAAAGTGCATTTTTTTCAAAAACGACGCCTTCGAAAAGTGTGAAATTTTATATTCATTCATTATTTTTATTGAATCATAGAAGGAAATGAAACCAAATAATTTTAAGTATTGAGTAGCAAATTGAATAAGCATTGGGTATACCTGTATTACACAGTTCATTCCATTTCACAAAACTCCTGAAGTAATATGAACATAGCTGAATAGAACCCATAAAATTCTAAATAATTAATATTCGTTCGCAACACAAGTTTTAAGCTGCCCCCTTACTAAACTAAGTGGAAAATAACCCGACCACGAGCGCAGTTAATGTTGATTACATTGGGAAAATATGCAACCACAGAGGCTAAGAATTAGGATTGTATCCCTTCTGTCATTAGCTCAGACAATTATTTTCATCAACCGTCTCGCACAAAAGAAGAACAGAGAATGATTCCAAGATTTATGGAGAGTACTCCTGTAACGATTAGCTTAAAACTTCAACTGGTGTTAAAAGGAATGTGTTAGAATAAGAATTAATAGGTGTTTGTATGGAATTGTTGCGATTGACACCTTTAGAGTAATAAAGAAGTCTCACTTTAAATATAAACTTGTGGCCCGAGTGAAAATTTCTAGAGTAATATACGATAAACAGCGAGATTGGTGGTTTGAAGTAGAGTGAAAGAAGAACCTACTAATTTCCAACATTAGTTAATTTTTCAATAGAAGCAGGTACGTAGCAAAACAATCACAACGTCTCACGAAACAATTAAAAATAATTAAATGTTTACCATGCAGAAACAAAACTATTCAAAAGTCCTTAGTCTAGAAAACACATTTTATCCATATCTCTAAGATAGTAGTGCTTCTATCTAGCGGTAACGCGATCACTCCTTATCGACGTCAGCGAGCCTATCAACTTGGCTCTGAACTATATCATTTTGCAGCAACAATTGTTTGTTTCCCAACCGAAATATCTAGCGGTATGTGAATATGTCCCCTGCGGATATTTGGATATGGAGTGAACCCCGCTTACCGACGCCAGGGGAGGCTATCGCATACCCGTGACCTTGATTGTTAATAATCTTGCCATTTATTAGCTAATTTTGAAAAAAATACTGTTTTAATTACAAAAGCGTAGAACCTAATACTTATTTAAAATGATGCTTCGTTTAACGATTTTGGTTAAGTTTGGAGGGAACAAGATGTTTCGTCACAAAAAAAAAAAAAAAAAAAAAAAAAAAAACATGTTTTAGAAATAATATGTATGATACCTTCTTCATAAGTATGGAATCTATCCGAATTAAGAGTGTAATTTATAAGAAGCTCGTATATTTTGTAGATCAGGGCGATCCCATTTTCGTTGGGTCTTGCACAGTAGAGAAAGCGATGTGCGGACACTTGGTTACTCTGTGGGTCACTGTGGGCGGTGTGACGCCGTACCTGCGGGTTCCTGCAGCTCCGTACGCAGTACTAAATTCGATTCGCCGTCCACGCAGAGAGTTATGGCCGTAATTAAGGCAGCCGCAAGGCGCCGCCACCTGCGGAGAACCTCGCCGGCTCCAAATTACGCCCGTGTTTCGTCGCTGCCAGGCGCGTCCTCACATTCGAGGCAACCGCTGTTTATTCTCCGGGTACTACTCCAGTCCCGCGGCGACACGCACAGTAGTCGAATCACAGCTGTCTCCTCGTGCACAGACATCTAATCCTTCATCCGTAGCGTCATTATGGTGACAGTTAATATAACTGCCATGTAACACATCGATCACCATTCTGCTGTTGAGAGATTAAGACTTTAATCTGCTGCTGTCTCAATTCATCATATCATCGTGTAAAACGAGGGAGTACAATGGATTTTTTTTTAGCAACTTCACACTCGTGGACTTGGCATTTTATTGCTAGAATTAGATACAGGAACCTGTAAGTTACATGAAATGTGTCCCGCAAAGCTCTGAGTCGGGATAATAAAAATGGGAAAGCCATCATCATTTCATTCTACCATTGAACTTGTCTAATGAAGGGGAGCAATTTATCTGAAGGTGAAGTTGTTTAAACAGATCATACATAACCTGACATCGAGAAAAACAAAGCCTGAGTGAGCGATATAACATTACAGAGATTCACACACGATATCCGTCTGTCTGCCGCTGTTCTGTTAGTTTTCAAAATTTCATGACAAAATTTTAATTATCAATAAAAAAATACTCTATGTACTTTCTAATGATATGTAGTATTTCCTTGTCAGATTTCATCAAGATCAGTTTAGCCGTTTAGGCGTGAAAACGTAAAAAACAAATAGAGTTACTTTCGCATTGCTATTGTTAAGTTTTTTAAGATATTGTTCGTTAGAACTTCACCACGTGCACTGTATTCTGGGTCGCTTAAATGAAGCCGT
The DNA here is from genome assembly GCA_031002005.1 of Vandiemenella viatica. Lineage (NCBI taxonomy): Eukaryota > Metazoa > Arthropoda > Insecta > Orthoptera > Morabidae > Vandiemenella > Vandiemenella viatica. The sequence goes on along the minus strand of JARYHS010013630.1, from coordinate 154,521,133 downwards.
CTTCTGTGAATGCATGTTCTTATTGTAAGGACGGCGCATGAAGTCTTGACGGTTAACTCCGTCGTTTTCCTCAGTTGTGGTGCTCAATAGCTGCCGGTCAGCCGATCAGTACAGATGATTTCACATCTGATGATGAAGACGGCGGAGCTAGCCGTCAAAATTGTGTTTTTAAATCAAAATATGGCGGTTCATCGGGGAATACTTGGTGGCACGTTCTTTGCGATTTTATACGCTCTGCGCTCACTGTTGGTTCAGCGTCTTTGTATCCCATTCTGGCCCTACCCTGTTCAGAGATTTTATTAACGAATGCTTTATCCTGAAGTAACATAATGTGGTCCAGTAGGTATATATAGTGGGATATTGCAGTGGAAGAGTTTTGATTTGACTCTCATATGTTTGCTTGTAATACGTAGCGTAATTAACGACTGGCTGGTATCCCTGTTTAATAGAGTTTCAGGGGGGATGATACCGAAAATACAGAACTAGCTTTAAAATATGTGTGAGGCCACTATATACAACATAAATGACTGAATCTTTGTAAGTTTACCGTCATATGTTAATTCCCTTCTATGACATAGTACTCTGATCCTATCTGACAAAACGGCAGTTGTACGGCAGTTGTACGGTCACTTCCAATAATTTTAGACCTCTTCCGATAGAGGTACCTGTTTCAGCAGCATTATAAGAGGTATTGTCCTCATTCTTTTCCACCATTAAATGTATATAAATGTCTCGAAATATATATGAATGGAGAAAATACAAGTACAAATAGAATGTATACCTTAATTTTAATTTTGGAAGCATTAAACGGTTGTAAAAATTTCTAAATAAGGACCCCTAAACCTCTAAATGAATAAAAGGATGTAAAATTTCTCGTAAATATTTGTCCCTGCAATCTATAAGTCCTTCCTGAAAATTTCACCTCTGAATTCCTTATAAAAGTTGAGAAAATTGTATTATGTGGTAAAAGATAGAAATCTAAAAAATGGCACTTGCATTTATTATACAGTTGTTGCATTTTGACAGCGACATATAAAACATTATTTTAAAAATACTTCCAATTGAGTTAAAAGCCTAAAACATTTACACAATACAGATAATTAACCATAGAATCGGAAAACATAAATATCAAAAATCAATCTTTTGATCTGTGATCGGATACATCCCCTCTTAAGAGAAGTGAATCCCCGTTCTCAATAAGTACATTGAATCATTTACTAAGGAACACTTACTGACACAGCATTCGGGTTCGAATCCGAGTACGGGCATCCAGATTTCGGTTTTCACAGTTTCACCAAATCACTCCAGGCGAATGCTGGGATACTTCCTTCAAAAAGCCAGGGCTGAATTCCATCCCGTTCCTTACCCCAGACATTTCCCACCTCAAATGATTTCGACGTCGACGAGGCGTAAAGCAATAAGCAAACGCCATTTGTATAAACTCTTAAAACAGTTGTGTATTGACAAGGGCATAGTAATGAGTGTTATTTTGAGGTGAATCTCTTTGTGAGTGGAACGTCGAGTTGTGTTGTAATGCACTTAGCTGTTTAAATGCTGGGAGTCGACTGCACGCACTGCTCCTGTTAGCTAACACGCTGGTTTCTCCCCTACCAATGTACGACTTTTATAACTGAGTTGCTCCTTTGCAGCAGAATGTGGAAACACTAATTTCACAACTGGAATGTGACACTCTTTCAAAGTTAAAAGCTGGAGGAAATGTGCAGGGGCTGAAATACATTGCTCCATTATTTACGAACACACGGTAATTACAGAAGCTGCAATACTGCACTAACAAAAAATTTTGTCTTCCTACCTTTACGCAGATGCAGACTGTGATATGTCGTATTCTTTTTGTTACTCATAAAGGTCACCTGCAAAACTGATTGCACTGACATGGCGTCTCTTTAACTATATTATTTGACAGCATTGTTTTTAAAAACGTTTACTACACACTCCAACGTCATTTTAAGTCTATTTATTAGATTTTTAAAATTGTTACTAACGGCTAAGGAGTCAGCTAGGTCGTTTATCACTTATTCGCAATTGTGTTGCAGATTAATAAATGACAAGTATTACAAATAACATACATTAACAGATAATACAATAATAATTGAAGAATTTGTAGATAAGTAATCCGTTATAAACAAAATTCGTCGTAAATTCAACAGCTGGAGGTTTATTAAGTTGACTGCTGGTCTCTTTAGTGCTGTTCACTATGGAGAATTGAAGGAGATTTCACCAGAAATAAAACAAAGAATTCTAAGAGATAGTTCTGAATTGTTTACGCCTAAGCTCTTAAACTGAATATCACTAGAAAACACATTAATGAACTCTCAGAGCGTTTTTGAGCTAATTATGATTTTACGCAGAGAACATTGAGTTTGCCAAAGTTAGACGTTTACCATTTTCGACCAGCGATGTTTTGATGAAAGCGCGATTCATTGCACAGTGGCTGTAGTGGCTGGCACTGCTAGTGTGCGGCCTTCGTGTGATCTTGAGTCGTTTGATTTGCAGCCGATATCTGACAGAAGAAAAGAAGCTGTACACGAACCAAGTGACTGTGCTTTATTTGTTGCTCTTCTTTCGACTGAAGAAACCTATTTACAACCAAACCATCTTCTCCTTTTGCACAGTTCTTACCAATTGTAAAACAAATTTTTTGTCTTACGCCTCGTCGAAGTCCAAGTCATTAGAGACTGGAAAGGGTGGTGGGCAAGCAACGGGAATTAATTCGGCCCTGGCCTTTTAAAGTAAGCATCCGACATTCGCCTGGAGTAATTTGGAGAAACCATGGAAAACCCAAATCTGGATGCCCGGCCGGGGATTCGAGCTAGGGTTGTAACGAAGTTCATCTTTGCGGATGCGGATATCCCTTACGTACCCAATTCGAACCGGTGTCCTCCCGACTGCGAGGCCTGAGCGTTAGCACTCACCAATGAATCATGGTGGAGTCGTACAATCTCCGCATCTGTGCATGTTGGCGAGGGGACTTTTACCCTCATGATAGCCAAGACTTCTCGATGGCAATCGCACTTTCTCTGCAAAACTGCTATTTGGGTTAATGGCTACCCAGAACGGTAACCCTTCTATTCGACACGCCACAAGCGATGCAAGATACAAACGTTTGCAGTGGACTGACATTATCACACGCGGCGGTCAGTACTGTCTGGATAGCAATGTAATAACGATCATCTTTCCTTGTTCCGTGTTGTGTTCTTCACAGAAAGTTTACGTTACCGAATATGCTATTCAGTAAGATATACCTGTAAAATAGTTGCTAAATAGCTTTTTGTTTCCCTAACGTATCCAAGGGTCAAATAATTATATTTGTTCTAAGGCGATGTTTTAATATTTAAATATTAGTTATGGTTTCGTATGCGACAGAATACGAAGCCATGTTGCTGACGCTGTGTTATGTGTTTGCACACAAATCTCTTGCAGTTAAATGAAGTAAGTTAAAGACTTCAAACTTCCGCACGTTATGTGTTTAATTGATCTAAAACCGAATGTTGAAATTAAAAATTTGTAGAGCTGGGTGTTTACACAGAAATAAGGGACTCGAAAAAGTATTTTCTTCTCCTCAAACATTTGAGATAAAGATGTACAAAGATCATTTAGGAGAGATGTAGGATAGATTTGATTTTTTTTTCGTTTAAAATTATAGACAGCAACCGTTATCTAATTTGTTGGATTTAGATAATTATACATATCACAGAGATATCAATAAACTGTTTTTTTTGCACAATAAGTTGATTTTCTGATATTTTTTCTGTTAGGAAGCATTTCAGTTTTGCTTTAGAGTTTCCATATCAACATTTAATTCCAGGAATTTTAGGCCGGTCTATGATACCATTACCGCTAGATATAAGCACCACATATTCCAGAGATATTGCTGTGTTGTGTAAGCTTTATTCAGCGCTGTTGTTTTCCGTGACAGTTCAGATTCAGAGTGCGTGTTTTGTTCAGCTCTGTTGTATTCCAGTATTTTGCCACGAGTTATCTAGTACCCTTAATTTAAACGAAAAATACTAAACTTACTTAATGTAATGTGTATTATAGATTTTGAGCAAAACAAGAAATAGTTTTCTAGTTATTTTCCATTGTGTTAAAACTGTTTTATCAAAAATTGCTATTAATTGAGAATTAATATAAAAATAAGTATAATAAACTTTATTGGAGCCGTACGATTGCACTAGTGGTTCGAGCAGCAACGTGTACGGTATGCCAACGTTTCCCAACCTTTCTCAAAAGCGGTGCCCTCACATTCGGGGGGACGCGGGTTCGAATCCCCACTGCAGACGAATGCCGGTATGGTTGCTTCAAAAGGCCATGGCCAAATTCATTCTCGTTTTTTTCCGACAGCTCCTTCCGCCTCTAATGACCTCTACCTGTATGTCGACAAAGCTTGTAGGTATAAGCAAAAAAAAAAAAAAAAAAAGGGGGGGTGACCCCAAGAGTAGTAACAATAATAATTGGGAATTGGCTGTGGTAGAACTGTCATTTGATAATTCGACTTGCATCGCACACATTATGGCCGGAGTTCAGTTATTCTCACGGCTACATTTATGTTTTCGTAATGATTGATTTTATTTTTATTATGTTCACGGACCTCTTAGTAAAGATACATGGACCACAGATTGGTAAACACTGCGATGTAAGGAGTTGTGGAGTTGACTCCTAGTATTGGTTTTTGTACTAAGCAACTAACTACTGACCTGCCACGTACAAGAAATCTATTAAAATAATTGAAGTACTTAGGTACACTACATCCTCTGCTATTTAACAATCGCAAAGTTTAAATAGTGTGTGCCGCACATTTACCTCATTTTGTTTAGTAACAACAACAAAAAATCGATTTCGATGGCGGTCATAAGGTAACTAGCCGCACAACCCATGAAGTTGCACATACGTCTCCAGCATTTAATATTTAAATGTTCCTGCAGATTATCGATCAGCTCCTCCAGGTCGGATCGTTGTTCCCTCACTCGACTAATTGTATTACTGTTGTCACCTCCCCTCGCTCTCTATTAGGTAAATATTCATTAGGGGTGGAGGGGGGGGGGTGGGGGTGAGTCTGGGCCCGGCAGTCGCTTGTTGACGGCATCGCGAGGAGCAGGCAGTCATCAGCTAATTACCACTCAGCGCGCCGGAGGAACACCAGCTGCCGGGTATGAATATTTCAACATGCTCCGCTTACCTACTCCATCCACAGGTTTCTAAGCTCTCCTCATTATGCAATGCTGGGAACGAATGGCTCATTAATACTCGCGGCACTGGTTATGCGCTTCATTTGCTGCAGGATAGGGAGGGGGGCGAGGGTTCAGGTAGGGTCGCCAGGGTTGGCCAATCGTTTATGGACTTCGGGACAACGTGCTCATTGACTCCGACCTTCGAGGGGATATAGAAATGGATTCACAACCAGTGACTAGAAGTCGTTACCGTATTCAGCATTTGACCTTTCAGCAGTGATTTAGAAAAAATAAAAATCTTTGCTCCTGATACGTTCCTACGATTTGCCTGGTTTTTATTTATCCTGCTCACTACACGAGAAATATAGAGTGGTCTGGAGGTTCAGTGGTAAGGTATTTGACATGGTATTGAAAGGTCCCCGCTTCTAACCTCTGTCTCGGCGGGGATTTTCATAAGCCCTTAGCCAGACCTTCACCTCTGGAACAACTTGGTGTGTAATGTGAAGTACGCCAGAACTCTTTTCCACATTAAACTGTAGGAGGTCCTCTGTATCCGGTAGGACTACTGGGATAGGTTAAGACGGCTATGACAGGGGCTGAATGCGCAGCCAGTACAAACCCGTCACCAGGTAATTAAGCCCACACGGAATGATTATTATAATTATAATATGAGACAAATAGAGCGCTAACACTGCCTATCAAAATACTTAGGGAATATCTGTGTTATAAAAAAGCATGTATTTCATACAGAACAATGCAATGGACGTCTTTTTTAGCTTCACGCCTTGTCAACACTAAGGTCAGTAGCAGCAGGAGTGAAATTGGAGACAAACAAAAACAAGGAATTCGGCCATCGTCTTTTGAAGGAACCATCCCGGCATTTCCTGTAATGGTTTCGGACCGTGGGAAACCAGAATCAGTATGGCTGGCCGAGCGTTATCGCCCCCACCACGCTCGGTACAACGCAGTGGAATACTCGTGATTCGGATTTGTTGTCACTAAGATTACAGAACAGCAAACTTCATTTCATATAAGAAGGGAAGAAATATTCTGAACCCATGAGTAGCGTAATTTGGCAGAGCATGAAATTGATGCTAGCTGAAAGAATTTGGTTCACACTTCACATCAAAAATTAGAATCTGACAGCAGTGCATCTCGGGAAAGTGCTCTGGACAACCTGACCGGTGTGTTTCCATGATTTTACTGGATCCCTCCTGGCGACTGCCGATATGGTGCCTCAAAATAGATCATGGGCGCCTCCCACAAGATCCTGTATACCCCTTCCGATTTATAAACGATTATCAATTAGGATAGTTGTAATGCACCGTCCACCACCCACTTTTAGTGAATCGCAGAGTGATAGCAATATTGTAATAGTAAAAGTAATAACTAATGATTAATTTGCCTGGCAGCTTAGGGAGTTAAAGTACCTATCCTCATGCCTCGGGGTCCCGTGTTCAAATCTCGGAGGGACCAGTATTATTTGAGAGTTCCTTATGATTCAACGTTACACTGTTGGTGCAGCCACGACAGAGTTGTAATGCTCTGCAAATCGAGGCACTGTTATCAGCACGTAAGTCCACAAGAATCTGCTTACATAGTAGCGCTGTAGCTACTAACTTTTATTTTAGCAAATATCTTACTGTATTGCTAAGTGAAAAGCTTGGAAGGCTCCTGCCACAAACAAATAAATTTCACTATTATTTGTTCAAATTATTTATTAGAAGAAAGAAGAATACCTTGGATGTTATGGCAGGAGTTGTTTTATTTATGTGTAAGCAGGTATGTCAAGAAAGCAGAGGAGTGGTGTGTACTGTGCTATTGACTTGGCTGCAGGCTCACTGAAACTTCTAGATTGCAGCCATTTCTTATAATCCGTCACGTGGAAAGTGTCGGTGTAATTGGTAGTTATACATTAATAACAACGACTCCGCCACATGAATGCACGCATTACGTCACCGGAAGAGTTTGTCACGCTGATCTGCACACAATAACTACGCAAAGCCGCAGCGAGTGAGTGGTGGGGAGGATTAATAAAGGGAGAGCTGTCCAAAAACAATCAGCCATTCCCGGAAATTAACGTGGAGAACGTCGCACTCTGATTCTGGTGCTAGTTTGTCACGTACATTGGGACGAGCTCATCTTCTTTGGCTGAGTGAGGACGGATGTACATTATAAAACTTCACAAGAAACAAAAATTCTATACAGAGAGGCGAGGGAAACTTATCTACTAATAAAATTCTATTAATTTCTCTCCACAGCTACAAGTGTGAGGTTAAAGTTTTATAATAGGATGGAAGATGAACAGCACATAACATATTACGAAACAATTCGGAAAAACTTAAGAACTTGAAAAACAGAGGTATGACAAACTGTCACTGACTTTAAGAAATACAACTAACCTGAACAAGGTACGCACCAAATATCAATATCTCTGTGATATATGTTGCTGTGATCGCATCGCGTGATAAAATTTCTCGGATAAAAGTTTACATAGAAACTCTATAGAAAAACATAAATCTTTCTTAAACAGAAATTTTTTTCCGGAAAGCTACTTATTGCACAAAAAACACACAGTTCATTGATACCTCTGTCATATGTATCTCTGCTATTTATCAGTAACTCGCTAAATCCTAGTCGGAGCCAATCAAGCAGTTTATTAATATCTCTGCGATAAGGGCTGCTGCTAGTTAGAGGCTTCGCTTTAAACTGCCTCATACGTGCGACTTTTACTGTAATTATTTTTTTCCTTCAAGGATCAAATTAAAAAAAAAAATCGTTATTAATTTATGATGTTGCCTACGTGGAGACCTTAATCTTTAAAATGATACCTGATTTATAGAGTTTGGTGTTGGTGTCAAGGGGGATATTAATTGTCTCGTAACAAAATAAAAACAAAAAAAAACACGTTACGGAAATAATGATACTTTTGTCCTTTAAGGGTCAAATTCCGAAAAATTCCTTTCTTATAATTAGATGTAACCAAAGTGTAGATCTTAATTTTTAAAATAATACCTCATATCCCGATTTTGGTTAGATATCAATGGAGATAAATGACTTCTAACAAAATAACAATAATAAAAGTAAATAAATAAATAAAAAATGATACTTTTGTCCTTTGAGAGTCAATTTCCTAAAAATTCATTTCTTAAAATATGATGTAATCAAATCCGAGACCATACTTTAAAGTGATATCCCATCTATTTATTTCAGTTAGATATCAACGGAGATAAATGGCTCGTGACATAAAAACGCAGTTGTAGAAATATTGATACTTTTGCTATTTAAGGATCGAATTATGAAAAATTTCTTTTTTAATATATAATTTCACAAAAGCGTAAATATTAATCTTTGATATGATGATTCATTTATCTATTTCGGTTAGATATCAAGGTATATAAGTGGTTCGTGACATGAAATTTCGCTATGGAAATAATGTAACTTCTGTCCTTTAAGGGTAAATTCCGAAAAATTCCTTTCTTGAAATACGACCTGACGAAAGTAGAGATTTTATTATTTAAAATGACAACATCATTTATCGATTTCGTTTAGGTATCCAGGGAGATAAATGGCACGTGACATAAAAAACGCGTTTTAGAAATATAGAAATTTTGCGCAGTAAGGGTCAAAAGCGGAGGCCTTAATCTTTAAAATGATACCTCATTTATCAATTTTGGTTGGGTATGAAGGAAGATAAGTCCTTGTTACAAAATAAAGCAAAAAATACCTTATAAAAATAACATATGTGATAGCTAGCAGATGAAAAATTAAAAGTTTCGTTAGTTCGTTCCTGGTTTTCTTTTATACTTGGATAAATGTTCGCCATATTTTCTGACAAATGGAAAGGCTATGGATGGCGGCTGGATATAATGGATCTTCGTGTTAACCACGACGGATTTGGAACAACAGTCGATGGCTTTGTCTTTTGGAGGCGTGTCGTTTCTACTCCGCTCCCCTCGGTCAGAAGATTGTGTGTGTGTGTGGGACAGTAATTCGGATGAAGAGCTGAACTGTTAGGGCAGTAACAGCTGGAAGGCGGGCACCCCGGCTAAATAAAGACCGCAGGGCCGCTCGCCTCAATATCTGCTCCGCCCAACGAGGGCCGGCGATAAAACCGGAACGGCCGTCTCGCTGGCTATCAATGGCGCAGAACAACACGTCCACACAGGAGGGCTAAATATCTTATACGACAAGGACAGCCTCTTTCTACCTTTAATGACACGGATAAAAATAATGTCAACTTTATACATGTCATTTCAATTTCACATTCTATTTACCATAGACGTATAAATACACCACTGATAGCAACATTCACATCAGCGTAATATGTAAATGAGAGCTTTTGACACTTTTTGTGTAGCCAAACGTATTCAAGTGGCAAAATACTTCGATGGCAGCTTATAAGCTACCTACCGAACGCACGTTCATCTCATTCTTCTTTGATATTTCCCATATTCCTAAATTTGAATCTGTTTACAGTAATTTAGGGACTATATCCACCTAGTTAGTTAAATACTAATTAACTATTTTCTTTTACCATGAACACGATTTTAGAATCATCTATGCCCTGCCATCTTCGTTATGATGCATCTCCGATTTATTCATTCTACCTTTCGGATAACTGGTTACGTTAATGGAATAAAAAAAACCTACTATTTGATTTGAAGCTCTGGACTTTATTCTACCACAAACTGTTGTGCAAAGTAATTCAGTGATGATGTTACAAACCTTCAGTGATGATGGAGAAGTGTAAATGTGATAATTTGAGGTAAGGGACTCTGGTCCGGAAATGACCGAGTCCAAAGTTTTAAGGGAAAATCTTTCTGATAACTTTGACAGTTCATCAGTGTAAACACTATTTATCAGAGACACATTACCCAGGTTCCTGGAACGTTTATCACTTGTTCGTCAACGGACGTGGCACCAACATGATGGAGGCCCACTTCGTTTTGGACTGAGGTTTCGGGAACATCTCGATACGACATTCCCCGACATTGCCAGACAGAGGAGGTCCTGTTCCGGGGTCAGCACGTTCACCTGTTCTCACCCCACTTGATTTGTCACTGTGGGGCCGTGTGAGAAGTCTTGTGGACGACACGCCTGTCGAGACTGAAAAGGATCTCCTCGCAAGAATTCTCGATGCCTGCGACGCTGTTCAAACAGCACGGGGGATATTAGAACGGGTGAAACAGACGATGCTATCTATGCCTATATCCACGCTATTTTGAGCAATAGTTGTGAATGTAAGAGCTTGTGAAACCTGTGTAGGTACAACTGGTATTCAATATTACTTTGGCGTAGAGTTAGGGTTTTCGGTCTCTCTCACATCAGGTTACGAGCGCTGTTACTAGTCTACCAACACAGGAACTTATCTGAGAGTATTGGGGAGTATTCAGAGGGAAATCTGTACTTCATGATCAGAGTTCGGAAGTTGTGACCCTTAGTTTCAGCGCTGTGCGAGGCTAACCAGAACTTGAATAGTCCCTTATCGCAACTTGATACATTTACCCTTCTCCATCATCCCTGAAAGTTGTAACATCATCACGGAATCACCCTGTGTAGCAACATTGAATGAGTTCTAAGTTATTTGATATATATATTACTTTTTTTTTACTGTCATCAGTTTTTCGACTGGCTTGATGAAATCCTCCATCCCTTCCTATCTTGTGCTAACCTGTTCGTCTGTACTTATCCTTTATAACCCACGTCCTCAATTATCTGTTTCGTATATTCTAATCTCTGTTTTCCTCTACAGTTCTCACCTTCGACTGTTCCCTGCACCAGCAAATTAACCAATCCCTCAAAATATGACCTACCAGCCTGTGTCTTCTTTTGTAAGCTTCTTCCACAAACTTCTTTCCTCACCCATCATTTCCAAAACTCGTTCATTTCTTACTTTGTCTTTCCACTTAATTTTAAGCATTCTTCTGTAACATCACATTTCAAATGTTTCAATTTTCCTTCTTTCCGGTATTCCAAAGTCCATGTTTCGCTACCGTAAAGTGCTGTGCTCCACACATAGTGTTAAAAAGTTTTTTTCTAATTCCTAGATCAATATTTAAAACTAAAAGATTTCTCTTTTTCATGAAGGCTCTGTTTGCTAATGCTATTCCGCTTTTCACATCATTCCTGCTTCGGCCGCGGTTGTAATTTTTCTTGAGTTTACGTAAAAATTTATTTATTCCTGAGAACATTTTTGATGGTTGGAGATAAGTTAAGAAGAGGAATAAGAACACTCACTCCAAATATTTGTATAACATTTTGTTACAACAAGGAAATACCAAATGTTGAGAGCATGAAATCAGCTGTATTTACAAACTGTTTGAGCGTCTGAGTGACGTGAATGCAGAGCAGCGTGAGGTTCCAGCTGGGAAAGCAACTGAAATATTTAAGAAACATTTAAAAAATCATGAATCCGTGACAGCTCCACAATCAGAAAGATAAAAAGCTGATGGAAGTCTTTATTCAGTTCATACGATACTAGGCTTATAGTACTTACGAACGGTTAATTGTGTTGCAGCAGTTGCGGTATGTTATGTGAGGGATTAATAGCTGCGGGTGGCGGGATCCATTACGCGCAAACAAATGCCAGCTGCCACCTACGCTACGCGTCGCGTACCAGAGGAACAAACAGACACACCAACGGACACGTATTATTGTGAAATGGAATGTCAATTCAAAAAATTAAACACCACAAATCAGCAAATACTAGTTGTTCCTGTATATGGTGAAATACACCTCCAGAAAACCGAATCAAATCTCCGTGTGATATGACCAAAACGAAGGTATTCTTGACCATTCTTCGAATCTTTCATCAGTGATTCAACGTTGAAATCTGGAAAGTACTGTCAAATACAAACGCAATAAATTCTTCTTTGGGTATTAATAATACGTCACAAGATTTAAGAAACAAGTACTGCTTTGTATAGCCATTATTCAAGGACTACAAGACATCTTTAAGCGAGGCAAATTGAAGGATCTTTTACTTACATCAATAGGCAACCACCGGCAAGAGAGATTAATCTTGTTAGATACGAGTTTCACAGAAATATTCCGAATTATCGCGCACAATCAACAGCCATTCGCAGATTTTTCATTTAATAATAGACTACTGTCAACGGTAAGTGTGTGTGTAAAAACGCCTTCTGATGTCATAACCAATCATGTAAGTTTCTCAGTTCCAGTGATCGAGCCTCCCACGATCGTTAGTGTAGGAAATGTCCTACAGATTGTCGTCAAAAAGAGACAAGATCGTCAAGTCCTCAGGCAGTGCAGAGTACCACGAAAACTTGGACCGAGCGTGGTGGTGTAACGGATAGCGTTCTGGCCTCGCATTCGGGAGGACGGCGGTTCGAATCCCCGTCCGGGCATCCAGATTTGGGTTTTCCATGGTTTCCCCAAATCACTCCAGGTGAATGCCGGGATGCTTCCTTCAAAAGGCCATGGCCGAATTCCTTCCCATTCCTTGCCCCCATCCTTTCCCGTCTCTAAAGACCACGTTGTTAAAAAGGGACGTTAAACTGTTACAAAAAAAAAAAAAAAAAAAAAAAAACGAAAACTTGTGAGTTCCCTGCATGGGGGAGTGGAAGTAGAACAGCTGATAAGACCTGATGGACTTGCCGGGCCGGCTTCATACTCCAGAGATCTTCAGCAGAATCTACTTGTCTAAAATAAAAAATTACATCGCTTCACAGAAACTTTCTTAATGTTCTCCTCCTTAGTGTTCATCGGTCTCGTTTCGTTTTCAAAATATTGTGGCCGTGTAAACCGTTCGACTTGTTGCGGACTCTTGCGCTGGTCCAGATGGAAAGACGGTGACGGGGAAAGCATATAATCTTCCAATCTGTCAGTGAACCGTAAAAACTTTATCAAGTTGTAATTTATTTGGTAACGAAAATTTGGAACCGTCATAGAATTTCTTCAGATGATATTGGAAAAACGCCAATAAGTGCGTGGGTGTATTTGATAGCATCGTCACACTTCTCCAAGTTTATAAACGTATTAGCTCTCACAATTCTCCGCTTTCGTAAGTTATTTAAATCATTACCAAAAAAGCCTTAACCCGATATCCACCAATGATTTATATCAGCAGGGAGGGTAGAATTCAGAAGTAAATGAAATAACTTTATAATTAAAACAAATTACAAGACAAGGGCCGGGTTTGAACCCCATGCGGTCAGAATTTTTTTACGGAATTTGTATTGTTTATGTGAGCTGTTCCACGACGCCCATGGTTCGAATTACATTTTAAAAAGTCGGTCTCGGAGGAAAGAAAATAACAGTCCTACCTCTACCTCTTAGTGCGCCTCATCCGAGAGAAAATAACCAACCTTCGGGTTGCCAGGTGAGCAACAATTCCCTTGGATGACACCTCTAAAGTGCGATAACTCTCACTATGTCCTATAGGCAGATAGGTGATACAAGGTTCGGTTACGTATAATTTTTTCTCCGTCCTAGGCTATGCTAACAGTGTTGAGGACATGGTGGCGCACATTTCATAACACCAAATCTCTGGGTTAGAGCCCTAAACCACTGTGCAGTGAGCAAGCAGTGAAGGCAAACCACACTTGACAAGTTGTCCGTCGTACGGTGGCTCCTCGACATCTTCTGTACGAGTAGGCCTGAACTATCCGGTGGTTCACCTTTCTATTTTCATCACATACGACAATCATCAAAGACTTGAGAAGCGAAGAAACTATCAGTATGATTTCCTGCGTCACCTGCAGAATTTTGATTTACAAACGATACATGCAGATCTGAACAATCTTACAACAAAGATTCTTTCGAACTCAGTCCCATCTTTTCGTGTAGGTTACATCCATATTAATAATATCTTTGGAGCATGGACTGACGGGTTAACAATTCCACTGGGGCAAAGATATCAGTGAGAGAGGAGAATATAAAGGAGTTTGTGGAAAGAAGATCGGATGTATGTACAAATTTTAGAACATTAAAGATGCCTGTAACTGGTTTAAAGACATTTTAATATAATTGTGAAGTTGTAAATTATCTATAGGAGTGAATCGTATAAATCGGAATGAAATTAGTGAGATTAAACGGTGTCACATCTACCTGTAGGTGCTGTCTTTTCTTACAAGCAACGATCAAAGGTAATTTTTTTAAAGCTTATAATATCTTAACTCGAATCCCCATTTTTTAATAAATTAAGTCCCACATGCACTCAGCGACAAGTATACTAAAAAAATTTGTAGAAGAAACAGTGATTCGGTTAATATTAACGATAATTCTTGTTTTATTAATGATCACAGTCCCTACAGCCATAAGCAGGTTACTCGTCGGTAGCTGTAGTAGGTCAGAGAGTGTCGTCGATCTGGTGCTATCAGCGCGGTATATACACTGCGCGGGGTGGAACACGGGACTCTCAAAGTGGCAACCAGTAATGGTCCATCAAGAGTATAGCTTGATCACCTACTAGCGGGTAAAGGCCATACCGGCGCGCAATGGATGGCTGCCTCTACACACGATTTATTATAAGGGTGTGAAGGTACGGGACATGGAATGTGAAAGTCTAGTACTTTGTGACATAACCGTCACCTTATCTCTTCTGATTCCATACAAAAAAGAAAAATGATTTATTTAGTGTAGTTATGTAACATTATGAGATTACGCCGGTTAATTGATATAAAATTGCTTTGACTGGACGAATGAGTATTTGAATTAATAAATAAATAATTTTGAAACTGAATATTTTAATTAAAAACTATTATTAGCTGCACGAAGGTAGACTTTTATATTTTTGCTCTTTTTTGTTGTTAGTAACTGTCTATAATGTTTGAATTTTAACTTAATGTCGTGGGGTCGTATGGGGTTTCTTACATTCGTCCATCGTAGCAGCCTCATGGTTAAAAGTGTTAACTGGGTTAAATTTACCATTTGGTACAGTATGCGATACTATGAAACGACTGGGTCTATGAATTAGATGTTAATGTTTTTGTGAGCACTAAAAATTTTTAACGGTGATTGGTAGGAAGAAGCTACCTCAAATTAATAAAACTTCAAGATGCAAACATATTACCGAGCGTGGTGGGTGAGCGGTTAACACTCTGGTCTCGGATTTGATCCAGATTTGGGTTTTCCATGGTTTCCATAAATTACTCCAGGCAAATGTCGGGAAGCTTCCTTCAAAATGTAATGTCCAAATTTCTTCCCTTTCCTTGCTCCAGTTCCATCCCGCCTCTAATGACCTCGACGTCGACGAGGCGTAAAGCAATAATGAAAAAAAATCTAACATATTATGAGTATGTATTGACATAATAGTTGTGGGATGGTCGTATCTTTTACTGATTTGCCAAAAAAATGAACCTAAACCAAAATGAAATCACACTGCAACTGGCGAGAGTTAGTGTCTGGTTATATTATTGGAGTCCACTGAATTAAGAACACTAAAGCCATATATGTTATTTAATACAGTCCGGCAATTCGACGTTGTCCGGAGAAACTGAATTGCATTGCCGGCATTGGCCAATATTCCTGCTTAAGTCGTGGATCTAAATTTGACTGCTCCGAAGCAATCAGCTGCCGGGTACTAGTCGAAAGTAAGGGTTTCACATTCTCACCTACCCCACGTGATGTTAGCCAGATGATTCAATGTTTTATATTTCACGGGGGCTTTTAGCAGTGAGCACTGGAGATAGCGTGTAATATCTCATAGAGCAGCGACCTGTGCGTGTCTGCGTGACGCACACGCGTGCAGTGCGGGTCACGTAGCGCCATCGATCGGCCGGCACGCCTCCGCCTCACCTGCCGGCAGCGGCGAGGTCAAGGCAACACACCTGCTACAGGCACACCTCAGGCACTCTGTTTTTAACGAGAAACAATAGAAGCCAAATGGCATGTTTGCTACTGACCATTTTGCACTAGTGATCTTTTTTTCGGCTTTACGCCTCGTCGACATCGAGGTCATTAAAGGCGAGATGCGATTGGGGACAAGGAACGGGAAAGAACTCGGCCATGGCATTCGCCTGGAGTGATTTGGGGAAACCATCTAAAATCAAAATCTGGATGCCCTCGTGGGGATTCTAACCGGCGTCCTCCCAAATGCTAGGCCAGACCGTTACTGCTCATCCAACACCCTCCGCCTAGTGATCTTTATTGCTTCTGGGGAAATTATGGCAGCACTGTTAAATCTTATATATATATATATATAAATAACGTGTGTGTCCCTATATTTCACCCTGCAGCCTCCACTTGCCAGCGCACATCACTGGTGTTTGTGTGTGGTAGTAACATCGAGTTTCCTATTGTGCAAGATGTTGTCCGAATGCTGGTAGCTGCGGCGGTGTGGGAGATATGGTGGTTGAAAGTGGTTAACCTAGGACATATTTCTACCAAAGATGTGTGTGTCCCTATATTTCACCTTGGAGTAAGAACTACCAAACGCAGACAACTGGAATCTTTCATCGTGCACTATGGTGATTGCATGTCGGTAGTTGTGTTGGTGTGGTAGAGATGGTAATTGAATGTGGTCGACCTGATATAAAAATAGACATGTGTGTCCGTATATTTCACTCTCCAGCCAAAATTACCTAGTGCAGTCCACTGGTGTTAGTGTGTGGTAGTAGCATCGAGTCTTCCAAAGTGCACCAAGGTGGTTGCATGTCTGTAGCTATCAATCAAAATTCTTTAAAAATACGAACGAAGAAGTGGGCACCAACTAGTATTATTTTAATGTTTGCTGGTTGTTATACCAGAGAGTAAACTTAAAAGACATCTGATTCTAAAATGTTCATACGAAAATCAAATAAGATAAAAATAATAAAAAATGAGCATCACCTTTTGCCGTCATGTTTACCTTCTTCAGTTCAATATAATCCACATTGAACATGTCAAACATTCTACAAAAAAACATGGATATAAAAAATTTATATATTCTGAAAACTATAACCGCGTCACATAACCACACTTAGAATGAGAGAATATAAATACTGCAGGCACTATAGTATGAAAAATTGATTACGACATGTAATCAAGAGGTAACACCTTGGCCTCGGATTCGGGATGACACGGGTTTGAATCCCCGTTCAGCTGTTTTACAATGTTTTCCCGAAATCACTGCAAGCGAATAAAAAAATGGTTCCTTCAAAACGCAATGGTTGAATTCCAACCGTAGCTTGCTACTAATCCTTTCCCGTCTCCAATGATGTCGATGAAGCATAAAGCCATAAGCAAAAACTATAGCATATCAGTAGTGACCAACTATGAACTATCGAGAATGGAAGCTGAATGTGCGCAGCATTTCCACTGCACCAAAGAAATCTTGTTCCCACATGGATCACTCATGCAACTTACTAAATAAAAAAACTCTATAATAAATAAAATACTAGTTGTCTCTAAACTAATTTTAAAAGATATTCAGCGAAAATATATTACTTATTAACTATTAACATATAAGGATGATGATAGAAGATGAAATATATTTCTTTAAACCTACTACTGTCCAGTAACATCCAATTTTGGAAATCATATATTGTGTCTTCTTACTGGTTACTTTCCTTAGATTCACATATCGCTTGCAAGCAATGTGTAACTCAAGTATTCGATCATCATCCTCAGATGCAGTCAAATACTTCATTGCTAGTCACACAATGTTCTTGTTGATCTTCACCTCAGTTAGAACGCAACTACACATCACATTCTGCGAATCTTACAATGCTATTAGTACTCATAGACTTGTTTGATTTTCAACACCCACTTCTTCCTAAAACACACTGTTCAAAGATTGTCACCCCCATGCTCTTTTTCTTCCAGAAATGTGGTGAACTTTTTATATTATCTGGAAACGGGGGATTTTCTATTTACTATGCTTCCATTTTTACAACAAAGATTATTCCAATACCTCACTCTTTATCTCATTGACAGTGCAATAATTATTCAATAAGTTTGTAAATGATTGAATGATGCTCAGTTTATGCCAAAGATAGTAATTACGTTAGTCAAACTGTATAACACACCTCAAAGTTACCAGGCACCCTTACTACCATCCCTTCTTTATCACCTCACTTATTAGTATTTTTATTACCACTCCTCCTTGCGTTTTTTATATTAATATTTACTTCACCCACCACTGCCTTTACCCGAATTCTATCTTCCAGTCTCTTCCAACCCAGCTTATTTTGTTATCTATTACTAATCGATTTGTAATTTAATTTACATAAACAAGTGTAGCTCTCCTCCTTATTATCTCTATACGTACTTCCTGCCTTCAATGCGAGTCCCACGTCATACACATTCAAGGAAGCGACGGACCAGTATGTTTGCGGTGCTGTTACCTTACTTACATGATACACTTCATAGTTACCTTACCAAGAAATAATAATTCAATCTGATCTTCGTAGTATACTAGCAATACTTTCAACAGCTGCCAGATAACCAACCAGGGAACCACAGGTCCACTTAAGCTCTTCAGCAATTGTGTTAATTTGAAACTACCTAGCATGTTCACAACATTGACGTTCTAAGGTTATTATCAAACGTTATATACGGATATTCACATTGTATTATTTCGATCACCAATTCCGCATCCACTGTGTAATCAAACAAAACGTTTTTTAACAGTGCACCGAATAAACTGAATCTTTTTCGCATTTTTCTTCATCCAACATTCATTTATCCAGCTATATATATATTAGATGCTTCCACAAGTATCCAAAATTGTCTTAATCCTATCGAATAACATTATAACATCTGTAAATAACACAACTTTTGACCTCAAATCTGAACTGTACATCTTAATTATGATCATCGCCAATACACTATTCTGTGCATCTTTGTTATAGCTTCCATCTTTATTATATCGTATTACATACCTGAAGGTTTCCTCCTAACTGTTGAGAAACCTTTTATTATTACTAATAACTTAACTGAGGTGGAGCTAACACTCCGGTGGCATTTCCCCATTCATCCATTTATCCCTTTTTTATATACACATTTTTTTTTTTTAAATTACCTTTAACCAGGAAGACTGTTCCAGATTCACCCTGATGTTTCTTGATTTATTAACCACAATTCTAACAAGGACCGACAGTTTAATGTTTAATCCGAACCACGGAAAGTGCTGGCATAGCTCACACGATCAAACGCAACTCTTAAAAATTCCTTGCCTCTCCAGGATGTGGACCCGGGACCGGACCCCGAACTGCTGAAAGCAAACGTCTAAACCACTGGGCTGTACAGTAATCCGCTGCTAATGAAATAGATGTGTGAAACGTTGAGATGAGTTCTCTAATTCCTCAGTTGAAACAAAAGAACAAGTTTGCGACACAAGAGAAAGATTCATTTGAAACAACTTATTTTAAAACTCATCTAACATCTCTTTTTGTCTCGCTACTAAAGCAACAATTTTTTCTGGTTGCTGTAAACTGCTGTACGTGGAGCTGGCGTCTCACCGGTGCTGCGGAGTGTAATTTGTGAGTCATCGAGCGTGAGCAGCGCGTGTTGCGTCCCGCGCCTGCGCACTGCGTGCTGCCTAATTAGTCGCCATGGAGACGCGACGCAACCCCGAGTGGCGACCGCAGCGCCGCTCTGCGTCGGCCGTGCGCTATCGGAAAAGTAATTTGTGTCACGCGGGCGGGCCCGCTTGTTACCGCCATTACGTGACGTCACACAGGCAGCCAGAACTGTTCCATTGTGTGCAGGTCACAAAAGATACGTGTTGCGTAAATATGCTCAGCACGTGGCAGCTAGTCTGTAAAAAGATAAGGAACTTCAGGCAACTTTTAGTTCAACAGAACTTATTACGTCGTCGTTAAAACTGTGAGCTAGTGAAAGTGTTTAGTAAATGACGGAACTTCTTTTTTGCTTAAGACTTTCAACATCGAGGTCGTTACAGACGTGAAAGGATGGGGATGGCGGGTGGGTGTTAGGAACGACCATGCACTTTGGAATGAACCATCCCGGCATTCTCCTGCAGTGATACCGGGAACATAAGACCTCAGTCAAATTTGGGTGATTCAGATAAATTCCAGAAGAATGGCAGACCGAAATTGTGTCTCACTGCAATGTTCATTTTGAAGAAATATGTAGTAATACCCTTTCTGACGCAGTTAAGAACGTTAACAGCTAATCGCGTAACTTCATATTTAATTTTTAGGCGAACTGGATTGATCTCTCTGATAGTTGAAGCAGGGCAGCTTGATGGATTTCTGTCTTAGTGGTTTATTCTTTTCCAATAATACTAATGATACTGGATAAATACGTATCGAATATTGTAAAATCGTTTGTATAATGCTTATTACTGACTAAATGTTACAGATCATTTCTCTCAGTTGCAGATAGTGAATTTTACAATAATTGTTTAATACCATTATATACTTTTCTTAATTCAACCGGACGCAAAATATTAATATTTCGTATTGTTTAACTAGAGCACGTTTACAACCAAAACTATTTTGTAAATCTATCAGGCATATGAAGACAATTGATAGACATTCTACAGTTTTTACTTTTCAAAAGATTTCAATATTAATCTGAACTTGGATGCATCTATTTACTAAGCTCTGATGGAGTAAAATATCGTAGTAATACCTATTTTGATAAATAATTGTTTACAAAAAACGATAATTGAGTAAAAAAATACCCTCAGTTATTAATCTTAAATTTATGATTTTATCTTGGACTAGATTTTTCTTTTGGTTTGTTTGCTTGACCCACCTGCTGCCCATAGGATGAAGTGAAATTTTTCAGTTTTTTGATGTAGGCTACATGTAGTCAAATGTTCTGTGAAACAGTTTTGAATGTTTTCTTCTCTTAATTTCTGAATACTTCTTCGCGTAATTAATTCACTATGCTGTTAACGGGGCATCAACATAAATATACCAAACTAAGGTCATGTATAATACTGTTAAAAAGGCTTTTATTAAGTTATTTCTGTAGATCAGTTACTAAAATTTGATGATGCTGTTTGCAATTTCTCACTAAAAACTATTGCATTATCTATGTTGCTAGTGGTAATGAGAAAACAATAATTTGTAACTGAATCAAATCTTTTACTTTTTCATCATGTATTAAGTTTAATAATAATTTTTATAATTTTCATTGGTTTTTTTCATTTTACATTTATTTAAATATACAAAATTTTCATTCATGTCTTAAAGTGAATGAGTGCTTAGTTGCGCTATCGGAAGATTAAAATGCAGTTACACTTTTCATTGTGTAATAGAATATGAATCTTTAGTTTACTTGGACACAGAGCTCACATCCACATATTACAAACATTTACGCGAAGTAATAGCAAAAAGACATTGTGAAATAATGTTATCTCCCGCCAACTGTTTCCCTAACAATATCGTTAATGCTTTAATATTTAAAGTAGCTACAACTTTTAAATTCTGTTTAAATTATGTTCTATGAAACGTAGCTTATTAGATGATGTATTGTCTCAAGTGGCTGAAATCGTACTATTAAAACGATGGCATTTCTTTTATTATTTCACTATCTGTTCAAACTTGCTTCCAGTTTCTATTTTTATACTTATGATTTGTTCCATTAGTTTCTTCTCTGCATGTTCATTACTTCTATGTTCCGTACTTAGTATTGTTGTACTAGAAGAAGAACTTAGCATCCTTGTGAAGAGACGTAACCAAAATTAACTCAGAATTTTTATTTTTAGTCATACGTGGGAAATGATAATTTGACTATTGAATAGCGAGAGTCTAGATTAGATTTCCTTTTCAGATTTTAAGCTGATATCAACCACGACACTTTCTTTACATTAGCAAGTATATTTTATGCAGAATCCAGCTTAGTGATTAAGGCGACAGACTTGCTTAAAAAGGTCCCAGATTCGAATCCCGGCCTGTGCTGTGATTTTCAAATGGCAAGTATGATCTCTGGCAAAGTTTTCTTTTTGCATGTGAGGCACTCTATAACGATTCTACGTAACACTGTAGGCCTCCTAAATCCGTATCTGTTGGCTCAGCTGGTTAAGGCGCGTGACGGGGGAACGGAAGGTCCTCGGTTCAAATCTCGGTATCGGGTGGAATTTTTACGAGCCTTAAAACTGATCTTCACCTCTGGCATTTAGGCTTACACGTAAAGCTGTAGGTACCCTTTCCCCGGTTGGATTATCGGGGTAAGGCAGCCATGACAGAGGCACATGCATGGCTAATCGAAACTCTGTCACGCGGCGGCCGAACAATCCTTCGGAATCTCTCGACCAACAATGCCATACGTGTTTACATTTTTACATCCATTAAGATTACCAGGTCAGTATAGGCATTTGTTACGGAAGTAGACTGCGCAGCTGTTGGAAAATCAATTGATAGATCATAAAGATCGCACAGAATTAATTACCAGTTGAATCAGCTATCTAACAGACGTATATCAATTTACTGTAGAACTTCGTTCCGTTCAGGTGAAACCTTACTGACGCTTTCTGCTACGATTGCTTTCCACGCTGTCTAAACTGACGAATGAAAGTTGTAATGCGGCGCAGCGCTGCAGTGACAATCAGGGGGCGCTGTGGTGGTATCTGTGACACTTGCTGACGTATCGTTAGAGCGCATGGCGCTGCGGCGAGCGCCCGTAGCTGGCAGGGCTGTTTTTGCGCCCACTAAACCCGCCACAATCCATTGTGCGGTCAGCGGCTGCCGCCGCTTTATGCGCGTGCAGGCTTGTTCCAACATTCATCCGCGCCCGCAAGTACCGCGCGCCAACGGCTCTGGATATAAACACCTGCATCTGTAATTCACACGCCACAAAGATTCGCACGGACGGCAGTCAATCACGAGAACTCGGGAACTGAAATCACGCCTCACGCAAGCAGAGATTCAATTGATGATTTTGCTAAGTAGTCATGTTAAGCCGCTCAGATAATTGGAGCATTGCGATCATGGAACTAACAGCAATGAAAAGTGCAAGGTTGTTCCTCATACTTCGTTATAGATCGTAGATTAACAGTGATAACCCTAGATCAGCTTTAACATAATCAAGAGTTGGCATAAACCTAAACTCATTTGTTGCTAAAAATCATCAAATGAAATTTCTTACTCACGCTGGTAATGCATAATAGCCATCGATAGTTCGAAAGTAGTTTGGGCTTGCAGATTACTCCACAGATGCATTTTGATTGAAGACTAATATCCAAGATATTCTAGAAGGTTTTAAGCTGCAAAGTTACTTTTTCTATGCAACATTGCCCCTAGATATGCCTTTAATGTTGGAACAGAATGTTCTGGTGGCTTGTTTCATTCCATATAATGCTATATTTCATCTTGAGGCAAAGTCAACAGATACTTTTTAAATTAGTTGTTTGGTTGCAGTTCGAGAATTTCGGTGAGACGTCACTCGCTTTCAAGGAAAGGGCAAACGAGAAGGAGTGGGAGATCACGATCATCCAATTACAACTGCTGCCACGTATCCAATAAACACCAGCAAATTATACAGTGGAGTTTCCGTGAAGCAACATCGGAATCGAGAAGGCGGATTTTCCAAACGAAGAGACTTTGAAATGAGACAGCTATACAAATCGATACTTGGACGTTTCAAATATCAAGTGTGAATTTTCAGTTGATTTAGTGTTATAAAAAGCTCGAATGTTTCATCGACAGTTTGAATATGTTGAGTAACAATAATCTATTGCACATAAAACTAACCACCCACTGAAAGATGACTAAAGACCAGAAAAAGATAGTGGGAACCATTTATTTCTAATCAAATTTGCCTCACAAATCGATCAATCAGTTAATATTTGAAATGCTGGACACATTTTCTTGAACTATTAATCTCATTTTCCAGAGTATACCTTCATCGAGAGTCGGTTTGTGGAGCGACTTCAACACGAATATCGTACAAACAAATAATTGTTTTAACTTCATGAAATAAAAATTCAGTATGGAGAGTACATCTATCATACCTGTTACTTGTATATTACTTTCACAGAAATAATTTTTCGGTTCGAACTTCACTCATACTTACCGTACTTCTGTAATCAGATAAATGTGTTAAATTATTGCTGAAAATTTATTTCTTTTGCTCCATTGAAAACGTCGTCTCGTAGAAACTTGGATCGGCAGTCTTGCTGCGTGTAACCCTTCTTTTATTAAGAGCCTTTCATCATGATACCTTTTAGGCTAATCGTATTTAAAGACGATAAAACGCTGATGATACAAATTTCTACGATACTAGGATTGATTACTCCAATGGAAGTTAATCAATTTGTATAAATATTGCTGCGTCAAATAAACTGATCTGTTTTTTTTTATTCCCCGCCGCTTTAATTTCACCCCATTTAGTGCAGAATCTTCAGCGGTTATACGTGTTTCTATTTCACATTTGCTTTGAGTCATAGTGTATGCTATTCTGTCATGTAATAATTCAAGACGTCAGAGCAAACACTGACGCAGTAACTACAGAACATACTTACAAATAATCGCTGAAGAAAACAGGGTAAAAATCAAACAGAATAAATTTAAAAAAATAACATTCACCGGCGTAGTTTTAATTATTTATAAAACTGACATACAAATCTAAGCTAGATTTCTTATTCAAATCATTATTACAGATAATAAAGACAATTCTGTTTTTAACACTAGTATGCTAACTTTGATGAGAAAAATCGCGTAATACAATATTTGTACTAGTCGACATGTCATCCCCACCTGATGTTACGAAGTAGCTCCTGCGTGGTTTTAAAAAATATCAGAATCAGAGATACAAAGTAGTAGACAGCAAACTGCGTTGTCCGCCGTCTTTTAAAAATCATTCAAATTCACTGCAATTCATTATTACTGTTGTATCAGTTAGTACAATGAGTATCGAGAATATATTTATTACATCCAATTTTGCAAGAAAAACACGACAGTACCCTCCAGGCTGCTCTTATTCTAACATCTAGATCAATTACAGGAAATTGCTGAGGAACATCCCAGTGCCTTGGTAATTTTATAACATGTTTACTAATGTTGAATAGTTGTTATTTGCCCCTGTAACATAATGTCAGTGAAATAACTTCAAACGTTACTCATTAAAAATAAATTACGTCTAAAATAATTATTCTGATAAATAGGAAAACATACGTTGAGAACTAACACCATGGTTTATTTTGGTCAATGTGTCAGTTGAATTTAGAATTTTGGTGGAGATCACAGTTTCCATCGTCGCCTTTGTAAAACTCTGACAAACACGTTACACAGCAATTTCGGGAACGATATTTGGCAGCATACACCGACAGCATGTGTTGCCTCGTAGTTAACATTTTTATACGAAATATCCACCTCCATTTTAACAGTCCTACATTGGTAATCAAATGAAATATATAAGTATAGACCACCATACCTAAATTTGTAGGGTACAGAGGCGTTAGCCGATCAGAAATCCAGTTATGGGTTTCGGAGTTTTCGTATTTTATGAGAGGAAATGAAATTTAACTTTTCTAATTATTTGCTGTAGTTAAAGTGTATTTCTTCGGTTTTTGAGATACGATAGTAAATATGTTGTGGTATTTTCAACTAGACAGAACACTGTCCGAATTTTGTAAAAATTAGTAATGTCTTCTTTGTATCAGGTTCTGTGGAGAATGTAAAACAAAGTACTGTCTCATTTTCAGACGATTGAAGGAGAAGGGTAATTTATCACTTGAAAGCATCAGCTAAATTTTCGAAAGGAAATAATATTGTTAATATTTGTGTGAAAGAACTGAAGGTGTACGCTGTTGGATAATTGTTACGATTTCTTTGGTGGCATCACTTCATGAAGAAACCTTTCCGTTCCTTCCTTACGCATAAACGTCACGAACTGTAAACCGGCAAAGATATTATCTAGAAAGTCGTGCTTTGCGGTGTGGCATTCGGAAGTTGCCCGCAGGCTGTTACCGAAGGCGTGCCGCTGGCCGATGGTAACGAGGCGCCTGCGGAACCCGGGTAATGGATAAACTTTATTCCGCGCCGTCCGCGCTAAGTGGGGGGCATTTTTCACGGCTGTCGGGCATTTCGGGCGCTCCAGCTGAAATACCGCCACAATTATCCCAGCCAGAGGTGCCAACCGCTAGCGGAAGTACACTGACCACACATCCTTCACAGAGGCAAACTCAAACTCGATTTCTTAAGTCCGCAATGGTGCGGTTATATTTTTATAAAAAAATACAGGTGGAATAGGACATTCTCCACCTGCCTGAAACTAGTACTGACCTGATGAAATTTTTTTAACTGCTTTTTTAGAGTCCTCCTCACGTTTTGCACTCTCTTTTTTTCGGAAAAGTCGCCACGAATTAAATAAAAAATGCCGAAATATGATACGCTCTGTAACCTCGAAATTTTAGAAGCAGTGCAAAAATTATCGCACAGAGATCATATCAACCTAACCAGGTTCGTTTTGTCATAATAGTCGTGGTTAGGTTGAAATTCGGCCTGGACCAAGAGAAAAAATTTTACATGAAATTCGTTCTGCGGCATCCATCTCAGGGACGGTGTATTTATTTACAACGGAATCAATCGGTTTTCTCTGACTGCTTGTATCGATACTAAGATAGCGAGCGTTGTTATACTACACTTCTGACTGTGTTGAAAGTTTGTTACTCCACCGTCCATGGTGTAATTGGCACTTAGTGCTGACAGAGTTACAGTTCAGGAATTGCTTTTATTTGGTGTTTAATTTATTTATTTATTTATTTTTTCGTCGAACTCGGACTGAGCTGTTGGAAGATTAGGGGCCTACAACTCTGTGAAAGAATCGTATGTGATTACTTACAAATCGTAGTACCGTGCGTTTTCAGGAACATATAAAACAAGGAACTCATAACATTGATTATGTGACTAGTGAAATTCGTGATGTTTACACCACATTGATACACATATGTCTGAAGGAGAAATCCTGTCCAACGTTGACATTAGTTTTATAGAGCTGTCTGGTGTTTCGGTGGTTAAGTCGTCCGATTGGGGCTCGAAAGGTTCCCGGTACGAATCCCAGACTGGGCCGATATTTTCAAAGGCTCTCAACCCTACCTTCATCTCTGGCATAAATTGTTGTGTAATATGAAATACGCAAGAATGCTTCCGTGTCATGGATTCGACAATAAACTGTAGGTCCCCTATAACCGGATGTTATGCGGCAGTTAGGTAGCCACGATAAGAAGCGCATTGCGTGGAAAACTGAAAACTCTGTCAGTAGGTGGCCAAATCCTTCGGGGATGTAAAACGATAATTTGAATTTAATCCGTTTTAATGACATTCAGCTTAGCTTCTTAACTTGTTTCCGCAATGGATAATAATATGCACCATTTACAGCGCTCTATTGTGAAGAACCCCCGTCATGAACAGCCTAATTAATAGAGTTAATATTACTGAAATATTTATAAGGCATCTTTACCAAATTATTTATGTTGTAAGTAAGGTCCGTTGGGAAAATTAAAGGTTGATAGCTGAGTTATAATTAAGAAGTTGCGCATGTGTAAATTTTAATCTAAAAGTGACACTCTGATATTTCCGGATTGTTAATTTAATTTTTGTCAACTTTTCTGGAAAAAAGGAGAGTACAAGACGTGAGGATGACATTATAAGAAAGCAGTTAATCCAAATTTCAAAACGTCAGTACTAGTTTCAGATGGGTAGAAAAAGAGAAAACCTCAACAGTTGACCATTAATCGATTTCAAGTCTTCAAAGGTAAGAAGCTGAATGGTTTAAAACCATGACGTTACAGGCGAAAAATAACACAAAACATACTTGCAATAAAGCGATACTCTAACCTGTAGCAAGACCACTAACCAAAGACCCTCGCTAAAGCCACGATATGCCATCACTCCTGCTCATGTTTTTGCAGTATGTATCGTAATTGGTGCCTGCCCAGTTATGATTCCTTTTGGGTATACAATGCGCGCAGTAACTGAAGTAACCGCAAGACGTATAGGAGCTGCACGATTGAATCGTCCGCTAGTAACCCGCAAGCTGCAATTAGCAGCTAGTTACGTGGGCAGATTACGCGTGCTGCTGGAGAGGTTATTGCCGCTGCTAATGTTATCAAAGTTTATGGCCCGAATCTGAGCGCCGCTCGAGTTGGTCGATACTGCCGGCGCGGCGCGGCACGGCGCCGCCAAGGTAAGCCCTCGCTCCGGAGCGCGGCTTTGCCTTTGAGCTCCCAACAGGCGCAGCTCCAACAGGCAAACTGCAGCGGCTCACACGAAACTTCCACTCTCTTTAAACGGTCCCTACTTTCAGAGAAGGCTGCGGAAGAAGAATAATAGCTTTTCATCCTAACAAAACACTCAGAATACGTCGAAATTCATGGCGAACACTAAATAATACAGGCTTACATAAACACATCTTCACGTGACGGCATACATACAAATAAAAGACAAAAATACGTCAAAACTGGGTATTATAATTTTTTGGCAATGAATTGATCTTAATTGGTGCCTATGTTGCGCATACAGAAGGTGATTTGGCTGGTTTATGAAGCTTAGATGAACGTAAACCCAGGTTAGCGCAATTGTAAACAATAATACACAATTTGTTTCCACTAATATTCAATTGATATGTGGAGGAAGCAATCAAGGTGATAAAAGAAACATTTCAAGGCGGAACAGGTGTTCAAGGAGAAACATTCAGTGTCTTGCTATTTCCTGGTGACTTTGTAGGACAAAAGTGAGGATATTGAGAAAATACTTCATGTCATTAACAAAATATACTGCTGAAAAAAGAATTTAGCCTAAATAAAACCAAAGTAAGAGAAAAGTGATGAAATGACGTCAATAAGAGTACATTAAATACAAAATTTCGATCAGTGTAATAGAAGACGTAAGCCAATTCTATCATTTAGCAAGCATAATTACAACGGATGACCAGGGCAAGAACAACATTGAAACATGAATTTCATCTGTGAAACGGCTTTCTGAAAAAATTGAACTAGGACTCAGAAGTTTTTAAACCTGTTTGTATGGAGCATAATATTTTGTACAACTTGGACCTCAAGAATACTAAACAAATTGAAGAACTGTAAATATTACATTACAGAAGATTGCTCAAAATAAAGTGGACGTATGTGCTATAGATGATTGAGCAGTGAGGTGGGCTAGAGGTGGATCCAGTGACGGCCAGTTCGTAGCGGGCGGGCGTGCTGCTGGCGGGTGGTGTGGTGGTAATCAGGGTGCATGCTGTATCGACAGCTGTCACGAACCACGCCCCTCCCTACCTGCCATCGATCCGACAAGTACCTAGCACGCGGTTAATTAAAACCACACACGGAACGACCCGTAGATTTACTCGCTTTTGAAGATCTCAAATATGCTAAAAACGTGTGCTTATCCAAGTCTCGTATGATGTGAAACCACGAAGACAAACACGAGAATATTTTACTACCTCCTGTCCCTTCGAAGTGATTTACACCTCAATAAAATAGAAAGATCGAACTGTCATATAGGCTATAACAACGATCTCCTAGAAAACAAATATTAGGTATTATACAACACCTGTCACGAAAAATGCAACGTTTAGCTCTAAATATCTAGTACTGAATAAGAAACTGGAGATTGAGGCGTTACAGAAAAATAAGACGAAAATTTTACCGCCAGTAAAAACAAAAGATAGTACCTGGTGGGAGAGGAAAAGTGAAGATCTTCATGTGCATACAGACAAAATTACAGATACGATTCACAAAGCGTAGAGGGATGAGTGGCCTCGTATTCGGAACCACGTAGGTTACAATCACCCGTCCGGCCATCCAGATTTTGGTTTT
Organism: Vandiemenella viatica; assembly: GCA_031002005.1. Taxonomy (NCBI): domain Eukaryota; kingdom Metazoa; phylum Arthropoda; class Insecta; order Orthoptera; family Morabidae; genus Vandiemenella; species Vandiemenella viatica. Next base: position 154,491,262 of record JARYHS010013630.1, on the reverse strand, counting down.
CCATGGTTTCCCCAAACCACTCCAGGCGTATGTTGGGCTGGTTCCTTCAAAAGAGTTTGGTCGAATTCCTTCCCATTCCTTGCCGCCTCTAATAACCTCGACGTCGACGAGGTGTAAGCCCACAAGGAAAAACGAAAAATAAAACTAATCCAAGAGATGGCTGAAATAATATGGACTCGTTATGAGAATGGATGAGAGTATATTGACAAAAAGAATTATCAACTACATCACTGAATTAAAGGTGACAACACAATGAGTCGAGAAAACGAGAAAATATATGTAAAAAGTTGTAATCCATCTAAATAAATTAGAGAATCGAAGAGTGTTTCAAACGAATACTGATAAATTTAAGGTGTTCCAGGAACAATGTTTAACCACCTGGTGTGAAGAAAGAAGAAGGATCCTCCTCAATGAAAAACGTCTAGTAGGAGAAGAAAAGGTGAACTACTGAAGCAGTTGTTTCCTTTGCTGCAAAGCAGGTCAAATTCGAAAGAGTTAAATAATCGACGTGTCTATGCGGAGGAAGAAAGAAATTTTTGTTGTAAATTTTTGCTACTCTTACCTATGGTGCTAAACGTTATCCTTTAAAAGAGCTTTGATTTTCAAGTTTTTTGACTAATGATCTAGTTAGCAAATATTAATCACTATACTATGGAGCAGGATTTATTTCCTCGTCTTGTAACTCAGTGTTTGAAATCGTGAGAAAAGGAGTTTATGAAAAAGGTGTCTTCATACAGAGTAGTCTGTTAACTGGTTATCAGGGTGCCTCACTGTTAATTAACAGGTTCCCTGGTCGAATAACGGTCCGAACTTTTATGGCCCTTGAAACTGACCTTCACCTCCAACAAAGCTTCGTTAACATAAAATACGCTAGATTTCCGTGGTTGGGATTCAGCGTAAAACTGAAGCTCCTGTCTAGTCGATAGGATTACACAGATAGGCTAAGCCACCGCAAGATCAGAATGCGTGGAAAATCGAAAATCTGTCTTCGTGTTACTATGGACAAACAATGGAATGAATTCTTCGCAGGAGTTCAGCCGGATAGTGTTGAAAAACGACAACGTTTCGACAACCGGCTTGGTTGTCTTCATCAGGTCTACTACTTCAAATATTATTACTTAGACAAGTTTGTGATTTCGTGTAATAATATCTGAAAAAGTAGACCTGATGAAGACAACCGAGCCTGTTGTCGGAACGTTGTCGTTTTTCAACACTATCCGGCTGAACTCCTGCGAAGAATTTATTGTATCAATACGCCGGGAAAGTCTCCATTCACATATAAAGGCCAAACAATATTTATTTGTTGAGGAGTTTATAAAAAAAATAAGGGCTGGTAGGTAATAAAAAAGTCATAATAAATACGAAAGATATTTATAATCATCCCAATATTTGTGCGTAACAATGTTTCTCTTCAACATAATTACCATCTAACTGAGGAACAAACTAGTTTCCATTAAAGTAATACGCCTGGAATTCCAACAGCCTGACCGCTGATTTTGGCTCCTTGCTCTCCTTGAACCGTTGAGACCCGATGCAGTTCTTGAAGCGTCTAAGCAAGCCTAGTCGGTCGAGGTGCCAGTGTTGGATGTATTATGTTCGTGGATGAGCTGACCTCGAGGTGAGAGTACTGCTGGAGTGGTCTCCGTCGCTCGATATCGCCGAGGCATTGGGCCACTCACCGGTCAATGCATGCACGTGACTACCGAACCCACAAATTACAGTAAGTTACGGCGTTACGACCCCAGGTGCACCATGATGGGGTCTACAGTAATATACACGACCAAATGTGAAGCGTTTGTAATATTGCGCTGGTAAAACAATGTGTGATCGACATTGTTGCGCGCTATTATAGATTTAACAGTCATCTTGTTCTACGGTGGAAAAAACCTTAAATATTACTACTTTTATTGAATTAATTAGCGCTCTGTAATTAAATTTATTATATGTTCAAAAATAAACGTTTGCATAAAATACTGTTGCCGATTCTTTATTTTTTATTTACTTTTGATTATTTCACTTAAATAAGTTATGTCCGTAAAATACATACGTGAAACTAATTCAACTATTTTGTAAATGATTTTCAGTAAAATTTTCAGTAAAATTAATTTAAAACTTTGAAAGCTCCCGCATTTGTACAGATTACCTTATATTAATTTAAAAGTTAAAATAAATAAACTGTTCTCTTGTCTCCACTTTCATGGGACGTCTTGGAAGTCCACCTCTGTCATCATTTCCAAACAACTGTATGAAAGTAGTAATTGCTTTTGCAGTGTTTCTGTAACGGTGGAAGATAAAAGCCGACCCAGCGCGATGACGTCATCCACCCTTCTGTTCCTAATCGATGGGTAGCTGCTCACCATTTTGATAGCTGCTTTCTAAGCCACACTAAGCTGGTATCCAGAGTCTCTGTTGACTAAAGAATCAGCTGTTGCTGTCCCTTAAACCTGTGACCCAGGCCGGAAGCCCGAGAACAGTTTATTTATTTACAACGCCGCGAGAAGCTTCGTTCTCAAACTTAAAAGTTACTTTCTAGGATTAACAAAGTATTCCATCATCAAGGTACATTTCAATACGCGAAATATTTTCTTAAAATCTTGAAGCGTTGATATCGGTTCATAGTTCTCAACAATGTACGCTGTTTTCTTCGCGCAACGTAGTTATATATTTGAAACTAGTAAGGTTTTATTTTGATTTTTACACATTTGCTGATAAGAATAATTGATTGGTTGTATAGTAAGTAAACATACCTCTGAGGTGAAGGCTCTATGCTTTTACCCAGATTAACATGTCACTGACTCTCTAAAAGTCTTCCGCCATGAATATTTACAGGTTTGCAGAAGTGTCAACAAATACTTTCCATGCTCGTTCCGAGCAGAGGCCCAATCGATTTAACGATGCGGGGTAGAATGGGAGCAGCAATTTAGTTGTATAGGAAGATTATTATTTCCATTGAATCGAGAGGGCGGTGCTGAATGAAATTACTGTAAATCACGGGTGCGCGGGGAGGGGACGGGAGCCGGTCGCAGTTTTAGCGCCGTATAATCCGCTTGATGGCGCCACCGGCCCGCGTCACCTGGTGCCGGGCCTCCAAATTGCCCGATAAACGCTCACAGCCTCCTCCACACAACAAAGCCAGCCACTCAAAGCACTTTCTGATGACGTACTTCGAACTAACGTTCATGTAGTGGGAACACGCCCGTGTGAAGATACGTAATATGTGATCGGCTTACTATGTGTAATTATGTTTTAAACAAATTTGATCTCTATTTGCAGGATTGCTTTGGCCTCAAAACACCGCTTAAGCATTTATGGTAAGCTTTTGCACTGTTTTTCCAATGTTAGTGACTGGATATGTAATAAGTGCCGTCACTACATTCCTGACCGAGATGTTCACCAAGTGATCTCCTCTGATAAAATGGCTGAAGTCCTAACATAAAAAAACCAAGGAACGGTACATAAGTAATACAATAAGAAGACAGTTAAAATCCTGATTACTTTTGAGACAAACTTAGTACCGCAGGATTTAACTAACTTCCAGATCTACACCCACACTCTTCAGTTCACAGTACTGTGGGTGGCGAAGGGGGTTTATGCAACATATTTGTCTCTGCTCTGAATTCCAGCACAATCAAAGAACAAAAACATTCTAACATAATATTTTATCCATGATGGATTGGTGGAACTTCCGCGACTGTGATGTCAAATATGGGTTGTAAAAAATACAGCAACTGAGATTGAAGCTCTTGCTGAAGGTCTGAGCAATATGCACAAAAATATTAAATTTACTGTGGAACACCAAGATAATGGCTGCCTGAACTTCCTTGACCTAAAGATTACCCAAGTTTGCCAAAAGCATAGATTCCAAATCTATAGAAAGCCCACCACCACTGATCTCGTCATAAACAGTAGCTCTTACCACCCTACACAACATAAAATGGCTTTTTTCAACTACGTTATCCACCGCGCACACAAAATACCCATGGACACACCAGACTTTATTAATGAATTACAAACAATAAAATCTATTGCTTACAATAATGGATATAAACCATCAATAGTTGAATACCTATCCCACAAAATTAAAAATTAAATCACTCTCTTCAATGCACAAAAAACATACCAATCCCCTTTCTGCGAGCCACACGAGTCATTGAACAAGAAAACCAGGTACTCAAGCATCCCATTCTTAGGTAAAGTATCTTATAAAATTGCAAACCTATTTCGTAAGACTAACATAACTATCAGCTTCAATACAGATAATAAGCTACAGCATAAGTTCATCCACAACACACAACTGTATAATTCCCCCTACAATAAATCTGGCATTTACAAAATAACATGCACTACATGCTCTCAGGCATATATAGGTCAAACGGGCAGAAACTTCTCAATAAGGTTTAAAGAACATTTAGATGCCATCAGATTAGGAAATATAGAAAAGTCCACTTTTGCTGCCCATGTTATGAAAGATAAACATTCCCCACCATCTTTAGATGACAACCTACAGATAATACATATTGCTGATAAAGGTAAAAAAATGGATCTGCTTGAAGAAATAGAAATCTACATCCATGCCAAGAAAATGCCTAACCACTTATTAAATGAACAGATAGAGCTATCTAATGAAACATTCCTATATAATTTTCTAGAACTATTTGTTAAACCCAACACAGACTAAATTTAAAATATAATAAAATGTAACAAATTTAATTTGTATCAATAAATATACTATTTCTGTTTATACTATACATATCATGGTACAATTAACCTTTAGTGTTTTATATCTATAAATCCTGGTTTATCACATTATAATTTTAACGAAATAATATTCAGTCTAATTTTACCTTTGTTACTATGTAAACTTCTTTGTATATAATCATCTTTGCTATATGTTGTTTCTTTATAATATGTCCTCTTTGCTTTGTATATCCTATGTATTTGTATATCATGTGTGAAATGGTGGCAAACACAGTGTGCTCCTATCCATCTCCATCAGTGCTAGTGCAGCGCATTTTTGTAAATATGTGCATTTATAGTGCTTTAGTTTTGCTTTCGGATATATTCAGATGCAAAATGTAAGTAATAACAAATTGTAATCTTCTTCATCATACCTTATTAATTTATGCTCAATAAACAAATACTTCTTTTGTTACTGTAGGACAACCATACATTCCTGTATATTGCATTTGTTGATGTAAACATTTACAAAAACTTCTTTTGTTACTGTAGGACAACCATACATTCCTGTATATTACATTTGTTAATGTAAAATTTACAAACCATCTGAAGATGAGCAGGTATAGCTCGAAACCGGTAATGGTTTAATAAACAACATTCCAACAGCTGTCAGCCATTTTTTCCAATATTTTACGACTTCTGTAACAGTGATTCACATATGTTGGTAGACGAAATATTTCTGCGCAGCCCTATATGAAGACGGGTGTTCACATGTTTGCAACTAAATTCAGTTGGAAATTACGTCGTCTGACGAGCCCAGCCTGAACTCTCCATTATATCTGTGACATGGTTGTAAAGGGCTATAACAAGTGGTAACAAGACGCTTGGGCGAATAGAGAAACGTGTGATCAACAGTTTAAACTTATCAAACATAAATAAAACGCTGTCTGCAGACAACTGTTGTCGTGAATGTAACATCTTACAGCCCTGAGCTTCATTGTGTGGGAGCTATAATCGTCACATCCTGACGTGGATCAGCACTTTAGGCACCTTTAGTGTCATGTTATTTAAAATCCCAGTTGAACACTCTGTCAATTGTGGTTTCAGAAGCCTTAAGTATGTTACACACGCTACGGTACACCGGAGAGGTATACCTGAGCAGGTATACCTGTACAGGTATACCTGTACATTTAGACCGGAGCGTATGTACCACAAACCTGCACAGGTATGCGGACCTGTACAGGTAACCGGAGAACAATCAAAAATCAGTTGTTTCTACCTGCGCCAGACTACAGACCGGAGCGTCTGTGGGAGTATTGGGGTAGACCTGTACAGGATTCAGTCTCATTTATAACTTTGTGGCAGTGCGTAACAGTTTTTCTTCTTTGTTTAGCTTCAAAGTACAAACATACGCTATGTGAAATTGTAAACTCGATAAATTTAAAGAAAAATTTAATTGAAATTTATAAATCAGAACCTTCTCCGTGGTGTGTTAAGAGCAACAAATGCCATGATCGTCTCAAGAAAGAAGCCACCTATGCGCTATTGTTGCAAAAACTACAAGAGTGTGAATCTGATGCTACCAACCAAACAGTTATTAAAAACATAAATAAACTAAGAAGTAACGTCCGTAAAGAGATAATAACATGAAACCTGATTGTAGTCTGGAGCGTCGCAGATGCAATTTATAAGATATAAGCTTGAGGCGATATTATTGCAGAAAACTTAAGGCACTCTTGCGATCTCCCTGGTGCGAGAAACCTTAAAGTTGCTTCAAGTCTTTCGTTTGAAGAAACAGCATTTCTCATTATGGTATCGTTTTTAGGAATTAATATAGTAATCATTGAAAGCAATTTTAGATATACCTATTCATCCATACGCAAGTAATTACGGTAATATATAATTTCTATCCTTAATTCGTTCAATAAATTAATATGAGTGTATTTTTTTCTTCTTGACAACCACTTTTTACGCCAATTTTCCTGTTTTTTCTTTGCTGTTTAGATTTCAAAGCTATTAAAACAATTCCACAGTTATACTGGATACACTAGGCTAAGTCTGTGCTCGGGTGTGTGGGCTCCGACGGTGCTCCAATCTACCTGCACAGGTAAACCTCTCCTGTCCGGTGCACCGTGGCCGTCTTACGTGTTGATATATTTGAAGTTTTCATGCTAATACACACATGTATACTAAATACTGCTTAGTTTTATTTCACCAGATTAATATAAAAAACATAACAACTGTTACTAATAATAAAAATCTACTAGAAATAACAATCCCAGTTGTTCCATATTTGCAATCAGGAGAAAAACTAAATGTTACTGTGCCACCTGAGAACGATTTATCGGATACTTATCATACTCTTTAAATTAATTGCGTTGAATTGTGCTCGTATTAAGAACCACAATTAAAAAAAACGAATTTTTACCACTATAGTATGAATTAAGTAACGTTATGATTCGACTGTTAGAAAACACCAAATTAACCGAACGGTTAGGTCATGATAGCTGATCTAGCACGGAAATACAGAAACGAAAATTCTGTGGTATTTTGCAAAATTGAAAATAGCTTATAACCCCTGGATAATAGGTGGAATCAAATGCCAGTTTCGCAACGTGTTTAATGCCTGTAGGAAAGGAGATGATTCTGTGTACTATTTAGTGAGATTACGTGTGACCTCGCCTGTTGGTTGGTCAGTACCGCAAAGGGGCCGGGCATGAATTTGGGGATCGCTGGGAAAGCGACAGAGTGTGCGACGCAAGACAATGCGCCTGCGGGATAGACGAGCCCGCCTCTCACACAACGGGGAACAACACCCCGCACGGGCAGAGCGATCTGCTGGCGATTACGGACAACAGCTCGCGCCGTCGCGGCGGCATAACGGCCGAGCGGAACAAAAGAGCCCGGCGGCAGCGGCGACAACCGTAAAAAATATAAAAAGGGGAGGGGTGGGGGTGAGACCGCGCACACAGCAGTCGCCTGCAAACACGCCACCTCTCTGCATAATCATATGCAAAATAATATGCGCGCATTATTCGGCGGGTGTTTGTTGCGAGGTTATTCTATATTTTTGTGGTTTCGTGCTTGCTCTATTTTTAATGTTATATCACTGCGTAATGTTACCAACAATATTTTGTTACAGCACTAAGGGACGTCAGAAAAAGCACACTCTGTATCATTCGTTGAGATGTTGTTAGTTATGTAAACCAGGCTGATGTCGCAGTTTTATTAAGTCCCTCAATTCATGATTCGTTTTTTCATGTCGTTTGGAGCATTACACACTTCGTATATACGATAACATTTGATAAGCATCGTAAGATGAAAATTGTTTAAAATTCAGTAATAAGCTATTTCGGACACAAAATCATTCTAAAATATCATAAAATCTTTAAGCATTTACCCTGTTTTTAATTTAAGCATTTCTGATTTCCTCTAGGATTAAACATAAAGGCCTTATGAGCAAAGCATGTAAGAAAAGGTTTTTGCTTATTTTCTGTGGCCTTCGGTTACTACCATCCAGTCTGCTACAGTACTTACGCGTTAAAACTAATAACTGCAGAATAATTCTTACATTCAAAACTGGATGAATGTACCACAACTGATTCCTCAAAATAGAAGAAATAAAATTACAATAACAGGATAACCACGGACCACAATTTTGACACATTTAAATTAATCGTCACCATCAGGAATATTGATCAACAGCATTACGTGTCCTTATTCTGCAAGAATATCGTGTTCCTTTTGTAAGTCAGCATGAAAAATACCGTTATTAGTCCAGGAACGTCTTTGTGGAACTGCTTGTAACAGTGCAGGCAGGGATGGAATTTGTTGACTGTAAGTTCCTTTGCCACAATTTTAACCAACGTAGCCCTTTTGCTGGCATCTATCACCTGTCGACTCTGAATCTCCTCCATGATTTTACCCTGAATATTTTGCCCCCCTCTTCAAAGATTACACGACTATTTCATCACTTTCTACTGTGTTGTATCCTACTCGTAGTAACCATCCCAGTAGTGAATGAGCGCTTAACGTCTTGTGCTCTTACGTTTGTTATATGGTCTGGCAACTGGGTTGTGTTTCAGACCAACATATGGGTAAGAGTCTGACATTGTGTTCTGCAGCTGGTTGTGCGACTCGCGTTTGCTGCCGCTCTGCCGAGCCCTCTGTCCCCAGTCTCAGGTGGAACTGTCGCTGCTCGCATCTTGCGCCGTCTGAACTCTCTGAGGGACTATGAAAGCAGACAAAGCCGCTAACGATATAATCGTTGTGGTGGTTGACTTGCTGCCTCGCCGGGCGAGGACGTAATCCTATTAGCCTGAGAACTCTGCAGGTAGGGCGGCTCCACTGTGCAGCACCTGCAAGCGGAACTATCAAAAACCATAAAGCCCTCACTGGGGGGCGGCTACCGCACAGCTTCCAGACCATGGCTAGAGCTTCTAACAGCGTACTTACTTTACTGTATAGTTTAAGCCTTTGACTCCGTGCGACGTGCTTGAAGAATCGGCACCAGGGCCTATGGCACGATGGATTGCTGATAAACAGTGCTGCCTTGTGCAAATTCTAAATTTAAAAGAGATAAATATCTAGCAGAGTTCCAATAGGCCACGTCTAAACACTGCTTAACGCGAATTCCTTATTATTGCGCTGAATATTTGTCAAAAATAAAAAAGGAATTACACTTCAATTCCTCCACCAGTATATATGTAAAACAGAAGAGAATTGTTCTGTGTAATTTGTATGCATGTTAAAATTACGACACACTATGATTGTTTATGAATAACTACATCTTCACACATAGCGTGGACTGTCTTTCATTGACTTTGATATCAACCGATTCTGCTAAAGACGACTAACTATGAACGGCACAAATTATTACTATGCATTTAGTATTTAGTTAGGGCAGTAGTTCCCACCGGGGGTGGTACCACCCACTGATGGGCGTTGAAGAGATTATAGAGGGCTTTTCTAGTCCAAGACATACTGTGTTTAGGCGGCGTTGAGGACCATCCGTCGCCTCCCGGTTTAGAGTATTGTTTTCAGCTTTAAGGATTCCATCAACAAATATTTCAACTGCATTCCCATAATCATATGTAGCCAAAAGAGGATTAACATAGTCAGGAATTCATAAGCTAAGAAAAAAAAAGATTTTCAGTGGTGGAAGGTGGCATTTCAAGATTGCTGATGAGAAATAAGGCATCAAATATCGAAAACTTTCAGTCATTGAACCGAGCTTAGCTCCATAATTAATAATATTTTTTCATGTTATGTACAGTACTTGTCAATCATACTGTAAACAATACACCAATATCGTTAGTATGCTGGATTAAAGTAATTTTTGAAATCTGTCTCTTGTTTTTATATATATGGTATTGCACATTTCACCCAAGTAGGATCCATTCAATCACTTTTTCAAAAAGTGGATCATGAGACAAAAACTTTCGAGCTCTGTGGGTTACATTACTTTTTTTTGGAAGGGATAAGTGAGTATTTTTTTGTTTTTTCAAAGGAGGCGATTAGTAATTTTTAAAGGGGGTGGTGAGAAATTTTTTGTTGAGAAGAAGGGCGGTAGTCCAAAAAACGGTGGGAACCTATTGGTTAGATGATCGAATGCTTTTAGCTTTCACAATATGTGTTTGCAATGCTTTTTCTGGGAAGGAAAAATTGGTATTCCGAATTTCTTTTACTGAAATTAAAAGAAGGAACTGCTGCATAAAAATTACATTTATCAGTTCAGTTGAAATTAACAGTTAAACCAGTCGTTTTGTGAGCCAAATGCAGTTTAAAAGTCGTACGAAAAGTCTAACAGCCGAAATACCTAACCTCTCACATATCACTGGAACAATGAAATTAGAGACTGAAAGATTGTTAATGAACTTAAGACTCATCTATGTCGAGTTTACGTAATTAGTGAGTAGGTGTTCTTGTACTTAAAGAGAAAAGGGAATGTTTCGAAAGTTGACGCCATTTTGTTAATAATTTCTCGTTTCATAGGAAAAAGTGCATTTTGTCAACGGAAAAATTTGTATTTGCAACCATTCGTAATTTGAAGATTCTCATTGCAGAGATCTGTTAGTTCATGGTTTAAGTTGTGCATTTAATAAACTACTAGCCGTGTGACCAAGCTTTGCTAGGCAGTCTTCCGATTTCTGTTAAGTATGCAAGATTTCGAGAAAATCTTAGAGACATTATATATTTCTTAGATGAGTCTTGGCTGCGTGAAGTTTGATTAAAGTTAAACGTTTTTCTTGAAGGCTTCCAAGGCATTTTGAAGTTCACAGTTCATTGTTTCAACCAAAGAGAAACATAACTAATATCAGTAGCCTTACTGGTACCTTAAACTTATACCACTTATACCAGATGGCGTTACAGTTGTTTTCGAGATACCAAATACCAGAATTGCTGGTTTTGCTTATATATATATATATACAGTATATATAAAACTAAAAGTAAAACGTAATCAAAATATGAAATTTCATCTAAATAGCTACAGCAGCATCTGAGACATCTGAGATACCAAAGATATACAAGAATTGCTCTTTTAAATATGTATACGGGTTGTTTAAAGATATTTATATTACTCGTTTAAAGTTATGATAATGTCTTCAGCCTGTTTTCTCATTAGCGTTGCAGATGTTCATTGGATGTTGGTCTCTAGGCAGATTATGTGATTAAACGAAAGTTATTTGAAATCTCTTCCCTAGTAACCTGAAAAATTTTGTGCATATGTGTGGCAAAATGAAGAGCCTTTCAGCTTTGAGATTGACTTGCCATCCATGACCTCCATACTATCCGCTAAACCCATCGAGAAATTCCTGTGCACTGACGGGACATCAGGAAAAAGTCTTCCGACAGTGCTTGACTCGTCTGAAATACAGTGGGAGGGGCAGGGGAAACTGTAATTTAATTTAGTGCAGGATTGATTTGATTGAGAAGTTGGTTACGGAAGAAACAGAGAAACTTGGTCTCGCAGTTTCTCGATTCCTGATGTGAGAGGTATCAAGACATCGCCGACTCACTGAAACTTGTCTTCTAAGAGGAGACAGTGATTCATACGCTGCTCTTAAGGTTAACTTATATCAAAGAAGTTATTCGATATATTTAATCATTTCTTCAAGGTGGAAACTGTAAAAACGTTTATACTCGTCAGGATATCTCATTTTTTCTGCATGTTTATTGGTTAAAACGGAAGTCGCAATTTTATATATAGTATTCCGCTTTAAATAATTTTTGATGATGATTACACAATGTAACAAAAAAATACGTTTTGCTTGTTTAAGTAAATTTTATGCTTGTTTTGGATGAAATGGTCACAACTAAACTACACTGAACATTCTTACTTTTATATAATCATTTATTTGCTTTTTATGACCAATAATATGAAATTAAATGCTTAAAACTATATTAGCTAAGAACGCTTTATATATGAGATGAATGAACGATTCAACTGTATGTACTCTGTTTCAGGTTTACGTTATTGATTAATAATTGCATCTTCCCGTTGCTGTAAGCATAATCCAGACTGTTTTTATTTGTGTGCGGCGTCTTCCTGGGCTCAAAAGCAGTAAAGCATAGAATAAGGGATGCTAACAACTTCTGCTTAGCATACAGGTCTTATTTTGGTATGTCTATGCGAGACCAAGACAAGAACTGGGCACCACATGTTGTGTGTGGGTGTTGCAGATCCACTCTCGGGGCCTGGTATACAAGAGAAAACAGAAAAATGAAATTTGGTGTACCTAGAATTTGGCGAGAACCAACAGATCACATCTCCAACTGTTGTTTCTATGTTACTGACTTTTCTCATCATTAGAGGTAAAAAAAAACAATGTTTTTGCATATCGAGACTTGCCATCATCTCTTAGGCCCATTCCACACGGCGAGGAGCTCCCATTCCTCCTCCTCCTCCTCCTCCAGTACTGAAAGAGTGTGAAGACAGTTGTGAATCAAATACCGACATCGACCACGAAGAAGAAGACTTGTCAGAGGATGAAGATGCTACACCTCACTACTCCATATAATATGAGTTAAATGACTTGATCAGGAATCTAGGGCCTACAAAATCCAAAGCAGAAATTCTAACACCAAAACTAAAGCAGTGGAACCTATTGAGTAAGAGTTGCAAGATACCCCTTGTCGATCAGGAAAAGATACTAATGCCTCCCTTCCATATTAAGCTTGGACTCATCAAGCTATTTGTAGAGGCCATAGATACAACATCAGATGCAATGAAGTACCTGCAAAATGTGTCCCACAAACTATCAGAAGGTAAGATAAAGGGTGGAATTTTTGTGGGCCCCCATGTGAAAAAATTACTTCGTGATGACACATTCATCAGCAAGCTTCTACCAGTTCAAAGAAAGGCCTGGAAGAGCTTCGGGGATGTTGTGAATGGTTTCCTACGTATTCACAGAATGGAAAATTACAGAGATGTGGAAGAGGGTTTTTTGAAGAACTACAAAGCAATGGGATGCAGAATGTGTCTAAAGCTGCATGTACTCCATTCTCATATACATGTTTTCAAGTCTCATATTGGTGCATATTCAGAAGAACAGGGCAAAAGGTTCCATCAAGACTTACAATTGTTTGAAAGAAGGTACCAGGGACAGTATAATGAGCGAATGCTTGGTGATTATACCTGGGGACTGATCAGAGAGAGTGATGTAAAGTATAAGAGGAAATGTAGGAAAACAACACATTTTTAAGCACACTGTACATGACATGAAAACATTTTCATGTACTTTAAAACTTTTGTAATACATATTTACTGCATTTATATTTTTTTCAAACGTTGAATTTAAGAATTTATTTTGTTTTGTTTCATTGGTATATGTAAACGAGCATTTATTGTTCTAAATAAATAGATTTTCCTAAAATTAAGAAAATTGATGTCATTTCCAAAAAAAAACAATTTCCCACATGCAAAATTGTGTTTACATAGTGTTTTTAAAAACAATGCATCAGAAACAACAACAAAATTAACTTAAACAAAATTTAGTTGCATGGTGTTATACGAGCTAAAAATAATTGTGAATGGCTGATTTTTTCATCTGAAACGCAGCTATTTTTGCTGTAACATATAGTTAACAATAGTAAATCAGTCAATGCAACGAATCTGTTATACTATGCTACCGAAAAAGAGAGCGTGGGGGGAATAATAACTTAACAATAATAATATAACCAGGAAGAAGTGAATAAAAATGCTTAAAGTAACTTCGCCATGAAATAGTTGGTCACTATGAGTTGTGTGCTCTTAGATGAAATCAACTGCATTACTGTCACTTAGTTATATAGATATCTGTGTGAGAAAGATACATTGAAAACTTGATTTCTTGAAAAAAGTGTTCATTTTCCGGATAACGTTTTGGATTTTCCACTGTGTTCTATTTCGAAAGATCACTCGACTACACACTTCAAAATTGGGTACCTGCTACACATAGGAAGAAAATATTGAGCATATCTTACTCAGTTGGTACCTTCCTAAAGAACGCAAATCAGTGTGCTTAAAGTCGAACCAAAAGAATTTCTATAGTATCATTTTGGTATTAATTACAGCTGAGACTCTGATAACTAGAATAAAATTAGATCACCTTTGATCTCTGCAGTATCCATAATAGTATAAGAATTTGAGTTTTAAGTTATACAGGTAAAATAAAATAAAATGTTCAACGGGTCGTTTTTGTTGATTTTGAAATGGCAACAGAGTTTTCCTTCGTCTAAAGTGTGTTTCCTACCGTTCGCACGATCATTTCTTCTTAACACTGAGACTAGTTCTAATAGAACACTATTAGAAAACGTTGATATTAAAATTGATTTCAACATTTAACTTTTGCGTACAGTGTAGAAAATTACCATTATATCCAATATTTAATGTAATGCCGCCTGCGCTACAATATTTCTAAACTCACACGTCGTATTGCACGAAATGAACCTATTCGTTTTTCACAATGCCGATAACTTGTGACAGTTCAAACAACGGTGGTAACATGTAACGAACATGATTATCATGAGAGTGTTATTGGAAGTGTAGGTCATTGAACTAGTAAGCAACAAAACAAGCCATGAGCTACAGGCTGGAAGCGGTAGAGTCGAACTTCTGCGTTGTTTCTCGAGACCGTCGGGTCGCAAGTTATTCTCTCTTGTACTGCCCACGCTGTAAGGACTCTGAGGAAATTTCATTATCACTGCTTCTGCGAGTTAGAGAGACACGTTTGAAGAGTTCTGAACTTTGGTCAAAGGGAAATTGTGCCTGGTGCAGGCAGCCCCGCTCTGGAATGCTATACGCTGCTCCCAGACTACTCCAGACCATTGCTGCCAGATTTCAGCTCAGTGGAAATCGTTAGCAGGGCATTGCTGGTCAATTCCAAAGATGAAGAGAACACAACAAAGTATCATCAATTTTTAATAGAAGTTTCTTTTAAAGACGAAACGCTTTAACATCAACAATGAACGAAACTGATTGAATTCGATTCAGAATAGTTGCGAACCTATATCATCATAGGGGAGCTTAGTCGATACTTGTTCTAAAGTCCCACATTTATCCTGTTTACAAATTTGGTTCCAATAAGAGTTAAATTGTAAACATAATATGAAACAATGTTGGTAACAAATCCTGCAAACAAGTTCTTTCGGGGAATCTACGAGTTCCGTCTGAATATTACGCAGATTAGGTTCAGCGCTAAGCAGCGCCCAGTAGCGTGGTATAGTGATTAAACAGATATACAGAAGTGTGGAAAAATGTGCACATCACACCCTCGTACAATAATAGATCCAATGTTTTGATGCATTTATTTGCATTGGTCGGTGCATCGTGTATGACCGCTATTGTTGTTTTGTAGTTGCAAAGAAGACAGTCAGATACGATATTGGAGGATTGACTGGAAGGTGAATCCACAGTCAAATTTCTCTCATGTGTTAGAATTCGATTAGCGTCACTTGTCCCGTAAATGTGTTACATGTTAGCATAGTTACTAAAATAATGTTCTCGGAAAGGGCAGCATAAAAAAAAACTATTTTGATTAAGTTTTTTGGTCGAAAATTATTTTAAAAAACGCTCCAGTGAATTTAAAAATGCGAAGAGAAATTACAATCACAAAATGGAATTCTTCACGAGCATAATACTTTCAAGAGTTATGAGAGATAAAGAAGTTATGTTGTCACCGAAGGTACGAAGTCGTATTTTAACTTCAACTACCTGTGTGATACGACTGTATCAAGTCACTACAACCTGCTAGTATTCTCTATAATCATCTAACATTTAAAATATAACAGTAGATACAAAATCTGAGGTTGCTTTTTAAATAAATAAAAAGTCTACAGGATGTTTAATCATGTTATAACCTTTATATAACGAAGTTGAGTTAGATTCTGTATTGTTCGACGCTCATCAAAGCTCTCTTAAACTAACTGCTGTGAATATTAGATTGTAATTTTCAGACAATCATACGCGAGGAGTATCTTAATTTTTCATATAAATCAGTGATCTGGTAATGTGTCGTTAAATGTACGTTTATCCTCTTTTATAAAAGATTTTATCCTGTGATACTGAATATTGTTTAACGTAAGCACTGTAATTTACTTACAGATGTTCGTCATTGTATCAAAGCGATAGCAAAATCATCGAGAACTCTTGTTGACCCGATGGTAATGAAACTTCCGCGAGGAATAAAAGAGCCAGTCTCAAGACGTGTTACCCGGATTTTGGTTCTAAGCCCTGATGTTTTATTCCCTTATGGCTTTACGCCTCGTCAACGTCCGAGGTTATTAGAGGTGGCAGGGGACTGGGGACAAGGAACGGGAATGAATTCGGCCATGGCCTTTTATGAAAGCATCCCGGCATTCGCCTCGAGTGATTTGGGGACACCATGGAAATCCCAATTCTGTATGCTCGGACGGGGATTCGAACCGGCATCTTCCCGAATGCGAGGCCAGAGCGTTAACCACTCACCCACAACGCTCAGTCCCTGACGATGGTTTCGTGCTTGGATGATTCCCTTGTTACGTTCATAAATCCTTTTTTAACTTTTAACAAAATCTGAATAACACATACGGCATTTCAGTATGATAATTAATCCTGGCTCATTAGTATTTCAAGCTTCATCTCGTTTCTGCCAGTGACGGGATTTTATTCCGCCGCGTGTTTGCTTTCTAACTGGTCGGTATTACTGGACGTCTTCATTTAACTCTGTACTGTAGCTCTGGCTGACTTGTGTGTGGGAGCGGGTGCTGAGCCAGTTGAAACAGAATTAACTGCGGCCCGCACGGTGTGTAGCGGCCAATGCGAAGACCTTGTTTCTTGCGCCCGCGGCGAGGTCCCGCCCGGAACTGCGGTCTGCCGGCGACTCCTGTGGTCGGCGAAACGCGGTTACCCGCCGCTGCAAATTAGATCGCCCGCTCGCCCGCTTCATCACGCCGCTCCTTGTTCTTCGAGTCCGCCGCGCCGCCCTCGCTCGCCAACGGGCAAATGAGATTGCTGACCCTCACTCGTCACTCCTACGCTCCGCGCCGCAGTTCGCTCAACAACTTGTAAGGACCGGAAGCAAAGTCGGTTTCTAGTTCTTACTACTTGTTCAAAGCCACCACTACTCGCCAAGTACAACTGACACAACGACCAACTTATAGAAGCAGCATCTTACTACCTGTTCCCCACTAGTCCCCAACTGCAACTGGCGCAGTGACCAACTTATAGAAGCAGCATCTTGTCAATTACCAACATTCAAATGTAAAGAAATAAATCGATATAAGTATCTGGATCATTCCTACTTTTACATAAGACCGAAGGTTCTCTCTGCGTTGAGAAATAATGTAGTCTTCTCGGGTGACTAGCGGAGTGAATAGGGCGTTTTCACAGGATATTTCTGCTGAAGGGCACTTCACCAGAAGATGGCGACAGAGTACCGATCGCCGAATTATCGTATAAAAACCCCCTGCTAACTCCGCTAGTCACCAAGAAAGGCTGTATTAATTCATACTTTTATTCATCCTCCAATAACACCGATTCAGATTTTTTTTTTTTTTACTTTTTCTGGAAATTATTTTTAGTTCTTACTACAGTTTTTTGCTACTCGAAGTCCTAGTTTAGACTTTTCCAATCACGCTAAGCTTTTATAAGGAATTTTAATTTTTTATGTATTCCATCAATTATCATATTTACGGTGAGTAAAATAATTGAATCAGTCAAGAATTCTAAATACATGCACAGTTAGTCATGTCAAAAATTTATAATAGTTGCATATGGCATATATGATGGATATTATGAAACAACACTGAAAATATTTTTTTTCTCTCTCTGTTTGTTTTAACTGTAATAATCGCTCCTACAGAATGCGTGTAATTCTTTACGAAACCTTCGAAGATATTCATCGGATTCACCACTGAAAAGTAAGTGAACTTTCATACAAGCTGCACCAGAAGTTCATACAAGCATTAAGCACCCGATTTGTAATTTCCTTGTAGTCTTGATATCTTCTTCTTCTTCCCAGAAACTTCTTTTGATACTTTCTTCTCTTTATTTGTTAGACATGGTTCAATATGTTAATCTTTCTCAGTTTCTCTAATATAAGGCCTAATAAAAACAAGCTTCGATATTTTTTTATGAAATATGGATATTTGTATGAAAGGCATATAAAATCTCTTTCTGTTGCATTGATTTCCTTTAATGATTGTTCCAAACGATTTGGCTTAATTTAAAGTGGCGGAAGAGAAAAATCTTCACAAGAAATAAAAAAACAAATTAATCTTTCACTTTCCAATTTCGTTGAGGCCTTTTTCTATATTGATTCTTTCGATCATCGTTGCCCGATTTGCAAAGGAGGCAGACCTATAGCGTGTACCCTTCTTGCATCCACATTATTACTGGAAAATTATAGAAGTTGCAAAGTTTCTTCAAATTTATGTTCATTTACTTAATTAAATAAATCATTTCTGGCAATATTTCTTATATTTCTTCAATCACATTACATAGACATTCTGCAACAAATCCCCCTTCAGATTTTTTTTGGATTGATCCATGAATAGTCTTTATGGTAATACCCGAAGTCTATAGTTTTTAATATTGTGGAAAGTCATTGACTTGTAGCAGAAAAATGTCCAACAAAAGATTCTTCTGTGCCTGAATTTAGTAATGAATTTAAATCCCTACAGGTGAATGCTGGTATGGTTTCGTCAAACTGTCATGGCTGAATTCTGTTCCTTATCCGCTATCCACTCCCAGCTCTAATGATCTCAACGTAGGTGAGGCTCAAAATTCGGAAAAAAATCATTAATGATTGTATCTGTGGGAAGAAAACTGAGTTCCTTTAGCCAAAATTCCATTAGTTTTTACTTTTTTCCGCTAAACCACAAGCCCTGTTTGTTAGTAGTTGGACAATGACATGCAGTAACACACCGTGCATCATAGTAACAGATCTGAAAATAAGCATATTAGCTAATGTTGCCAACTAATGCCCCCAAAAATTACAAAAATTTGTCAGCACCTACGATTATTGAAGTAAATAAAGCTTTTTAGATCCTTATTACTAAAAATAATAATAAAAACTGTGCATGATAGAGAAATTCTGATTTAGAATTTGAATTTTCCATACTAAAGTGCTTTACAAACATTTATTTTAACCAAAGAAAAATAAACCTTGTAGAATGATGTGATATAGAAAAATTTCTATTACTGAAATTTTGTAGGTTAACATAGATATTGGAGTTTTCTTGGATGTTATTCCATTTAGGCAGGGCTTAATTTGCTGATTTGTTGATATGCAATTAGAATCAGCATGCTGAAGGAGAAAATGTACTGTATATGAATTAAGAAAGTGAAAAATAATTTAAATGGGAAAAACTATAATTGACTAGTATGTATAGGCTATTTTCGATTATGTTGAATTTTTGATGATATATCGGTTGTTGAGAATATTTCTGTAGCGCTTACCGATGGAGGGGCCGTATTGGAGCTAAGAGAGTGGTATATGAAAGACCTTCAGAAGCCGCGTGCTTCGCACACCGTTGGAGAGTTATGAAGAGCGGAGCTGTAAAGCAAAGCGAAATGGTGCGGAAGGTGTGAGGTGTATATCGGGAAGCCTACAAATCTAGTGCAAGGCGTGAGGCAAGGGCTTAAATCAGCAGGCCCCTAAGGGAAGCCTACAGGCTAGGCACCGTCCCACATGGAACGAGGAGTGAGACGTATCTTTACCTGTATTCCCTCACGTGAAGCGCACTAATAGTGCATTATACATGCACAACATAAAGGCCACGATGCTTATATGTGTTCGAAGGACTAGGTTAGCGATTTCTCATTAAATTAAATTGAAATTTTCTGATCACTAGCCACTGGTGATTAGGAATCCAGTTTAGTAGTTACGATCTAGATTGAAATAAGATAAAAGAAAGCAGAATCGTTTTCAGAAAATTATCGATCCACTGATAAATATAGAATACTGAGCTATTTTCATAAATTCAGTTCTTGGAATAAAAAGAGGGAATTACTGTTGAACATTTACATTATCAAAAACTAGAGTTGTTCTCATGATTTATAATCCTATTAGGGTTCCAGATTGTGGTGATCATATTCTTAAGGTTACACTTGCATGATGAGATGTCAAAACTAGTTGTTGACAGTGTGAAACTCACATCTGAATATTGCTGTATATACGAGGGTTTCCGCAAAAATCAAGGAAACATTTTTTCCTAACAATAACTCAGGTTAGGCAAGAAATCTTAAAATATGCAATTAGAAGGTCACGATGTATTCTAAAATTTAATGTATCAAATTTGAATAAACTAGATGTCTGTATCAAAAAATAAAATATAAGAAACAGCTCCCGTTAATTACAAATGCGTTTATTCTTCTAATTACATCCTCTAAGTCACATACACATTCATATGTGCATAGGCCCTTTGAATTAGTTTCCAAAGAATATGCCAAGCGGGGCAACGATGTGGAAGACGCAAAATACTTCACCGCGAGAGGATGTTCTGTCTCATGTCTCATTGCTGTGGCATCTCTTCATGTGTCCGACAACGTATCGCAGGTAATGGCTGCGTCAATTTTGTTATCAGGCGAATAAAGTGGATTGGCGGGTAGTCAGCATTCCCACCACGTGAGGAGATTCTGTACACACTCTGCCCACCTCCCTCAGTTCACTGATTGACTGATTGGGAGCCGCTGACATCTAGTTGCGTCACAAAACATTCCATGAGACGGGTCACCACAGCACAATATCAAAATTTATCTCGTGACTCACATTAGCGTGTTAAAATAATTGCCCTGTTTTCTTTTTAAGGAAAACTCACATCTAAGTGTTGTCGTAGAAATGATTCCTATCGGATCACGTAAAGTCTTGCTTCTCATAATGGATTGTAGTTAATAATTTGTCTAATGTTTCCACTGACAAGTTAGAACCAGGGGTTGAAAGTTCTGGAGCAATTTTGGGAGGGGGGGGGGAAGCATAAATGCTACCAACCGTCGGCAATTTGTTGTGTTGGTTGTACGGGTGGAACCACGTCAATTTATTGAAACGGGACGTTTCAGCCATCATCCCATGGCTTTCTTCAGACGACTCCACAGAAGCCACAGAATAATGGCTGGAACGTCCAGTTTCAATAATTAGACGCGGTTCCACCCGGACAAGCAATATCATCGACAATGACCGCGGAAGTTTGTGCAACTACTCGTGTATATTTGTATTTGTATTTTTGTTTGCGAAATTTGTAATTTATGAGGCGGATATTGAGGACCGTCCTAAGTGACTGGAGAAAACCGCATCTAAGTGTTGCTGTTTACGAGTATCTACTTACTCCTTAGCAAAATTAAAATGGGAGCTTTCCTTAAATGGAAAACACATAGGTGATACGATGATATTTGAAATAAGATGTTCTTGGCTTTTCTGGCAAAGGACAGCTACTAATAAATTCAATATTTTAAACAGTGCAGAGTGCACTCTGTGTATAGTAGGAGACGCTCGTCGGAACTATGGTATGACACTGCGTTGTGTGGCGCCGGGGTAACTTACCTGTCGTGGCAACCGTAATAATACGGAGCGGCGGAGAAGTTGACAGTGAGGCGGGCCCGCTGGCAGGGAACAGCCGGGGTAATGAAATTCCTGCTTTTGGCCGCCGCGATCGGGAGCTCAGGTGAGAAACTAACGCTAACAGAAACGATGCCGTTAAAACCCGAACCAATCTTACTATACCTGACGTTTAAGATACTTCGTCTCACTGTGGGATAAAAGTATTTGATATTATTAAATCTGTAAACAAAATTAAACTGTATCTTTGTTGGTAGGAATGATTGAAAATCAAATTTTGCAACTATTTTCGCGAAACAATAAAACAATTAGCTTCGAAACAGCCGCAAATCTACATATACAAACATATACAGAAACATTTTTAATTTTTTTCGAATTACTGTAAAACTAACTTAAGAAACCACAGTGAAAGAGTTACAGAATTGATACTGAGATTTTACTCAGATTCCTTGATATGTAGGTGAGGTAAGTTTTATTTAAATGTATTGAGTAACAATGCCAACAACTTCTATCATTAACGAATGCAGTGAAATACTTCTGCTGCCACGTTCTCAGATTGCAATGTCAGGGTAAATCAGATGAGCGAAATAATTCTCTTCAGCGCTATGATCTCAGGTATCTGAACAGAAATAACAGGAATTACGTTTGGTATAAGACGCCCTCTGCCGTAGTTATCTGTGAATAGCACAGATGCAGAAAATAACACACAGTTCCTTGGATAATTACCAAGTTCTAGCTTCAGATCATTCAGCACATTCCATTACTTTCTAGTACTCGCTTTTAAGAAAAGACCCTCCTTTCTCTAAAAGATTACTTTTTTAACATATTTATGCTTAATCGTTGTGAGGAACGGATTTAATTAAAGTACCTAACAGAAAGTAACGGACTATAAGCAATATCAAATGTATGCATTTGGATAACCTCTCTCTATTAACAAAGTTTTTTTGTTAATGTTTATTCGTCAGAAGCGTTTCGCTCTTACGGTATGGGTTACCATCAGAAGAAACATAGTAGTAACCATCACATGTCGGTCCGGATGGTTGCCACTAAGTTCCCACTTACGATGCACCACACCACAAGTACGTAACGCGTTTGGTCAACATTAAACAAAATAGTTGTTAATAGGCACTATTTAATTTGCAAATATTTAAACAGCCGCATCAAATGGCTAACAACCCACTTTTTTCTGTCATCAGTCTGTCGACTGGTCTGATGCAATCCTCCATCCCTTCATATCTTGCGTTAACCTCTTCATCTCAAAATACATCTTCAATTATCTGCTTCATATATTCTAATCTTTGTATACCTCTACAAGTCTTTCCTTCGATTATTACCTCCACTAATAAATTAGCCAATCCCCCATGTCTTAAAATGTGACCCACTAACCTGTCTCTTCTTTGTGTAAAACTCTTCCACAAGCTTCAGCCAAAACACGTTCATGTCGCACTTCATATGTCCACTCAGGTTTTCAGTAGCCTTCTACAGCACTACATTTCAAATGCTTCAATTTTCCTTCTTTCTGATATTCCTAAACGACCCACTTATTAATACCAAAAACACGGTAGTATGGATTAACGCTGGAAGTCACCTCGTCCTTTCATCATTTGGAAGGTGCGTTGTGACAAGTAATCGAACTTACCTATAAACTGACTGAGGAAACAGTGCCCAATTCTTGACTCTAATGGCAACTACGCTGACGAATGCTCGCGCAGTGAGGGAGTTTCCGCACTTGGCGATAGAGCGTGGGAAGCGTGCACGTGACGCACTCCTTTATAAAGCCTGCTCTTTAACTTGGAACACAGCGTTCCTGGCTGCTTTGGGCTACCGACAACACTGGCGACAGTTTTGTTGGACGACAAACTAAAAACAAAGTTTCTCAATTTGTGCCGAGAAGAACTGTGCAGCTACGCTGCCGCACCCATCGACGGTTGAGTAGAAAAAGTAAGAAAAGTGAAAGCAGTCGCTGTTTACCTTCGCAAGTGGATAGACCCAAGTTTGCTCCATT
This sequence comes from Vandiemenella viatica, assembly GCA_031002005.1. Taxonomy (NCBI): domain Eukaryota; kingdom Metazoa; phylum Arthropoda; class Insecta; order Orthoptera; family Morabidae; genus Vandiemenella; species Vandiemenella viatica. The sequence continues at coordinate 154,467,565 of JARYHS010013630.1, read as the reverse complement.
TTCGTGAGTTATTCAGCTGTAGTTGGAAACGAGGTGCGTAAGGACGCTGGTAGGCAAAGGTTACTGCAAACAATTTTCTAGTAACAGTTGTAGCCGTCACAGATAAGATTAAGGAAGTAGTTTTTCCAGAACACTTAATTCGCTTCAAAAGAATACATTAGTTTAGTGTCATGCATAACTTATATATGTATCGAAGACTGCAACACTACGTTTCTCTGATTTATAAGATGTTTTGATTTGTGCACAACCTGTCTTTTATATGAACCGTTAGCGGTTGTCTAGTAGAAAACAACTGTTAAATGCGCATTCCTTTACTTTTTCTCGTATTTTTAATTACATTGCGATATACATGGGCACATAGCTTAAAGATTTTATGCCTTCTTAGAATTTTCCTATAAATTAGATTTTTACGCATTTCGTATGAATTTTGTTTTGCTCTTCTCCTCCTGATCATGCTTATTTACCAATGTGTTCTACTGAATTATTTTTTGTGCTGATCCCGAAGCAGGTATAATCTATTGAAATCGTAACAATACTTTGTTTGTTAACGCGAACAGTGTTCCAATCGGCTTTTTAATACCCAGACATAATTCGGTGCCAGCCTGTGATCTATCGGATCCGAGAAGGTTCTTCAGGGTTGATGGTGTGCGCGGCAGCTACTGTTTGCAGTGTGTTGTAATGGGGTCGGCCGGCCGAGGCGACCGGCTCTTCATTTCCGGGGCTCCTAATTCCGCTTCCGGCCGACAGAGCGCGTTCCTCAGCTGCGCCTGGCACAGCGGCCACCTGCGAATCGTGCGCTCCACAACTGCAGTGGACGCACTGGAGGTCAGGTGCCAGCATTAAACTAGCTCGTTCGCCTTCCCCAACTCTGGATAGTGGTGTTCTGTCGCTAGCGAAAAATGATGGACGTGAGAGGCTAGACCAATAACAGTATTAAGAACACCGGATTCCCATTTATCCTCGGTATAATCTTACGTTGCTGATTTGCGGTTATGGGTAATATTTAAAATTTCCTAATACAGTCACTGTAGGGTTGACTTTTTTATAATAAACGAGTGTTAGCTGATTCTTAATCTCAAATTGTACTGATTAACTATATGTTTTAAATAGACTTAAAATTACTCACATAATGGATAAAAAGAGGTCAAGGGATATTGAAAGTACAGTTTATTCGTAGTAAATCATACGAAACACCATATCAGAGAGAGAGAGTGTGTAAGAGGCAATTTTTTTATTTTTTTATTTAGAAGCAGAGATTGAAGAACGGTGGCAAAAGAAGTTAAAAAAAAGCAAGAGTTAGAGAACTTTAAATTTAAATTAAATACTTGTCTCAGATTACTAAATTCTTACATTGCGGTGTACAAAAAGAAACACATTGGTCAGAATAATAAAACGATTTGCTTATCATATTAAAAATTTGATTTCTGAGATGTGAAAATGACGTATTTAAACTAAAGTTATTTTACACTCAGAACATTGCAACAAAGAGCTCAAAGGATTAACACTTTTTCAGATTTTTTGTTCTAGCATTAAGAAGGTCATTTATTTATTTATTTTTGCTTATTGTATTACGCCTTGTTGACGTCGTGTTCATTAGAGGCGAGAAAGGAATGATGGCAAGGAACGTAAATGAATTCGGCCATGCTCTTTTGAAGGAACTATCCTGGCGTTCGCCAGGAGTAATTTCACGGGACTCTGAAAAACCGAAATCTGGATGATCGGAAGGGAATTCGAACCAGGGTCCTTCCGAATGCGAGGACCACTCACGCACGACGCTCGGTATTAGTAAGATGCAGGACTCGTTACAGCAGACCGTGGGCTTCCATTTTGCCGGTGGTTCTGCTTGGACAGTGTATTTGCAGTTGCCTCTTACGTACTGCTTTCATTGCCCAGAGACCTGTGCAGGTAATTCAGCTATCCATGATGTAATTTTGTCGGCTCCTCTATTGCTCATTAATGAGTGCCTATTTAAATGGTCGAGACAATGTGTTGCATATTGTATGCGAAAAGTGTAACTTGTGTTCCGAATTATAAATATGTTTTTGTTTGCTAAATGTGTACTTCATGATGCAAACACTGTAAACCATTGTATCATTCACCTAAGTGATTCCGTAAATCACCTAAAAACCAAACTCAGAACGGCCTGAACACGGGATTTTAAACTAGAGCAATTTTGCTTCAAGGATCTGTGTGATGAAGCTTAAACGTGGTCTGCCGTACTGAAGTGTCCCTAGATAATTTAAAACACTGATGCAAGACATGAGAACTCCCATTTTCGTCATAGAAATCGGATGAAATCTGGAAAGAGTTTTGCCACTAAGCTGCTTTCACTGAATCTCGTGGAAGCGACGCTTGTCGCAGCTCAGTACAGATTCATCACGGGCCCTCCGTGCCCCGCAAGTTTCCACACTCGAGGCCTCACGAAACGAGTTGGCCGCAAGACGGTCCCCAGTCTGCGCGGATTTTCTGCCACGCTGCTGCCTCAGCCGCCGACCAATTTAACTCGCACAAGTTGGCGGCAGTGGGGCGGAGTTGGTCGTGCGTGTTCGGGCTCTTCCGCCGCAGACGCTGACTGGCCGAACACCTCAAGAGAGACTCTCCCACGGGACACAAAGGACACGGCGAGGACGCTTCCTCCCCGCATCCGCTTCCCAATCAGAATCAGATGATCACGACGCCACCGGCATGCAGATTATCTCTGGAAAATTAGAAAAGTTCCAGCGAGCAGTCGACGACAGCCGGTGGGGAGGAGTGACGTCTGCAGAATTCATCTGCGCCGTCTCGATGTCTTCTGCTGTGCAAAAACGTAAAATCTCTGGCAGGTGTCAGCAGCTCTCATTATGTGTGAACGAAAGCTATCCCGCCGTCTCGCTGAAATATAATCTTGATAATATATTTCAGCTCTGATCATACTAACAGGACAGCTACGTGGCTACTATCAGAAACAGGTATCATTCCTTATACTGAAACGTGTAAGACAGCACTTTGAATAACAGGTACTTCAGTATTTACTGTATTTGTGTTTTTTCATACAAGTAATTCGTCTGACGGCAACTAAGTATTAAATAGCACTGAACTAAATACTGTCCTTGATTTTTAATGATCATAGAAATGAATTAAGATTATACTGATCTATTAAATTTTTTCAGAATCATCTAACACAAGTAACTTCCTGCTTAATAATAATAGATTTGCTGTAAAGTCAGCGCTTCAATCCATAAAACTATAGCAGAAAGGTAACACCGTTAGAGCGATATACTAGCGTACTGTAATGCACCAGCCATCTGTACCCCGTTCTAATAAACTATTAGATCGTAATTTTCGCTATTAGACAGTGATTATACTTCGCCAGAAGATGAAATCGGATAGTCATTTCGAAACGTCGCATGAAATTGACGCGGTCCTCCCGTGTTAAGACCGAGAACATTTTATACAATAACAATATTGTTTCCAATAAATTCTGTGTTAATTTGCTTGTCAGTTACTAAATAAATTACAATCAAACTTACTTCAAATAAGCCAAGGGTGAGGAGAGAGTTATAGGTATTTGAAAATCGTAGTCAACACCGGGATTTTAACAGGGGACCTTTTGTTTCTGATCAGACATCTTCTCCGCGGGGCCAACAGTCCGTCTATTACCTGAAGTAATTGGTCGCGGTAACAATCGGTATACTATCTGTGAAACTTCCGTATCGAATTATTACCAATTCTTCTGTAAATAGTTGAGTAACGCGAAATTGCTGCAGAGGCATAGTTCGTTTGCGGGTTTTCTCTGCAGGGATATACTGTATATTACAAGGGAAACAAGGGATCAATGTATTCTGATTGAGAAATGTCTTCCTACATTTTGTCCTTGTGGATAGTAGCGATAGTTCAAAGTATGGATTACGTGTACTGGCACTCAAATGATATCCAATTGTTTTCTTGTTCCTGGGTTTTAAACCTCGGGAACAGTCTTGCTTTCGTATCAAAGTGGTTCAAAACTTCAAAAGCAATAATAAGTAACAGTTTAAAAGCGTTCAAGGAATATCGTTTATGTTATTTTTGAACGTGAATCCAAGTATCTAATGCTTTCCAGGTTTAATGTTAGCCATCTCATTAAGTTAATAGATTTAATAAAATGAAATTCGCCGCAACAGCTCGTGTTTAAAAAATGTTCTCTGTCTCTTCAGATGTTAATATAATTGTGCAAGCCATTTGAAAATGGAGAAATATCGCGAGCAAATCTGAAGTGCATTCCACATCTGTTCCACGTCTCTGCCATCCAGAACGTTTGGGACACAGAGAGATCAACACAGTTACCCACTCATGTTCAACGTTGCAAATGCTGGCTTCTAGCGAATCAGACGGTGTGCGACTCGATATTTGCGAGTGAAACCGCTCTTTCTACTCGGTGCGTAACTACTTTTGTTGCAGTGACCTCAATATCTTCTTCTTCTTCACTATCTTTTAGGAATCGGCTGCCTTTGATGGATTTTAATCGCCATTCGCATGGACTGTAATTTGGAGCTATGATTCTACGTCGCATGCCGTTGAGGACTCCAAGCATTATATATCTACCGCCAGGCCTCACTGCGTACTAACGTCAGGAACAAGACTTGCCATCTGAATGCGAAATGTGTAACTATGTTCTGTGTCAGCACGTCGTCACCTTACTGATGCAGAAACAGAAACAGTTTCGTACCCTGGACAGACTTCAAGGCCATTGTTACCAACATTTTTAACACTGAATGGGAGAAGAGATGGCTTGCCGACTGCCATGGAAAGGGACTTTGGTATCGTGCCACCTGCAACAACATCGTAAACAAGCCATGGTACGCTCAACTAGAGCTGAACAGGAAAGAAATTACTTTAATGAACAGGCTTATGACAGGACACACTTTATTATGAGACAAAAAATACGTCATGCGGTTGGTGAATTCGCCGATGTGCCTATCTCGTGATGCTGTGGAGGATGTTTATCACTTCATGGTGAGCTGCAAGCAACATCAATCAGTGAGAAAACAGCTGCTAGAAGATGGTCTGAATATAAATGATATAACTTCTCTGATGCAATCTCTCTCAGTTCCGAGCAAGGAAGTTGTCAAGATATTTTCCCTGTATTTTACACGTACTACAGGTGTAATTTTAATTCAGCCGAAAGTATTGTATGATGTTATTGGCTGTATTAGCCTTTGGCTAAGGCAATCAACAAAAATAAAATAAAAATATATGTTTTGGTTGTGTAATGTGTACTTTATGATGCGGTGTTTTGGGATAGTCCCGGCATTCGCTTTAATAAATTGTGGAGACCGCTTAACAACCGCAATTAGGACGCTCGGTGCGCGGGTACTTGGGCTCGTGCCGGGTCCCGTTGTACCTTCCCGATTCACTGTGAAGCTGGCAAGTCGCAGAACCTCAATATACACAACCGAAAAATATATTGATTTGTAGCACAAAATCGACTGATGTAAATATCGTTAAACATTTTTATAACCCAGCTAAATTCATCTAATGGACAGAGATTATGTGCATACCACGTTCCTAATGAACACTAATGCTTTATTTTCATTGGGAGCTTATATGCACACATATGTGCCTGAGCCACGATTGGCATAATTAAGCACGAGTAGTAAGAAAAACAAGTAAGTAATATTTCTCTCAAGCCAGAGTGTAGATTTCACATTTTTATTCCCCATTAGCTGCTACTAAACTTCTAAAAATCTTTGTTATACCCTAACTTATTATAGTTTGCAAAATTCAACTGCAATGAACGTGCATCTAAATGGCCCTAATATATCAATCATAAAACTAAATTTTCTCTCTGGTAAGTCTGTTACCAACTACGTAATGCAATATGTACAGAACGTTTCGTATTATTCTATCGTTTTATAAACATTGTAAATCAAAATGTCACACTGAAATGCAGGTTAATTTTCCACGTAATATGTATGCATCACTTTTTTTTAAATCTATATGTGTACCCCACGACATTTATCACAATCGCCGGTTACAAATCGCAGTCGTATGTGTGCCTACCTCATGCGGATAGATTTAGATTGGGAAGCGTGATAAAATACTGCAATTAACGAAGTGTTCCCCCGTGTGGTTTTATAACTTTGGATAATGTGAGTAATATCGCTGGTCGGGTGGGTCGCTGTGACGAATAGGCTCGCGTCAGGTGGCGCTAACGCCCTGCCTGGCAGGCCAAACCAACTTCACAAGTCTGCAGCCGAAGAGGAATCGAAGTACGCCAGTCCTGCAAACTATCGATTTAAATCTCCCGATGAACCTTCACATCTTTCGGTATATTAAAGCTCGTGTCACTAAATTCGGTACTTGTAAAATGTATTTTGATACTTATTTACTGATTGTGAGAGGAGGTTCTTTGTGTTATTATCATTGGTTGTAAAACAAAGTTAATAAATCGTTTTCATGTTGAATTCAATTACCACGAATTTCCACTATGAAAGAAGATTTTTCTGTGCTTATGCTGTGTTTACGCCTTGTCGACATTTAGGTCATTTGTGGAGGGAAAGGACTGAGGGAACGAACAGATTGGAAATCGACCATGGAATTTTGAAGGAATCATCCCGGCATTCACCATCAGTAATTTTTAGAAACCAGATCACGGGAGGGGGTTTCGAATGCACATGCTCCCGATTGAGAGCCCGGAGTATTTCCGCTCACCTACCTTGCTCCGTTTGAAGATCATAGCTCGATGCTATTCTATACCTAGGAGAGTTACGTGATGTGTACACAGTGTTTGAACACACAGTATCATTTGCGCAGACATTGAGCCACTAATCGCTTTCTTCTAGCTTGTAGGCGTGCCGGTTGTCGATCTCAAATCTGCTGGTTGTCGGATTGTATTCCAGTACCAGGGCGCACGCGTTGATGTCGTCTACAAGGCGCTGCGCATCATAGATACACCGTCTCGACAGTTGATCTGTATTCGACAGACATGAACATCTGACTGCCGTTGATCTGTCCCAAAGGAGACCTTGACATAAGGGCTGGTATAACTGTGTCACCCATTGCGATCCGTGGACTAGTCTTCGACGGTAGCTCACACAAGAGTGGTCAGTGATTAGCGTGATCGAAACGTTTCGTACATGGTGATCGCACCAGAGTTCCGTTTCGTTTTCTTGAATCTCACAGGCAAACGCTTGAGTCTACCTTTGTAAGGAGTTAAATTATAGCTTCCCTGTGGTCCTGTCCCTTACCACGTTACCGCCACTGATGGCATCTGAACGTCACGGCAGAATGCAAGAGTCCGTGTCTCTTCGATATGTTTCTTATGATTTTACCTTGCCAGAGGCGACTGGTTGATGAGACGTGGTTAGTTGAAGATAATGCCTTTTCGCTGACTTTACATGCCTCTCAGTACGGCCAAAGAGAAACGATGTCCTCACCGCCAGAAACATTTGTCTCTCTGTTACCGGTACGATTTCTGGATAATAATCGCATGTAGTGCTTTTAAACTATTTAAAATAAGTTAATTTCAATTTTTTGTTCCTACAATTTGTATACTATAACCTAAAAAAAAGGAAAAATTGGAGTAAAAACATTGTATGGAATTATGTACGCAGAAACTGATAGTAGTGGTGCTTTCATAACAACTGAGGCCAGTGATATTGACCTATTGTGGGTACAATTACTACGATCAACACATGGTGATTGGTTACTCTATGTTTCACGAGCATACTCGTGTAAACTCCTTGGAGTTTTGGGTTTGTTTTGTGTTGGTTGCTACGACTGATCGTGAAACAAAAAAGTGACTTCAAGCTCCACTAAGAATCGTGCAATTTAAAACGAAGTGCGATTTATTTTTAGTTCTGCTGGTGTTGGTGATAGAAATTGTAACAAATGTTGATCTAAAGAGAAGCTTATGCGTCTTTTAATCATTAAATGGTGTCTATAATTTATTTGAATTAGTAGATTACTGGTAAACATCAAATGAGGGGAAGCACCAGGCAGAATCGTTACAAAGAGTACAAGTGACAGATTGTCTTAAATTTTTATACTTGCAACTTCGCTTTTTTAATTCATTAGACTCTTATAGTATACCTACCATATTCACCAGTTGTTTTAATGACTTTCCTGTTTACTGTAATACCGACAAGGCTAATTATTCATGTACCGATCATCATTACCGTATGCCATTTTAAGTGTGAAGACGGTCGGGTAACTCGATATATACCGTAGGTTCTTAGTGAGTATACTGCTAAAGTTTTACATGATGCGTGTGAGACGGTTTCGGATTATTCAGTATGCGCTTATAGCATCTAACGATTGTTTTTAACACATTTAAGATAGAATTATCAGTCAAAGAGACGTATACATGTTCGTTTCATGTAAATCAGAAATTCATTTTATGGTTTCGTTGTTGATCTCTGGTAGAAATAATTCGAAGCTGCGTCCTCCCGAATGCAAAGCCACAGCGTTACCGCTAATCTATCACTATCGGTGATTGCTTCACTTCCGATTTGGTGTAACTTTAACTTAAAAAATTGTGTACGTGTAATTCGTAGCATTCTCAGACAGATGCTCTAACCAGCTTAGCCGATCGTTGCTTATACTTAAACTATCTTACTGGTAATAAAGCTGTTAAAGTAATGTGGATTAACCATATTTAGATTGATCTCTCCAGAAGGACGGTATCCGCGTCGTATTATTACGTATGCTGAGCCTGAAAGAAACCTTACGAGAGAACTAGTTTTTGTATGTGAAGAAAGTTGATAGCGCTCATGCGCGGTTAAGATTCCTCAGTCAACTGTTTCGCCAACTGCGACAGAGGCGAATTGCACTGAAACTTGTAACCCTGGAATCCTGTCGCTAAGATGAAATTCTGCTTAGGTATTTAAAACTGCAAGAACGATTAAATAAATCAGTAAAACTTCTGTTAACCCAACTGAACTTCAGTTATGTATACCTATTCAGATATAATGTACACAATGATTGTAAAAAGGATAGTAGAAAGCCTTGCAACATTATATCACTTGTGCTTCTGTAAGATACACTTCATTGCAATGACTGACGTGTGTCTGACGCACTTCTCCTGATAACTTCCATCACAATATAAAGCTAGTAATTATTTTCAGTTACAAAATTAGTCAAAGAAGATAGAGCAGTACCAATAAAGTAAATATTTTGGTTTTAGAAAAGTTTCACCATAGAAAATAGTTCTTGTAACCACTATCAAACTACCCAGCAAATTTTCCAACTGGGAGAGCCGAGAATGAAGGGCGCCCCACACGTGAAACATACCTTTCCAAATCAGTTTCACCTGGGTTCGTATCTTCTGCACATTTGTGTTTGTCAACCGAGAATTCCATTTAGAGTTGGTCTCATCGTCTACGTGCAAAAGTTGAAACGGAAAAAAGAAGCATAAACGATTCAATCAAGTATCGCTGCAGGTCGGAAGCCTTTTTCCATTGATATCTCTTCCCACACTTCCGAGCTATATAGCACCAATTCTAACAGCTAAGATGAGCGGTATTCTTTCCACGTGAACAACGGAAATAAATTAGGCTAGCGGTAATAAACTTAAAGTAAAATTGCGTTAGATTTGCTACTTGACATCTATTAACTTCTTGGAGAGAGCAGTCTATAAATCACCCCCACTTGTTTGTGCGTGGCCTTGAGTCCGTCTCCCCTGTTGCTCGCGCTAGGTGGCACGCAGCCAGTTGGCGGGCCTGCGGTTAGGTCCAGGTGGCACTGCTGCGTCTTATTAGCCAACAGTTGGCCGCACTGCGCGAGGGAACTAGTTGGCTGCTCAGACGCCGTGGTGGCGCAGCGCCAGTTGGCAGCCCTGCTGGCAGTGGTGTTACTCAGGCGCGTGTGCAGACGCCCGGTGACTCTGACGGTCATAACAAGGTGCTACAACCACACCACAGGCTATAGCCTTTAAGTGTAAAAAGTATAAGGCAGGAACTAAATATAATCAAAAGATATTTTGTCATTCGCTCCATAGAAACAGCATTTACTACGGTTTTACAGAAAAAGCGAGCAGGATTAATTATCAGGTTCTACTTACAGCAGTGAGATAGTTTTGCAGTTTTACTTGCTTCCACTAAATCCTAATAAGTCCCTTAATCAAAGAAAAAGCCTTTGATAATGCTAGTTGGCGCTAAATATTCATAATTTTAAAGACTCCGGTCTAAAATACCGAGGCAGAAAAATAGCCTATGTAGGGATCTGGTAGCTGTATTAAACATAGAGAGATAAAATTGTGGTTAATACTGAACTAGCGTGATTATGAAAAAGTCAAGGAAGTAAAATTGAAGGTGGTGTACGTGTTCAAGGAGAAACAATGCAAATGCTGCGATATTGCTAGCGAAATTTACCTGTCATCAGGCAAGAGTAAGGATATTGATTTATTACCGAACTTGTTGAACAATAGGCTGAAAGAAAATTTCGTGTAAATATAAACCAAGCAAGATAAATGTTATGGAATGAAGCATTAATGATAGCAATAAAGCAGTTTAATATAAAAATTTTGGCAGATGTAATATAGGAAGTAACATAATCATTCTATTTATGAAATAAACTAACAGTTTATGGCTAAAGTAAGAACGATGTCAAAACCAGAATAGTATTACCGAAAATAGATGATTGCTAAGAGAAATCTCTTAGTTTCAAACATTGATAGGAATCGAAAATAAGTTTCTAAAACTGTATGCGCTAAGGACTGTACCACTACAGAAGTGCTCCTTCGAATGTAAAAGCAGAAAAAAAGGAAAAATGAACAATTTGAAATATGGTGTTATAAATAATGCTAAAAATGAAGGGGACGGATAACGTTCAGAATGGACGTGTTTGGTATGATGTGGGGAATTAACTTGCTTTGCAGGGTCTAACAGATAGGAGAGAAAACTTGGTGGGCCATGCGGGAATGCTAAATTGTAATCGGAATATGGAATGAAGTATAGAGGAAGACAAAAATCATATGGAAGCAGATAACGTATCAACGTAGGTATAATGGGTATATTTTGGTGAAGAGTTAGTTTGAGACTGGAAGAGATGGCAGATACTCCAAACACACAGGTGTTTTCATGGTTCAGTATGTCTGAACACATATTTCGTAATGCCAGGGTTTCGAACAAGGTCACTGCTAAAACAATGAAATGAAAAAATGAGTCTTCAGATAAACCATAGTGGCAACACAGGGGCAATGAATTTTCAAACGGCTAATCTAAGTAAGTGAACCGATGAGTTTCTAAATATCGTCGCCATAAAATAAAAGTTGTTGACAACTAGTTTGAAAATACGTATGGCTTACTTTTAGCGTGAGACATATGATTTGGAATGAATTTAATTTATGGCTGGGTCAAATTAGAGAGTTGTAGCAAGAACCGATTGTGGATCTAGGCTGTTACGAATCCCGCGAAAATTAATTGCCAGAATTCTGTCCAGTTAGGTGTACTCAGAATCCAATGCTTCGATACACCCGTAAATCAATTCTGATAACAGCATCGGCGAGACAAGAGAAGCTGCACTTAACAGAGTTATCCACTCAGCAGGCATCGGAGTGGTTGTGTGTTGTATCCTCTACATAAGCGCCCTGTGTATTTTCCTTAGATTTGACACACCTGAATCGCCGTGTCATGTTTTCCACGTTATCTAAGCGATACATGATTAAATCCATTGCCAACCTAGCAACGGCTGAAATAATATTTTTCCAAGTGTAATTGAAATCGACCTCTTTTTTTTTTTTTTTTTTGCGTTTGTCTCTATTGTTGCATATACAGAAGAGCTGAGATTTTTAATTTATTTATTTGGTCTGAAGCGCCAAATGGCACTATACAGCCATCAGCTATTTATACAGATTGTCAGGTCATTTTACAAATAAGCAAACCATTGTCCTTGTAAACAAGTTCTCTCACAAGGACATTATACATAAATCAAGAATCTTATATCAGGTAGACTATTTCTCAAATGGATACATATATGCATTATAAAATCAGGAATTAGGATGTCAAATTAATAGAGAACTCTATACCAACAGTAGGGGTACAAGGCTCTTCATACACGTAAACAATAATTACAGCATAATTAAAATGTAATGGAGATTTTTATCTATACATTGACGAGCTGAGACGTAATAAAATAAGATTCCGCGGTCACAGATCCCACATTCCGACGACGCCGAATTTGGTCAGACCACAGCTGGAATATGGTGGTGTAGTTTGGGACCCACATTTTTGGTGTCAAATACAGGAGTTGGAGAGGGTGCAGAGGTGGGCTTCCAGTTTTGTCTTTGGAAATTAAGTCAAAACACAATCGGTAACTAATGTGATAAAGGAGCTCGAGTGAGATTCATTAGAGGATAGAAGGAGGGTGAAGATAGTCATGGGAGTGTACACAGTCTATACTGGTGATGAAACATGGAAAGATATTGATGGGAAAATTATTAGTGGTGCTTAGAAAGGAAAGGTTGACCATGACCATGGCACTTGATTTCAGGCATAATGGTGTGGGAAAAGTTTGTTTCGTAAAAGTGTGTAAGCGACTGGAATAAATTGCCAAGAGAAGTCATGAATAATTTACCAGAAACACTGAAAGAATTTAAAGTAAAAATTAGTTGAGGACAAAAGTAGGTTGGAAGAGGAAAAGAGAAAGAGGGGTGTGTAGGGAGATTGCCACCGGAGCGGGCGCTTCATCGCAATTTTATAAATTATTATTATTATGCTGCAGTAAACAGATTATCAACGCTCAGTTAAAGCATCCATGTCGCAGCGCTTCGTTTTTGGAAGTGTATACTGTGTGGTATGGAAGCTGATTAGCAGGAGAAACTTGTATATGAACCGCACGCCGCGCAGCCTGCTCTGCGAACATCTGGACAAACAAATTAATTCCCCGGTGCTCCTCGCAGAGATGTGTGTCTGCGGCATTTGCTCAGTTAATCCCGACCCTGCGGCCAGACACGCAGCCTTTGTCAGAATTATTCTGCCGTCTGCCTACTCACTAAATGCCGACTGCTCTAATTGGTTCTTGAGAGTTTCCTTTGAGCAGGCCGTTCAGAACACACGGTGCCACGGGCGGCAATGAGAAAGGCTCCGGGCAATCCGACCACCACCAAAATGCGCAATGTATTAACATCAGCAATCAGAACAGGCAAAATGAACCGTTGACAGTGTTTTTATTGGCTGCACATTCCACCCCTGTCGTAGCTACCTTAACCTAACCCGGTAATCCTACCGGGTATAGGCACCAACGGTTTAAGGTGGAATCCGAACCACGGAAGTGTTTTGGCTATGATAGAGGTTAAGGTCTGGTTAATGGCCTTGAAAATCCCACCCGAGACAAGGATTGGAACCGGGAACCTTTCGCTCTCCATGCCACTGAGCCACCAGGCCACTACAGTCAGATAAGTAATGCAATAACCATTGGACTTGACAAGGTTTTTGGTAAGTAACCCATAGCCCGGAGCTTCGTGACTAGCATGTTATCGTGGCTGTCCTGCTGGAACGCGCCAATTTGTTGAAATCTTACGATTCAGCCATCATTCTATGGCTTTCTTCAGAGAAAAAATTGAGGCGATTCTGCCGGGACAACCAAAATATTTATTAACAATGCCGCGGAAGTTTACGCAGCTAAGCTTAGAATGCCTGAAGTTTGTAAAATTGCAGGAATCTGTTATACATAAATATTCCAGGAAATGACAGTGAGTTTCCTTTCAGCTATCAGTCTGTTTACTAAATTTACAGTTAAATTCTCTCAATAAAGTATTATAAGAGAGTCTAATTTATAAACGGACGCCTCGGAATAACTCTCTGATTCTTCCACGCAACTACATTGAAGTCTCTTTAGTTTATAGTCACATTTTAGTTGTTTTTGTGTCTTGAAAGAAAAGGCAGATATACTAGAAAGTCATTCATGAAAGCACTTCTACTACTTCTTAAGAAAAAGCCAATGAATATGTAAAGAAATAGTAGCTTACATTTACATTGGCTGTCTTAATGTCATGGATTATATTAAATCCTTTTTAGGTCTTTATGCCTCGTCGACATCGAGTTCATTAGAGGGGAGAAAGAACTGGAGGGCATGGGACGAAACGGAATTTGGCCGCGGCTTTTTCAATGAACCAGCCCGGCTTTTGCGTGGAGCGATTTCTACAAACCGTGAAGAGCTGCTCACTAACCAGACTCTGTCTCTCGATTTCAGTTGTGTCTCTCATTCAGTTCCGCTAGGCACGACGAAACAGAGTAACAAAATGATATCTCGAAAACCATTAGTGCATTTAATAATAACAGAGAAACGAAAAACGGAAAAAAGCAAACTACCTCTACAATGAAACATATCATTAACATGTATTAAGACATGCAATATTAAAAGTCTCCTTTGCTTCGAAAGCGTTGTTGTGGTAAAATTAACAAACAGTAGGCATGAAAATAAACTGTATGAAAAACACCTGCCTTGAAGAAGTTATTGATATAGTTGGGATTCTGAGATATGAAACAACATCGTAAGGTATACATGTTCGAAATTACAGAAATAAGTTTCTTCTAGTCACAATCTAACCTCCTGTGTTCTCCCAATAAAACCATCGACAGATGGTACTGCAGTAGAACTTCGCTATTTTGAACTTTTTTAATTCGAATTTCTCGATAATTCAAAATTTCCCTCCGGTCCCTTGAATTCTGCATTTGAATTGTAGGAGTAAAAGTAACTCCTACAATTCAAGTTATTTTTTTCATTAATTCGAAGAAAATGTGTTAGTATTTAGGAAAGGAACGTGTAATTCTCACATGAATTAATATTTGTTGAAAGATATTTTTCTCGAGTGCTGTCTTTTATAATTATCGTTAATGTCATTGTCCAGAGCACGTGACCCAACGGTACCCATTGTTATTATTTCCAAGAATGCGGTGACTCATCAATCGGCCAGCCACCTGAATAGCTGTTTTATAATGCAGTTGCTGTTGTGTTCGATTTTAGGAGTACAGTAGACGTGTACAATCCGTACTTGTGTTTTTGGTTTGTGTGCAATTTGTTTATTGATAGCCGACATTTAATTATATCCACGAACTTCGACGCTACAACGAGGGGCAAGCTAACGTGTGTGATTCTCTCTTCATTGCTTTAAATAAACTCTAGGATTTCACGTCTTTGCAAAAGATCGATTAAAAAAACAGTTAATATTTTTTTTTGTTCAAGTTTAAAATTGGATTTTGCAGTATATTTTTTTAAAGTAATGTCTACATAAAGAAGTTAAAATTTCATTTTTAGGAAGTTTTTCTTGCATTTTTACTTTTATAAACTCTTCCTAACTCGAATTTTCGGTAGTTCGACGTTTGTTTAAGGTCCCATCAGATTAGAATTACAAAAGCAGGACTGTATGATACTTGGTTGGCGGGCTAACAAACCTGTAGCGGACCGTGTGGATAAATATTCTCCCCTCCACAATTACAGCACCATCTAACAAATTTAGACATTTAAGTACAAAACGAAATATTACCCTTTGTTAGTTTTCTTACAATAACTTCTTAACCAAACATTCTTTTACGTGATCATGTGAAGCACGGAGAAGAAATTTCATTGCGTTTCGTTCTCATTTAACGCTGTCATAATGACATTTCTCAGTTCTTCTTCTGGGCTATCGGCCATTAAAACTGGTGTATAGCCTTGCAATAGGAACACTGCAGCCGTCAATTGTGAGAGCCTGTTACAATACTACGAAAAATTAATTATATAAAACTGGAGGTAAACTTAACTGAGGATAGTAATAACAGCCCATGAAAAAATTGTACCTTCATTATCAAGTAGAAAATACTGACTGAATCAACTGTTGATGATAATCTAACACTGGCATCAGTTATTAATTTAACTGTTATTCATTCAAAAAAGCATTATACAAATACATTCGTTATTTCTGCAAAAATAATTGTCCGGACAATTCAACTAGCCCTATCGAGGGTCGTGGATTACAGCAAAATGAAGAACTAAAATATTACAATATCATTATAATTATTATTAAGAATAGATTCTCATTCAATGTGAATTACAGCATATATTCTGAACATATTCTAGCTATATAAATCAAACAAAATATGGTTAGCAGTTTTCAGTGAAATAAAAAAAGTTTTAATTGCTACGTTCTGTTACCGTGAATTAAAAAAATAAATACATTCTGTCACGAAGGTCATAAAAGGCTGTTAGTATTGTTTTCTGCCGGTTGTGCTGCTTATGATCCTTAGCCACAAGTCGAATGCAAATACAGTCATCACTTTCTGATGCATAGTGCACAATTCTCCGTTTATCCAGTAAAAAAAATATTCTTTAGAAACAAAAATTGAAGGTTATCCGTTTTAAATTATATCAGTTCATTTAAGGATAAGCTCTTAGGTAGAGGTTAACAACTGCTAAAAAGGTTCGCGACACGTAAAAATTTACGTCAGTTCTCAAGAAAGTCTCTTGAGGAAAAACGTACACTTCAAGAAAGACGTGTTTCATTGGACTTGCTAAACAAACAAGAAATTATTATTACTATTAGTTTACGATTCACTAAAAGTCGGTGGCGGAGGGTGCATTGTACCTATCGAAAATGTGACAATTTGGAAGGAATATAAGGGATATGGCAGGAGGCGCCCATGGGCTATTTTGAGGAACCATTCCGACATTCGCCTGAAGTGATATGGGAAAACCATAGAAAACCCACATCAAGATGGCGGAAGTGATCTATCGAGAACCACTCCTGTCGGATTTTAAGTTTAGTCGCCAGGTAAATCTTTCCTATTCCATTTCCTAATCGCTCGTGCAAAAAATTAGTACAGAAATGAATTGGTTCTGGCCCTGATTTCTCTTATATTATTTGTTTGCTGTCATTCCGAAATAATTCAATCGTGAATTTTTCAATTAGCTTCTGTCGAGAGAAACGCCTTCGGTGTTCCAGGTCTTTTCAGCCTAACTCCTTCAACAACGCATTTACGCTTTCCCTCCAGTTATATATACCTGTCACGAATCGGGCGGCCCTTCTTTGGACCTTCTCCAATGCCTCCATTAACCCCTTTTGATGGGGTTCCCATACAACACAACAATATTCTAAGTGAGGATGCGTTAATTAATAAGTGTTGTAACATAGTATCGATATTTTGTTCTTCATCATCAACTTTCACAACAGTTTAGTAATGTGTTTGTATAACGCTTTGTTGAATGAACAACGGTTAAATTATTAACTGATGCCAAAGTTAGATTATCATTGACAGCAAACCATTTTGTAGGTGTTTACAAGTTACGTGAACTGCATTGTATCATATTTTTTAACGTTAATTATGTCATTTATAATGTATTTTTATTAAATAACAATTTGGATAAACTTAAATTTACTTTTTATTTCTTATTTCAGGTGAGTTTTTCAAGCAGCTTTCAGGCGGCCAATACACCAAACATGTGAGTTACTCTCTCAGACTAGAATAACTGGTTTCAAAGCTGTGCATCCCACAAATTATGTATTCTATCAAAATTACATTATACAGAGCTTTGGTATAATTTCACTTCATAAAATTATTTGCATCAAACGAGTCAAAATTTGTTACTTTAAGTACAAAAGTTTTTCTTCTTTCACCTTTAAATTAGAGCATTGCAGTTTAAATTTTGAAGAGTCACTGTAATAAGAAATGTTCACGCAATAAACTATGATTGGATTTGACTTACGGAGGAGGTTATATACCACAGTCAACATTTCAGAAGTAAAATATTTTCCCAAAAACCGTGTATGAGTATCTCAAATGTTGAGAACATTGTGACCACGCTCGGATTTGTTATTCATGGTTGATTCGCTGATCCTGCAAGCCAGCCTGCTCCCAGGAACTGTGCATTGTCTTCGCCCCTCTGCACGCTCAGTGTCTTATTCTCAAAGACAATGGGGGCAAATTTGGTACTCGCTGGTTCGGAGAAACCAATACGCCTCCAACTTCACTATAGTCTGCAAACTGTCCACAAGTGCGATGTGGGAATAGTCCCATAGAGCAGTGCGGGCACTGCCATTGTTAAACCCGTACCTCTTCAACACACACAGCGTTGATTTAATATTTATTTATTATTGTCATTTGGTTCCATGACCACACAGTCAAAACAATGTTTACATAAGTATGTCAACAACCATTGTCGCAATGAATACACTTTAGAAATTTAATATAGCGTTGCCAATTCAATTTTATACAATTATAATTTCTACCGTACATGGAAGCGCCGATACCTCTTTTTTATTTTACTTTTTGAAAATGGATTTCTCTTCCGAAATAAATATGTACTTGTTTCGTTAAGTTAAAAATTAAACAATTAATATTTAGGAAAATGTAAAGTGCTTAAGATATTTCTCAAAATGTTAAATACCTAATCATTCGTCCTCCAGCTTAGATTATAAGGCATTCGATGCGGTCTTGGATTCTTATACGTCTGTCCAGTAAAAATGTCATTATAAATGTATGAACACGCTTATATTCCCTGGTTAACAAGTTTGCGACATTAGTAGCTGAGCGACTGCTGTAGATCTTTGAAGACTGTTGCCAATGCATTTTGGAATGCTATATCATTTGCGTCCACTTTCCTAACTTCATTGAATCCATGCAGGGGAATAGCATTTAATGCATTTTATAATTGTGCTTAGGGAAAGTAACATGATTAAACTTAGTGCTGTAGTAGCCATTGGTTTTCTTGGAACAAACCAACTTCCACGTTTCCTTGGTAAGATTTTGTGCATCTTTCCGACATCTTAGCTTCTATGGATTCCTCCCATTTTATAAAAGTTACGAACCTATCCTCAGATATTATTTCAGTTTATTCTATTGCCAGTTTGGCTAACCTGTAAACGTGAGAGGCGGTGCTCTTACTTCAGGGGACGAGAGAAATCCGTGTGAAATGTGTCTGCACTACCAACTCCATGGTATCCTATACTGGACTACTTCCAAAGCCAAACTCTGCAACGCACTCCTGTGTTTTATACAATTCGCCTCTAAAGACTATTTATCAAGCCTTTTAACTCTTCAGTACCCATTTGCAGATGACTAGAACATACAAAACGCTATTGGAATTAGAAATTTCTACTTGTGTTTTGTATTCTTTGACGATGGATTTTGCAGGTACATCACAGCCCAGAACAGTGCTCGTTCATGTTTTGATCTTCCCTGCTGGTAAAAGTTATTTAGTTACTGAGTTTGGTTTTAATTAAACACTAAATTAACTATCTGTTTACTGATCGTGTGGAGATCATCGGAGATGTATTTAATTACAAACATTTATGTTTTGGAATGATATAGTCAGTTTTTAACAACAAGAAAACAATCTCAATTTGCATTTTCACTTTTTTTGTTTATAACAAAGGAATGTGCTGAAGTAGGCCTCTAGTTAAACAAGTGATACTGATTTCTACAAAAAAGAAACTGATCTGCAGTATCTAGATACTTAGTGCTATATCTGTGTGCCCATGTGTGAAATATACTTCCAAAAACATTAAAATGTTTCAAGCACACGGACTGTTAAAAATTACACACGGATGTTTTATACAAACATTGTAAGAACAACATAGTTGGTGTAAGTATCGTAGTACTTTCTGATAACTTAGGAAGGTTGCAAAACCGAACCAATAACTGCTTCTTTTTCTTTATGTTACATTGTTCTATCGTAATAGTTGAATTAATTTCATAATCCTGTTCATTCGCTTATTGGTAACTTAATGAGTAGTCATTACTCTACTAGAAAACTACACTGGACTCCTTTCCAGGAAATTTTGGTTCAGTTGCTCGCAAATTGTATTACACAAGCTTTTCAACAAACTGAAACCGCTAAACAGAAAGCTGTAATTTAGGTGATATGGTGGGGCAAGGATAATTTCATAATGAAAAAGTTCCTGAAATGTTTTTGTAAATTATCTACAATTTCACTACGTTATAATTTAATCTTACCATATGTCTCATTAAATCTTAAATTAAAATAAAGGGATTATAAACTAGAAATGAAAGTAACTAAGTATCATGCAACCAGGTATGGTAGTAGAATTCCGCTAATTTGCTAAATGGTTCCATAGTTTCTGCTTGAGAACTACTACTCAGTGCAAGACAGTGGTGAGCGTTATAATGCAGTGCGACAGGAGAGAGCGTTACTTTCCTGGCCTAACCCCGGCGTAATTCAAATTTGTGCCTAATATTTTGTTAACTGACACCCGCACCGAGCGATGACGTCAGGCCCGTGGGACGCGAGCCGTGTCGGACTGAGCTGTAAAATTTTATGTCACCAGCGCCGACAACAGCGGCCGCGCTACTGTCCCCCAGTATTACCAACATCGAACACAATCACACATAACCGGCACCGCCCACAAACTAAAACAAAAACACTTCCACGACTTGAGTCCAATCAAACTATCAGGAACTTAATTTATCAATATTCTTTCATTAAAACGTATATATTTTTTTTTCAGTACCATTTCACTTACAACCAGTGGTAGTACATTCAAACGGAGTATATCAAACAAAACTTATATTTATCCATTTTTCTTAATTTCGGTGATTACATTATTAAATGCTTTGTGGTTGGAATGCCATAAATTGCCGTAGAATGTTCTATCCACATCAAATGAAAAATCTAATAATAAAATACGGAGCTTCATATATTCTAATCTCTGCCTTCATTTACATTTCTTACTTTCAACTGTTCCCTCCACCAGCAAATTAACCAATCCAGCATGTCTAGCTTCTTCCACAAACTTCTTTCCTCATCCATCATTTCCAAAACTCGTCCATTTCTTACTTTGTCAGTCCACTTAATTTTCAGCATTCTTCTGTAGCACCACATTTCAAATGCTTCAATTTTCTTTCTTTCCTGTATTCCTAAAGTCAATGTTTCGCTACCATAAAGTACTGTGCTCCACATATAGACTTTTAAAAAGTTCTTTCTAACTCCTAGATCACTATTTTAAACTAAAAGGTTTCTCTTTTTCATGAAGGCTTTTTTTTATAAAATGATTATATAAAGCTAAAAATGTTATTACTTGTGGATTACGACAGTATAATAGGCCTTACTTGTGCTGCCTAAACTACTAATTAATTATTCTTGGTTTTCTTCACAAACATTCTGTTGGTGGATACTTCTAGCTTCGAACTGGGATGGTTTCACCTTGTCTTTCCCAGCATGGAAGTTTATTTGTGTGTTTATTGTTTCTTATGGATTTCTGTAAAGTGCGTATGATCAATTTACTGTACTGTTCATGTTGTAAATTAATGAGAGATGAAAAGGAGAGAGAGTGAAACGCTGTTCCGGTCCATACAGGTCTATTCTGCCGAACTTTTATATCTGCTGAGCTCTTTTAATGCCTGCTAAACACAACACACTCGAATAACTGAAAGCATCGCAGATTCCACGTACACTCAGCAGTGCCTCTCACGCCGCAGTTTCCTTATTTTCTCACTAACATGTCTCCCAGGCAACAGGCTCACACATCCACATAGCATCGACTCTCCCATATGACAGCCTTTTCACTCCCTTAACCAGTATCCTATCAAAACTGCCCGCATCCCTCTAACTCCTGAACTAGTATCCACATAAATCTTTCCGGCTTGGATTGACTCTACTTTCCAGCTAAAATCTCTTTGTGGCCAAGCAGATCATTGACTGTCGACTCGGCACGAAGAGTCTCAACGATTTAATCCCATAGAGGCTATGCCGGTTACCTGCACCAGTTCACGACTTAATAACAAGACAAAGTGACCAACCTGATACCTCTTTTTACACAATAAAAGGAATTAGGAACCCTTCTTTTAAACACATCTTCAATCCCTTTTATCACTTATCTTACCTCTTTCTCTCTTCTCGAATCCGATGTTCAAACTCCTCTCATCTCTTGTAATAGTGACAGAACGCTATTGATTAAAGAACTCCCAACTTCTGGCCACATCACCCACTATCACCTTTAAAGTTTTAAAGCCTTCCCTTTCAGTCAGCCTGCACTCCATCTCACTCTTTTATGTACGGGGAAATTCTAGCAATCAATTCTATTTCATTTAACAGTAACATAATAAGTATTAGTGAAACCGACCAACACCTGGTGATAATATAATGAAAACAAGGCAAGGCAGCTAACGGCTGAATCACCTGTCATCGTTTTTACCGATCCATGGACTCGATTTCCACACCCACCTCCCTATTCCTTTTATTGATCTGCTTTCACTCGATGCCAAAACCAGAACAGAAATGAGAGCTCAACTGGAGGCCCCTCCGTTGTCATTCATCCCCGAATATGACCTTCACGCCGGGGCTGTACGCCATAAAAGACCAAAAATCCAGCAGGAAGCGAACACATCTGCGTAGGGAAGGAACAGACCGAAAGAGAAAAAAGAGAACAATTGAGGGCAGTGGCGGACAGGAAGCAACGCAAGCCTCGAGATTGAACCAGGCATGTGAGCCACACGTTTCCAGAATCCCCTTTCTCTCTCCCGTGCTCTCCCCAGTGAAGTTCTGACACACTTAATGCGCTGGCATCAAATCCCAAGATTACTGTAAAACTTCTTTGCATAAAAGTGGAAGGCTTAGCTTCTATCTCCAAAACTGAAAATACCTTGAGTTAGTTTAAAGTAGATTACACAGGAGAAAAGATAACATTCTTTTTTTTCGTTTTCTATACTCTCCAAATATTCAGAATTCATTCATCTACATTTCGGAAGTATTGAAACATAATTTCTGTTGTCATTTTAACACTGCACCCAAAATATCAGGGAATGATATTTTTCTGCATTATTTTACTGACTGTAATCATCAGTGCAGGGGCACATGAGGGATCTTACCTGACCTCATACTTTGCTTCTAGTAAGTTCTCTATTTCACTGGTTTAAAGGTAGGAATTTGTCACTGTTACCGGTGATACCATCACTATTAAAAGAACCTTCTTTGTGAGATATTTCCAAATCTGTGATCAGCAGGTGATAATATTGTTCATACTTTGTTTTCTAGTCTACACCCGCCAGTGGGGCACAGTGCAGTGCTGCCATTTCTACGGATTTTTATGGGAAGTTAGGATTTTCGGATTTTGTTAAAACATCTACGGATTTTAGAAACTTTTTTACAATTTGTCGATTTTTTTCCTCATATCGGTCTTTTGTAAAACTTTGAGCGTATAGTGTTAATGCATTACAGAATTGTCAATAACTGTGAATCGTCTCCTTCCAAGCGCTCGTGTGAAGCAACGATTGAAATAAAGCTCACGTTTTGTTTCGTTACAGATTTTATAGATATTAAGGACGGTTATACAAAACTATCGGCGCACTCTTTATGCGCGACTGCACGCTCGTTGTTGACTCGGCTTATAGAGCAGTGCCTTACGATAAGGCCTAACCACTGTTCGAGATTAAAAAGAGTCTCACTTTTTAACATTTTCTCTTACAGAAGAAAATTTATGATCCCTAAAAAAAATATATTA
The DNA here is from genome assembly GCA_031002005.1 of Vandiemenella viatica. Classification (NCBI taxonomy): domain Eukaryota; kingdom Metazoa; phylum Arthropoda; class Insecta; order Orthoptera; family Morabidae; genus Vandiemenella; species Vandiemenella viatica. The sequence goes on along the minus strand of JARYHS010013630.1, from coordinate 154,444,176 downwards.
TGTGTAGGCACAGCAGCAGCATAGATGAAAGTAACGATGTATAAAACATATTTAGCGATATTTCTTACTTTCAATTTAGAATATTATTTTTGTAATTTTAAAGTCCTGGAAATAAAAAGTATTATTGATTTTGCATCTCTCTACAACAATTTTTTCTTAATTTTTATAAACGATCTAGGTGACAACGTTAAATGCTGGTTGCGGTTGTTTACATATGATTCAGTTATCTATAGAGAAATAAGATGCTCTGACGATTGCTTAGAAATTCAGCGCGATTTGGATGCTATTTCCGAATGGTGCCGTAAATGGGAGCTTACACTTAATTGCAAAAAGTGCAAGGCAATGCGAATAAGTAACAAAAAAAATCAGTTTGCTCACGAGTATAAAGTAAACAATGCATTTGTTGACACGGCTGATTCCCTGAAGTATCTGGGGGTAATAGTACAAAGCAACATGAAATGCACATAACTTCCGTCGTAGGCAAAGCTTATTCTACGAGGCGCGTCCAGAAAGTAAGTTCCGTTTCAATTTATCTCCGCTGCAGCGCTGCGATTACAGTTCCGCACAAGCGCTGTAGACGATGTGTATCAAGGGTAAGAACGTGCACCATTTGGAGATTGCTGTCAGTTACGTACGCTTTGTTGTGCTTGTTTGAAATGTCGGCGTTGATTGAAAATCCCGCCGCCTGTGAAATCAGGTCTGTGATTCGGTTTCTGAATGCGAGGAAAGTGAAACCAAGTGAAATTTATCGGCAAATTTGCGATGTTTACGGACCAAATGCGATGAGTGATTCGATGGTGAGAAGATGGGTCCGACAGTTCAATGGCGGGCGTAGTGATGTGCACGATGAAGAACGAAGTGGGCGTCCACCTTTGGTTACAGAAGAACTGGCAAGACTTTCATCTGTTCTTACATCTCAAGTCTTTCCTTGGCGGTCATCACTTCACCAACGACGAGCTGAAAGAAACTGTTTCCAACTGGTTGAAGACACAGGCGGCAGATTTCTATGAAGAAGGTATACAAAACCTGGTGCCACGCTATGACAAATGCCTGCAAAATTTCGGCAGTTATGTGGAAAAGTATTTTAAGAGTTGTAGAATTTTGTGCAATAAAAATTTCTTCTGTATCTGTGTACAATTTCATTTTATTACCAAACGGAACTTACTTTCTGGACGCGCCTCGTAAATTACGATTCATAGGTGGTATTCTGAGGAATTGTAATGCTCATACAAAGGAAATAGCGTATAAAACACTAGTGCGTCCGTATCTGGATTACTGTTGTGGAGTTTGGGATCCGTATCGCAAGGGCCTGATTGACTCAGTGGAGAGGGTACAGAGGAGAGCCGCTCGATTCGTGAATGGTTGTTACACCCCTTATGAAAACGTCACAGAATTGATACATAGATTGGGCTGGGATAGTTTGGAAGACAGACGACGTCATTTACGTTTAAATTTATTGGAGAATATGCGAAATTCTATGACCTACGAGTGCAGTGAGATACTACTTCTACCAACCTACTTGCATCGCAATGACCGGAGGGATAACATTCCAGAAACAAGATGCCGTACTGATGCTTTTACGTATTCTTCCTTTCCTCCTGCTATTCGGGATTGGAATGCGCAGAATTAAGATTTGTGATTAGCACCCTCTGCCACCCACAATGTTTGTGAATTGCAGAGTATGGATGTAGATGTAGAATTATTGTTTCAGTGTTTCAGTTATCGAGTCTCCGGATATTTGTTCCCAGTCTACGGAAATTTTAGCCGCTATCTAAGGATATTCAAAGTCAAGTGGTTGGCAGCACTGGCTCAGTGCGCTGAGGTGTCGCATTGGATAGGGGAGATACAACAGGGCCGGACACGAGCCCAGTCTCCTGCGTGCCACCCGTCCTGACTGCGGTTCTTAGTCTGTTTTCTGCAGCCATCAAGGCGAATGGCGGAAGGTTCCCAGTATTCGCTTCATAAACTATTCGTTTTACCAACAAAAAGAATACACTTGTCACATACAGTACATAGTTACATATTTCACAGACCGATAACAACGGTTTTGTACGTACTACGAACCTGGCAGTAGATATAAAATGCTTGGCGTCAGCAACTAACCAAAGCTCCAAATTTGACGATGACAATGATAAGTTAAGCTCATCACTGGCAGCCGTCCTCTAGTATTAGAAAACGTCGCGGAGAAGAAAAAAAAAAACTTTTTCGTAGTCATAAGTATTTTTATAAATGATGTTATATTTAGAGTTGTAGCAGTGGGTAAGATGCGCTTAATGAAGCAGTCGATTGTGGGGCGCTAGTCGGAGCGCAGTGTTCAGACAGCAGAGCGGCAGCCGCAAACTGTCGGCTGTTTTCTTTACGAAGCGCCCTGTGCGGGAAACAATTACATTTATAGGTCGAACAGATGGCGGAGGTCTGTAATGGAAGGCGTGGGCGAAGCAAGTTGGACCCAAGTTTAATTAAAAGCTGGCACAGTGGTTGAGCTGCCTGTATGCCTCAGAACCCGTTCATTCATTCGTGTCGGACGAACCTCAGACACATGCCACCACACACTGTCACGGCGGTGTGGTACTATCGTAGTGAGGGAGCCACTAAATGTATAGAAACATTGTGGACATTCTATAAAAAGGATTTCACAATCATTGTGGTTGTTAATAATTTAAATTTAAATACAATAAAAGAACAAACACCGCAATATTCTAACCCTTTTAGCCAGCAGAGCTACAACAGCAAACCTCTGGTTAGAAAATGGCTTGCCGTGTTTTCCTTACAACCGTAATTGTTAGAATGGTCATCATCATATTTGCAGGTGATACGGTATTTCCGACCAATCTACACTAGTATTATAAATGTGAAACTAACTCTGTCTCTTTGTTTGTTATGATTTCACGTTTAAATTTCAGTAGAAAATGCTATGTATCATTAGGAAGAATGTAGGATGCTTTTCGCAATAAATGACTTACTTTGTCATGATTTTTTAAAATATTAACCCAACTGTGACAGACAGAAAGATATCGGAATTCTCTGTAATGATATCAGTTACTCAGCCTTTGTTACTCTCTCTGTCAGTCTGTGTATGATCTGTTTATAAATTTCGTGTACAGACACAGCTTATCTCCACTAAGATTCTATCTTTTACGTAATTTACAGATTTCTATATCAAATTGTAGAAACAGCAATAATATTCCAAGTCCCCGAGTACTAAGACGTGGGGTGACAGCTGGTTCAGTCATATAATAGTTGTTGAAGACTTAGGTGTTGTTTTGCGCAACCCAGTATTGTATGTTACAGTTGGCGTCAGCCCCGGAAGTGTTTATTATTGTCATAGTGAAAGGCAGCAAAAGTGAAACACAATATTTAATTCAAAATGCACATGCGGACTGGCAACCCTTAGAACGTGAATCAAGAGCACTGGGCCCTACACATCAGTGGGCGGCAACAGTTTCACACCTTCCATTTCATGTATGGTATCTTTCTCGTATGTAAGCACATTATGTGTTTCAACAATAAAGAGACAGACGGGAAGGATAATAAGAGAAATTTTATGAGTGATGATTTCACGATGAAATTTCACTAGAAAATGCCATGTATCATTAGGAAGAATGTAGGATGCTTTTTCGCAATAAATTACTTATTTTGTCATGATTTGGAAGTCTGGATGCCAAGTAAGAGGAAAGTATGGGTAGAAAAGATGCAGAAATTTGACAGAATGTTCATATTAAATCCCAAAAACATATCAAGGAAAAATGATATTTCTTGGTAATCTTCGGTACAGATGACATTAAATAAATAATATGCAAACTGACTTAAAAAAACTAACAAATAACAGAGTTATTAGTCAATCACACAGCGAAGAGGGAGAAGGCTATAAAATTTGAAACTAACGTTCCACCAGTCTTCCTTTACATATTTGAGAACAGATTTCTATGATGTACAGAACAATTCAAGAGAAAGGTGAAAGACATTAAATAAATGGAGTCCAGTTCTAGATCAGGAATAACAACAAGGACTATATAACCGTATTAGCAGGAAGGAAAAAGAATAACTAGAACACAGAAGTGAAGTTTTAGGATCTGGAAAAAGTTTTTCATAGTAGTCCTTAACTCTGGATGCTTAAATGTTTCACTAGCTTAATGTTAAATAATGTAAATAGTATTCAAAATTCAAACCGGAATCAGATGGTAGTAGCGAACCTGGAATTCAACGAGAAGAAGATCATTTTCAAAAGTAATTACCACGCCTGCACTCATTGAACAGCAGATATTTAATTTGCATCTGTGGAATGTAATAAAGGATCAGACAGAAACATTTTTCAGTCCAACAAATAATTAGGGAGAAAGAGTCAGTCTATTAAGAGAATATTTAGAGATAGTTTTCTGGGTGACAGGAATAAAAATAATAGAAGAGGATTTAGAACTAAATGTAAACAAGGCTATGGAGGAGTGTCCTGCACCGTTGAGCCGTCACTAAGTGCAGTCTGTACTTACAGAGTTGCCGCCTGTTACGAGTCCTCCACCCTCCCATTCACCTCCCATTCGGGGCGACCATCTGCCTAACAGTTTACTATTCCAGTCTGCACTATGAGAATCTCTAACTACCGTATTAGGGCTCAGATAATTTGGTGACAGTTGGAATACACTTTGCGTCACATTATCAATTGTATTACTCAGTCTTCGAAACCAATAAATTGGTTCCAGTGCAAGTCTAGACTTTCTTCGTATAGTTATAACTTAAATCTATTTCTACCCTTCGGTTAGTGGCCATCAGTTCATACTGTGTCGGGACTAAGCCCTAACAACGGTGAGGTTCTAATTCAGCTGTCTGAATAATCAAGAGGGCCCTACGAACAGACCCGGAATTCCATCAGGTCATTTCGTCAGCTCAGAGAACACATTCATACATACACACCTCTATCCTTGTCTAAAAGGCTCCTGACAAATATCAAGAAAAATGTGTTTGATGTATAGAATATTTACAGAAAAAGGTATTACGTAATTCCGAAAAGTACACCCCCACTTTTCATTTATTAAACAGGTCTTACCCTTTTCCATGATACTTTTACGAATAGTAGTGAAATGGTCTTCAAAAACCGCTTGCAACAATATGAAAGGTATACAGCTCGATGCGATGTTCGGCATTCATACTATCATTAATATTGGCAATCCGACGTTTTTTCTGTTAGAAAAACTAAAATGTTGAGGCAAACGTCACTCGCATCTCCTCAAGTTCCAAACTGACTTTTTTGCTCCGGCCTTCACGCCTCGGGCCCTCAGAAATTGGCTTCACTTAAAGCAGAGAGGCAGATCTCGTTCAGTCGAGTGTCTACCAGGATTGGGCAATCCACTCCTCTCTGCAATATGACAAGTGTTTCTGTATCAGGTTATGCAGAAATTTCTACACATGTTCATTGGTACAAGATCAAAGTTCACTAACATCTCAGCTACTTTCCTCGAAATTATTTTCTGCAGTTTTATATTAGGTCTTACAAAATTTCAAATCAGTCCACTGCAATGACTCAAAGTACATCCTATAAACGTATGGACCAGTCATTAGCGAAGTCAACGTTTTAGTGTACACTAGTGTAAGCCCGTGACGGTATTTCCAGCATGGTCTCGGATTTAGAATAGTTCTGGTTCTTAGGGTCAAAGGTCATGATAGTTGATCTGATCTGGCTAAAATACGAAGTTTCACCCTGATGTTTCCATCTGTAAAATTTTAATATAATCTCTTGATTTTGAGGACACTTAGAAAAAAAAAAAAAGTATTAAACACCGACAGAGACCATCTCACTAAAAATCTAAATAAGGCAGAGTAAATAACCCGCAACATTGAAGACGCATCCAACTTTAAAAGCAAGGAAAACGAAATAAAAAATATACACTCGTTTTTACTTTTAATATCCTTAACGTCAAGTCTGATGTCCAAAGTCAAATACCTAAATAGCTGAAGACGGCCGAGCATCGTGATAGCAGCGATTGAATAGTAATAAAAAATTGTATTCCCTTTTCTCAGCAGTGAAGTTGTACCACATGTTTTTAATTAAATTGAATATTTAATTTAAAATTAAACTCTAAGAAAATCAATCTTAATGAAAGTATTCATAAAATAAATTGCACTCATAACCTCGAATTTATGGCAACGTCTCTGGTCGCTGTTAATTTGCGAGTGAAGGCCGGGGCGTGACGTCATAGTTCTGCAGTCAATAGCTATGGAGGTGAGTGAACTTACAAAATTATAGCATTGATACAGGCTACGTAGCAACTATTATTAGCTGCTTATTAGGTTATTGCAATACATGAATTGTAATCGGCAGTGTTGTTTAGGAATCAATACTTCTTCTCATAACTTCCGTTCAGCACAGTATCCATTTGGACGGTGGCTTATGGACGGCGACAACGTATCCTAAGAACGTTCTTCTTGCAGCGGGCGGCTCGGCTGTTCCACTGAGCTAATTGGCCGTACCACGTCTTAATTAGCGCCACGGAGGGGAGGGGCTGCAGTATCGGCATTCCAGCCGGGCTGCAGCCGCAGCGGAAATTTCATTCGCCACCTCCGAAGAGAGGAGACGCTGCTCCAGACCTTCGTCTCCACCCTCCCTCCCCCTGTTTTAATTGGTTATGAATCGTATTTAACTAGCGGGGTGTTTGGAATTGCCGTCCGCTGATTGAGTTAAAAGGCGCTTCGCGAAGAAGAAATTCCAGCTACCGAGTGCCTCCGGTTGGCATTTAGAGCCTCTTTGTCATCCGGAGAGAATGGATTCCTCCCTCGGTTCCTTCGAGACATCTACTTCAAGAAATGTTGTAAACAGAACTCCAGCCGTTGTGTTGATGGCTAATACGACACCAGAAGAGAATATTCTACGTTATTATAACCGCTACCAGTTTCCTCCTTGATAATAAGGGAAATTGTATAATAAAAAAATTATGTTGATATTGACTGACTGCAACAGTGAAGAATCTACAAGTTAACAATTTCTTTTATTATTATATTTTTATAGTTTCTACAATTAAACGCTAACATTTGATAAAAATAACCACAGAATAATCTGTAATCCACAACAGCTAAAACTGTTCAGATAATTTAATACTTTATCTTTGGTCACGTTGTCGTCAGTTATTAAACAGAAATAAATTTGGAAGTCTTTTTTCTGCATCCATTAAACTATCTCAATGCTGATCAGTAAAATATTTAAACTTCAAAATTGTTGTTATATATTGTTAATAATCTAAATTTGAGCCATTTGCAGAATAAAGGGTTTCATTGTACGCTTAACATTCGCTGTGGAAATGTAGAAATAGTCAGTGTCAATAGATTTTGAAGTGTAGAATATAAAATAGTAACGTGGCATATAATCATCAGGCCAATTATGTGCTATGAAGTTTGGATGTTTAGGCGTATCTTAACGACAATCAGCTTGCTAATTAATGTCCATTATTTTAAGAACGTCATGAATTGTTACTGGTAATTAGAATTATTTATGTTAGACTGAGGGTTTTCTCGGTGTTGAATATGAATAAAATCTTCTCGAGTAACTAGTTGAGTGAGTACATCGATAAAACACGACGTTTTATTCATAGAATTAATTATCTTTACCTTCTGCTTAAGTCAAAGAGTTTATATAGAATTTATCAAAGCAATTAATAGTAGGCACTGTTAACTAAATTCAATGATTTCCCTGAGTACCTGTTCTTCACCTGAAGTACAGTAGACAGACAATTTACTTAACGTCATCTTCGAGTAAGCATAGACACTTTTGTAGGTTAGGCAAATATCTGTAGCCATAAAAATCCTTAACTTATCATTTATGTATGAAATTACTGCAGATATTTGTTACGTGGGGCAGTCTACTACAAGACGAGAGAGTTCGTTTGGCAGTGCGGCATGACTGTCAGGGGCAGATGTTGTGGCGTTACACGTAGCCAATGTCGGGTGAGGGAGACGAACAGGAACCGGAGGCGACAGCACAGTGACGAAGCCCCTGACAGCGGACACAGTGCATGTGGGGGGCCGCAGTGCCGGGGGCGCAGTGGTGCTACTTGCTCTAAAACGATCTGCTGTCATGGCGGGTAACAGATGTCGGAGACGTATGTAAGCAATATAAGACAAGTAACGCTGCTACCCATAAAAATACATATTAAACTGTGTTCATTAATCGACTATAGAGCTTAGTGGAAAGATTATAAGAAAGATTTTAATTCTATCATTGTTTTTAAATTAGTATGTTTAAATATGTTAGTGCAAAGTCATTCTGAGGAGTGATATCAATATTTAAGCAAACTTTACCATTAATTCAACAACTCCAGTTCTTTTCACAACTGATAATTATCTTTTATTACCCAGTGAGGCAGGCTTGAGATTCCTTAATGCAAATTTCTTGAAAAATTTGAATTGGTGATTTTCCATTGCCTTCTCACGTGATAGAAGTGTTTGCACGTGTGATTTTTCTGTAGTGTTTGTATATGTTTTATTACACTGAGTGGGTGATTTTAATGTGAGTGTGTGACGTAAAATGTGTTGTTAATGAATGAAAGACGAAGAAAGGGAGAAGGTAAAACCAGGTGCTGACCGATTCTGCCATACACAGCTGCCAAGCTTAACGTCTCCATCCGATGGATGAATCATTATCAACAGTGTGGTATGGTATTGTACGATATGGCTCTTTATCGTCGTAGGTGATTCTCAGCATAACAGCTCAACGAATGCAGAATTTTGTTTTACAATTCTAGACTGAATGAAAAAACAATAAGTTAAACGCTTGATCCACGGTCGAATGGTGTATAATTGGAGATGGATTTCACGGCATAATTTTCCGTTCACCATATCTTTAAAGAGATATTGATATAATTTTCTCTTTCTTTTACATAGAACAGCGATTTCGAATTAGTTTTTCCCAAATACCACTTCAGGAAAGACCAAAACTTTGCGTATTCCTCACAGCTGAAATGATGAATAAAAAAATGAAACATATTTTTCGCGATTTAACTAATTTTAATCTAGTGAAAAAACCACACAAATTCAACAAATCTTCAAACATATATTTTGCCGATAGTAATGTTTGCGTAATTGTTTTTTAATTATCTTAGTCAAGAGATTACCACGTGCACCCCTTCAAGCACTTAACGTACCAGGTCTAGGTCATCTCAGCACTGTCGTCACTCACCATCACCTGAAGCTGGAGAAATAAGAATGACGCACACAAGACGCCCGCTGGAAGAAGAATCCACTCTCTCCCATCTCCATGAAAAATAAACCAACAAACCAAATGTTGAACCCCGCGTAAGTGGGGCTCAGTAATGCACGACCACGTCGGCTGGTCCAGGGAGGTTCCCCGTGGGCACCCGCAAGGGTGGCTAAAGACGTCTCTTCCGAGAGTCCGTACCTTCCCTCCAACGTATATGGCGCGGGGAGGGTGATTCTGTGGCGGGGGTGGCTGCTGGGTGGCAAGGTTATTCTTGCTTGGTTCTTGAGGGGGCATGAGCTTGCTTGGGTAACCCCGAGGACGGATGCTAGCGCTGACGAGGCGACCGGGGGTGAGGCACAATGCTGATCCTACTTACTCCATGTGGGCAACTGGGAACCACTGACTTGGAGCATTATGTCGATGCCATTAAAGGGGAGAAAGGACTCGAAGCAAGGAACGGGAAGGAATTCGGTCATGACCTATATCAAGGAATCACCTCCTTTCCCCTGGAGTGATTTCGGTAAAACATGAAAAACTGAAAACCAGACGGTAATTTGAACCCTCGTCCTTCCGAACGACAGGCCTGAGCTTTACCTCTCACCTATCAGGCTCGGGTGATCCTTCCACTTTGGTGATTATTCATCAGACTAGTTCGAGAGGTAACGCTGTATGTAGTCCGTGAGGTGGTGGGTACAGACTGTACCTATGCAGGTGGCAGGACGTGCCCCCTGGGAGTGGGGCTGATGGGCGCACGCAATTAGCCGCGCGGCCCGTGTTAACACGCGGGCCCGGGGGACCCGCAGCGGCCACTCCGCGCCGCCGGCAACCAGCCAGTCCGCAAAAACCTGCCCCACCCATACATATTCACGGAATACTCACTTTTCTTCCAGAAACTTTAATCTAATTTTGAAGCAGTCGTTTATATTAAACAAAGGTTTTCTAATGTAACTAAATCGTCATAACAATGTTAAAACGTCCAATTATTCAAATAATTTAAAGATAGAATTGCAGAAAGAAGATGTATACCAACAATCAGCAGCGCTAGAAATTAACACCCTGGCTGGATACTTGAACTGAAAGTGAGCGTCCATAAGCTACATAACTCCATTTTCGTCTCCTGTGAACCCCCCCCCCCCCCTCCCGCTTAGTAGTCTGACGTGGCGTTTGTCTCTAGACACCCTCTCCCCCCCCCCCGCGTGGCAGGTAGCTTTTTCCCCTACAGATTCCAGAAGGCATTTTGTACTGTTTTCTCTTGTCACACTATCGTTAATTACATACAGAAATAATTAAAGGGACGGAAATAAATATTCACATGCAGTTGTGAGTTATGAACCTTATTTTAACTGTGACAAATAATGTGAGTGAAAAGTTACGGGGCTTTGCTCCAAACACCCTCCCCCACCCACCCACATAGCCAGCGTAGCTTTCTTCCAACTGTCCCTCCCCCCAGACTGAGCCACGTAGGTTAAGGACGCTCCCAAAAAGCTGATTCTTAATAATAGCGGATAACAAAATACCCATTAATTCACCATCTCCTGTGTAAAATACAAATGAAATGTAATAATACCAAATACTAAGAACTACTTCCCAAACAATAATCATACGCAAAATGTTACGCAATTGCTACAAAATTCTTAGGCTAAGTTCGATGTGTCCAATGGGAATTGCTACATCAATATAAAGTTGGGCTGCCAGTGCCTTGACCTTTAAAATTAACCGCTAATATTAACGAACAGATGTGAATTACCAATATCCGTCAACTAGTATATACAACCAGAGTACCTTGTGCCCAATAATTGGTTTTTTTTTTTTTTTTTTTTGCTTGGGTATTACGCCTCGTCGACAGCGTGGTCATTAGAGGCGGGATGAGATGGGGGACAAGGAACGGGAAGGAATTTGGCCATGGCCTTTTGAAGGAAGCATCCCGGCATTCGCCTGGAGTGATCTTGGAAACCATGGAAAACCCAAATCTGGATGCCCGGACGGGGATTCGAATCCGCGTCCTCCCGAATGCGAGGCCAGAACGTTAACCATTCACCCACCTCCCTCGGTAATAGATTTATTGTGGAGATATCTTTTCTGCAGAAGCTACGTAATAGAAATTATAGTAGTAGATTGTCCTCCGAGAGACCATTAAGGAAACGACTATGGTAGCAACAAGTAAATAAAGTGCACCTCTCAAGTGAAAAAAAATTTCAAGCATGCTAAAAGTATGTAAGATCATCTTACTAACTAGCAATCTCACACTTTGTCCTTTACTTGCATAATATGTACACAATTTAACCAAGATTGTAACATTATATCTATTTGACAATTAGAGATAAAAAGGGACTTCAGTTTGATTCAAACTTTCGATTATATTTCCCTTGGATTCAATTGCACAGTCACTGTTACACCAGCCCTTTCTCAAGTTAAAAGTGTCCTGCACGCCACAGATCTCACCTACAAAACCCTTGTGCCTTATGCTCCTTGCTCACCCAATAATGATTTTTTAGTTAAAAAATAAACACTTCGACCAGACATTTCTAAGAAATATTTTAAAACTTCCTCAGGTAAAAAGTAAACATCCGTTAGTCCACTATTTGAGCTTGTTCGTGCATAACTGTTTCAGACGTTTAGGCCGAAATTTATATTGTGTACTGCAACAGAAAGTAAATAGATAATTTCACTTAGTTCTGTTGGTTTTCCCTTAACGCTACTATTAATTTGACTATCGGTTCCATATGTGTTGTTTAAATCTAGCTAAGAAATATTTCATGAATATTAGGTTTATTTTGAGGGAGGGTGAGGGGTGGCAGGGTAAAAGCTATAGTTTGCTAGTTGATGTTCGCAAGTATTCCGTAAGTTAAATGGAATATTTGTACAACCCCAGTCAGGTAAAATTCTATTAGAATATCTCATTTCACAGAGAAATTAATACAGTAACGAGGTTACGATTTTTTCCGCTCATCTAAAATACTATTTACCTAAAATCGCTTTAGCAGGAAACTAGTAGTTAGAGTGGAAATACTGTTGTTTAGAGAGGGCGAGCCACTGCTACCTGCCCCGCGGCGAGTGAATTAAGTCAGTGGACTGACGTCACTCGCGGTGACAGGTGAACGGCAGGTGCGCCTACGCGCTAATTCCTAGCGAGACTCCGTAATAGTGGCTCTGTGTCGGCATCCATATTGCAGGCAGCCGTAATGGCCGGCTCCGGTAGGACGTCAATCGCACGTCCAATGTCGTCGTCCCCTCGCGACATCAACAATGGATACTGCGCCCCGCTTGTCGCTGCATCCGCGAGTGCGCGGGGGGTGGGGTCAGCGGGTCAGCGACCCAGCGGGCCACTGCGGATATCCACCACATACCAGAATACCATCAACCTCATCTAACAAAATCTGCGTTGCCTATCAAGCATCAAGATCTGACAGATCTGGGTGTCAAGTAAATTGATGGTCGATGTAAGATTCGAAACATTTGTTCTGAAGTTCTTCGATCTCCCTTAAATTATTATATCTAAAAGACATTACTTAGCAATGGTAATCTGTACGGTGTTAAATAGTTCAAATCTTGAAGAAATAAATATATTAATACATTATTAATACTACTGTGGCAAACGAGCGTACCGAGATTCGATCTTAATCATATGGATTTATTTTTACCGATAAAATAGGTGATGCCTTAAAGTGGTCCAAGCTGTCTACGCAGATGGTGATGAGTAACACACAATAATATTTTGTTTTCCATAATCCAACCACTTACTGATAGACGTATCCTGTTTGGATCTTTCTGTTCCAGTTTTATATCGTCAGAAAGAAACTTCACTATGATACAATAATATTTATCAAACGATTTTGAGGTATCAGGTACGACGATAAGAATTTTTCATTAATAACAATTCAGTCATTAGTAATTAAAACGGGATCGATAGAATTTATATTATGTAGAAAAATCTTTTTTTCGATTCGTTCCACTTAAGTACACATAATCTCACATTAATAAAATATATTATTAATTTTGATCACTAATGATGAATTATTCAACTTTTTCATGCATTTCTAATAGTTGTTGTAGTCTCATTGCTGCTTAGGGTAAATTTATTAAAATCTCTCTGTCATTTATTAAACACTTTATGTTTATCAGGGTGGATACACAATTTTGGTCCAAACTTGAGACCACTTATGAATATACATTATCTTGTCCTGAGCCAGTGAAAACTTTGTCATTTTTAAGTAAGATATGCAATTAAAATCTTAAACTAGAATGGGATTACCACGTGTAACAGGTATCAAAACCATCTAGTAACCACTCGTCATTAACAGTCCTAAACCAGAGAAAATAAGATACACAACAGACAACTATTCTTAACATTGCTGTCGTTCCTAACAGTAAAGAAACCAATTCCATAAATTCGTTGAAACATTATCTTCACTGATGAAACTAAACTTGAAATTCCCTTGAGCCTAACGTTTCCATTATACCTGTAGTTGATGTTTGCTGAATATTATTTTATGCTTCTTAAGTTGTGAATTTCTAACTGAAGCTCTGATTAGATTTTAGTTATGACGACGAAAACAGTAAAAGTCTTACCATCTTTGTGTGTGTAAACAGATGTCTCTGGACAGGAATGGTTATTTGGTAGCTACTTCAAGCTTCGATATGACTTTTATGCGTAGTGATTAGATCCTAACACAGTGAGAAGTAAAAATACTTGCTTTTCATACGACACTAAGTACAATAGTGGTAAAGTTTTAATTAAGAATTAACTACCTACTTTAATATTTGAAATTACTGCTAAATAAGGAAACTTATAAAACTTTAGCAGATGTCTCAAGTGTATTTTCAGAACCTAAGGAAAGACATACGAACGACATCCACTGAACTTAGTTTATCCAGATTAAAAAAATTACGACACCAAGAATATCCTAAAATAGCCGTTCGTAGGCAGAGTTTACAGCACCAAATGGAAGATTAGTGACAGGTCAGTTTATATAAATTTAGAGTTCCTAACCGTATAAGTGTCACTGGACTAAGCTCAAAGATCTTGTAGTTGTAATAACTTGGTGATACGGTTTTAACTGACTGCGCAATCCATTCTATAGTAGCCGCCTTAACCTAGCGTACCTACACTTCAACATGGAATCCGAACCACGGAAGCGTTCTGATGTGCAACACATTTCACAGCAAGCTGTGCTTGTAGTGAAGGTTAGATTAAGGGCCTTCAAAAATTCCAGCCGAAACCGGGATTCGAAGAGGAGACCTTTCAATATCCAGTTAGATGCCTTAACACTTGGGCCACCAGACTGTTCTGAGGTCTAACGAACCGACCTTGTGACGTGCAGTGTAATGAGGATCTTGTTATGAGACTATGGAGATAAATGACTCTAGACACTTGATATTTCTGTGTTGGGCAAAATGGCTTGGGATATAAAAAAAGAAATTGGCAACAACATTTATTTCTAAGTGAGGAAACGGATGGAATATTGACATATGGATTCCACCCTAGCTCGAAAGCAGCTTGTTCCTGCCAGTAAATTACAATAACAGCAAATCAGCCTGGTGTTTTTCGATTTACTTTCTATCTAAGTGTACAGGTAACCTTTTTTTTTTTTAAAAATGGCATTTGGCTACTGAGGCCACACAGCCAGCCAGCTCAATGTGATTCTGATTCTTTCAGTGTATTAGTTTCTCCAGTGTGCATATTTTCAAGTGTAAGGACACTACAACACAAACATGACATTCACAGACACAACACTTTAACACCCATGCCCGCGGCCGGACTCGAACCGGTGACCATCGGCGCGTGGAGCTAGCACTCTAGCCCCTACGCTACCGAGGCCGGCTACAGGTAACCTTGATGGGCAGGCCTCAGATCGAGTTTCAGGCTACTCAATACGGGGACTATCTAGCTACTTAGTAGAGATCAATGCCCTTCGATCCCTGACTGTTAATATCACAGCAATAGCACGAAAAACGGCGGCTGGTTCATAGACTCCAGTAATCACTAAAGCTGTTTCTTGTAAAATTAATGTGATGCTTTAACTGCACGCTAGCTTACCAACAATGAGTAAAGAAGCCATAGTTGGTATTATTTTAGACCACTAATATTGTTGAGTTTACTTAATTCCTGCGAAACCGCGGTATAATGTTTTAGGTCCATGTGTTTCCACAAAGCTTATTGACCTTTATTCGAACAAATTTCGTACGCGTGGTCTCGAAATTTAAAACCTAGGATTGGATAAAATACATTAATAAAATACTGTACAATAAGTTATATCTTTACATTAATTATCGACACATCAGACACAAACTGACTGCGAAATAAAGAAAGTCATAGTGACCGAAAAAACATTACATTGACACCCGCTATCAGTGTATCTGTCCCCGTTTGGTTGGTTTTCAAAATAGCTGTGCTATTCATATACCCCGGAAAAAGTATTTATGTCTTTCCTAATGATACATAGTATTTCCTTGAAACGTTTCATCAAGATCGGTTTAGCCATTCAGTCGTGAAAACGTAACAAACAGACAGAGACACTAAAACATTTATAATATCGGTGCAGATGTCTTCCGCATTCCTGAGAAGAACTGTTGGTTGAGAGACCACGACATATTTTGAAGTGTAGTAATGCTTGGTAATGTTTAAACACTCGATGTACTGTAATGGACGCATGTTAATTAAGCATCTGTAGCCTGCATGTTTATAACAGTGATTAACAAATGCAATTACAGTATTTCATTCTGTTTGTCGCGATACATGTCACACAAAGGAGAAGCGCATAAATCCAGCGCCCTTTTAACAGACTGGCGGTAAACGGAGAGGGGAACGGTCGTTAGTGATAAAATCGGTTGAAGCTAAATTTTCTGCCTTTAACAGCGCCGGATTTGAAATGCAAACTGTTAGTACGAACTAACTCGCATACTGACACCACAGACCTAGTGCCAGTTTTGAATATTTAATCTCACTCTAAGTAATCACAACAGTTGAATAAAACTATAGTATTTAGTGCCGAGCACATTAGAAGACTTAACAAGTAGCAAATGTGGTGACAAATAAATTTGGAAGATCATTTAGGATTTGGAAACTTATGGTCACTAAATTTGATGAGGAACTTCTGTGGTCAGATAAATGCTGGTCTGTTTTATTAGTAGCACAGGGACGAGTTTCACGTTCATCCAGTGAGTATTTTAGCAAATTGAATTGTTCGCAGTGAATAGTTAGTTCGAACACAGAATCGCTATTTGAATACAAATATCATTTTGTAATACATTTTTCATACCGGACAGTACTTGGTATTGCTGCTGTTGGCCTTGTGTTTCGTTTACGTTGAGGTTTAACGGTGGATACGATGTGGTATGTTTGTAATGGCTGTTGCCCAGTGGCTATACTATGAGGGTATCCAATAGTTGCTATCAATATTGATAAAATTTCTTAACGTGTTACCTCGTTGTGTAATCTGCAAGAAAATTCCTGCGCTTCGGTCCCAGCGTCAGATCGTCTTTATGTATATGCCTGCTGACTTTCGACAACATACTGATGGTCCGGACCATTAGTTCGGCTTCACTTTACGAGCCATGGCTAACTGCTCGAGTGAACCGTCCAGATTTCCTTTTCACCTCTCCAGTTTTAAAATAAGATTCTCAGCCTGTCCCCAATACATACCACTATGAGGCAGAGTTGATCGTGCTCACATGGTCTCAGTATGCCGAGCAGCTTTCATGTTTAGAATTTACCTGAGAAACTCTCTTCGAAAGCAGTCAGCTAGAGGGCTTCTGTGTTTGGAGCTACTACCGTACAGTAAACCAGTTTTCTCGCCAATATTTCAGGCAACAACTTTTATCTAAAAACATTTATTTTGACAATAGCTTCAGCACTGGCATATAGGACATGTTAACAAGTAGAAAATGACTACAACAATAACCCTCTAACCTACTGACTGCAAATTAACGAGCAAGATTCAGTTGAAATGAAGATGAATAAATAATGTACCTAAATTAATTGAGCTGTCTTAATGAATGAAAGATGGAACTCCTATAGATTTTCTCTTTTACCCATCTTTACTTCTGAATTCTTTAACTCGTAATTTTATAATTTTACATTAATTGTTACTGATTTTTACAGGATTACAACGTAATATCAGGAAAGAAACATGAATTTAAAAAATTAAATTATATGGAGTATGGAAGAGGAGGAAAGGAAAATTTCCTTTAGATAATTTTCATGAGTATCAACTGAAAGCTGGAAATCTGTCAACTCTCTTGCAATGGAGGATGCGTACAGATTCCGTATTAAACACTTTTCTTAAGTAGCCTACTTTGTAAAACTTTTTAAAAAATAGTAAAAAACTGATTTAAGTATAATTGATTATTCGAAATAGTATTTATCCTTCATATGCTGTTCAGTTGAACAAAATTATAACGCGTATTGGAAAATTTTTAAAATCTTCAAAAAATGGAGCGTTATTCATCGAATAATACATATATTTTTGTTGTAAAAGTTATAGTATGAAGTACAAAAATTTGTTAAAATTACGGGTTTAATCAGTTTTGAAGAACTATGAAAAATGTTTATTTTTCCTCTAAACTTCAGGAGACTACATACCACTGTAAATTTTGAAATAATTTTCGGATTGGTAGCTATGAAACTATTATGTGAATTAGAATTCTTTTTGTTCTCCGTAAAAGCACGTACAAATTTCTTTTGTATTTTTACTTAATACTGAATCGCGAGAACATATTTGGTTCACTTTTTCCCCGAAAATATCCCGTCTAACAGTTAGATGAGTAGTCGATATTGCGTATCGAGGAGCGTTCTGTTCGCTGCCACAGGTCAGGGTCTATAGCGGCTCTGTCAGTGTATGACGAAGAGCATGCGGCAGGGCGACCAACCGTCGACAATCCACCTTTAGACCCGCATTGTGTAGAAGTGTCTTAATTAAAATTTCACATTTGTCAAATTGATTCCGCCGTTTCCCACAAACCATATTATTATTATTATTTGGCATCGCCACTGGGTCTTGGTTCTACTAACGTGAAAGGATGCAATACTTCTGAAATGGTTCGAATTACGTAAGTCACTAAGCAGAAAAATGTCACCAGATTATTAAAACATCTGTAGAATTACTGCTTCAATGTCTGAGAGAGTTATATTTCCATCAAGTAAACGTATAAAATATATTTTGTAGAGGAGCATTTACTCCCATATTTCATTCAATAGCTGTATTAATATTTTCTAATATTGCAGTGTTGTTACATTCAAATTGGTGTTTCTGTTTATATTAGTCACCAACACACTGAAACAAACGAATGGTAAAATTGAAACGGTTTACGCTAACCATACTTGCTTACAACATATTTAAATAAATACGAGACGAATACATCTCTTCATTTTTAATGTTTACAAAATAATTCAATAAGAAACGCAAATATTGATTAAGTTGCAGTAGAACAATGCGGAGTATTTACTACCAGACTCCTCTATTATTTAGCAGACAGTAATCGTTATTCTGGTTTCAATCTGCCAAGACGTTGACGATGATCGACTTAAAGATTAAGACAGTTTTAGGAAATACATAGTTAGCATTTTAAGATTTCAATCTCAGCATTTAACACAGTTACTTATGATGAACGTAACCATTTCACCAACACCAACAAAATGTATTATTACTCTTTTTACCCTCCTGCTATGTTCAAATGATTCCCAATCCAGCTCCTTTATCATATCAGTTACTGACTATGTCCTGTGCTAATTTCCACAAACAAATCTAGCTGCTCTTCTTTGCACGCCCTTCAATTCCGATATTTGATACCCAAAATGTGGGTGTCAAACTACACCACCATATTCAATCAAAGATGTGCCCAAAGTTTTGTAACCAAATTCCCTCACTTATCTGGTACATCGTCTCATCATTCTCCCCAGTAAATGAAGGATTTTGTAATCTTTCCTACTACCTATGCTCAATGTGTCCAGCTCAGTTGAGTTTATTATCAAATGTTATGCCAAGATATTTTTACTTTAAGCCTTATACAAGCAATTTTGTCCCTATCTTACAATTATAAACAACCGTTAGTTTTTTTATCTGCTTACTTTGTGAGCCGAGTCTTCTTGGAATTTGTTTATTATTATTTAAGGATTTCAATTGGTCAGGGTTAGTGATGTAACAGACTCTCTATAAATCCCACTGTCTGTGGACATGGGGCTGAAATCTTTTATTAGCAGGCGCTTCGAAACACAGTAAAGTGTCTGTACCGGGAGAGACGAGTCGCAGCAGCGTGAGACGCCGCGGGCGTTCTGTTTACCGAACGTGACGACACCTGCAGGATAACTGTTTACACTGCAGCTTCGTTAGCAGAGTGTCGGATACCGCGAGCAACTTCGACGGCTGGGAGGCGCAAACACGCTACCGAGAAAGAACGCCGGCCCTAATTGAAATACTGTGTGCGCCCCGACGCTTGGCAGCTGCCTGCACACACCAAAGATAATCAACCGTCCCAAGTACCGGAGATCATTCAGAATAACCAGTCGTGTCAAGTGCTCGGTTTTAATAACGCCGAGTAGTGTAGATTTGTAACACTATGTAACCTTCACAGTTGAAAACATGGACCACGTGGCAGCACCTTAATGCTATTAGCATAATTCCAACTCCAGGACTCAATAGTCTATAATATTTGAGAAGTTAATTTCGAGAAAAACAAGTCGATTCCAACTGTCACCTCATTTTCTCCTTATTCTCACAGTAATGCGTATTCCGTCTTCACTTTTGACAGGTTTTCTGCCTGGCGGCGAAAGATAGGATCAAAGTCAGATTAAAGTACTTAAAAACAAATTACGGAACAAACTGCAGTCATATGTATAAAATCCGGTAAGAGTCAGTAATATCGGTTTTAATTAAATTAAATTATGATAATACTTGTTAAATATTATTAATTTCTATGTTGTGGAAAGATAAAATATATCCACCACTGACCAAAGTTGAAGCAAAAAGGGCAGCAACAACAAAAACACTCCACCAAAAAAAAAAAGCAAAAAACAAACAACAACAAAATGAACTCTGGCTTCTTCCAAGACAGTAGAACCATGTAACTGAGCACTAAAGGACAAAAATTAATGTGGTGCTGTTGTCCTTGGAGCCGTTTTATTGTATGTATTTATAGGTATTTATGAAACGGACAAGAAGATAAAGCAAATGTATAATAACAGCGGCATGATTAATAGATGGAATATTCTTCATTGTTTCTAATAGGAATCTATTGGTGTTACATATTAAACCTATGTAACCTGCAGTAATTTTATAAAGCTAGGAAAGCTGAACCGGAGGTGCAAGCCGCATCCTACCAAATACCAGCTCCGAACGATTCCCGATTATCCCTCACGGTTTGCATTTGGCTGGAGGCGCCTGTGCCGAAATATCGCTAGCGGAAACTTGAAAAACTTGCTGTGTCGTTTATCACATACGAAATTCATTTTCTTTCCTCCGAGTAGTCTCTAAAACGAATCGAAATTTGCAATGCTTGCTATTAAGTTATACCAGAGAATAGGTAGCGTTTCCACAGTCAAGAAAAAGAAATTCTCTGTATAATAAGAAGAAAATATCAACGTGTAATTATATTTAACGGGATACATACAAACTTCAGAAAAACATTGTAATAACCCTCTGCAGGGAAAGCTGTTACAAGACGGTTATAGTAGACTGATCAGAAAGTTTCACATTGCAGCTTCTTGCCGTTATACCATTCAAAACCAACCAGCTCCATCATCAGCCGTGAAAAGAGAAATAACGTTTTTTTGCTCAAAGAAAGGGCGATTGGTTTGCGATATCCGTTTTGGTCTACTAACGTCTCTGAGCATTTATACGTTTTGTCAATCTTTCGTTTTCTTAGGATAAATATTTGATTGGAATAGAATTAGAAAGAATATTAGAAACTATGTAACCAGTGAACTCTGTGTGAGTTCATCAGTGATCGCAGTAGGAGGGCAATAACCCTAGGACATTGCATTTTGAAGTTCATTTTTTTATTACGGTCAAATAGAACAGATTTCGGTTATCAATAGTTTCTCAAAAGCAGTCCAGGCTGATGGAAAATGGTTCCTTGGCTAATTTTCTTGATTTTCTTTCAACTGAATAAAGTTCGGACCTCACATTTGACGAAGAATAAAGTTTACAGATAAATTCAATGTACCCCTTCTAGAAAGTGTATTAGTTAAAGCTGAGAAGCACAAAAATCCGAAGTTCAGTTATAGAAGAAAAACAAAGGGAATTTTTCAAGGATCGTTCTTCTATGGCTTTGAACCTAAAGATTGGTTTAGTCCTCACGCATGACGCATATTAGGTCTGGTTAGAGACTTAGACCAGCGAGCTACTTTTCAGAATGTCTGAATGGTGCTGTATATGTGAGAGTGGCTGTGACAGCTGAGTACTGTGTAGTTTGTGTCGTGTTTAGAAAGCGAAGGAAAGGGAGTGTCAAACCCGGATTCTTCACATTCCGGGAGACACAAAAGTGCCACCATATTCAGCGTCCCACTTCGTCTTTAACACGGAAGGGTTGTTACTCTAACACACTGCCTGACGACATTACATTGAAAAAGTTAAACACAAATAAAAAAATTACAAAATGGTTAATTAGATGCGTTGGGAAATTGCCACCAGTGCATGCGGTTCATATCAGTTAAATTAAGAAATCGGTTGGTTACCCTCTTCTGTGAGAGAGTCCATAAATTACGTGACTCCATTTTGGCCTCTCTTGAACCCCCCTCCCCCCTTCCACGTAGCCTGACGTGGCTTTTGCCTTCGCGTCCCCCTCCCCCCTCCCCTTGTACCGCATAGCTTGTTTCCCCATTTATTTCAGAAGACATTTTGCACTGTTTTCTCTTAATAGACTATCATTATGATTATTGCGTATGTATTGAGCACGACCAATGTTTGCTTAATATACACTTTATATAATTATAAATATTCTAAATAAAATGTTGATATTCATGCGAATCATTAATGACTGGAAAAACCTCTTTCTCAGATAGAGTCAAGGATCGTTTGCTTCTTGAGGTGTTACTAAAACATTCTCTTTTTCTCATTCATTATGATCATGTAGAACAAACTATACTGACCGGTAAAAAAAACTAAGAATAGCTGCGTTTGTTGTTTTCTTTTTCTGCAGTTCTGTCACCTTTCTCTCTATATTACCAGGGAATGATTATTTGATCTCCTTAGAAGATTTTCATAACTCACTAGATATTGAAAATTCCTTTGTAAAACATTTTCGATAAGACTAGTAAAGCTTATTGTACAGCGCCACTTCATACCACATTTTGAACTTGAAATAACAATTCAGCATGAACCGTAATTAAAGTTGTACTAAAATTCACATGAACAAAAAAATTAGAATTTTATCAACGAGCTTTGTAGTCAGACTTGGGCAATCCTGATAAAAACAGCATAATTTCAAACCATCAAAACAATTCGAACTGTCACTGCCTCGGAAAATCACAGATGACATCTGTTATCGAATTTGAATCTAGGTACGGCATGTCTAATTTTTTTTAGAATCGTTATACGCTGTCGCTGGTCGGTTAGTTCAAATGCGTGCAACCCAGCGCTATGACTTCAAGTAATACACATGCGCAGCACTGTCAGTATATAGGATATCGAAATCCCATACGGAGACAATTAAATGACGATAATAAATATCCACATGCTGTTGTATGTTCTGTACCTTGCTATAACTACGGCATATAATATGAATTAAAAGCTATGGAGTTTGGCTCATATTCCCCCCTCCCCCCCCCCTCACGTTCCCCAGGTAACTGTCTACACCCAACCCCTTTCCCTAGACCGCGCCACGTAGTTTATGGATGTTCCCTATTTATTGGCCCGGTGGCTTAGTGGCTAACAAGTCTGACGGAGACTGAAAGGTCCCGGGATCGATTGCCGGCCTCGGCTGGGATTTAGAACGTCTCTTAACGCGGCTGTGCAGCTTGCTGTGTAATGTTAAATTCGCCAGAACGCTACCGTGGTCCGATTCCACGCCCTATAACCGCCATTCACTGCAACATACAAAATAACCAAAATATTTGGGAGTCACTATAGATTGAAGTTTTACTTATACCAAGCACTGCCGTATAACTGCAGCTAAAGTACACACGAGAAAAGTTTTGTTGCAGTAAACGGTGAGCGGATCCTGTGGTCTTGCGCATCTAAGTTAAAGCAATCTGCTTCTCCACTGCAGAGTATGGAAGCCATGTTTGCAACCACTCCGTACACTCAAAGAAAGTAGATGCTGCCTTCAATGAGACTTGTCGGATAGTGACCTTCTGCATGAAACCAACCCCAATAAACCTACTGTACAAAGCTTCTGGATTTGCTGAACCAAAAATATGCTGTAACTCACAAGAGTACACAGAGCGATTCAAACAAACGTTCGATGAGAGGCACTTATTGTTTGGGATACCAAGCCCTCCGCCTAGAGGGCTAATCTCCGGAACTCCCTTTTCTAAGTCGTACAAATATTGATCCTGCAAACTGGTACCCGTCCACTGAAGAAGAAGCTTCTGGCATTGAATTGGAATGGGCATATTCGAGACCACTCAATAATATAATATCAAGAGTGACCCCAGAGAAAGCTAATATGTGTAAGTGGGATCTGACAACAAATGTGCGATGTTAATGTGGAGAGCAGCAGACCATTGATCACCTCTATTCTTGCAAGCAGTGCCAGTTTATAACAACACTCGAAGACCTATGGGCAGAAAGAGATACCGACAACTTTATTCAACATTGGCGAAAACGCGTATGATATATGGACACGAAAAACTAAAGTAAGTAAGTATTACAGGTAATATCGAACGACGAAAATGTTTTGTAATACTTGGGCTGGAATCGACTAAGGCCGTGGCAGACGCTAGTCGTCATCCCAGAGGGCCGGTTTTCCGAGGAGTAGCCTCATAAATAAATGTGTGTGTTGGTTAAGTGGCGCCGCGGCGCCGAGACGTCGCGGTGCGGAGGCGGCGCCGGGCCGTCGGGCGCCCTCCCACCTGCAGGCCAGGTAGGAGGGCGCGCCGCCTGCAATCGATGGCGCCCGCCCCGCCCCGCCCCGCGCCTCCTAGCAACGTCAATAACAAGTGGCTGTTGTAGCAACGACGACCAGACAGTGCGCGCACATCGATTGAGGCTATCGTCGCTCGTACGGACACTGGGAGCAAGCTGGTCAGCAAAACACCGTGCTCCGCGAGGCCTGCAAATGACGTTAACTATGACGTTAACTATAACAGAAATGTTTCCTAATTCTAATGATACGAGTCACTTAACCATTCAGAATAATGACAGATATCAGTAAAACTATTAATCTTTTACTTTCTCCCTTCAGTCCATTAGATTGTTATAGTTTCATCCCCTACCACAGTTCACCACTTTTATTCAACATTTATTTAAACAAAATCATTAGCGATTCCCGGCAAAAACCCCTTGGCTGAATTAAAACAGATATACAGACCAACTTGGACACATTACTGTTTGCTGATGACCAAGTTCTTTTTGCAGAATCTGAAGATGACCTGCAGAGATCGTTATATAAAATTCATAGGACAGCAAAATAGTACAACATGGATATTTCCCTCAGTAAATCTAAAATCATGGCCTTAATCGAAATAAAAACGCAAGAGAACCAAAATTTCAATAGAAAATACACTCATAGAGCAAGTATTAGCGTTTAAATACCTAAGATACAGCATTAACTACACCCTAGAAACAATATGCAATAAAACATCAGAAACGTAAAGGAATAATAAATATCACCTCCAGACTATTTCTTGTTCAATGGCACACTAGAATCAAGCCATTATAATTCTGGCTAAACCTACCCTACTGTATGGCTGCGAGGCCTGGACACTCCGCAAAGGTGATGAGCGGAGGCTAAAGACTGCTGACATGCGATTCATGAGGACAGCTGGTGACATCCTTAAGGAACTCAAAGTTAAACCAGTTTCCCAAGCTGTGCAAAGCTATAGAACATCTTCGTCGGACCATGTACTAAGGATGAAGACGGACCGGATCCTACGAAAAATCCTTAAATGCAATCGCATAGGCAGGAGAGATATAGGGAGACCACCAGGCCTAACACTGGATAGGAAGAAGAAGAAGAGACCACAGTTCACAAACCGTTACAACTTATATGCTTCACGTCAGAATCTCTAGAAATCTACTCAATCATTGTACCTTTGTTAAAAACTCAACCAATCATTTACATCTGGAACTGTGACTTGTTATTGTGATCTACTGTCAGTAGTTACCAGAAATCATTTTTGTTGATAACCATTAGACCTACTGCTCTCCTCGACCTTACTTGCCGTTCAGTAATATAGAATCTTGATTCAGCCAGTCTCCTATACAGGAGGGAACATGCGTCAACTGGATTAAGATGGTTCCAGAATGTTTTAGGGGAGCAAAACAAACCTGTGGAATTGGAAAAACACACGTCTAATCCTGTATAAAGAACAATAATTATTCTTTATCAGAATTTTAAAAACAAAAAACTCATTTTTAGGCTACTTTTCTGATATGAAATAACACATTCCATTAAATGCACACTGAAACAGATGCTACTTTTGTATATATATATATATATATATATATATATATATATATATATATATATATATATATATATATATATATATGAAACCACACACACACAAATAAACAATCCATTTAAGTCATACCGTATCTTGTGCCAGTCTTAATTCAGTTGCGAAAACGTCCTGCATACACCAACAATTCTCAAAACGTAGATACTTCAGTCAGTTAATATTGCCGATAGTTTCTCCTTACTCATCTCTGTAGGTCAGATGACGCTATTATGGTTTTTATTTTTTCAGAGTACACTAAATGAGTGTTATACATTCTTTCGTTTTGCACAAAGATCACACCAATATGAAATGTATCCTAATGATACATTACAATGCACAATGCATATCCGGAATTATAAAAAGGGAGAATGAGAAGGAACGGTGTGCAATAAAGAACAGTACTTGTTCTGAAACTTATATCACAAATTATATTTTGTTCTCGACAATTTTGCTGCTCTTGGCCTCAGATTTTTTTTTTTTAATTTTTCATCAAAATAGAAAGAAACTACTAAAATTAACAGACATTCCACAAATGAAAACGATGAATTCTTGCCACCCCTTCATTCTCAGATGCCGATAAAAGCAAATTCTGTCACAATCGGTATTTAATTGATACAGCAACTTCGAAAAACCAATGTTGCCATTTCTAGTCAAAATTGTTTGTAATGTAAACAGTATTCAGAATCAGTACTTCGAAAAATCTGAAGCTTAGTCCCTGAAACCTCTGAATGTTTGTAATTTGTTCATAGTGTTGAAAAGAGATCCACTTTTAATCCACTACTACATCCTCATTCATCGGAGTATGTTAAATGTCAATATGCATAATTTCCTAGTCAAAATGACAGAACTAAACAAATTTAGCAGAATCATTTACATTCAACCAATACGCCGTTTGACTAAATGCGAGTTTTTATCATACAGTGTAAAACGTGACAGTGCAATACCCGTTCCTGTAGCCTGATTTGCAGCCCGCTCTACCCAGTACCTGCGTGCCGCAGTTGCCACGCTCAAATTGAGGTTAATGCATTGGTTATTTAACTGGCTCCATTTACCACTAACGGTTTCCCATCGCCGCATAAAGGGTAGCACGCGATGTTGTAATTATTGCTTCAGGTGCAGTTTCCTGGTTTTCGTAGCGACGGAAGTGCGCTTGAATTTTCCACCATTACCAAATAGCACCCCCATTTTCTCGTTCTTAACTTTACAGCCAACAGACAACAAATATAACAGAAATAAAAAGTAAGTTTTGTGATTAAAACATATCTTCAGTGGTTTTATCCAAACTGACTTCCTTTGCTAAGAATATTAGCCTTTCTACAAAGTATGAATTTTATGTTTACCCTTAAAAAAAGTTTCTAATTAACTTTATGAGCTTGCAGCTTTTTAAACTACATCATTAATTGTAACAATCAAAACTAATGAAATGATACTCTTGTAGTCACGTCTGTAACACTGATGTCAGGCGTCCTGCATTCGTTGTCTCATTTACTACAAAATAGAGATTATCAGCATTATTTAATAACAATACTGTTCAGTTGAGCATCCGTGAAGGTATGAAATTGCCAGAATAATGCAAAAAAGTGTGTGTTGCGTTCAAATGAACACATTAATTATTAGTTGCTTTTTGCTTATTCAGTCGATGTAGATGTGTTCTTGCACTCTGCGTCCAGAGATATCGCGTGTTACAATAACCTAACAAATATGTGCCAGATTACATCATTTTAAAGGTTACGAGCGTTATTTAATAACATCTGCATTTAGTTAAGTAACTTAGAAACTACTTATATTCTGTAGATCTTTTTCCTGTATGTTCCGTCACTTTAAAGTAAGCTTGAAGAAAATGTTCGTCATTTTTTAAAATAAACAACACTGTCTGTAATAAATAAAATAATTTCACGTTCCTTTTAAATAACTACTTTTATGATTACATTTTCGGCTACAGCAGTTGAAAATATTAGAATTTGTGATAAATGATCCCGACTTAAAATTACACAGACTTACATATGATGTATTTGAGATCAGCGATAATTTTTTAAGCATATTATGCACAGTATTTTGTCTGTCTCATGCTGAACCATTCGTATTACAGATTTAGCTCCAATATCATTGGAAACATGTTTGTCTGCTCCCAATTTCCTCATATATATATCGTTTTATTTAAGATTTTTATGTTTAAGTCCCTTCGAATCATCATTCTGAAGATCTGTTTTGAAGTTCGTGCAAACTTATCCTAAAACTTAAAATGTCAGCAGATGATTCTAGAAATAATGTCCTCCTTGCTCCATTCAAGTTGTTTTCATATCCAGGGTCTTTTCTTATCTGTCAGGATTTGGTTTCTATTTTTTTACCCTAATAACCATGATACATTTAAAGGAAGCTTAACAGTACAGAGTCATGGAAAACATTTTCTGACTATTTCAATACATTCTTTGTCTATGATGTGTACTGAACATACTGAAAGAAAGTATACGTGGATCCCAATAATCCCTTGTGAACCAATTGTGGCATAACAACTGAATGAACGAACTTATGTCTTTGTGTCCAAAGAGACAGACTGGAATTAATATTCATTGGTTCAATCTGAATTCATCTTTTTCCATGAGGATCGTATATATATTTATTACACAGCTTTGTTATTCCTCCAATTTCGAGCAGAATTTAATGACGAATATACATTGAAGCGCCAAAATATTTTCATAGGAAGATGTAAATATCAACCACCGCAGAAGGAACGTATAAATATCTTGTGTAGTGTGGATCTTTCATTTGTACTCCCGTGATTCGTGTTAAATGGTAATCAATAGCCTTTACATCAGCGTAGTCCAAGCTGCGGAGCAGCTTAACTTATTTACAGCTGCTGCAGTTGAATTACTAGTAAACAAAACGTTCAGGCTTCCAACGATATCTAGTATTTTTCTTCCGTGATCACCCAGTTTAAGTTGGCGCCTGCTACTGATGGAAGACACCTCGTTCCGCAGGTTATGTCTGTCTCCATGGGATTAGGCTGATACAAATTAGCAGCGACAGCGTCACGTTAATTAGTGTGGGGCAGCTAACTCGGGCGTGAGGTGATGCAGCACCCCCGCAGGGCCTGAGAGGCGCCCAGAGAGCAGCTTCAGATCCATCACCATCGCCAGGATGAGTGGAGCACAGAGACAACTAACACTTACTGTCTACCTTCACAGAATGTGTCGTGTCAATTACCCAAAACCAGGCAATATGGATACCAGCGCTACAACACTGAATAGTGTTTAAAATATTTTAGAGAGTAACTAACGTTTTCCCCCGGACCTTGATGCACATAGTAATGAGTTTTCCTTTTGTTTTTCTTCTACTTCGAAAGCATAAAAGTTTGTCATATAGTATATGTGTTAAATTTACCGTAAATTAAATTCCACAATTTTTTTAAGCTTATTGTAGTGTTAATCTTTGATTTAGTGGTTTAATTAACGTTTTATGATAGTTCTAACGTACTATATTTCAAAAACTGAAGCAATAAATAACCTAGGTTATATTGTCGAAATACAATATTAACAGAATCGAAAGTGTTTAGGATAAAAGTACTCCAAAACTGCAAGGATACCAAAAAAAATTTTTATCTAATACTTAATTTTTAATTCTTTCATTATTGTTTTTTTTTCACTTCGTTTTCTATTTATCACTGATGCCCTTGTTTAGTTTTTTTTTCCCCTGCCAAAGTGATCCTTTAACGTTTATCTCAATTAACCTATAAATTCGAACCATGAAGAGGTTACTAATAATTTAGTTGTAACGTGTGCAACGTTAGTTCTGAACAAGACTGATTAACTTGTCAAACATAAATAATTAAACTGCCTAAAAAGTGATTAAAAGTAATTGAGCTCAGTAGTTTCTAGGCTAATTATAATTAATTTGAGTTGGTAGTTCTATATTTTTGTTATATTTTAATTGACTTAGGTATAAGACTATTTTTAGTAACTTCATTAAACGATAGAGTATGAAATAAGGTATTACGCAATGCGAAAAATTAATTACAATAGGCTGCCGCATGTAGTGACGTACGTTCAAAATTTAGTATAATAATAGATCTACTGACACCACCGTGTTCATAATATTCTGACACACAAACTTGTTGATAGCTGAACAACCAAACCCTTCACATTACTCACTATATTATGTAATATGTCATACAGCTTCTTTGAGAGAGAATACATCGATACAGATTCCAGTGCAATTACCGTCGCTAGGAAGTGACTAGCCCATTTTTGGACAGTATTAACACAGCCGAAAAGTCGTCTCCTTAATAATCTGCGTTAGAAACCCTTCTTAAATGTGATCATCAAATGTAACCTGCTCTGACGTAATCTAGGATATCACCTCCTGCTCGCACTCTGCTCCCTGAATGGAGAGAAATAAATTCTACATAAATTCGATTACAAGTTCTTTGGTCTCCTCCGGAGACGATAGAAGTTCAGTAACTTTGTATTTTATTTCTGCTAACTGTAAAATAGTCTTAGCTACGATCACCAATAGATAATATGGCATGAAATATATGAATAGTGATAGTTTAAGGATGCCTTAATATTTCAGACATTTAGGTTACTTCCCTGTATCACATCACTTCACAGTGCAGAAGTTCATCTGAAGACAGCAGATTCTAGACCTAGATGTTCACTGTCCGTCACAATGGAAAGTAGTTCGCGACTTTCTCTGTGAGCCCTGGCACTTTGCCTCCCTCTGCCTTCGAGTCCTCTCTTTTACAGCTGTCAGTTCTAGCGCCTGATGATGAATCGTTAGCAATTGTAAGTAACAGGGAGCCAATAACATTTACCATCCACACAAAACACAACACTTGCTTCACTGTCGAATAGTAGCTAACACACAAATAATCAAAGAGTCATAATAGAAAAGCGGTACGTATTTATAAACAAGTATATATACCTAAACAATGGATATGTATGATAATCTTGTGTGGTAGTAGTGACCTGGTGATAGGGTTTCTTATCGTCTGTGCTCTCCACTCCTATCTTAGCTTTGTGGCCTAACCCGGCAGGGAACATACTGTTTAAAGTGAACTAAGAACCACGGAAGCGTTCTGTCGTACTTTACATTATACCATACAGCGAGCTGCGCCCGAGGTGAAGGGATGGTTAATGGCCTTGGAAAAGTCCCATCCGATACGGGAATTCCAACCGGGAACTTTGCGATATCCAATCAGGAGCCTTAACAACTATACTCCCAGACCGATCATAGAAAACAAAATACTTTATATTGGTGGAATCCTCAAGATTTGGTGAGTGCCTTAAGACTACTAAATCATTTTTGTTTGATGTGTGCAACCAGAAAATATATGACTGTACCTAATTGCGGCTTTAAGGCTTAGTGAGTTTTGGTAAACCATATTTCTTTAACTCCCAGTTAAGAAATGGATTAGTAAAAACGTAGAAGTCGGAATTGTTCAAAATGAATGATTCCAGTTACTTTTGTCACTGCATATTAAGTCATAAATTTGTGACTAGTGTGATTTATAATGGTGGAGAGGCAATAACAATTGGATTTATAGGAGGAGGATCAATTTGTGCACGTAGAGGGGTGCGAAGCTGCCCTTGAATTGGTCGGTGGGCTGTAAGGCGAGTCCGCGGCCGACGCCCTTCCTTCCTGGCTCGCTAATTGTGCCCCGCCCTTCTGCTGACGTAACGCGGGCCCACGCCCTCACAGGCAAGGCACGAGTAGGGTGGTCAAAGCTACGGCTGCTCTGTGGTCAGCACGCGGCTACTATCAAGTCCACTCGTATACAGTTCCACAAATACATTACCTTGTACCCCTCCATGCGAGCTCAATTGGAACGATAACCTGGTGTGAAATACGGGGCAGGTCTTCCGAAAGAAACCGTATGACCGCCAAGTTTAATGTCCCCACCCAACGGACGAATTTCCATCAACAGTAGCGTGTGACCTCACTACAAACGCACTGCAGAGAGGTTTGGGATTTAACCCAGGACTTTGCTACACCATCTGGAAATAGGTTATTTGGTTTGATAAATGAATTAACAACTATGATTTCTGTGTGTTTGTCCAGAATGGGTCACAGATATGAGGGTGATGTAGCAATACTAGAGAGACGAGGCACAGTTTCGATTAAAGACATGCGTTCCGTCTCGGTTCTCATCTTGATATATGTCCAAACATCTGATTAATTAATATTTTATGCACTGTAGCATTTCCACCATAAACTAAGAATTATTACGGAATGCAACTGCATCATGGCACCACAAATTTTATCTTGAGTAGAGGACTGTAAACAGCTGCAGGGTGATCTGGACAGGATATCTAGTTGGTTTGGTAAACATGCGGTGAAGATAAATGCAAAGAAGAGTCAGCTTATTAGATACACAAATAAAAAAACTAATTGTAAATAAAAACACCGTCTATTATCAACTGGTTTTATTGATGTAAGCTCAGACGCGTTTCGCCCTTGTGGAATGGGGCATCGTCAGTGAGACTTCATCTACTTATGGTGGAGGCAGTTACATGGTGGTCAGGAATAGCTCCATTTGCACTTTTTTGTGACGTGAACTGTAGCTATGGTTCCACATAACTATGAGAATAGCTGTTGTTACCCTGCTTTTTGAGGTAACCCTACCACTGTTTTCAAAATCTATTGAAATTAATACTTTTTTGTCTGATGAACAGCAAAACCTTGTTGTTTACATTCGTTTACATCAATAAAACCAGTTGCTAATAGACGGTGTTTTTATTTACAATTGTGTAATAAGCAACTGCGGAAGGATGGCCAATATACAATAAAAAAAACTAATATTTGATTACGATTATAAGGTGCGGAAAGAAATGCTTGTTGAAGACTTGAAATTTAAGTATCTTGGCATTACATTTGATAACAAGCTTAACTGGGCAGATAACATTGGACAGATAGTAGGAAAAGGTTTCAAAATTCTGCATTTGTTGGAGAGGGTTATGAGGGGATGTACGAGAGAAGTAAAGGAATTGGGTTACAAAACTTTGGCAGACCATTGTTTGAATATGGTAGTGTAGTATGCGACCCACATTTTGAGTATCAAATACAGGAGTTGGAGAAGGTGCAAAGAGGGGCTGCTAGATTTGTTTCTAAAAATTATCGCAGAACGCAATCAGTAAAAAATATGGTAAAATATCTGGAATGGGACTCATTGGAAGACAGAAGGAGGGTGAAGAGGGTTATGGGAGTGTACTAGGCGCATATTGGTGATGATGAATGGAATGATATTTGGTGTAAGAATTGAAAGTAATGCAAGGAAGGTAAAAGATGACCATGACCACAAGCTGGCACTCGATTTCAGGCACAAGGGTGTAGGAAGATTCCCTTTTTTAAGTAAGGGTGCCAGGGATTGGAATATGTTACCAAGAGAAATGATAAATAATTTATCAAAAACGTTGAAAGAATTTGAAGTTAAAACTTGTAGAGAGCAAATGGGTGAAGGGAAGGGGAAAGATTGATGTATAGGGAAATTGCCACCGGAGCGTGTGCTGTGCTCCATTGCAATTTTAATTCAATATTATTATGTCGTTTGAAGAATGAACCAAATCCAACTGATGTTAAGTTGACACAGATGCTAAAGAATCCACATTGTAACAGAACTTTTAAAGTAATACATTTATATGTTGAAGTTTGGCTCGTGGTGACTACGGCGGTTGCATATTGAGTTACGATATAGGTATTGGCAACACAGACTCGCCAGGTCAAGAAGTGAGCAATTCTTCTTTCCTACTGTTGCATTAGCTATTCGTATCTGTCTTTCAAGAAACCGTAACTTGCTTATACACGTTGATCTGAGTACTGAGAACACCCCTCCATGTTGACATTTGTCGCTAGGCACTTACAGCATTCAAAGATCAGGTGAATATTAGTGGTTCTTTTTCCCTGAAAATTAATTGGTAGTGTTTAGAGATTCGTTAAGGAATAATGTACTGGGTGTTGTCCATTTGTATTTAGTATGGACTGTCCACATGGATGATTCAAATCCTTCCTGTATTCCTGTATTTATTAACTTCAATAATTGTAGAGTAAACCGTAAGTATATTTAGTCACGATGTTCTATCATTGTATAACAACAGCTTATTTGTCAATTTACTATTCTACGATATCTGCCTTTAAGAAGAAAGCTATTTTTCTAAAGTAATTCCTGAACCGGTCATCCCCATGATTTCCTTCAACAACTTGTCAATTCCAGCAATCATAAAACTCAACTGCAAAAAAATTCTTTCCAGTTCAACGTACCTAATTGGTAAGTTAACCCCAATCCATGGCACACTGGTAACCTTCTACCACACCGATTTGTTTCTATAAGTCTGTTCCACTTATCTTTATATATATAAAAATCTCGTGTCACGATGTTCGTCCGGGATGAACTCTGAAACTACATAACCGATTTAGATGAAATTTGGCTTAATGTGTGTGATTTAGTCCAACTTAAAAGATAGGATAGTTTTTATCTGGATTATAGACCTCAATATTTATTATTTGCGAAATAAATGTTCATTAAATGTTTGTCATAGGACAATGGTTTGTAATTATTTGTAAGCCACCAAGGCTAAGCGGTCTGCTGGCTAAGGGGTTAGGGCGTCTGACTGGAGATGGAAAGGTCCCCGGTTCGAGTCCCTGTCTCGGCGAGCCTTTTTATAGACACTCAACCCGGCATTAACCCCCGGCGCAGCATGCTGTATGAGGTAAAATACGCCAGGACGGTACTGTGGTTCGGATTCGACGTTAAAATGTAGGTCCCCTATACTAGGCAAGATGGGCGGGCTAGGTAAAGGTGGCTACGACAGGGGCAGAATGCCCAGCCAGTAGAAACCATGTCACCAGGTCATTACGACCACACGTAATTATTACTATAGTTCCATAAGTTTCTAACAGATGGCGATGTGTTAACTTATCTATACAACACTTGGTTAGCTAGGTTGGGTAATCATCCAGTAGATCACGTTCTGTTTCAATTTATTTATGCTACAGTTTATTCCTAACAGATGGCGGTGTGTTAATTTATCGAACCATCGAGTAGATGGCGTTGTACTTCGATTTATTTATGCTACGGTCTATTCCACGCCATATGTGTGAGTTTCTTCAATTTTAATTGTGCTGTGTATTGTGTTATAATTATGCTGTATTGTTGTTCATCGTTTGTGCGTCTTTATACCTAACGACAAAGTAATTACACACATGAATATAACATTGAAGAAAACGTTACGATAAATTCGAATCGTGTAAGCATTTCTCGCTAACTTATCATTTTTCTTCCTCTTTTTGTTATGGTCAGCTAGACTCCACGTGTTAATTTCAGTTCCTCTCCTGTTGTTTTTTCTTTCTTCCTCCCCAGTACTACTCCATTATTGCACTCCTCTCTACCTTTGAATCCTGCCATATTCAAAGTCTGCTATCGAAAAAATTTTCTTTCCATACGGTTCACTGGTATTATTTCGTTTCAAATCTTTCTAAACCTCTTGAAAGCCTGGTGTCATCCATGCTATAAATGTATCAAAAAATCATTCTTCTTTTTCTGTTATTTTTTTCAAAATACAAAGCCAGGTGTACCATAAGATTGGGTCGTTGATACCGATGCCAAACGATGACCCGAAGTTTCTCCAAATCTATTGGAAATTGTGAGGAACGCTTGAAAACTAGGTGCCAGTATAATTTCATCGAACAAGCAGAAGAGAGAGTAATTGTGGTATTGTTGGAAAATTGTTTGGAAAATAATAATCAACTTATTCAAATGTGTCGCCACAATTAAAAAATGACAACTATAAAATTGACATCAAAGCTGACAAATTACCATCAGGAGAATACGCTGGCAGATTCAACGCGCCAACCGTAGATGAAGTTGCAGTTTTTATGGTTGGTGACTCAGTTGATTAAAGTCACACGTCAAGATAGAACTGTTAGTATAATTTCGGATCTACACCGTTCATATGACGCACTCCAGTATCCACTGATATGCTGGCAAGGGCAGAATGAATATCACATCAACATCAAACAGCGTGATCCAGTTGCTGGTAAATTTAATATTCAACTATTTAATTCGTTATTTTATTAGTACAGTAGACCCGCAGTATTTCGACCAGGAGCCGGATTATAGTGGGCCCACTATATTGATGTCTTATTCTTTTTTTTTTTTTTTT
Organism: Vandiemenella viatica; assembly: GCA_031002005.1. Taxonomy (NCBI): domain Eukaryota; kingdom Metazoa; phylum Arthropoda; class Insecta; order Orthoptera; family Morabidae; genus Vandiemenella; species Vandiemenella viatica. Next base: position 154,408,244 of record JARYHS010013630.1, on the reverse strand, counting down.
TTACTATTTAGTTTATTATTTTTTCAGGTAATAAAACAAATAAAAAAGTTACTTCAATGATGTACTACGGCCCCCGATTGATGATTAGACGTAATTAGGATAACTATATCCTTCGATATCGTCAACTGTGCCTTCAATACGTCGTGGATACAACCAGGTTAAATTACGATCGGAGGAGTACATCCTCTTACGAGATACTGTTATCGGCAATATTTATGAAAATTTTAATGCCAATGATATCGGTAATGCATTTATTTTACCTTCAAGCTACATCGGCAGTTCACGGAACATGCAGGAATATATACAAGATGCGATGACTTACGTACGTCATTATTGTTGTCCAGATTTGTTTATTACATTTACTTGTAATCCGAATTCGAAGGAAATACAAACTTTGCTATTACCAGGTCATCAATTAATGCATCGTCATGATGTCACGGCACCTGTGTTCAAACAAAAATTAAAATCATTGGTTGATTTAATCGTAAAACATTCAGTTTTCGGTAACACACGTTGCTATCTGTATTTGATTGAGTGGCAAAAGCGAGGTTTGCCTCAGTCTCACATTTTGATTTGGCTTGAAGTTAAAATCCGTCCAGAAGAAATTGATCAAATAATTTCAGCCGAAATTCCGGACCCATTAATTGATCAAGAATTGTTTGATATTGTTACCAGTCACTCGATCCACGGACCGTGCGGTGCTTTAACATAACATCGCCATGCATGGAAGGTGGAAAATGTAAGAAGCGTTTTCCAAAGGAATATACGAATGATACTATTACGGATATCCGTTGTATCACCGCAGAAACGCTGAAAATGGTGGCCAAACATTTACAATGCGAATTTCAAATTCTAGAAACCAAGTTGAAATTGGCAATCAGTGGGTCGTACCATACTCACCATTGCTTTCAAAAACGTACAAGGCTCATATTATCGTTGAGTTTTGCAGTTCTGTAAAATCCATTAAGTACGTTTGTAAATATGTTAATAAAGGCAGTGATTTGGCCGTATTTGAAGTTCAAAATGTAAATAAAAATGACGAAATAACACGATACCAAATAGGTAGATACATCAGCAGCAACGAAGCTATCTGGCATATTTTTAGTTTTCGCATCCATGAAAGAGACCCTTCCATCCAGCATCTTGAAATACACCTTGAAAACGGTCAACGTGTATATTTCACCGAAGAAAATATTTTCCAAAGAATACTTGAGCCACCAAAAACGACAAACCACAAACTGAATTTTTCACATTGTGTCAAAAATCTGATGTGCTCCGCCAATTCGCAAACATATTATTATATACCGATGTTCCAAGCTATTTTTCATGGAACAAATTAGGTAAAAAATGGTAGCCACGTAAACAAGGAGAACCACATCCTTCGATCGCAGGCATATTCAAAGCCAAGACTTTGCATCCAAAACAACGTGAATGTTTCTTTCAGCGTTTGTTATTGGTGAATGTTCCTGGACCAGCTTCTTTCGAATGTTTATGAACAGTTAATGGTCGAGTGTTCAATACATGTCAAGATGCGTGTCGCGTGTTGCAGCTGCTGGTAGACGACAACTATTGGGACCTGACACTTGCTGATGCAGCGTTGACAGCCACGCCGAATAGTATTCGTCAAACTGTTTACAATTATTTTGACAACATGCTATCCAACACAATCTTCGAGTTTGTGGGAAAAATATAAAAACAGAATGACTGAAGATATAACTGAAATTTCAGTTGATATAAATAAATAAAAAATATGTTTTTATAAATATCAATTTTTATATAATTTCAATTAAGTAATTTGTAATGAAATGTAAATTAAATTTTTTTATAATTATTTGTCCTTAATTTCAACTCCCCGTAACTGTTTACCAATTACATTTGAATTTCCAAATCGACTACAATGTTTTTGTCTTTATTAGTGAATATTAATTTGACTACTTGAGGATGTTTAGAATAACATTAATCCAACGTACTATAATTAGTAAGTCACAGCAACGCGTGACCGGGTCAGCTAGTAATCATATGAGTATGAGTGATGTCACTCACTTGGCTGTTATTTGAGTAATAAATATATTACATTTATAATTAATTAAAGTTTACTTACTTAAATATCTAATCTTTAAGGCTACTTGCATTTATGGTTGCTACATCTCAACATTGTAATCCTTGAGATGGGATATGTTTTACGTTAACAAATGTATTAGAAATACAAACGAACATTTATACTTGCCCCAAATAAAAAAATGATTTAAATTAATTAATTATTAATAAAATATTGAAAATTTATGTGGGCTCCATACCTTACATGGGACTACAAAATGTTAAAACAAAGGCGAACAAACATTTTAAATACTAGAACTTTGTTTTGTCCGGCCACTAACCAATTTTGGGTTTATAAAGATTTTACAGACGTGAGATTCACCTATCAGACGAGTTTCCTCATGCAGAATAGAAACAGGTGCTTAATCGCAGGGAAACCAATGAATCGTTCATGAAAGTTTACACCTTACCGTTTCTGCGAAGTCTTCAGGCTGCGCCTAAAATCAGTCCATACATTGTTAAAACACTACTAAACTGGATCCTACACTGGATTTTCCTTGACCGAATAGTTTAAGAATGAAATAGTTTGAGAGAAATAAAACTAAGTCAGTTCGACTGATAATGTTGGGAGATAACTTCGTCCGTCTTCTCTGCTGTCTTTTGAGCGATAAATGGCGTCTCTGTACGTTGTCCTTCTGGTACTTCTTCACCATGCGTATAAGGCGTTCGGCAAATGATCCGGTCAATGGCAGTTCCCAAATGAAATTGAAAAAATACACTCTTTTTAAATGCTGTTACTGTACGCGTCAGCGTTCGAAACCTTCCCTCTTACTCAAATTTTCACACATCACAGCCAGTTTGGGATTGGTCAGTGATCTCTAGCCTTATATTCGTGAGCAGGAGAAAAATATCCCTCGCTATATCCATACGCGCTGGCGACATGCTGTATAACCAGCCATCTTTGCCAGCGGTCACAACAAAAGATTCCCTTCGCCACTTGGCTGCAATCGCCATCCCAACCGCCTACCAATATTTTCGACTGATCACATCTGTTTAAAATAGTCACTCTCTGCGCGATAAATTTCTCACCTGTTTATTGTACATAGCAAAGTAACTCTCTGGTCTGACGTACGTAGATGTTATTATCGTTCGTAATGAATGATTTCCGGTATTAATTGTCCTGTCCCACTTGATAAATGTTAATTAAACATTGCATCAATGAAAGCCAATGTAGTGGTTTTATCTACTATATGTTTGAATGTAATTGGTTTGATCACATTGACATTTTAAACCTCTTGCGCTGCCTTCCCCACATACGACTTGGATTGAACACATTTCTGGTAACTCTCCGTGTAGCCTAGCAACTGCCATTAGCTCGTCGAAGTATCTTGTCCGATTGATTAGTTTACCAAACACCCACGTAAGTGAATGGAGTTGAGACGAATAGGCTAGTTATCTACGCCGTATTTATCAGCTTGCTATCTAAATAATTTTTTTTTGATAAGGGAACGTGCACAAACTACGTGTCTCGGTCCAGGGGGGTAGGGGTTGGCTGGAAGGCTACGCTGGGCTACGTGGGGGGAGGAGGAGGGGGTTCCGAGCCAGGCCACGTAGCTTTCCTTTCATAACATAACAGAACACACAACAGCATGTGAATATTTATTTCGCTCAGTTGATTATCTCCGTGTGTAATTTACGATAGTCTGACGAGAGAAAACAATACAAAATGTCTTCTGGAATCAAAAGCGAAAAAAGCTACATGCCATGCGGGGGGGAGGGGGGAGGGAGGTAGAGGCAAAAGCCACGTAGGGCTACGTGGAGGGGGGAGGGGAGGTTCACAGGAGGCCAAAATGGAGCTGCGTGGTTTATGCACGCTCCCTAGTGTTAAGAACGGAGTGTGAGAGAGGTTACGTGTTTATCAGTCAGCGAGTTCTGTTCGAGGTGGCAGATGCTGTATCGCGTGAAGCATAACTCGCAGGCTGCCGCCGACTTTCCATTTAGTCTGGGAGGTGTAATGAGCCGTGCTCTGCCGATAAGAGCAACACCCGCCCGCACACCGTGTTAATGATGGCCCAGATACATTCGGCGCCGTGTTGTGACAGAGTGGGGGCGGCTAACGACGCCGCCGTCGCGGCGCCCTGTTGCGCTCTTTAACGCGTCGGCAGTCTTGCCCGGCCACATGGCGTCCGCTTTCCTCGCCCACACTTACATCACTCAACAAGTGGCTTCGCAACTGGTAACTCCGTACCCATAACTGCCTGTAGCACGGAAAAATTTGCTTACGAATTTCGATTAAATAGCGGATGAACAGCAGTGAATAAAAGAGCTCGCCTGTTTTACTGTATCTGTACCATATGAAACACCGGTGATGAATACATTGGCTGCAAAGACGACTCCGTCCTCTGGCATTGGTCCTTTCAATTAGTTTTTATTCTATGTTTTGTCAATTCTCCTTGGAGTAAACCGAAAATAACGAATGAATCAAAGAGCAGTTGGTGATAGTGTCTCCGCTACACTCTGCATTTTATACAGACGGAAATAATACATTGTTGGTTCACTCTTTGTTCTGTCTGCTTCCAACCATGAAACATATATTAAATCTTTATGTTACTGTCCAACAACAGAGACATGAACATGAAAAACACAGCAACACAACTAATGTGCTGTATAATCTACTACTTAGTGAAAATTTCACTAAGTGTTTTGTAAAGAATAAATTTTAGTAAAATTATGATAGTATATTATATGAGATTTGTTTCGTCGCCTTTGGAATATTATACTTGACTGATTGCACTTACTTTGAACCAATATTGAAGATATTTTTGGTACCAGTTGTGAAGTGAGCTGATACATTTTACAAAAAAAACTTATGTTCGCCATGTAAAAGATGACGGTTACTGTAACTCAAAATCCTTGTGACTCAGCGCATATGTGTATTAACGTGAACACAGAATTAAAAGTGCACAGTACAGGCCCGATTTCATTCATCAACCTATTAACGGCTCATTCATAAAGGTAAATTGTAAATTCCAAAAACATTCTTTATGAATTTGTTAAGTGGAACATTTCGCTTAAATCGTTTGTGTAGGTGCTAGAATCGTATTGCCTGTTTGTTTTGTAAAATTTTTAGCAACCACACAATTTTTTCGTAGTTGTTAACAAAGGATGTAAATCAAAGTCATCAAAAGCAATTATTGGGTTTCTAATTTTAGTGACATGTATAATGCAAGTTATTCCTCTCTTCGTTTACATTTCATGTATTAACTTCTATAATTTATTAAACCAAAAATTAGTAACAGTGTCATAACTGTATAATTTTATGGAATTGAAGATGACATAGACAATAGCGGCGAAACTTGAATGCAATGAAACATTTATACATGAAATGAATTGCTATCGGCTGGCTTGAATACACATCTCATTGATATCACCATGGGTCGTTGCTTAGGCACCTCAGAGTAAACCGAAAAGATCAGTGTTGCATTTTACATATTGTGTGCTATCTACGTGCGCCTAACAACAGATAGTGAAAGCTGCGGTGCCTTTAAAAACATTTTCACGATGCCTGTAGCATATATATTTGTATATTACATCTGAATTTCGTAAGTAACTGTTAGATATGTCTATATCACCCGATCACAGTAAATTGGAATAGGCAGAGTGGTTTGCTTACTTGGGGAACTAAGTAATCACCGAGCAGAATGGAGGAGTGCAGAGAATAAGAAAGTACTGATAATTCTATCATCTGTTCAAGGAGGGGAATCACGGGAAAATAAACTAAAATCTTTCTCTATAATGCATGCTACCAACCAATATTGACCTATGGTTATGAAACCTGGATTTGGTAAAAGATATAATCGGATTACAGGCTGCAGATAGAAGATTCAGAGAGGGATACAGAAATTCACAAGAAGGGATAGAATCAGAAACTAAAACATCAGTGAAAGAATAAAAGTGGTATGTCATGATTAAGATGGAAAGAAGGATGCCGAAAATGGTATCATAAAACAATGGAAAGGGAAGGACGTATATTGGAAGACCGCAGACAACATGGATTAACCATGTGAAGGAAGATGTAGAAGAGAAGGAGAATGCCGGGAGATATGGAAGAAAATTTGCCGGAACAACCACGAAAGGGAATCGCCAAATGTTGATATGATGATGATCCCACTATATCGTCTAGAAATATACCGTGAAATTTGAATAATTTATGAAATACCGTTTGTTTGTTGGATATTTTTGTCTGTAGAATAACCACTAAACATGATTTACGGAAATTCTGCCGTCAACCAAAGAATGGGTGCTCACAGCGAATGTGTGACAAAAGGCGGGAGCCGAGACGTGGCAACAGCATCCAGAGACGGTGAGCAAGCCCTCGCGGGCACGTAACATGCCGGCGATAAATTTCCTTTCCGTATGCCGCGTGCTGTTACAACTGGTGCTGCCATCTCGCGAGCGCGGCCGCAGGCGCGGGCGCCCCTCGTTTCCCCTCGTAAAATATACATTAGCTGTGCCCCGGAGACACGAACCGTACAGCCACACCCTCTGTGGCCGCCCCAAACCAGACCAGCAGCGGGGCACGTCGCACATATACTGTATTCTCAGCGCTTAAAACGGAACGAAATCTAGCGATCGCTGTACCTCCAGGTAAATGGTAGTAAAATAGTCCCTTTTGCAACAAAGATCTGACGTGCATCAAAGAGATTCGTCTATATTATTTCAGTACAATCTGTCTCAAATTCTCTTTACGGGAAAAACTTTAACATGGTAACCACATCTATGTCGAAGCTCCAGTCTGCCGAAGCAAAATGTAAATGCTTTCGTTGCACAGCAACTGATTTCGCTTTCAGACACGCAAATAAAATAATCAAAATTTAATTGTTTTTATTCATTACTCTCGTTCTATAGATCCATGATGAGCAAGAACCTAACGGATGTAGAAAAGATGATCGTTAATATATATACTTGCAAGATGAATAATAATCATAACGAAAAAATGTTATATGTGATAAACATGCAAATAAAATAACACCATTTTTTTAACTTTTGATGATTGATTCCCAAGTATCTTGGTGCGCTGAACCCGAAAATGACCTACGTTCAGTTTCATCACGTCAGAATTTTTTGCAATTCGCATTGAGCAAGATTTGGTATATGACGAAAAATATCATAAATATGAGACTGAATGAACCGATTGAAATAGGTTTATTTCATACACAACATATTATTTTGTAGTTTATAATGTAATATAATAGAGAAATATAATATACAATAGAAATTATAAAATAGAACACTCACTATTTTAGTCGTTATGTCCACGTCTCTTGGACCAGCCATGCTTTGTTTCAGGCTTTTCCGTGCATATGCTCTTCTGAGATCATCATGATGCAACATCCAGTAATAGTCCACCGTCATTAATATTCCATATTCCTTGGTAACGCTTTTCTATGTCTTTCATGTCCTGATGATATCTCTCACCCATTTCTTCACTAACCGCACACAGATTTTCAGGAAAGTAGTCTAAATGTGCATGTAGGAAATGAACCTTCAAACTCGTGGAAAAGTCTAAATTTTGGTACATTTGCAGGCAACATTGTCTCAACGATAGACTTGAAATCAGGATCCTTCTTCTTGCCCAGAAACGTGGTTACTACGCCTTTAAAGGCGACCCAGGCTTCTTTTTCAGCAACTTCCATTTCTTTTACAAAATTTACATTTTTAAAAAGTTTTCTAATGTCTGGACCAGTGGAGATACCCTCTTTTATTTTTACCGTCGACAAGGCTGTAAATTTGCTACAAATGTACTGGAAACATTTACTATCTTTTGGTAAGGCTTTCACAAATTGCTTCATCAAGCCTAATTTGATGTGGGAGGGTGGAAGGAGAACTTTCGTCTACTCGATGAGAGTTTATGGTGCACAGTTTTTACTCCAGGTTCCAATGATTCCTTCCTTTTCCAATGATTTTCCTTGTTACTGCTATCCCACTCCCATAAAAACATGGAAACTTTATGTACCCCCGTTGCTGTCCAAGTATCATCGGTATTACATTGAGATCACCCCTCATGAACCACTTATGATCGTCGTACTTAATTTTCTTGAGAATAAATTGTAAATTGACTTGTTTTCATCCTAAACCGGCAGATGGCAGCATTTCGTATGTCTTTAAATCTGGCAGTACATCTTACGTTTTTGATTTCTTTCAATATACGACACTTTTGACAGAATGCGATTTTTAAAATATTCTGACGTGATGGAGAAAAACTGAGGTCATTTTTTGACTCAGAGCTCAAAAATCATAGTAATCCATCACCAGAAATTGAAAAACATGATACAACCAAAACTGCAGGCCTATGTAATTTTTCTCTTGTTCTTCATTACTAAGAAGATTAGGCATTAATGCCTGTCCCGTCTTCACTTTGTACTTTCACACCATGTCATCCTAGGTCTACCAACGTCACTGCGTCCATCTGATTTGTACTGCATCGCCAGAGTGGAATCCTTTCTTCATGCCTGCAAAATAATAATTAATTTTCGTCAATAAATTATACAAAAGGCATATCAGATATGCATTACTTACTATTAATAGTGAATATTATTTCACTTCAGAACATTAGAGACTTTTCGCCCTGAGATCGTAGATTCAAGAAGCAAAGATCTCGAAACTTTTTTTTTCCTTATATTATTTAAATTAAATTACATATTTCACATAGTTTCTTCTTCACATTCAATACGTCCATATTTGGGGTTTAAAGACTAAAACCAAAATATAAGGAAGGAAACGTTACATGCGATAATATGGCTATTTTTTTTTTTTTTTTTTTACGACGTATGACTTATGGTACTAGTTTGTATATCATCTTTGGTGTTTCAAGCTATACGTTCAGATTTACACTTACTGCTCCGTTATGTTACATTTAAGCATAAGACATATCAAACGATTCAATTGAGATTCTAATCTTTAAGATGGTAAAACTCCCATAGAAATATGCGCAGTAATTTTTTAGTTGTTCTGGAACCAGTATACACCGTTTTCGAATTATAGATATAAAACCTGAAGCACACACTACACTTACAACATTTATTTACACATACCGTATATAACAACTCTTAGACACACGAAGAACAAGACAAGTATTATATCACGTGCGGGTGACTGCCAACACTGTCTGTCAAGTGTAAAGCGATGTTCTTGTTATACATGAACATAGCAGAACGGAGGGCAAGAAACACGATGTTGACTTGTTCATTCCTGTCTTCCGAAAGATACCGAAGGACGTCGCGTGTTGCATCCACATCCTATGGATGACTCCACATCAGCAATGGCGTATCCCAAACGCACTGCGGGATTTATCGCATGTATTTGGGTGCATTATCTGGACGTTACGAATTGGACCCCACTATCACTCTGCCGGCTCAGCAGCGCTTGGTGAAAATTTCTGCTTCTGCAACTGTCCCAGCCATCTAGTCCCTCGCGGAGCGCAGGGACAATCACTATGTACAGCAACACAGGTCAAGGGGTGCGTCTCGCGATAATCAAAACCCCTCACCACGCAACGTTAACTATTTTCCCCGATTTTGAGTTGTGATATATAAAAAAATTACTGAGAAACATTTCTTAATAAAATGTAGAGCGCTGCCAAAGAATTGGTAGCAAGCTGGTCAGTTTTTCGTCTGAAGCTAATGTCGTTTCTTTTTTTCTTTGCAGGTGAGTGTGTGCCTGCGATTGGCGTCAGCATACGTCTCCCGGAAATATGAATTCTCACTGAAAGTCAATGTCCACAGCTGGTAAGAAATGATATTTTCTAGGCAGTATTCATACGACTTTTTTTTAAAAAAAATGCATTAAGGGCGTACATATTTTAATATTCCAAAGTTGAGAGGCAAATTGTAATGTCCCAAAGTTGACTTAAGTAATTTCACAGTACATATCTAATTTATTGTAGGAGGCTGGTTGCCATAAATAAAATGTTATGAAAATATTAATGAAAAGACATAATTTAATATAAGCTTTACAATTGGCAAGGGAATAGCTTTATTCGCGATAAAATCCTTTCTCCATTGTAAATTAATATTTTTTGTTACGGCTAAGAGCTCAATCAGAATAATCTTAGGAACAGAGTCATAGCAGGGATTAGATTAATTCATGTGTGGTTGATGACTCAGGAGTGCGGTGGCTTTTACCATCTTGGCGTGTGAACAGCGTCGTAGCAGCAGACTTTGAGTCAGCTGCACACGAAGACATTGTTTGAATACGTTACGCCACTTCTTGGACTCTCGCATAGGACAGGTAGCCAGTCCTCCCTGAAGCACGCGATGACAGCTCGTAAAGTCTGTACCAGAGATAACAGCGTGAACCTGTTCACGAATACATCTGCTGATTGTGGCCCGTCGTATTCTGAGATACGGGACTGGTTCGCATTTTTCGCAAGAGTTTAACAGTGGAAACTCTTCTGCCGTGTTGGTACAGAACGATAGTCAACTTAAGTTACTTAACTGATGGATTCACACACCAGAACGTACAAGATGAGCTGTTCTCTCCAAAAGCTCATATTTTCCGCACTATTTTATTCCTTTTCCAAAAACTTTTTTCACTCACTAAAACAGGCGCACTATTGGTGTGTTTGATCATTCCCATTGTCGTAGTAGAAAATAAAATTGTTATAGTCTTTCCGGTTCTTCCCACGTTTGCCGAATAATATGGAGACCTTTGAACCGCTTTCAGCACAAAATTCAGTTTATCTTTGGCTCCTGTATAACTGCCATTAGGCAGCCTACACTAAATTGTTTGTGAAACTGCAGCGGCCCATGTGCTACCTTGTTACAAGGGATGGATTCAGCCAAGCGCAATAACAAGCGTATTGTTCGTAAACTAGCCAACCCTTCCCTCAGTGGAATGTCTGACCAGATGGTTATGCAGCGCACGAGTCAAGCAATTTAGATGTTTGAATTGGTACTTGAAGGAACATCTAGTAACTGGTAATGATACAGTACAGAAAATAACTGTTCTGACTTCTTAAATACATACAAAACCAGCAATTAAAATCTAGCGTAAATAATGTTTAAGAAAATAGTTTTAATCTTTTACAAAACTTTTATACATATTCAGTTAACTGACTTATAGCAGACAAAAAAAACTTTAAATTTTAGGTAAATAGGTACTTGTCACTTTTAGAAGCAGATAAGTTGAAGTATAACAACAGCGCCTATTTCCCCTAAGAATACGTGACTTTTTCCTAAATAGTATAGTTAATTGACCATTAAATTTTAACATGAAACTACAGCTTGCCTTGAAATGTCGTCACTTTTGGTAGAGATAAAATTATATTAAAAAAAAATCTGCGTGGCAGGTGGCCAAAGTTATTGGTTGATACCTGCAACATGTTTTCTGTAATGGTTTTACGCCTCGTCGACGTTGAGTACACTAGAGGCCTAAGGCTCTAAGGCAAGGAACGGGAAGGAATTCGACCATGGAGTTTTGGAAAAACCATAACGGCATTCGCCTGGATTTATTTCGGGAAACCGATATCTAGATGGCTGGCTGGGGATTCAAACCTGCGTCCTCCATAATGCGAGGCCAGAGCTTCACCACGCTCTGTGAGGTACATATGATTATAATAACGGAGTAAAAAGTAGGACAGGCTTGTCGTTTGAGCCCATATTGGCAAGGCATAAGGACTTAGTTTCATTTTTTCCTAGAAACAGTTCTGTGTCTGATGTAAGGTTAGGATTTGTAACTACGAAGATTTTCGCATAGGTTTTTTGTGTTAACCAGTAGATGATGTTATAAAAGTTGGCACTTTGAGGACTAGTTCTGCTTTATTCATTAGCTTCTGACTACCTAGCTGATTAGAAATCGCACATTATGGTCTTACATTCAATTTTTCACTCCTCACTTTAGATCTGCTGACTGTAACTGCACCTGCAGATACATTCACTAGTGCTGCTCCTTCCATATTATTTCTGTCAATGTTTGTTTAAATTACTAAAGTAATCTACGAATGATCATACTTTCGGCTTTGTTTGTTTAGAGCTTCGTCGTTATACGAATATAAAGTTTCTGTCTTATTACTGACAGGAAGAATTTGATTGCAGTGCTTCTATTCAGTGTTTTCTAGTTTGGGAGACAAAGCAAAAAGGTATTAAATTTTCGGTATTTTCAGTTGTGAAGGCGCTTGCTTTCAAAAGTTTCGGCTCCAAGTCCAGAAATTTTAAGAATTGTTTTTGCTTATATGTGCTACTTCAGGTGGTTCGGATGCGACGTTAAACTGCACGTCCCAAAGGAAAGGAGTCGGCTCTCCTAATCTGATACGGTTGCTTAGTATGCCTCCTTATTGAGGATCCATCTTCGGGTTATGGAGTAAGTTTTGAGTACTTTTTTGTTATAACTTTGAAATTAGGTTTTCGCGTTTTGGAACATGATGTTCTTTATTAACCACTTCCTAAAGTAAAATCGAAATAATGACCTCGCCGTTCACCATACTGTATGGAAAAGCATGGTACTTATCAGATATTCTGTTTTAACTGAATCTGGTGTTAACTGAAACATTTTTTGCGCAGGTTTGTTACGGGATGGGGAGCGTTGTTTGCGGCTTGAGGTGCGTTGTGTGCGTACCGTAAGCCGGCTTCTCGGTTTTGTTTTAATATCGCGCCGTGCGGCGGACGCGCCATGAATAATGAGTGCCGGCCGTCACTGCCAACATTTTTAATTTATCACGGGCGGACGTGTGCCAGCGCGGATGGCCTCCGCCGATAACTTATGGATTCGGCGCTCTACTGCGGCGGCAGTCTCAGGACACTGCCGCTCCCACTCACAGATTACATCCCGCAACACATTTCACCCTCGTCCTTGATACACACTACAAAGGTGAGATTGTAACTCTACTTGCAAGGAAAATAAACAAGAAACGCTGTGTTGAAAAACATGCTCACACGGGTTAAAAACTTAGGACGTGTGTCCACGTATGACTGTGTTATCACTCCTTCCAGTTTTCTTGTGATTTTGATCATAGTATTATAATGGTATTTTGGGAACTCTTGCTGAGGGCAATGCCTAATCATTTCTGTTTACCTGTGCGTTCTGATGAGATTTTTCTCCTTATTCCAAGAAGATTGCGGTATTGCCATATGCCTCTATTACCATGAGGTGTGACTAGTAGCTCCTTATGATCACAAATAGATTGACATCTCTATAGTTCCTTAAGCTGTTGTAATATTCACTGAGGGAAATAAATTAAATTCTAAATCGAGGTCTTAATTTCATTTAATGTCGATTTTGCAGCACTACTATTTATTATAATTAAATCTGTGTAATGAACACCTTTATGACATGACATACCTGAATCTTCTTGATCAACTTTTCCCACTATTACGGGTCGGCTGAGTTTTGCCCTTCATTGGCATGGCAAAATTTGGAGCTTTGGTTTTACCCATACCGACGCAAAGGATTTTACACGTACAGCCAAGTCGTACTACATACTAACGGATGAAATGAAGTTTTCTCATCTGTCTGGAAATGTGTAACTATGTTCTCTGTGCGATGAGTGTATTTTTTGTTTGTAAAGTGTGTAGTTTATGAAGAGAAGATTGCGGACACTGCAGGAACAATCATTTATGAATTACCGTGTAAAGATCACGCTACAACGCAAGAAAATACTCCACCCGTTGTGTGCTAATGACATTGTTATATGGATACATAACTTTGGTTATTCATTACTTCAGTCTTCTGAAATATGGTACTTTAAAACACACGTTGAAGAGAAAAAAACCACTACATCATAGCTTTACATACCATGTAAACGTTACGTAATTTAATTTAATTTACAGCATAGCTTGCAAAGCTAATACATTACAAAAGTTTTTGATTTGCTTCTAGAACAAAAACAAAATTCAACGAGATAACAATCAAAAATTAAGCTACAACACAGAAAAACACTCCATTCCTTCTATTCTGGTATTAATGTTTGTTTGTTTGTTGTTGTTGTTGTTGTTTTTTATTTTTCTGAAATATGATACGTTAGAACACACGAGCAACAGTTTTTTTTTAACAACATAAAAAAACACATTAAAGATCAACATTCCATCAAGCGTATCTAAATTGTGAAATTTATTTTTATGTTTTGCTACGAGAAGAACGAATAACTACGCACACCACTGTCCTTTCGTAAGAGGCAGAAAGAAAATTATATTCACAAATAAAGATAAAATAGTTTGTTTAACAACTTACCGACGTACGAGGTGCCTGTGAGGCAACAGCCGTAGCTGCGAGGTGGAGTTAGTGGCTCGCCCGCCCGTCCGGGTGATGTGCGGGTCTCTCAGAAGGGTAGCACTTAGTGTAATTCGGTCCATCGCAGGTTATGGCCGACGTGGCCTCGTTAATGTTTCACCGGGACGTGCGTGAAGAGAGTTAAACTTGCGAGGCGGCTCATTACTCTTTGTGAATATCAGAGAAAAAAACCATGCGTGGCTCAAAGGCCTGGAAACGACCCCAGCTAATTAACTTCAGCTGCGGTCAAACGTGAACATACGCCGCTCTAAATACGTCTCGTATTTGTTGGATTATTTTGTTTGGTCGTTTCTGGGAATATTTCCTGTATTTATCACCTTAATATAGTAACTTATCACTCTTATATGTTAGAGCTGACTGCATAAATCACAAATGTGATATTGATGGTTAATGGATTTTCCTTATTCGATGATAACAAAAGAAAATTGCCTCAAGTGTATCACACAGATCACATGTAGGTTCTGTACATCATTTCTTAAAAATTTTGGATAAAAAATATCAGACATTATGAAAAGTGGAGGCATTCGACACATTTGTCACCAAAATATTAAATTATTTTCTTCAGTTACTATCAATCCTAGTATTTTCCTGTAGGTTCTTTAAAAAATATTTACTGATTTGGAAAAGTTATCCGGTTACATGATGCGATTTCTTGTGTCCAAGCAGATCCTAACTTGGCTGGGAAGCGTTGAATATTTCACTCAGTTGTATTTGGTTGATATAACATGGATGGACTATAAAGGGCCAAATAACGGGATACTGTTTATATTTTGTCAAGTAAAACAAATTACCACACACAAAACTATCCTTAATTTTTTTGTTGTCTCATTGCACTTAAGTATCAGAGACACTCAATTTATTTTGAAATATGTTGAAACAAATTTTACTGTTATCACTGCCGTTTTGGCGCTTTTTTTCAACTAGAAAATAGTAGAATTAATATTTACTTAAATCTTTAAAAAA
Organism: Vandiemenella viatica; assembly: GCA_031002005.1. Taxonomy (NCBI): domain Eukaryota; kingdom Metazoa; phylum Arthropoda; class Insecta; order Orthoptera; family Morabidae; genus Vandiemenella; species Vandiemenella viatica. Next base: position 154,392,959 of record JARYHS010013630.1, on the reverse strand, counting down.
AATTATTTGAATGTATTCCTTTGTATGGAATAATTTATTGAGTTATTCGTGTAACTTCAGTGCAGGGTGATTCTATGTTGAATAATCTAATAGCAAGACTAGAGGATAAGCGGTTCGCGTTCGAGAGGAGGCAGGTTCAAATCCACGTCAGGGCATCCAGATTTCGGTCTTCTATGGTTTCATGAAATCATAACAAGCGAATGACCACATGATTCCTTCAAAGGCCAAGGCTGAATTACTTCCCGTACATTTCCCACTTACCATTCGCTCCTTAATTAGCTCTATGTGAACCAGGAATAAAGCCTTAAGAAGAAATAAATGAACTTAGTGTTTATTCCTCTTCTATCCCTTTTAAATTAATCCCCGTATGATCCTTTAATTTACATTTATTTCGACTTTCATTATATTTCTAAATTAAATGCTCAATAGTATACTCAACCTCTAAAAATAACGAACCTAAAACGAATTAGACTACTTCAGTCTGTATCATTCATACTGCGTATTACGGAACCCGCATTGCACAACCACAGCCCCACGCCGATCTGTCCATACAGAATGTTGGTAAAACTGTTCCCTCAAGAATTTCCCGCTTGTCTTCCATTAAATGCATGAAGAAATTTGTCATTCGTAAACTTTGATTTGCCACATGTGGTGAACTCTGTTTCTCAGCCAGGAATCAACGCGATACACTGCAGTGGCATCGGCCAATCTGTTTTATTGTTCAGTCTCAAGGAAATGAAAGTTCAAGAAACAAAGCTAGTAATTCCCGATTAAAAAGGAAATGTTCTTTATTATAGACATCGCAGAAAAACAGAAACAAAGCTCACATTTTAAAAAAAAATATGTGAAGTTAAAGGCACTTGTAGTTGTAATGACCTGGTGACATTATTTTTTTTATTGACGATGCGCTCCACCTCAATCGTAGCTTGGTTCACCTAATCCGGTAATCCTACCGGCAATAGGGAACCGACAATACGAACCACGGAAGCGTTCTGGCGTGCTTCACATTACACAACAAGCTGTTCCAGAAGGTCTGGTTAATGGTCTTTTAAAATCCCAGCCGAGACCGGGATTGGAAACGGAGATCATTCGCCTTAACCACTGATACAGCAGTCCGCTGATCTGTATAGTGATATTCGTTGTTTACCAGCACAGATATCATGCGTATCGGCCCATGGAGGAAGGAAAGGAGAGGAGGCGAAATACCGCTAAATCTGTGAAGCCTCCTATAAACACTCGGCTCCTACTGCGCATGCGCGGCGGCCATTACAGATTTCCCAAAACATTTCGGTGTATGCACTGTGTTTGCTGCTGTGGATATTTCGTTTTTTATAAGGCCAGCTTGTGTACTGTAGACAATCAGCATATCTTACTACTTTGTACATAATACGACAGCCTTATCGTAAACGAGTGTTGAAAGTCTGTAGTTCGTAATGAGTTTTATGTGTTGAGGTGGGGCAGCACTATCATAACCATGGCGATGAAATTTGTAATTTAATTATTGATTCTCATGTAAATCGACAAGACTAATCGAAACTCAAGAGAAAAATGTTTTGATATATCCCTTGGTAATGGTGTATCAAAAATTAGTTATAGTTCCTTTTGACTTTGGTGAAGTTTTTATTCTAGTCCAGGCAGCGTTTTTATCCTATCCACAAGGGGTAGTAAAAAATAAAACACTCTCTCTGCATTTCCAGTGTGTAGTTCGTAGTGGCTTTGCCAAAATTATTTTATGATCCACGCCGCACCCCAATCTAACCACCTCAATTTAGAGACAGTACCAGGTATATCTCGAGAACTAAGCGAGATATCGAAAAGTTTTATTCTTCACATTCGATGTCTCGTCGTGTTACAAAATAATTTGACTTTGGGGAAATTTTTCTTCTGAATTTCAACTCAAATACCTCACTTTTGAGAACTAAGCAGGATATCAGAAAAAAAATTCTTCCGTTTTGATTTGTCTCGTCGAGTTACGTAACAATCCATCGTCAAATTGCAGTGCCACGGTTATCGTGTCATCCCTTGAGGTGCTTGTGCATATTCCCCTCGTTTCTAGGGAAACCCAATATGGCGACGTCCCCACACCCACTTCCCTCTACCCGACTTCACTCCAGTGCGTGGTGAAGGTCGTCTCCACTCTTTTGTTTCCTCCATGGATCAGCCATGCTCCTGCTTGTAATCTCTACCTATTGGCTGGCGACTTGTGGATAGGGCTAGGGCGTGGTGTTATAAAGTGAATCCGGAGCTGCATCCGTTTCTCTTGAGCTGCAGCCGGATGCGTTGTTTTAGTGAGGAGCCTGCCATGGAGACGAGGGCAGGTTGTGAGGAGCGTGGCAGTGGTGGTGCCCGGGGCCGTGACCTCGCGAGCTCATCGATCGGTGGGCAGCGCGACCTCTGCGCCGCGCTCCTACTCGCACTCCACACAGACCCTGATCAACATCCAAGGGCAGCAAGTAGTCTGTGCGCGAATCGATTAACCACGTCGACAAACAATGGCCCTTGGTATGTACGCACCACAGCGAGGCAAAACCTCCAGCCAAAACTGACAGAAGTAAGAACTGGTGCGTCCAAGCAAATAATCCACACACCGTCCAGCTTGTATATGATCTTAGTATCAGACGTGGATGCCTCAGCAGTTTATCACTACGTTCAAGTGACTGGAATATGTGTAGCAAGTGTGGTGGGAGAGCGGTTAACGCTCTGGCTTCGCATTCGGGAGGACACGGTTTCGAATCTCTGTCCGGGCATCGAGATTTGGGTTTAGCATGGTTTCTCCAAATCACTCCAAGCGAATGCCGGGATGCTTCCTACAAAAGGCAATGGCCAAATTCCTTGCCGTTCCTTGTCCCCAGTTCCATCCTGCCTCTAATGACCTCGACGAGATGTAAAGCCATAGGTAAAAAAGAAAAGTGTCATCTTGGCAAATGCTTTGATTTGCTGCTCACTATTAAAGAAACCCGTAGTGGGTTCGACGGCTTCCTTTCGGACTCAGAAAGGAACTGGAATCGTTGTCAATCCTTTGTGAGGGGAAAGACACTTCCAAGAAGATATTGCGTTACAACCTCATAGAGCGTCCGCAGTATCTGTGGCTTTCTTTTAAAATTCTTATGAAATGCGCTTCTAATGAATTAGATTTGAATGCAACAATACTTAATTCCTATTACCCCCCAGTGTGGCTCAGTGTACTGAGACTCCGCGCTCTGGTTCGGGTAGCTACAACAGGACCGGGCACGCACCCAGGATCCCGCGTACCTGCAGTCCTGACTGCGGGTTTTAGGAGGATTACTGCAGACATCAAGGGTAATGCTGGGACGGTAACCAAACTACACATTTCACAACAAATAAAATACACAACGTACTTAGTTACACGTTTCATAGACAGTTGGAAACAAATAACTTTCCCCATTAATACGTACCACGAGTTGGCAGTAGATTTTAAATACTTGGCGTCAGCAAAGACATGTGGCCGCAAATCGAAACCTCCAAAATTTCACCACTCATCGGAGGCAACCGACCACAAAATGTTGGTAAAATGTGGTGAAGAACAAGAAGAAAAATATTTAATTCCTTCTGATACAGAGCTTATATTGCCAAAAGAAGAAAACATCAAGGGGTTATTAATACTTTTCTTGTTTTCGGTGGCAATATCTTCAGCATAAGATCTTTGTTTGGAAAAGTTGCATCTAGAAAGGTACGATCTGTATGACGCGACGAAGAATCACACAACAATACACTCATTTCATTTTTTACATGTTCGCCAAGGACTGAAGTTAGAAAACGTTCCATGTGTTCTTTAGTCATTTTTCTACTTTTGCTTGCCTGCAGATGAATGTTTCGTGGACAGGTTGTTTCAAGTTTCTTTTTTAAAATCTTTGGACCGAAAGTGCCTTGCGTCTCTTGAAAACAGATGTTTAACTAACGGCGCTAGCAGACAAAGTGCGTAGTTCTGCATGCAAATGACACACACCACTGTTTTGTTTATGATCGCTTGTTATTCTAAACATGTTTTCGTGCGGTTCCGAGCGTTGAGGCCAAAGGTGTACTCCGTTAGTAGTGATGTGGAAACTGAAGTATCGATATCTGTCTGTGGAACATGTAACTGTGTTCAGCGCGTGATAAGTGTATTGTTTTGTCTGTGAAATGCGTAGTTAATTAGGTGGAGGTAGGAGACCATCCTGGCATTCGTCTTGATGGCTGCAGAGAACAGCCTCATATCCGCAGTCACGACCACCGGCAGCCTACATGGTGGGCTGGTCTCGTGCCCGGTCCGTTGTACCTCCCCGATACACTGTGCGGCGCCTCAGCGCACTGAGGCACACAGGCGGGTAAGGGGGGAAACACACCAACTAAAAATCTAACATTTTCACCTGCAACAGCGTTTCTCAACGTTATTCAACCCGTGAGCTAGTTAATTGTCAAAAATCAAGCTGGCGGAACATTAAGGGAGTCTCCATAAACAACTTAGCTCGGTCTAGGGTGGGGGGTGGGTTTCCGAGCCAAGCCACGTAGCTTTTCATTCATATTATTTGTCACAATTTAAATGAGCTACAGATCATGCAATAGCATGTAAATATTTATTTCTGTTATTTAGTTATATTCGTATGTCTGACAAGACTAAACAGCACAAAATGTCTTCCGGAATAAATAGGGAAAAAAACTACGTGCTAAGGGGGAGGGGGGAGTGGGGGAAGAGATGGAGGCAAAATTCGTGCCGGACAATGTGGGGTGGGAGGGGGAGGAGGGGTTCACAGGAGGCCAAAATGGAGCTACGTGGTTTATGGACGCTCCCTACATTACATCGGCCTAATTTATTGGCCTGTGTGTATATCATCAACACGTGAGACATATTTTATTGCTCCATTGCAGCATAATAAATCTAAAAACATGTTTTGAATCCGTTCTCTCTCTCTGTGTGTTTTTTTCTTTTTCTTTTTTACGTCTCGTCAACTTCGAGGTAATTAGAGACGGGAAAGGAGTGCCATCCTGACATTCACCTGGAGTGATTTGGGGAAACTATGGAAAGGCCAAATCTGGATGGCCGGACTGGGATTCGAACCCACGTCCTCCCGAATGCAGGCCAGAACATTAACCGTTCACCCACCACGCTCGGTTTTTTAATTCCAAAGGACATACAGCTATGAAACTGGAAGGGAGCTATTAAAAGTTAGTTAAATATTTACCAAACTTTAAAATTTAGTAACCAAATGAAAAACAATGTTGTTAATGGATGCTTCACTATACCACCGGTCTACATGACAAAATAAAATAAAACACGTTATACCTTACAATATACACCTTTTATTTTTGTTTACTTCACCACTGTTATTATGTTACCAACCCTACAGATTACTGCGATCCTTCACATCTATTTCAAAACCTTTAGAATAATCCTTTGACGAACGGCGCTGTTTTTCAAGCCAACTGCAAACGAATAGACAATTGTAGAACCAGTGCTATCCTACCCTCTTGGAAATGCCAGATATTTTTCCTGATCATTGAAATACTAGTGTCTTTCAAAAAGTTAGGCTTATACTTTACACTCGTCTATTCGTATCTAAATTTATAATACTCTTCCTGCGGAGCGCATGAACCATAATCGAGAATCACTGGGTGAGAAACACTGACCTGGAACAACTTTATAATTAAGTTTATGATCAAACACGCAGAAAAACTAGGACACAGTAACATATTAAGGGAAATCAGAAAAACAGTGGTGTAAAGATTCCGCCGGGCTGTACGTTGCAGGTCGAGGCGGAGTGCCGTGGGGCGAGGATCTCTCTTCTCGGCAGGCCTAACGATGTGTACACTGCATGACGCCCGCCGTCTCGCACGAGACAAAACACTCCGTCCGGCACGGCTGCCAACTTGCCAACACCAACAAAACCCCGGCGGCGGCAGAAGCCAACAGCCGGTTGGAGCCCAGTCGTGCCAACTTTGCGGGCTCAAGTTTCCCTCGCTTTCACTCGCGCCCCATGTGTATACAGACCGGCATACTGCAGGCGCAAACTTTATACTGCAGATCACAGGGACCGCTCGCAACTTTGTGATCGCTCAGACGTCTTTCTGCCCATACTTGAACCCGCCCACCAAATATTACTACCCTCCCAAACTCCGCGCCAAAGAAGTCTGTCAACTGCCTTGACACAAAACACGAACCCCACAGCTGACACCACCTCCACACGCCAAAGAGTCACGATTCCATCAAGTTGTATTTCAGAAAGTTGGGTGTAGATCCCTTCTATCACACGCTATTAGAAGGGCAGAGAGTTCCTGCTTTTCCTGGAAAAGAACTTTAAATAAAATGGCACTATATTAAACAATTAATAGCGTTAGGGAATAAAAGGTACGGTTTTTCACTGACGTAAATAGTTCTGCAATCAGTTATAAAGCTGATATCTTTAAGAGGGGTTATGAAAATCACAGAGAAAATACAATAAAATCAAACTGTATTTCATATAATTTATTATGGAAACAGGAAAACCATTGCTGGTTACCTTCATGCTGCCAATCTGTAGTTAACCTTTTGTCAGGTCGGGGTTTTACGATTTCTGTATCTTAAAGGGCAAAAATACTGCTAAAAAAGTAAAAACCTTTAAGTTTATGAAAGAATGCGTAGATAAACTAATTTTATCGCGTATTCCACGTACCGTAGACATGAATACAAGAAAAAGTTCGACTGAATGACGTAAGAAGTACTTGCGTGAGGAAAATTCCGAATTCGTGTTCAAGAAATGCTGGCACGCAACGGCAAATGATTTATGTACCACCCCGCTGATAACGAAGCGTGCTACAGGCGATATGACTTGAATTTTAAGGGTAACTTTCTTCTAAGTCCCTAAAAAATTACTGGTTGATCGAAGTGTTCTTGCGAGTCATTTCTTGGCAGTTGCTTAACCAAATAGAATTGTTACGAAATAACCCTCACTGTTGTACATATTTCAGTTGGTGTAATTATTCCAGTAACTTGATGCTCATGAAAATAGCTTAAATTATTTTCTTAACAAAACTTAAATTACTCATACTCTCTCATGTAACGATAAATTCCGGTTATCATTCTGGCGCAGCCTGTATTTTAGTCTAAATAAATCTCCGCCAACATTGCTACTCGAAAATGAAAGCTTGCATCCTACATATCTATGGACACAGAATGTAATGAAATCGTCTACATCGAACAGATATGAATAAACAAAAATCAACTGATAATTAATATTAATATAAACACAATACACAACTTTCTTCCAATGCCTGGCTATTCATTTCTTCACGGTTGCGCAACTGAATAGAATTGTTATTCAGTAACGTTCTCAACTGCAGTTGGTCTGGTTACGAAAGCCGGGTTCGTGACCCCAGAGTTATAGACACGATGAACGAAGTAGCCTTTTATCATTTACGATAGTAAGAATTGTTTGTCTATATTTACGAAAACAGGCAGTTTATGCCTGTATTAATGAATTTTTCAGCCTATCAGGTATTCCCTGCTCGAACTTTTTAATTTTTCTGTGGACAATGCCCGTACGGAGTTTCCATTCTAAGAATTCTACATATGTAGTGTACGTTGAGCTCTCTAAAGATGCAGTCTGTTAATTTGTTTTTAATGTCTTAGTGTTTGTTTGTTTTTTTTTTTTTTTTTTGGAGTTGTTGTTCACAAGTACACACTGTTACAAAATCTTTATACGTAAAAAAATTACATTAGTCATGATCAGAAGAAAAAAGATATCGGGTCTTAGCCAATTGCTTGTAGGGTTCTTTGTCAGAGTTGGATATTTCTAATTTGATTGTATTTCGTTACCGTTGATTTAGAAGTTTGATTTTACAATTCTTTTGATTACTGTCACGAAATCAAAATTTTTAAATCATAATTAATAATTATGTTTGAATATAATAGGACAACATAATTACTAGCGCTCATAACAACTAACCAGGCATTACATTGTGTTTTTTTCCGTGATCATAGTAACTATTTCTATCTTTTTCTGCTACAATAACTTGCGTAAAAATGGTCCGAAATTTATAAAAAATTTTTGCTAAGTGTTTTTCTATATAATTATAGATCTTATTTTGATTAAGATTTGTTACTGCATCAGATAGTAGCAGTTAAATGACGATTTTGGTGTTTACATAAGAAATATCAGCGTGCACTTCATTTATTGTGTTATTCCAGTTCTGATCTTGAAACTCCGGGTTAGCTCTACTCTGAATTTCACCTTGTAAGAGGTGTCCCTGAAATATTTCTCGATGAGAGGGCGTGTTTTATAATCCACACCACGTATTCGCAGCACCGCGAAGAGTATCTGGCGGTAAGCCTTTTTGAAGTCCTCGAGTATATATATATACGTCGTGAATGAAATGTCGAAATAATAGATAGAGCGAATCACTTCAGGCCTATTACTTCCAAAAGCACAAACGGATTCACCAGCTTATCATCCTCATTCGACACACGAATGACCATCAATTGTGTGTGTACAAAATATGATGGTTACAAGTCTCCTACCCTGCCGGCCAAGTGCGGATGACGAAAATTTTGTCCAGCACTGTGGTTCGAACAAGCTAAACTCGAACCATCATGGTAACACAACCACCTTGGCTTTATTGTCATGAAGAAATCAGTTTTCCAAAACATTTACTGTCGATATTTAAAATCAATGATTTACTGACTGCAGACTGATTGCCTGTACCAATATTATCAAAAGCAGTATTGATGATAAACACAGAAAAATCCCTAAGATATTTTGCACTATTACTTAGAAACAACTGAGGATTCCATTAATCTTTGATTTAAATTTATCAAAATATTATTTCTGCTGACACACACAGTATCGTAGTATTCCGTTACACTGTCCTCTAGTTTGATGTGCTTAAGCAGGGTAGCTCCAAGCTTGCGCAGAAAAGACGCACCGATGCGTGCCACTTCTGGTGATGAAATGCAGTAATGTAACCTACAATTATCTGTGAAGTAACCGCTTCAGATGTCGGAGACGTATCACGTTACTGTTGAGTTTGTGCGCGTGCAGTGGCCCCACTGGAGGGAGGAGGCCCTGGAAGGAAGTCGTTATCCTGAAGGAGCCACCCACGACAATTATGGCTCCAGCCAGCTCCCTCGCGCCGACCTCCCTTTGTCCAATCCTCGCCGTCTTATAATTCCTCCCGGCTTCGGCTCTCTTTTTTAATTAAGTAAGCCGTGGGACCCCTACTGCCAGAGCTCTGCGCACGAATATTCTTCTGCAGTCCGTTTACTGCGCAGTGACAATCAGCCAACGGTGTGCTAGAGCGCCGAGTCTGCCTTATCTAATTGACTGCAGCTTCACAAGATGTGCACCACATTCATCATAAGAAATACTTCATTGGTTTGTGTATACTCGCAAGCTGGAATGAATTAGTTATACGTCAGCTATACCACCGCTATGAAGAAACAGACGTTCAACGTTATCTAGAGCATATCTGATTAGGCAGTCACATTTATATAACCCGTTATCAATCTATTTAGTATGAATTGCTAATAGAAAATTGTATTGTGCTGCTAACATATATGTTCAATATAAAAAATTTGTTTAATTCGCGTATGTTAAACATTTAAATCTATCATATGCATGGTGCTCGGTTGTCGGCGTGCCGGTTTGTCGGGCACTCAGCCTATTATGTATTTATGCTTTTTAGGTTTGTTTCTATAACTAGGCAATTCGCGATAGCAGCAAACTTAGTAATAAGGTCTCCAGTTCAATAGCAAACTTTTAGGATTATTTCCCTTAGTGAATTTATACCGTGCCATTTTAGATACAAAGAATTTAGCTCGTTGATGTGTAATGAATTTCTTATGATCATTTACATAATTCTTATTATATCTGTTAAGAATCCAGGACACAAACAATCCGATATTTTTATATGGAGACTCGAATTCAGTACAATAATAACAATGCCTAAACAAATCGTAAGGGTTTCCGTCGTACCAGCACACATTTAGATTCGTAATTGTGACCTACACCCTCACAATTCAAGTAATGTAAACTAAATAAATTTATCCTCTCTTTTCCAGTCTCGAATTGCTTCGATTAGTATTTTACTTTCCTTCTATATATTAGATCCTGCGTCTGTTACCACAGCTGAAATAATTACTTCACGAATAATGTTCAATTATTTTTTGTAAATATCATTTCAAATGATTTATTGTAAATTCGCAATATAACAGTTACCAGTTATTTAGCTTTCATATCTCTCTATACACATACGCCTCTATTTGCACACATGAATCATAATTTCCTCATGCTATTAGTCTCCTTCACTGCCTCGGACTCATGCTTTCAAATATCAACTTTCAACTTACAGTCACCATGTCATTACTTCGACCGTCTTTGTACATCGGCCTCTAGACACCTTTTTCAATAACAGACTGTTAACAAGAGATCCTCTTTCTCTTGATGCTTGTCGTTAAACCTCAAACTCCAAAATTATTCCATATAACCAAAACTATTTAATCACAGAATAAGATTTTAATATTAAATTTCATGATCAGTATCACAAAGTCTAGAACCAAACGTACAGGTATTAACCATTAGTATCTCTTCCATAATCAAACTGACAGTTACATGCAGTTAGTACACATATAATGTGAACAATGTGCACGCAATGTCCGCTACTTAAACATTGTCGAGATCTATAGCGTCAGTAGGTAAAACATTACCCTTGTGATTCTCGTCTGACGTCTTTTCATATCTGCCGCGTTTTTGGAGTACATTCAGATAATTCCGAACAAGCGGAGTGGTTTCATCTAGAGAATCAATTTTCCAATCCGAACTTTTCCAACCGCCGATTGACGCTCATGCAAACAGTAACTGCTCAAACAAATCTAAAAGTCTCCGCTTTCCTTCAGTGCCAAGCACATGAAATTGAGAGACAAAAAATTCTAACAAAATCATGTGCCAGCGTTTGCTTAAATATTAACAACGTGAGATCATTACGAATGGTTCTTTGATGGCCGTTTCCTTATAGCTCAACTTATTTTGGTTCCCCAACAACCGCTGAAGTTTTTAAAACTTATTTATTTAAATATTACCTTCATGAATCCACGAAATTTATTTGTGTAGGGTGAAAACGTTTCCCGATAATGTATAATTATTTAAGTATACCACGTTTACCTTACAGTTACCTGCAAATTTGTTTTGGTTTATCTGTACCATAGCCTTCGAAGTGACTCAGTATCACGTGGTTCACAATCCCAAAAAGTAACCACCCAGCGCCTGGTTGGGTTGATCACTCCCTGTCATTTTAATGTCTAAGACTGAACAGTTAATACGGAACCACGGTCAAGTAACAATCGTCAACCAATGACAGAAGAATTTAAAAATGTAGTTCAGTAATAGAATATATTAATACTCCAAGAGCTCGGTCTTCAAAACGCCATCGCAACGAAGATCGTTTTCCAAGAGTAAGACGTATTAATTTAGCTTTGAAACTGCAGAAAAAGTATTTTTTTTTTTACAAATCAGTAACTGTTTGTATGTTACGCTCAAAGTGTAGATAAAGAGAAACGAAAGAAAGAAGAATGATGATTAGTTTCGTGATCTATTCGTCTTATAGAAACCGATTGTTTCTGGGAAGAAGAATTTGTAGTTATAGAAGGTTTAAAGGCGTCGGAGCGGGATACAATACTGAGTGAATTCCTAGAACAAATAGTAAATACAGTAGCGGCCGGCTATTCAAGTGAAGCTTATGGAATTCGCGTGTTAAGTAGTAGTAGTAGTAGTAGTAGTAGTAGTAGTAGTAGTAGTGATTAAGTAGTAGTGATTCAGAAACACCTACCAGCTTCAAGAAGCAACGACAACAGCGGAATCTTATTTGGTAAGCTCAAAACGAACTTAAAGTAAGGGTAACAATAATATTAAAGGTCTCCTTACCTGTTCAAGTCGAAATAAGTGAGCTGGTAGTGGGTGGTCGAACTCTTCATAAAGTAAAATTTCACATCTAAAGCTATGACGCAAATGTTTATCAGGTACAGGAACTTGTATTGTCAGGAAAATAATTTAAATTAAACAGACTTAGCAGTAGTTTGGTCAAATTTACGTGTGTGGAATAAGTGTGTGTTCGTTGCTCTAAACCGTGAGAGAACAAGTAATTTGAATAACACATATCATTTTCAGAAACCATGCTCATTGGTGACCCAAAAATAAGAACAAGTGAATTTTATATTACCATCAAACATCAACTGAATATCTATTTAACCATCAAATTACTAGTAAACTAAGACCACAGAAGTATTATAAGCAGGCAACCACAAAAGCACATCCCCCCTAATGTCAGTTATTCCTTATCTAGATTGATCTAGAATGGCAACAATCCATTTTATTTTGCTTTTTGGCATCACGCGTTTTGTGAGAAAAAAGTGTCTAAACACTGCCAGTCCAGTTATAGTTGAGAGTGACTCAGTTATTTTTAAACAGTCGCCAATGAATTTCTGGCAGCAACAAAGAAACTGAACTTGTTTGCCACACAAAAAGTAGACAATTTTCTTCATTTAACTTCTCTTTTTATCATAAAAATGTCGTTTTTGACACCTAATGGAGGTCTTAAGACATCTACGCCTGTTGCGCATACCTATTAATTGAGAGATTATTGTAATTTAGTAACATATTTCTCTATTTTCTGCAAAAATTTTGTAGTATAATGGAATTCATTTATGTGGGTAACATGAAAGTTTCTTAGAGGTGATGGAACGCAGATATCAATGACCTCAATCACTGTCTCTGCATTTTGTTTTGAGAAACTAACAGAAAATGATTTCATGAGATCATACGCCGACAGAGGATAAGATTGATTGGCTTACGCATCACTCTCTTAAACAAGATGCCAATAATGTCTCACCGGAATGAAATATTGAGAGAGAAAGTTTGTCAGTAGCGTGGTTATCATTCTCCTTGGCACGTTTCTATATAAAAGTTGAGTGCTGCGGCGGGCTACAGGAGAACCTACTCACAACAAATTAATCATGTCTGTCGATATCGCCACTGCAGTTCCACCAGCCAGCTTCCTCTCTCCTCCCCTATCACCCCCCCTCCCCCCAACCCACCGGTCGTTCTTGACACCCGGTGTGGTTGAGCATACTCTCGGTTGTTAAAGAATCAACGGGATTCAAAGAGGATAAGAAAAATGAGGTTACTTACTACAGAAATGGGTATGGGGCAGATCTATAAATTGTGACTGTGGACCTCGTTGTTTCTGACCGTCCTCCTCGAACTTAGGGAAGGAACGATAGGAACAATAAGAGACATACACCATACATCGATCAAAGCAATTCAATGAATCAAAAAACTGGATCTATAGATATAACATGATACGACCTCGCGATGAGTAGATTTGTCCACACCTTTTGTATATCTTGTAAAAAAAAATCTACGTTCATCATACGATAAATAAATATTAGTTACAACTATATTCAACAAAGCGAAATGATGTAATCTTTACACATGATCGTATTATTCTGTATACTCTGACCATTATTCACACGTGTGCATCATAATTCTATTTACCACTGATTCTAAGCGTCCGTTTCGACTCATTCATAAACTGAGAAAACGTAATAATAAACCGATACTGTGTTATCAAAACCCGACGACTGGAAATAAGACAGAATATTTGGTAAATACTCAAAAGCTTGTTTTCATATATTCTTTTCATGTTGGTTAAATTATTGTACCAAAACAGTGGTTAGACTCAGTATTACGTATACAATTAGTGTCTTAATGAAGACGTTTCGTTGAAATGAAACATCTCTTATTGGACTAAAACCTATTCGATTTTTCCAAAACATGGTGTAGCGGACAACTATACTCATCTATCATGGAACTAACCGACTCCTATCAACCACTTGAAAGCAATAGGTAGACATTTCTATAAAACAGTATCTGGTGAACGTTTAGTAACTTTTTCAGCTATAGTCACAAAAATTGGTGCTAAGTGTTGCAAGTTTGTGCTTGGGAAAAATAAAACACCCATATTTTTGCAGCTGGTGGATTTCACTGCGTAAGTTAGTTTTTGCATCCAATAATACAGTTACATATTCACATTCCTGTGGACGCGGGTTCGAGTCGCCGTCTGGGCATCCAGATGTCTCCCAAACCGCACTAAGAGAATGCCGGGATGGTTCCTTCAAAAAGTCCATGGCCGAATTATTCCCATTCCTTGTTTTCAGTCCTTTCCCGCCTCTAATGACGTCGACAACGGCGTAGAAAAAATAAAAGAACGCTAGATTTTTACTTCGACAACTTCTTTATTTCAATGCAAGAGATATGTTTGAGATATGTTGAGCTGCGTCAGGTTTGATAATTTTGGCGACGTTTCGCCAGTAGCCCCCTGGAATCTTCCGGCCGACTGGATCAATTCATTTCTACGACTTAATTCTGGTTGTTGAGATAATTGTTTGCCAAACATTACTTGTATTTACTTTGACAATTGGCCTAGCTGAACACCTAGAAAACAGTCGCAATACGCAGTTGACCCAGTCGGACTATACAAGCTCCGAAGCCAAATATCGCCAAAATTATCAAATTTGCTGTAGCTCATCATCCGAATTAACGAGTGACGATTGTCTGAGTTGTTAATTTTTTGTTTACACCTCGTTGACGACAATGTCATTAGACAAGAAAGGACTGGGGCAAGGAATGGCAAGGAATTCCACCTGGTTTTTTTCAATCAACCGGCATTTGCCTGCAGTGATTTGTGGTAACCATGGAAAACGCAAATATGGATGGCCGGAAGGGGATTCGAGCCCACGTCCTGCAGAATGCGTGGCCAGAGCGTTGCCGCTCACCCTCCACTCTCGATGTGAGTTGTGAAGAGTTTTAAAGGTGTCTGATATTTATTTTTAACGGCACTGGTTGCTATTTTTGTGTTGTTTCATACGGATATTTAGTGGTGGACGATGATTCTTCAATACTTGACGAAAACTGTGCGTGAGTTTCTGAAGCCGCCTCTACCTCCCTTGTTAATGGCGACGCAGCCCCTGGACAAAGGACCATGTGGGCGCCGAGGGTGCGTTTCCCGCTGTCGGTCGTTAGCCCCTGATTTAGGAGTCCGTGTCGCACCGCCATCTGTGTGCTTTCGCCCGTGATACGACGTCTCTGCAGAGTCTCGTACACGCATCTCTACCGTACACCGTCGCACAAACACAAAACCCAACACGCTGCAATTACGACGGAACATTGTTAACACCACGCCAGTTTAGCTTCCGGCGAAATGTTAATTGTAAGGGACAACTTTTACATCCTCATTTCACAATAACATACAAAAAACTTTCTAATAAAGAATATGTATTTCTAGATTAATTTACCTTGACGACTCGGTTATCTCTTGATCTCTTTCTGGAGTCTGCGAGTCTTAAGTATGATAGACTTTTGAAAGACGTTAATCGTGACACCAGTAATCTTTCAGTCCAGCTTAGAAGTTTGGTTCTGTTTTCTATTCAAAATCTTATTTGGACTACTTCAGTTCACATCGCCTAGAACTATAAGTCCAGTAAATGTAAGTAAGACCGGTAGGATTTTCGGCCCTCTGATGAATTACTCATAAAAATAAGGTTTGAGTAAACTGTAATTTCAGTAATAGCATGATGTTAGTGAAGTTTTACGTGAGATCTGATACAAAAATTAACTATTTTTGTAGTTAATGTCGAATTAGATGTAGGCTACAACCGCTTTTATTGATTTCGTATTATAATCCCAGTATTCAATTGGTAAGATGAATTTTGCTTTCCTATACCGGTATTGGTGACTGTGTTCGACGCTGACACGGGATACCTGGTTCTGGTCCTAGTGGTGGGAAAAAATTTTCACCATCAGGTCTTGATGGCAGTGTAAGAGAAGGTGCACAATTTCTAATCCCCAGATTGTGCACATAAGCCTTGGGATAAATCTCAAACCACTCCGCAGTGCGTACAGAGTGAGGGCATACGACACTGTTGATGGTGACTCGCCCGTAGGAAGGGGACATTACGCTAGGCGGCTCAGCAGGTGTCTTTTGGAAGAGTGGCTTCTGGACTGACTGGAACCGGATTTTTCCCTTTCGATTCTTTCATCTCTCTTCCAGAACACAAACAACACATTACGCTGAACACACCCACTGTGACAGTTACAAGGGGAGGCCGCAAACTGTAAAATTCATATTCAATTCATACTGTACATTATAAAAGCTAACGGCTGAGTGTAATGTGGCAAAGTAGTAACATGCGCTCCTTCACCGCTGTGGAGAAAATCAGCATTGAAGTATTCCGTTGCGTTCAAATACTTACTGAGTTGGATGGGTTCGAAGAGGCGCATAGCGGAGCGATCAAGCTCTGTTCTTCATAAGCTCGTCGTCACCGGATCGAATCTCGCTGCTGCCATTATTTGTCATTTTGCTATTCAAATGTGTATAGACATAATTCCCGGCAATCAGTTTCAACAAATATGCATATAATAAGTTTTTTAAATGATTTTTATCGTGAAAAACCGACGGCATCTCGTTTCGATTCTATCATTTACTGGTACTGGAGTGAACATGTGTACTTCAATTGTAACGGTCAAGTAACGACATTTGTATTTCATACCTGCTTCAGCAAATATTTCCTTTTTTTGAAATACAACTTAGTTTGTGAACAACATAATAAAGTCCGAAAGCGTCGGTTTTTTAATGACAAATGAGATTTAAAAAACTTATTACATGCATAACTGTTGAAACTGATTGCCGGGAATTATCTGTATAAACGTTTGAAAAAATAAACACAGTTGCAAGCAGCGAGATTCTATTCGGCGACGACGCGCCCCGTAAATCTCCGTAACGTAGAAAATATTTGAACTCAACGGAACATTTCAATGTGGTTTTTATCGTCACCGGCGAAGAATTGCATGTTACTGCTTTGCCACATTACACCTCTGGCCATGAGCTTTTATAATGTACAGTATGGATAGAATCTGAAATTTACAATTGGCGGCTCCCTTTGTTGAAACAACAGTTACGAGCCATCGAGTAACCACCCCAGTTCACCTTCCCAGACGTTGCCACGGAGAGAAAAACATCCCCCGTGGTAACCGCCTACGCTGGTGCACGGACAAGGCAATCACAAGAAGAAGAGACCGGGAAATAATGCGTATTGTACTGTTACTTTGATGATCTGCAGGCTGTTGTTTACTACTTTTGTTCACTTCAACTACATTCAGTGTTTTTCAATGATGTAAACCAGAATAAACTGTTTACGGTAGAATGAAAATTGGCGGAATTTGTGTTTATGTTGATATTCAGCTCAACTCGAAATTTATTGGAATTCTGCACAACGGTTTAGTCAAATTCTTCTCATCGACTTGGTTGTAATTTTAGAACCAAAAGTGAAATATATGAATAGAAATGTAGAGAGTAAATAAAAACATTCGCATAAATATTGGATAGTAACTGATAATGTGTTAAGTTTACAATCTTCGCTTTCCAGAATTTGGTCTTGTCTGGAATAGATGTTTGATTAATAGTTAATAATTGCAACAAGTTAGGCATTATCCATTTTAAGAACAGTAGAAGAGGTTCGCCCAATTTCGGTGGTGTATCAGACCATTACTTGCTTACAATTGATTTACAATCATGATACTGTGTCTTATGGAAAACCAAACCATTTTAAATTAAAATAATAAAATGTGAGAAAGAACAAAAGTAAATGTTCTCAATAATATCTTCGTGATATGCACTAGTGGGTTCATTTTTCCAACAAGTATTGAAAAAAATATTAAAATCATACTATATGATTGATCTGATATCTGTGAATTGATTTATTTTCTTAAAAATAATTACATCCAAGCAGTCTGCAGTCCGCTTGATGGCCTTGGTTGCTGTTACACTGTGACTGGGATAATCTAATCGAGCCGCGGTGGTGGAAGAAATAGCCATCAGTCGGGACAGTAGGGGACGAGAGCCACTGGTGCACAATATCGTATCACCATAGTGGATAGCAAATTTCTCCACACTGAGGGCGTTCAAAGCTATTGAGGATAAATAAAAGAACACCCACACACATCATATTCAGCATATAACAGTCTACCATACCTTTGAATTCAGACCTAGCATCGCAGAAACCGCATCAAGTGATCGAATACAATTCGTTTGATTAAGTAAAAAAGAACTTAATAACTTAATTCGTTGACACCTGCGGCTGTTCCTGTCGCGGTGCGGGTCTTTGTGCGTGCCGCCTCCTGAAATGAGTTTCCGCGCCGTTGTTCTGCTGGTTGGCGCAGGTTTTAATATAAAGGTGGCGCGGAGACAGCGCCTGCGGACAAAGATCG
This sequence comes from Vandiemenella viatica, assembly GCA_031002005.1. NCBI lineage: Eukaryota > Metazoa > Arthropoda > Insecta > Orthoptera > Morabidae > Vandiemenella > Vandiemenella viatica. The sequence goes on along the minus strand of JARYHS010013630.1, from coordinate 154,374,672 downwards.
CAGGTGGAAACTTGAGATTAAAAATAGCCCGACAAGTGCGCCTCAGCTCTTCACCAGTCCGCTTTCAGGAAGGTACACAATTTCACCCGCGGTCGTAATACCTTACAAGATCAAATAGGTACGTACATCATTAAAATCGAGTAAACGGCGCTATTCAGTTCAACAGTTATTGGAATTTCGCGATTTTCCTATAAGACTTGGTTAAAGGATTCATTGAGAAACCTGCTGCAGAGACATTCGGTATACATCACAACTTAGAAACCTATTTAAACGTTCAGTTCATCATATAAACAATCTTATATACCGTGGGGATAATCAAGACATTAAAATTAACCCTTCCGACTTCGTATGTTTTCAAGTTGGAAGCGTTCGTGAGACTGTAACGTGACCCGCAAAAATGTGACCTAACTAATGTAATACACTTGCTACTTTAAGAGTAAAAACTGTTTATTCGGCATAACTCTTAGAATTGTAACCAAGTTTTAACAATAAAAATTTGCATTTAACGGTATAAATGTTTTGCTTAAATAAATCACATGTTGGTATACATTCAGTTTCTTACTCTCTATAGTCTCCAAGAGGAAAAGAATCATCACAGATATAGCTATCAAAACTCAAATTGCATTTTTCTTCATGTCAACAGAAGTGACTAATATGTTCTAGGGCGTTAAAGTTCTGACTATCGTAAAGTAGTTCCAAATAGCATATTTCAGATAGTGTCCGAACATAAAAATGTTCTCAATGTTAGGCGGGCTATAGCATTACCATAACCGTCACCAAAATAATTTGAAAGACATCTGATTCAAACACATGCTTGCCTGTGAACCATTATCGAAATTTAAGTTGCTCAAACTACGCTTCTTGCATGGCAACAGCGTAAACTTTTTCAGTAAAAGGCATTTTTTTGTGGCTTTACGCATCGTTGACCTCGAGGTCAATAGAGGCGGCATAGTCCTGGGGACAAGGGTCTGGAAGGAATTCGGACATGGTATTTTGAAAGAAGCATCCAGGCATTCACCTGGAGTGATTTGTGGAAACAAGGGAAAACACAAATCTGGATGCCCGGACGGGGATTTGAACCCACATCTCAGAATGCGTTATCGCTCACCCTCCTCGCTCGGTATTGACAGGAAGAAAATCGTCAGAACTGTAATTTTTGTAGATACTAAAGTTCCACTATTGAATAAAGTTTAATTTAAAAAACAAAAGTAAATTATATTTCAGTGTGTTTAATATTCAAAACATAAAATCTCCTGTCATACAGCGCTGTGAGGATACTAGAATGGTAGAGTTTGATACTGCCTTCGAAAGCCTCGGTGATAAAGTAGAACTGACGTAATGAGCTCGACGCTCCGATCGCTTTCCTCTAGAGTTTCCTGCCGGCAGGCTAGTTGGCCCAGGGGCCCATTACCAACTTCGAGTTCCGTTTGTAGCAGTTTTTGGGATTTTAGGGCTCCTACAGAACATGCTCATTAGAACGATCCGGCTTGTTCGGAATTCGAAAACCTGTCAATTGCGAATAAAGCTACAACTTGTAACTCCTTGTAACTGAAACAACTTGTGCTCCTTTACGGCTAATATGTTTACGGTTTTGTATGTGGATAAAAACATGTTATGCAACAGTTACGAGGGGCAATTAAAAAGTATGTCATAAATCAAAAAGTATGTATAAATGCAAAAAAAAAAAAATCTGAAAATTACAGGCAAGAATCTGTTTTTCTACATGGTCCTTTATCTCGTTTTAATAATTTTATGAACTCTATACAAATTTAGAAATCCGTGATTGCAAACAATCACGTCCAGCTTGTGAGTTCCAAATAAGAACGGTTAATTTAACTTTTTAATCTAAGTGGTAGTTCTGCTGCAGTTTATTTTAATTAGCCTAAACACATGAAGATAGGACAGAGATGTAGACGGGATGTTGCTAAACTTCCTACTTCATCGTATTAAGCAGATACTTTTGGGCCAAAACTTTTTGATACTCAAGATGTTGAGAGATGATTTGCTACTGAGCTCTGCCCAAAGAAGTACCCAACGTGACTTATTTTATTGAACGAGTTAATGTGCTTATTCAGATGCTGTCGACGTGCTACGTCTTGTTTTCAGAACTTATTCGTGACGTCAGTGCTTATCGCTCCACTTGCTGATGGCTTGCCTCGAAATAACATTTTCACAATAAACTTCACCCACTTGTTTGTTAATTTCCGTGACTGAGCACTTTTTGAACTATAAAAATCGTATCACAATTCTAGTTTTAGTGACTCTACTGCAGCATTTGGCATAATTTCTAATAAATAATGATTGTGTTGATGGTTTACTACCAGAATTTAGATTGTTTGCAGATGACATAATGCTTTAGAATAGGATAAAAACTATAGAAAATTGTGAACAGCTGCATGCAGGGTGATCTGGACAGAATATCTAGCTGGTTAGGTCAACATGGAATGAATATAAATGCAAACAAGACTCAGATACGTAGATAAAAAAAAACTAAAGGTTATAATTATAAGGTAGGGAAGGAATTGCTTGTTTAAGGCTTGATATGTAAATGCCTAGGCATATCATTTGATAATAAACTCAGCTTGATATGACATATTGAACAGGTAGTATGAAAAGGTTTCCAAATTCTTTCTTTGTTGGAAAGAGTGATGAGGGGATGTACCAGAGAAGTGAGGGAACTGAGTTTAAAAACTTTAGTCAGACTTTTTCTTGAATTTGGTGATGTAGTATGCGGCCCACATTTCGGATATCAAATACAGGAGTTGGCGAGGATCCAAATAAGAATTGCTAGATTTACCTCTGGGAATTACTGCAGAACACAATCAGTAACTCATATAATAAAGGATCTAGAATGGGATTCATTGGAAGACCGAAGAAGGTTGAAGAGCATTGGGAAGGGTGGGAGGTGGTGTACAAGACGTATATACATGATGAGGTGTGGAAAGATATTTGTGAAAGAATCAAGAGGCGTATATAGAAGGGAAAAGATGAATATGACCACAAGCTGATACTAGATTTCAGGCATAAGGGTGTGGGAAAATTTTCTTTCATGTTTAAGGGGGTCAGTGATTGGAATAAAAATCCAAGGGAATTGATGAATAATTTACCAAGAAATGTGAAAGAACTTATAATTAATATTCATAGGCAGGTACAAGACAGGGTGACAACAGGTGTGTGGAGAAAATGCCACCAAAATTTGCATTCCATTGCGATTAAATTAAATAAATTAATTTAATTAACTTAGTCAGATAATTGAGAATACAGGGTCACTGTGTATGGGTTTCACTAAAGAGGGTAGGATAGGGGGTAGGTAGGGGAAGGGGGAATAGTATTAATAGAAAGTCCAGTTATAATACAGACAGTGATCTGAGGAAGGTTGTGAAGGAGGAACATCATGTCAAGGTGGAACTGAAGCATCTCCTGTGTTGCTGCGAGTGACCATAGTTGAATTCAGCTATGGGGTACTGCTTGGGAAAGGCATGAGATGATTTTTCCCTGTGGACACTATTGGTAAGTTGTAGTTTTATTAGGTATAACCCTCAGCAGGGATCCATGGAATAAGATTAATGAATAAAAAAATAAAAAAATAAGAAAAACAACTAAGTAGAGGAGAGGGAGAAATATTCCTGAATTGTTAGTTATAGATGTCAGGAAATCTCCTTCCATTTATGGCTAGTGAACTGCATATATTGTGTTTTATTGACATTTAAGATCAGGTCATTAACTGTGAGAAGTATAGGAATTAAAAATACAGCAGATTTCTCTATTGAACAAACTGCAAATTATGTCTGTGGTTGTGTGCCTGTTACAGTTTAGAGACAACTGGTGAGGAAATAGAAATAGGCAACTGAAGGTCACTGATACATGGTGGGGGGGCATTATAAATACCAAAGAAGTAGTTTACTAATGAAAAAATAAAAGCAGATATGAGGAGGGGAGGGGTTACAACAAGGAGGGTAAAAGTAATGATGAGAATATGCCAAAGCCAGTTAGAATGTACTATAGGAGCATAATGTGGATACACGTTGTTAATGTAATAGACGCTTACAAACCACAAATAGTTATAGAGGCAGAGTCTTGGTTAAAGCAAGTGATCTTAAACAATCAAGTTTTCCTGATGAATATAGAATGTTCTTCAGAGATAGTGGATAAGCTCTAGTATTCATAGATCATACTTATTGGGTAGGGTGATGAGGCGACGAATGAGAGAAGTAAAGGAATTGGGTTACAAAACTTCGGCCAGACCATTGCGTGAATATGGTAGTGTAGTATGGGACCCACATTTTGAGTATCAAATACAATAATTCGAAAGGGTGCAAAAAAGGGTTGCTAGATTTGTTTCTATAAATTACCGCAGACTGCAATCAGTAACAGATATGATAAAAGATCTGGAGTGGGATTCATTGCAAGACAGGAGGAGGATGAAGAGGGTCATGGGAGTGTACATGTCGTATATTGGTGATGAGGCATGGAAAGATATTGGTGTAAGATTTAAAAGCAGAGGATAGAAGGGAAAAGATGACCATGATCACAAGCTAGCACTCCATCTCAGCCACGTGGGAGTGGAATATTTTATTTCGTAGACAATGGGATCAGGGATTGGAATAAATTACCATGAGAGAAAATGCATAACTAACAAAAAACAATGAAAGAAATTAGTAGAGGGCAAAAGTAGGCAGTTACAGGAAAGGGTTAAAACGGGTGAGTAGGGAAATTGCCACCTGACATTGCGCTCCATTGCAATTAAATTAAAATAATTAACGAATTAAATAACAGTTGATTACTGATAACTTCAATCAGGTACGGTATCAATATGTAAGGCTCAAACTACAAACAATATATATAATGGTTACGAAGGCTTCCATGGTCACTGCATGTATTATCTTGGTTCTCCGGAATAAATATTATATAATGTTTGATGCTTTTTGCAAGCGCAATGTTTGTAAAATGCCCTTCACTTAGAGGGCTTAGTACTGCGTTAATGTTGTTACTGCCAATGATTCGGCACCCTTCCAGAGGCTTTCCTCAGGGCTATTTTGAGGTGATGTATCACTTGCGACGGCTGGTTACGTCCCAGAAGCGGATACATCAGCCCAAAGTAGCCCTGAAAAACGCCCCAGAATGGATACGGAAATATTTGCTGTGACAACAATACTACCACAGAACAAAGCCCGCAAAATATGTGGAATTTTACAAACAAATACAGAGTCCGTCAAAAAGGCTAATTGTGACTATGTGACACTTTTTGACTGTCCCTTATATGAATGGTGGCAGCAGTATCGACGTTAATAAATTCTGTTATGAATAATATCTAAGATTGAAGCTTCCCTCGAGGTTGAGAATTAATATAGACTTCTCGGGTGACTAGCCAAGTGAGCAGGCGTTTCCACATGGTATTTCGGCTATCGGAAGTGGCTTTACCAGAAGATGGCGACAGAGTAGATCTCCGAAATATCGTCTGAAAACATCCTGCTCACTCGGCTAGTCACCCTTGAAGACTATATTAAGGAATAATATCGTTTGTAAATCACGTTCTTGAATAGCATTCATCGACAGTACTTCTTAAATATGTGATTTCAGTGTAGGTACCTCGGCAAAGAGACTTGAAGTCCAGTTTTGTAGAGTTGCATGCTGGGTTGCGCAGTGGCGCTGTTTTGAAGCTGCTGCCGCTGTTTGTCCCTCGGAGAGCAGCCCTCGAGCACGCCGCACCTGCTCTCCTGCTAATTAGGCGGCGGTGACGTCAGCCAGGTAACCCGACACCGAGCAGCCTCTTCAAGTCAGTCGGCCGGGGGAGACATAAACTGTCAACACGCAGTTCTACATATTCGATTCGCATAATTTCATTTGGAAACTGCTGCAGTTTTATGAAAAGGCCTCAAATCACACAGTGCTTGCAACAGTGTGTTCGATGTAATGGTACTAAACATGTGTCACTGTCATGCTTCTTCCCGCCAGCCACAGTGTCCGCCATTGAGCATTTACTGGAGTAACTTCCCACTAAGTTACTGATTACTATTAATTACGTTGGAACTCAAACACACTTAAGATTTATACACATTTTTGTTCAAATTCATTTCTATACTGAGGAATATTGTTCATCAAGTTCCAAAGGAAATTACTAAGTTCCGACCTCTTGAAATGAAAAGTGCTCTCTTATGTCTCAAATAAAAAGCAAAGTTATTACCATGGTAGTCTTATACCTTCTACAAGCTGCTTTTAATTTTCCCCTTTTAGCCCGTATATTCCTTATAAATCTGCAAATCTCTGTTTACTTGCCTTCCAATGACTACTAGCCCAGCTCCTTAACCAATTCAATCACTTAAGTTGTCATTTGCATATACAAATTAGCTACCATCCTCTGCAGCCTCTCTGGTATTGGATACAAGCAATTTGGGTCCCATTTCATCTCATAATACATTATCAATGGCCCGAACAAAGTTTTATAATCAATCTCTCTTAATGCTCTAGAATTGACCTTATTATCCTCTCCAAGAGCTGCAATAACGTCAATCCTTTCTCACGCCAATGTCTCTTCACCAGTTTAATTCATTGTTGACTGCTATTTACAAGTATTTAGATTTTAAATTTTCAACAAGCGACTGCCCCTTTACTAGATATTCACACAAACCCTTTATTTTTATCTCCGTGTTCCTAATAAGCTGAATTCTTTCGGTACTTGCGTTCAATAACAGTTTGCAACTCCACATATAACAGTCACGTTGTTTCCTCTTGAAAATACAACGTTGAAATGTTGTATTAGCTTCTGTCTTCTATGGCTGCTTTCTTGCGGCGAATGTTAGCGTTTCTATACACAACTAGCACTTACATGCGACTTCGTACGCGCGGACTTAGAATTTTATTGCTAGTATTGAATAAAATCTACATCTATACTACACAATTACTTTTGTGTGTATATGAAATTTATGAAAAAATCATACACAAACTGACTGCGAAAGAAACAAAGCCTAAGTGACCAATATAACAATACAGAGAGTTACGGTACCCGTCTGTCTGTTAACATTCGGTTAGTTTTCAAAATTTCATGAGAAAGTATGTTAATTATCCGGAAAAAAAATCATCTTTTTTTCTAATGGTACATAGTATTTCCTCGTCACATATAATGAGGATCCGTTTAGCGGTATAGTCATGAAAACGTAACAAACAGAGAGACAGAGTTACTTTCGCATTAATAATATTAGTGTTGATAAACTGACAAGCTTTGGCGTAACAGTTTGGTTTTGATTTATTTCTGAAAAACCACCACTAAATACTTACTGGAGAATGTCCCACGACTTCTGATATCTTGGGTGATCTCTCCGGTATCCCCGACGACGCCATATCCTCAATCAGGCTGCAACGAACAACAGGAAGCCGGTGTGGAGCATTGTGCGTGGGCGCGAGACGGAACTGCGGATGAGAGGCGGCGGGATCAGAGCTGACGCCACACCGTCCCGGCACTTGCCATTCCGCCGCTGTCGGCGCCTCTAGCACGTGATTTCTCGAAGGCGACCTCTGATAATGTGATCGCCCACTACGTGACTGCAGCTGGGAGAGGATGGCGCCAGGCAGCACAGCAGAGCGCCGCCCTTCCAATTGGCTGGCTGTGCTGCAAAGCTTCGCTGGTCTCCGTCTTTTGTGCTCCACACATTCGCCTTTCTTGTCCACCAGTAGCAAAAAAACGTATCAAATTTACCAACAGGAGTAGTGACGTGACTTCCATTTCTCTTCTTCTTTCCTAGACCATCGATGCTGTTTATCATTACTTGCGAATGGACCCTATAGCATCAAGCAAAGCCCTGATTCTCATGATTACTTCTAGTTAGGAATTTGTCCAATGTTTTCGCTGGGTCAAATTCTGGACCAATGAGAAAACTTAAGTGTTGCCATCTGTCTGCCGTTCGTATAACTTACGTTTTCTATGATGTGTGTAGTTTATTTTGTGGAATAAGTAATTTATGAAGCTGAACTTAAGGACTATTCCAGCATTCGCCTAATTGACTACGAAAATCCACCTAAATTCCGCAATCAGAACGGCCGGTACGCCGGTCCAGGACACGAACCTGGTTGGGTTCTACACTCCCCCCCTCCCGAATCAGTGCAGTGGTGCCTTAACGGGGGCAGTCAGTGTAAGAGCGATGCTCTTTATATTGTTGATATTAATTCTACTAATTCCCGTCGTGGAAAGCGATCAATGTGAAACAACGATGATTCTCAACGTTGGGTTAAATACTTCAAGTCCAGTTGGTGGAAGAAATTTTCGTCATCCAGCATCGTAGCAGAGGGGTAAACACGATTCCTAATCACCAAATTCTTTGACAAAGACCTGGATTATACCCTAAATATATCCGCAACGCCTCTGCTGTGAAGCGATATGTTTGTCGGGTGGGGACGTTAAATTTTGCTGTCAGTCGGTGTCTTTCGGAACAGTGGAGCTGAACTGGTCGCCATCGTGTTTTCCCCAGTCTCTTCATTCATATCTCACTGAAAATATAAACAGCTTATCATTGTCAACACACACACAATCGGAAGCTACACTTACCGTAGCACACATGAACACGTCACTTAGTACTGATAATATCCTCTATAATAACCGCCTATGGCCAGGTATTATTTATGGAATTCACTTTTACTAATTCCTTTAATGCGAACATTAATGCAGTCGGTTTATGAGTATCTTAAATCAATAAGAGAACTGAGGAAAATTTTGGTGTGCGTCCTAATAGAAGCACTATAGCGTTGGTGAAACGGTCTCTAAAGTAATTCTTCGTATACGTATGGTCACATAATAAATGTAGATCTAAAGTCTACATGCATAAATGGAGCAGTTTATATTCGTGTAACTACAAAGACCATACTGGAATCTCGTAATGTCGTGTAGCAGCTTATCCAGTGAATTCTGTGGGACAGGTGCATGATTCTTTGTTCGTATAATACATACGAAGTACCCCATTAGGGGAAAGAAGTGGGAGTGAGTTAAATATTGGTCTCTTCAGCGGAGGTAAATACAGACATTCATCAGCAACAAAAACACTGTACGGAAGAGAAACGCAGGTAGCATGTCGCCTGAGTGGCGTGACAGGTCGCTTGTTTGTGAGCTGTGTGCAGTCGTCAGCCTGTCCGGTGCCCGTGGAGTGCGCCCAGCAATCAGCACTGCTAGGCGGCGGCGCACAGATGAAACAGCTGTCGCCAGGTTTAATCCGACTCTCGCCGGATGCCGTGTGTTTTCATTTTAATTAAATCCGGAAGTCTGGGCGTGGTCATCGGACGCAGCGGCGAGTGCCAAGCTCGCTCCTTGCGTCACCCCTGGCGTGCAGACAACCGAGCAAAACTCGACGTAGCACGCTATAGACCACGTTCGTCCTTAAAACAAAAATGTTACCCACTGAATAAACTGTGATATAGACAGACTAACATGCGAGAAGTGTTGTAGAGCCAATGAGATACACAACGGCTGAGGGTAACCAGGTTTGTTTGTTTGTTTGTTTGTTTTGTTTTTTTTGTTTTTAAATTACTCCAAGTAATAGTGTAGTGCTATACTGAGAGTCTGGAAACAAATGAAAATATCAGAGTACGGGAGGAAGGAAGTTCTGGTGCTTATTCATAAAAAGGAAGTGAATCAAAATGCGAAAATTACTGGTCTGCTACATTGCTGAGCCACGGCCTGAAAATGTATGAAAAAATTACTCCAAATAAAGTTAAAAAAAAAACCTAAAGGAAACTCTAAGAGAAGAACTGTGTGGTTTCAGGCGACGAGGATCAACAGTAAATGAAATTTTATATTCAAACAAATCATAGAGAAATGGTGGTAATATGGCGAAACCACAATATTAGCTTTTATTTGCATAAAAAAGGGTCTTAACAAAAGTATTATGGACAAGCACATGGTTCAGTTTAAAAAAGAGAGGAATAGACGAAGGAATCGTGGAACTAATAAGCAACAGTTTTGAGAAATGTGGGAATTGCATACGCATAGACAGCAGACACACAGAATGGTTTCACACGGAAAGGGGAGTCAGACAAGGAAGTGTATTGTCACCTGTCCTGTTTAATGTGGTATTACTTGAAATCGTCACAGAAGTCCACCGACACAGAGATCAAGCCGAGTTAAAGGTGATAGTATATGGTGATGACATAGTTATATGGGGCGAGACAGAGCAAAATCTGGAAGGAGAATTTGAGAAATGGTGTACTGCAATGAGTAAACATGGTCTGGAAATAAGAGTAAAAAATCTCAAGATAATGAATATAGCAACAGACATTGGCCTCGACGGCAAGAAATTGGAATTGGTAGACTGGTTGGTGCATCTGGAGAGCAAGCTAACTATCAATGGTAAGGTGGAGGAAGAAATATGGCAGAGAATAAGGAAGAGTGGATAATTGTATCGTCGGATAAAGGATGTAGTCTGTAGGTGGAACATGGGGAAGAAAGACAAATGGTGACACATGGCTCTGAAATCTGAACTTGGACAAAGAGAGATATTAACTGATTGCAGGCGGCAGTTACGATGTTTCTGAGAGGGATAGAGAACGTCGCTACGAAACATAATATCAGAAATGTAAACATCAGAGAGAGACTGCAAGTTGAGGCATTGGAAGAGAAATTAATAAGGAAAAGACTGCAGTACCGGTGGCATGTAATCAGGATAGATGGAAGAATGCCGAAATTAGCACTGATGAACAGCGGGAAGAGAAGGAGACCAAATGAAATATCTCAGGCAAGATGGATGGACCAAGTGAAGAAAGACGCTGAGGCGAAGGAAGTTGTTTGGAGACAAGTGGTTGAAGAAAAATCTTGGAGCGACCGCCAGACGTGAAGGAGGATGTGCTGGACAAGCCGCAAAGGCGGAAACGTCTAACAATGATACTGATGATGATTCCAAGAAACCAAGAGCAAAGAATGTATTAAAAAGTGAAAATCAAAACCGTGCTTCTGAAAGATCTTTAACGGCGGTAATTTTTATCTATAACAGCAGACAGTGTAACCGAGTCTAACGCTTTGTGGCAGCAAAAACATATAAACCTCCTTTCACTAACGGCCGAGAAGATCAGTTACATGAATACTTCACGGAATCAATTTGAGGGACACTGCTCAACATCTACTGACTGCTGAGCTGGCGCTAATGACCCCGATATCGACGCACCACAAAGCATTAACCATGGCAACTTCGATTCTGAACAGCTGAAATTTGTTACTACCACTACACAAGACAGTGATTGGTTGCAAGCCAATCGTGGTATTCAGACCACAACTAATAAAGACGAGAGAACGACTTTTTTTGTAATTTACAATTGTTAAGATTGTGTAATTCAGTGAGTCTGTCCACTATCGTGATATCAACATAGGCGTAAAGGTTTAAGTACTAAGATCATAGGGCTATGGTAGTTCCTTTCTCATTCTTCGCAGTAAACTGAAGAACCTTGTGCTTGTACTTCTGTGTAATGAGACATGCAAACGAGCTGCAGGCGCATTAATTATCATGGAGGAAGCTGAAGAGCTGCGCGTAGTGAGACACAGACGGTGGCTGCCAAGTGGAAAAACTCAAGCCACGCTTTTACGCCACCCATTAGCGGGACAACACATTACTGCCAGAGTTCCGCCAACGAACGGCGGGAAAAAAAACCATAAAACGCCAGCGTTAAATTTTTATCCCGGTAATTTCCATTGGAGGTCGGCCATGTTCGAGTTAACGAGTTCGGCTCGGACGATCCCGGTTCCGGCTCCAGGGGGCTTTAAATCCTCTATGTCGAGGGACACAATGGTCACCCCCCCTGACAGATACCGCAAGGAAATAAATAATTAATCTGTATTAAATTTTCCGTCAATTAGTATACCTCACGTTAACACCGCCGTAAAAACAAATTCCGAATTTGATCGCCGTAGTTGTGACGGCAGCGGGGGAAAACAGCCTGATGAACTGGGGGGCGGGAACCCGAGCTTTATGTACTAATTAATAATGCTCCCCTGCGACTGAATCGTTGGGATTTTTGATTTAATTAACGGAGCATTATTAATTTTAATTAAAATTAAAACTTTAATTGTCCGTGCGCTCAATTATTGACACTGGTGCGGAGCGATTCGGTGTCGGTCGGCGCTCTTCATCTGTCAGGTACCGGTCGATGGTGCCTGCTCGGGGAATCCCCGCAGGGAAATCACCGACCAGGACGGTTACATGTACCCCTGCAGTGTATGCCGCCGGACACGCAGGTTAATACCAGTGTCCGACTCACCTGCAGTCGCACCAATGTGGAAGATACAATTTAAAAAACATGCGCATTCACTGACAGTCAAGAAATGCGATGTCGAGTGTCACGAAACTATACCGTAATGATAAGCTGGAATAACGCTGGTATTCTACCAAAAACCAGTTTCAGCTACAGAGAGTTAACTGAGTTCAACCACAAGCGTATCCCCCTAAATAAAAAATAAAAAAAAATGTATTTTAACGAAAATATTCTTTACTTTCATCTTAAGAAGATTATTAGTGGAACCTCTCAATCACAACGAGTGTGCCGAAACTAAAAATTTAACGAACTAGGTAACCAGTGTGAAAATTTGAAGAATGATTTGCGATGAATTTCGAGGTTGGCAGTTTGCACTAGAATGAAAGAAGGAGCCGCTCATTTGTAGCAATCGTTTATTTGTCAGTTGAAACAGGTACGTACCAAAACACTTATAACGTTTTGCGAAATAATTAGAAAGGGTGGGAAATGTTTCCCTAACATAAACAGAAGTAACCGAAATGCTCCTTAGTCTAGAAAAAACACAAAGTTTAGTAACATCTCTGTGATATGTGGTGCCGCTATCTAGCGGTAGTGCGATCACTCCTCATCGACGCCAGCGCAGCCTAGTGTTTTGACCTTGAACTATCGTGTACCCGTGACTTTGATTGTTCATAATATTTCCATTTACAGGTTGAATTTCGAAAAATTCCTTTCTTATTTAATGACGTTACCAAAGCGGAGAACTTAATTTATAAACTATTATCTCGTTTATCGGTTTCGGTTTAGAATGAGGGGAGGAATATGGTGCGTCAAATAAAAACACCTTTTATAATTAGTATATATGATTGTTTTAGTGAGCAGATATATCTGTTTCTCAATTTCTCTGCCTTCTAATTAGTAAATTTTTTTCTGCAATCTCATTTCAGTAGGTAGAGAGAACCGGTGGAGGAGGTGACGAGATGGAATACTTTTCATTCAGGAGTTGCATCTAACATACTCGTACTTCAGATTTTACAAGTAAAAAACTTTTTCTTTACCAGCAGAATATTTCAAAATACTGGTTCAAAGAAGTTGGGCAATAAAGCTGCAGCACCGTTATCTAGTTCATGACGTTGACTGACGAAATTTCACTTGAATCATGTGCTTATAAAGTTATTATTAAAACGTAAAAGAAACTTGACGTTGGGGTGTTTTTGAGTGACTTGCTTTGTTATCCGGTTTCACAGAAAAACGGATAGCTGTTAAAACGTTAGCCGGAATTTTAAAATGCGTCGTAGTCATATTTATTTAACTTTATCGAATATCAGGCTAACCCGATCGCGAAGCGAGTAATAAATTCCACTGGAGTTTTCAACTTTCTCAATAGCAATGAAAGGTTGCTTTGTATTTCAAAGCAGAGGATTACATTTAGCATCACTTTTATTTCTGAAATAAGTTTGAAATAAACATCAGACCCTTTTAGGAGATTTGCAAGGCACATTACATTGCTCGGATTCCTATTAGCATTATTCAGAGCGAATTTCTCAGCGCAACATTTGAAAGGCAACTCAAAAGGTTCTAGACGCGAACAATCTAACCCCCGCCCGCCTCCAGAACCCCAAACAAAGGCCCAAACATCCGAAACCACAGAAAATCGATTAAAGTTTGCTTAAAACTAGCATGTAATAAACTTATATACCTTTAAATGAAATTTTGAAGATTTACAACTTATTACAATGTGTTGACTGAACAAAAAATACATCTCAATGTCGCTTAAATACTATAGCAGGCGCTATATTTCAAATTAACTTTATTTAGTTAAAATGTCAGGTATAACAATTGAATTACATTTAGATAGTCTAATACACTCATTGACAATAGTTTCAAACAAACCAAAATACAACACAGTAAGTAAATAAATGAACCACTTTCTTTATTTTACGCAAACTGAAGTATTTAAAGAGATGTTAATGATTAGGAATCCAGGCTGTAGTTACGTCATACTGTCCACGAATGATTAAACTGACAGTTTTTTAAACTTAGTCCCATAATTCACCAATACCTAATGATTTGAAATTCTTGTAAGACCATTTTATAAATTTTTCAATCAGTGTTGCAGTCAGTTGTTTTATTATTATTATGGCTTAAATCCTAGTCGACGTCGAGGTCATTAGAGACGGGAAAGGATGGGGGACAAGGAACTGGACGGAATTCGGCCATGGCCTTTTGAATTAAGCATCCCGGCATTCGCATGTAGTGATTTGAGGAACCCATGTAAAACCCAAATCTGGATGCCCGGACAGGGATTAGAACCAACGTCCTCCTGAATGTGAGGTCAGAGGCCAGTTGTAAAATAATCTATTATATAATTCCCTAAGCTGACTCACTCACTCACCTCGCTATCTATTGGTTGTAGGACGGTTACGTCGCGCGCCAGCCGTCGCTTGCAAATTAACAGTGACCAGAGATATCATTAGAAGAAATTCGTGGTTATCTCCATAATTTGATAGATAAGCAATTGCTAAAAAATTAATTGACATAATACATTCTTTAAGTTTTGTTTTCGTAGCATTTCATAGTTAAAAAATATCTATAAACTTTATTGCTAAAAAAGGTGGAACCGTTTTTCGGTAACATGTCCCTGATGAAAGACACATGAAAATTTTAAATTACCCATGATCTTTGCTGTAATCACGAATGCAAATTGTCATTCCGGCCTAGGCTAAATTTCAATTTAATTAAAACTTTCGTTAATGTTGCTGCTGGACCAAAGTTTATACATTACAGTTTATTTGCTTTTTATTTATTCTACTGACCTCTTTCGTTAATGGTCTTTATTCACGTTCGCTGTACGCGAGTTATTAGGTTATTTAAAGTGGACATCAGACCACATTTGTTACGGAATGAGTATTCTGAAAATGCATATCTTCGGAGTTGCTCAACTATTTACTAATCTGGAATCTGTATAAAGTTCTCTGGTCGTTACAGACACTATGACCAAAGTTTATTATGAATGTTTTCCCAGCCTCAATCAAAAACAACTTGATGCTTTCGATGCAACTGCGCACTTCATTTAAACAGAAATTTTTTAAATATTGCAGAGTGATCTTTTAGGGTCAAATACAAGTCAAGTTTGTATTTCCGCCAGTTCGAGTCTAGCAACCACAACCTTTGAGACAATTATACGATAGCGCGACTGTCCCTCCCCGTGTTTAATACGTCTATTAATACTTCTGAGTTCTTTTCTTCAAGTACAAGAGAATTTTTTCACGCTGTGGGTGAAAGACAGGTGATCTTCGTATTTGTTCAGATCACGTCAACCTGTCATAATCAATTACCTTAAAAACTATAACTAATCTACACCCGTGACGATACGCAAAAAACGGTCACCGGTGTACACTAGTACAAAATATTTCACGTACACACGTGGTTCTAACTCATTCTCAACTGTTTGACCTAAGAAATCGAGTAAACACAAGTGGTTTCTGGGAAGTGAGTGGGAAATCCCAGTTGGCAGAAACACATCCGATGATCGACGCTTGGTGTAATTTGGCGGGGGAATTGGTCGGAGGAAACCTTGTGTACGTCGGGCGAGTCGGAGGAGAAACACGATGCCGCAGAGCAGTCCTCGAGGGCTTCCGACTGGCAGCCTCACTGAGGAGGATACTGCCTGCTGGGAACTGCACCACAAACAACTTCAGCTCACAAACCGAAAAGAAAATAATTAGCAGCCTCGCTTTGAGCACAGATTTACGCCTAATGTCAATTAAGAAT
Source organism: Vandiemenella viatica (assembly GCA_031002005.1). Lineage (NCBI taxonomy): Eukaryota > Metazoa > Arthropoda > Insecta > Orthoptera > Morabidae > Vandiemenella > Vandiemenella viatica. The sequence goes on along the minus strand of JARYHS010013630.1, from coordinate 154,358,697 downwards.
GGAACCATTAAAAATACTGTACGCTCACTGATCTCCAAGCCAGAAACGCATTATAATACAAAGTAATTATGAACAGACACAAAGTAATCAATTAAATTTTTAGTGGACTAATAATACGTTCGCAGGTTTTAACAACGAGACCTAACTGATCTAGTTTTTAGTTTCATTACTAGCGGACCTCTGAACGTCCAATCAAATCAAATATGAATTTCACCTCGTCTAAGTGACAAAAAAGTAGTTTTTGTGGATAAAGGTCAACACCAATTGACCCGATATCGCTGAAATACGAACCTAACCTGCATTTCACCTTATGTGTTCAGTATGTAAAATTTGGAGAAAAAAGTTGTTTAGTTGGCAGGTACATAGGAGTAATAAGACAGTCTTTTTTCGCTGACAGAGACTACACAGTAAAGGGTCAAAGGTCGTTGACCAAATACTAATTCAACCTTTAATTCACATAATGGATTCATTCTGCAATATTTGAAAATTTTCGGTTAAATTTAAGGCACTTGGATGGCTATTAGACACAACCCTTCCATATTATTGGACTGATGTTTGCTGCTATACTGGGTATCTTTTCAAAATGTTCTAATGTCGTTTTGCAAAGGACGCTGTGGCAGTTCAGTGTTGAAGTTTCTCGCTCGTTTTACGAACCCCCTTTTGATTAGATTAAAGGGCCATTAACATGATATTCGCCTCCAGCAAAGCTTCTTTTGTGTACATAAAACACGCTCCGAAGGCTCGGCGATTCGTATTACACTGAGAGACGTAATTCTAGAATCATCCAGGCGGAATCAGTGTTAACTTTAAATCCTCTCACTCTCTCCTTTGTAGCCGAGTCGTGTGTTGTAAGGATACACTGCCGTAGGGTAAGATCTCATCCCATTCAAGTCTTTTCCTCGCAGCTGATGTGCATACAATCATTTATTATCCGTGATAAAATTCACTGTATAATGTTATTTGAATTAAGAGAATAAAATTATATTTCCGGCATGAAATTTTACAAATAACACAAACTATAGAATCTGAGTCATTACAGCTTTATGCGAGCACATTTTTCAAATTTCTTGTTGACGTCGATGTCATTAGAGGTGGGAAAGGAAACCGTGTGTATTATTACGAGTAGAACCAAAGTGTTCATTTCCTTATCCTTTCCTCCAATGTAATATTTCTCATTTTGTATAAGCGCGATAAAATAAGCAGAAATTCAACTTAATTAATAAAATTACTCCAAATATTGCGGTTTATGTTGCTCTCTGCTACTAAGCCATGTCCTTAAACTTCTTAAGCACATAACGCCGAGCACGAAACCGTTCAAACTACATAACACACTATTGTTTTGATAGCACCACTCTTCGCAATACATTTTCATAAAAGAGACATATGAAAATCTCTTTTGCTTTGTCTTCGTTTTTGTTTGATGTTCTTCAACTCAGTGTCTTCTGCAGCATTGAAAATGTCCTGCATGTGGTATATCATTGAGTCTAAAACTCTGAAAATTCTGTTGTTCACTTCAAGGATTTTGATGGCGGTAATATCCAACACAATTGCTGGAAATCTGTGCAATCAAAAAACCTATGACAAGACGTGTTTAATGATATCGTTATTATTCTCCAAATCTCCAAAAAGATTAAAATTAGTAATCATTATTATATTAGGGAACATATTTCGAATAACAATTATGGTAAAGGTGATGTAACTTGAAAACTATAACTATGAACAACCTATTTCAAAACCAAAATAATTAAAAAAAATATTATTTTTCTTTGTTATTTAGCAGATCTGTGCAATCAGCAATTGACCTTTTTTTTCAGTGAGAACTATCCGCTATAGCTGATCAAAGGGAAAGCGTGGAAGTCACAAACGAGATCTAGCAAAGCAAATACTGTCAATTAATGCGACAGAAAAGAACAAACCACTATTACCGGCTCTACCATAATTCCTTTTGATAAAGCCTCGACCAATAAAACATACAAAACGAAATACAGAAAAATATACTTAAGATCCAACAATAATATAATATGAAAGAAATTATCATATAAGATATATTGAAGGTTCAGGTACGACCCTTATCATCAAAATGTGCAGTTGAAGATTTCTTTTATATTTAAGCAAGCTCCTTCTAAACAAAGAATATGTTTATGGTTATATCCATCATGTGTCTTTCTCTGTAAATAAGTTTCTTGTGATTGGGATACTACCTAAATACAGAATCAACTGACATTCATTTTAATGAAAGTTGTTTTGACTAATGCTTTCACTGCTGAAAGTCAGGCGTGATGCAAATCTATCAGATAATTTAAAATACATTGCATAAAATACGACTCGAATCCAGAGTACATAAGGTACTGGCATAACTCCAGAGCTCCAAGCGCAGCAGCGACAGCTCTAAATTAGATGGTGAGCACCGCAGTGGCCAGGGCTGCTTCAAAGGTTGCCAGTCAGCACTGCCAACTTGAACAAGATAAGGGGCACTACGGTGCGCACTTCCCAGATTGCGCGCCTCTCCAGTCCCCGCCACGGTTAAGAGCGCTATACCAGCTCACGTACCGATTTGTTCACTCTCTTAAATTGGCTACCTATACTAATAAAAGGCTGTGACGTCACGCTCCCAGTCTTCATTGTCCAACTTATAACGGCCAGAGATGTTACTCGAGGTTATGCGCGTTATTTATCAACAGTTCCATTTAGTTAAGCATCCGCGAAGAAATAAATTGCCAGAACACTGGAAGAAAAGTATAAATTTTGTTTAAATTATTAGTTGTTTCTGTTTGTTTATACTCCTTCGATGCAGATGTTTTCTAATACTCTCTGTCCAGAGATACTGCGCTGTTTCAATAAGCAAGGAAATTTCTATATTACGTTATTTTTAATGTCGTGAGCGTTATTTAATAACAACTGTATTTAGGTAGCGAAGAAATGAATTGCCAAAATACACATCACTTTCACGGGCCTACAAAATATCAACATTTTATGTAGATGTTTTCCCTATATTCTATGTAACAGTTAAAATAAACTCCCAGGAATGAATTGCCAAGCACTGAAATAAAAGTATGAATTGCGTTTAATTAACATATCAGTTGATAGATGCATATGTAAATAACTGCAATTGGTTAAATTTAGATCGCGAGACAATGAATGAAATAATACGCGGGTAATAGAAGCTATGGTTAGTGCATGCTGTGGTCAGGTTGAAATGCAGACTGGCCCATTATGACAACTAACACACTTTTTTATAACATAATTCATGATGAATTTAGTGTTATAGATAATTTAAGTTGCTTTCATAAGCGCCAATTACTGAAGTTATTATTTCATACGGATGTAAGTATTTCCATGTTTATCGTGCTGAATGCGGCATGGACCAGGAATAAATCTAACATTGCGCGTTATAGTATAAGGTTTGGGATACCTAATTTATTTTTAATTCCTTGGTTCCATGTTTCTGTCGTCATTAATTCAGTCATCATGCAGTTAACGTGGCAGGCTGAGCGATTCCTATTATTTCTAATATTTAAGACCTGAAATGATTTGATTGTTGGCTGTGTTGGTGATGACGCGCGCAAGGCGGCCGCCGCTGTCGCAGGTCGTACCGGGCTGTGTGTGACGTACACACACATGGGCCTGTGCCAGGCACCGCACCACCAGGCACCGCCAGCCACGTCGAACAGTTGACGGACAGGCGCCCCCGCATACTCCCGTCTCACGGCGGCCACGCGATGTGCGAGAAATGAATTAGATCCAACGAGATTAGAAACGGAGACAAGTCGCGATGCATTACGACTAAACCATACCATCATATCATTCGGAAGCGTTTATAGAAACCCACGTTCCACTCAATATTACTTTGACCGATTGTACATTAAGTAGTATGAAATTCCCGTTAAGCATACATACCGCAACTATCCATGTGGCAAAATTATTTATAAAACGTACGACTTCACTGAACATTTCATGAGTCTTGCGAGGAAAATCTTTTAGACTCGCTCCTGACACGCCGAGCCTATTATGTAATAACTAGCCCCCAAGCCCGTCAAAAATGACGGGTTTAACGGAGTGTTATGGTAATTTATTTCTCTCCAGTTGCTTAATTCAATATAATAGTTATAAAATAAAGCTCATTGTAATTTAAGGTCCCTTCCACTGTAGCTAAAAGCTTCAGTTGTCAACTTGGTCTAGGTTGCATTTCAGCCCAACCACAATCTCCGCAAATATTGCTGCTAGGAAAGCATAGCTTATCACACGTGAATTAATACATTCTCTGTATCGCATGTCAGTGTCATCATTCATCGCGATATGAACTTGGTCCCAAATCTTTACAGATTCTCACACCTTTCGATATTACTGCCTGCAATGAAGATCGATATTTTAACGCCTGAGACAGCTTACGGGAAATAACGACCCCAGTGAAAAAGAAGGAAGCTAAAAATAAATCTTAAGAACTTACGCCATTCCACGTAATATTTAATTGTGGTTTAGGCCACATATATCGCGATCAATTTGGTACTTCTTTATTCCAATCATGTAATGATTTCAGTAGAAAAAAAACTACTGATAATTAATATGCCAATTTAAACGAAATACTTTTCTTTCAGACAATGTTCTGACAATTCATGTCTTACCAATTGATTAAATTAATAGAATTGTTACAAGATAAAATTCAATGTCATTCCTCGCGTCTTGCTTTGTAGCAAAAGGTTTCCGTTTCGACCTGGGTCCAGTTTGCATTTCAACCTAACCACATACTACACTATAATTGCTGCCAGGAGAACAATACTTCAATCTCATGCATATTATTAATACATGTACTGTATCGAATTTTAGTGGCAATAATTCATCGCGATACAGATTTGATCAAAAATCTTCAAGAATTTTTACACCTTTCTTTTTTGTTATCCGTGATTCATGCCGATATTACAACGTTCGAATGGCTGACACAGTTAGATGTTTCTAAAATAATAGCGTCAGTAATAATGCTCAGTGAAAGCAATGGAAATTAAAATAAATCTTATAAACTTACATTACGCCATGTAATGTTTGTTTTAATTGTAGAGTAGGAAGTACAGATCGCGACCAGTGTGCAACTATTTTAGTTCAAACGATTTAATAATTTCAATAATAGGATACAGTTTAAATTATATTGAAAAAAAAACTAAATTATTCATGCCCTCTGCTGTAACGTCAAATGCCAGTTGTAATTCTGACCCATGCTAAGTAACAATCTAATCAAAACTTTCGTTAACATTGATGCTCGAAACTTAAGGCTTTTATCTATTATGACCTGTTTTGCATCTTTGATACACACTAATGGTAAACGACAGCGTTTCCACTGGTGGATAAAAAAAAAAAAAAAAAAAAAAAAAAAGTCTTGTAGTGTGATTAATATTAAAATAATTAAATCAATTATTTATTTACTTTTTATGAACAAAATTAGTAGAATAAAATTACATGACGAATGTTACAAAAAAAAACTGTTTTGTATTCTAGGGGGATACTCGTTGCCTATTATTGAGAACTCGTGACTTGACAACACATCGCCTCTTAATCGTTATATAGCAAAGAAACATTCTGGATGGTCCAAATAAAAGAGACGAAATTGTTTTTGGTCGAACTTGTGGTTTTGGTGAAGAATTTCGGATCATTGGTCGAGTTTGTTATTTCATGAATCGTTTTGCTACTCAGAAATGTACAACGGGTATAGGTATGAATTTGGTTCTTCATTAAACGAAAGGTATTTGTTGAACTGGGTCTATTTTCCTTCCATAACTAATTTTTGATCTTTTCTTATTAAAGTATGATTATTTCTGACTGCTGAAGTCGGATGGCTACTTAAATAACGGAACCGAAAATTTATAAAATAAGCAGTTAAAACAAAAAAGAAACGACGAAACTCGCTATGGTCTTTGTCCTGAAAATAATCTACTTCGTCTAAAATAACTCGTCTCACGTTTTTCACTATTTAATATTCATTTCAAAGATTGCATGATTCATTAACAGGCCCTTTTCAATTTTAATACACATTAAATTAAGAGATTCTTCCCTTCTCAGACTCGAATAGCTGATACTTTACGCTATTACGTCGTTAGAATAATACCCTTTTGCTAAGGTCAACGATGTTCAACATCCCAATCCAACTAAGAGGCTAGTTAACTTAATCATTAATACTCTAATGCTGAAGTTGTCGACAGAACATTAACATAATATTTAACATATATTAGTTCATATTTATTAGTTGTCTGGTAGTTATCTCACAATCTGAATTGACTTCTCAAATATTTTCATTTTTATTATTTCTTCAGTCCTTACTGCTTGTAGACATTTGGGTTATTGGAGTCGGAATAAGACTTATCACGAAATGGGAACAATCAAAGATGCGTTTTATGAAGAGGTTACCCCGGCATTCTGGCAGATTTGTTTGAGAAACTCACTGAGCGTGGCGGGTGAGCGGTTATGGCTCTGGGAATCCCATAATTTTCTACATTTAATGTTACCAACTCAGGGAGACAAGCAGAAGATGGGTGCGACGACGCTCACTATTTCCCATAAGGGGAATAATTTAACAGTCTAAAAGTCAGAAACCCATTTTCTCTTAGTCTCATGTTCCACTCATTGCACAAAAATTAATAGTTCAAATCCAACAGATCCTAAGTTTTACCAGATACACTTGCGAGGTATCACCCGGACTATATCGCTTTGTTAGCAAGCGGGTGTCAGATGGTGACAGCTATCTGAACCAACTTCTTAGGGAAAGCATCGGCAGTGCCTCTGGTGGGCAGTACACTGCGGATGGCGTGCTCGGTCATATAAACACACTGGCCAAAGGCGTATCAGTTCCGGCGGGAAAATTTTAGCCAATGGAGATAATCATTTACGAGTTGAGGAAATACTGGTCATGCTGCCAAGCCGGGTGAAAGTTCTTATGTGTGCGATAGACGGAATTGTGTGGACGTAACATATATCTTATGTAGGAGAGATGTTAATGGGAGAATCAGGAAGCTGTAAAATGTGAGAGAATCTACCCAACAGATCGGGAAGGTGTAGTGTTTTTAGTTATTGGAGATATGTAGTGTATATCGTGCTTCGCAAACATTAAAGGAATTGTACAGCTATAATACTTTTCTTATTTCGTACCTGTAAAAAATATCGAATTCAAAAATTGCTCATGCTGTTTCATTTGGAATACTGTAGGGGTGATTCACAGTTTCCACATAAGCTGGAATTGTCAGCAGAGGGCCACTCGGCATGGCAGGAGGAGAGCAGGACGAACCGAGGACCTCGCAAGAGATGGGGTTCCTTTTCTTCTGGTCATCCATGTACGCTGCATCCCTATGCACGCCTTCCTCCTACTTTCGTTACGTTTTCCGTTCTCTTACGCTACGTTCCAGTAAAATGTGAAACGCCCCTTTCTGGCAGAATGCTACTCCTCCTCTCGTAAGTAATGCAGGGCCAGCGTGTCCATACTGGCTGAACTGGTTAACCGGACGGGTTGTCTGCCTTGTGACGTCACTCCAGGAGGGCAGACAAACCTATCGGCCGGCAGCGCCGTAAACTGGATTAGAAGCCGGCCCGGCATTAACATGCAGATGAGCGGGCTGTGTGCGCGGGGTCTGTTTAATTACCATTAGAAAAGACGTTCCGCGGGACCTGGGGACGGACAGATAACACAGCTAAGGACGCCTCTCCTAGCGCAAGAATCGAAGTAGATGGATTGTTTTATGAAACAACTTGGACTTTGGTGTTTTAATGCTGGTTTGCGTAGAATTACAGGTAATTTCATCAGGTCACCAAATAATTTAAAATTTTACAAAAGTATGCACTAAACTTCTTATAGTTTTCAATGATAGTTAGTTTCTCGAATGACAACGCCATCGGTTAACCTTTAACTTTGATTCCATCAGAACTTTCAGAAGCACTTACATTAACAAAACATCAGACTTCTTCAAAAGATTTAAAGCACATTACAAATACACAGAATTGTTTGAATCAAGCTTGACTGCTCACAATCTCGGGAGCTTAAATAGGCATTGTAGAAGATTCTCTACAACATTAAAGAAGCCGACAGTACTTTCTGGAGCGCTGATAATTACTCCAGCAACAGAAATCGTACCAAAACTACAGTTTCCACGGTTTTCCGTAGTCCTTCCAGTCGAACGCCAGGATGGTTCCTTTCAAAGGCCCTGGCAGAACACCTTCCCGATCCCTCTCCCGTCAGGCTAGATCGGCTGGAAAGGGTTCCTGCGCCCTTACAGCAGCTCGCCTTCCAGACCTAACTTGGGAAGAATAAAACCTGTAAAATAATACTTATGATCTTGAAAAAACATTTTTAATGATATTAGAAAATATATACAAACTTTTGAACATCAAACCAAGAAAACTGAACAATTCTAAACATTCATAACCCCATTCAATACATTATCGCTTACACAACATTTTTGTTACAGTCTTTTAATGAACATTTCGGAAACTACATTGCTTTCTAATCAAATTACAATTCAATTAACAATTTTCATCCGTAAAACTCGACACATTCATTGGATAACCAAACAAATGCTCAATTAATTAATGTTTATTTCTCTTATACAAATAGCTAGTCAATTTAAAGCATTGAAGTTGTTAGAAATCTGGGCATTAACAGTTATCTTGAAATAATATTGATGATTCTGGATCAGCATATTAAGTCATCGTTTACTGCAAATCTTATAGATCCCAGTTTATATTCTGGTTTGAAAAATGGATGGGATGTTGCTGATGAGTATTCAACAACCGAATTACATACTGGAATAACTTTATTTAAAGTTACTATAAAAAAAAAATAATCAGCAAGAAAATACTAACTTCTACCATTTTGTCAACTGTCTGTGAAATCTAGAAAATACTACAAGTTGAAATGTTTTTAATGTCCGTTGGTTTCTGAAATCGAAGCATTAAAATTAATTATATCACTTAAGAAACTTGTAAGAAATGAGAAATAATAACATTCAGTTTTCTTATTCAGGAATCGAAAAAGACAACGTAAAAATCTGTAAATATCCCTGCAGTTAAAATGAAAATGAAAAGATAACTAGCATGAACAAATAAAAAGAATGGCCCGAAATATTACTCGTAGAAATTTTTTTGCCTCTGCCAGAATACCTCGAAGAAGCAATCAGTACGTATGGTAGCATATTCTGAAAGTACAGGCGAAATCGGGAAAATTTTAAATAAGAGCTCTCGGTGTAGGTAATAAATTTTATCAGGCTATTTTATAAGCAGAATTCCATACAATCAAGGGTCGATATTACAGCCGAGGAAGGAAGAATCACAGCAGGCAGACTGGCGGTGGGCGGTATGGGATGCCTGGCGCTTGCTGGGCGACGAGCCGCGCCGCACCGCCTGCACTAATATTGGGCCCGGCGCGGCGCTTCATAAAAATGGCAGGCGCGCGCATTCCGGTCTGCGCGGCAGGCCGCACCCGACCTATATTAGCCGCCCGCCGTCATCTAATATTGTCAGGAATCCCAGCCCCTCAGGCATCTTCGCATTTTGTCCGACAGCAAATCCTCCTTTTCGCACTATGTCAGAGAAGGAATGCAACTGACAGGAATTCTAAACATTGCTCGAGATTGAATATGGTGATTACCGTCTTTCCACGGTTGGTAATATTGGTTTAACATGCTTTTATTAGCTTGACCTATTTGAATGTATAAATGTAACCGCATTTCAATTTTCTCCTGCTTCCAGAATTCCGAATTATTTAAACTTTTGCACACTTATTAAGAACCGATGAAAGTACAATAATTTCATAGCTATAGCCTACATTTTTCATTACCTTTTTTTTTTTTTTTTTTAAATTCCAACAGTGCAAGTAGTTGCCTGTGTGATATACAGTCAAGTGGACAAGGATGCTAAGTTGGTTGCAAACACTCAGGCGTCCACTGTTCTTCAAAAGCAAATCTCCACTGAATGGATACATGAAATTCAAAACACCTTCCAAATTGAACAAAGTCTGCTTGGATTTCGGTCAGTTAGTCTCTTTGCCGCCAGACAGACTTATCTAGTCTCCAAATAGAAGAAGCTGATTTCTCCAAGCCATCCGAAAAACTTTCGGTTAATGTTGTTGATTTAGATGAAATAGCTAATTTACGCGAACATGAATGATATAATATTAAGTTCATTGTCACACATGAAATGCTAAGACTCGAGTGTCCTCATTAATTATATCTTCAGTTATGTTTTGAGACTAACAAATAAAGATATTATAATTTAATAAAAAAAAACTAATAAAAATGTGCTTTTGTAGCAATGTGAACGAAAAGGTTACAAAATTATTGTTTAAAGCAACAAAAAAACACGTTCTTGTAGAAGTGCGAACTAAAATGTTAAAAATGGCCTTTAAATATAAATATTTTGTACAACAGTGGTAGGATTCAGTATATCTTAATTGTTTCAGTAAGCTTCCAATAAGAATAAAGTCATTAACTTTAATGATAAAATAATTTTGTGTTGATAAATATCAGTTGCTTTAATTTTTTTGTTGTTGTTAGCTATTTGTAAAGGTAGAATCATTATGAAAAATTGATATAGAAGACCCAATTCTCTTTTTAAGATTATTTTTTTTGGACAATAATATCACTCATTCAAAGCTCATTCACAAAATTATGTCAAACTGTATTGTTGGACATCCTATCGTTCTTGAATAAAAATCTATATATTTAACTATTATTTTTAACTTTTTAGTTCATTTTGTTACAAAAGGGTGTTTGTTTTCTTTTTTTTTAGATTTTAAACTACAACTTTTTAAAAATTATTATCTATCTCTGATCCCCAGTACCGTTGATAAGTATTTTTGGAGTTTACGAATTTAAAAATTCCATTTTTCATAAATGATGTCAAACTTTGGTTCCGTATCCAAATTTCCGTGCGTATTTGGTGCTCAAAAATCTATTTTTAGCTTTTCTCATCTGTAACTGTAATTCAGTCATTGGGTTGGTATTGCTTTGTACCATCGTAACAACGCCAGTTTCAGCCCAACTCAAGTAATGTAAACCTCACGGGCTTCCTACGGCTCCTGCCGTTTTCTGAACGATTCACGGAAGTATAGCTCCATGTTTCCATTACAACCATTGGCACTAGAAGAATGTGACGGAGTCAACGTCACGCTGCTGCTGCCATTCTTTAACCTACCGTGAAGTTTCCTCCCAGGTACTCATTGGATAGCAGGTTGAGTGAGCCATTCCGAACGTTCAGCTTAGAAGAAATATCCTCAGCTTCATCGGGGATCGAACCCCCATCATCAAGCCGCAGTCAGACGCTCTACCACCACCTGTGTTGTAAGTTACGCTTCATAAAATGATATTATATCTGTCGGGTTTTTCCGAGGTACATGTCATATTAATCCGAACACGTTGCACATCGGCTTGTCTTAATCCGACCCCGGGATTAGAATTTACTGGCACAGCGTCTTGGGAAAACTGAGAGTCTGCTGCAAGCGTTTCTGATGGAGACCATTCGACGAATTTGTCGTCGGTTTTATCCAGTTACATTTACACCTCCGTCGGTCCAATTCCAGAGAGAGTGAAGAGAGCAGCTTGGCGCTGCTCACAGCTGGCAGGCGGCGTTTATCTCTGCGAGAACAAGCAGACGACTGTGGCGCCGCGGGGCGGCCGACTGCGGAATTAAGCAGCGGCGAGGCGCGGTGCGGCGCGGGGGTGGTGATGGCGTCGCTGATGCGTGCGATAAGTGAGGCCTCGCGGCGCTGTGGCGAGGGGGAGGGGGGCGTCTGCAGATTACTGCCTCAGTCGCGCACTCTCTTCACGTCATTTCCGGACCGCCGTTACCTCTTACCCGAAACAATTACCCAGCCCGGAAATAAGCCGTGAAAACTTTCTCCGCTCTCTCGTCTTCGCTCATCTTGCTGCCACGCAGATGCTGTCCTTCAAGTTCCATCTGTCTCTTAAACTTGTTGTTCATAGACGTAAATTAGCGGTCAATATGAATATATGCCTAACAGCAATTCTTACTTGACTCTCATCAAACCACTGTTCCACTATAAAGCTGAAAGTTAAGAAAAAGATGACCCAAATTACACTGAGTAGGGATAATATGACGGGGAAGCCATCAACATACCATTCCATCATTGAACCTATCTCGTGAAGGCAACCAATCAGATACATTTTTAAAAATATCAACAAATTAAATTTTGGATTTAATTGTGGGAGTCATTCTACCACAGTTTCTCCGAGATGTTTATGTTTGCGGTTTACAGTTTTGTTACTTTCTCGGGAAATTTTATGTCAGTAGCATTTTCTACACAACGTTTTTCATTTTTTGTCCTCTAAGAAGATTTCTAGGGTTTGGAGGTTGCAAATCCGTGAGCTAGCTACATATACATGTACAGATCATAATGCTAGAGAAATAAGGCCCGTGTGACCGATAAAACATTACAGAGAATTATACACGCTATCAGTCTGTATATATAACCATTGCGGATAGTTTTCAAAATATTATGACAAAATATGTCATTTATCTAGAGAAAAGTATCATATGCCCTTCCTAATGATATATAGTATTTCGTTGTCAAGTTACATCAAGATCAGGTTAGCCGTTTAGTCGTGAAAAGTTAACAAACGGAGATTCAGAGTTACTTTATCATTTATGATATTAATGCAGCTGTATTCCGTATTCTTACGAAGAAATCTGCAGTAGATCACGCATGTTAATTAAACATCCATAGCTGCATGTTAATAACAGTGATTAACAAATGCTATTACAGACAGCTTTCAGAGACAAAGACTGTGCAGAGGGCCAGGTCGATAGAGGCACGGGGAAGGGAAGAACGGGACCGAGCGTCGCATTCGGGAGGATGCCGGTTCGAATCCCCGTCCTGGCATCCAGATTTTTGTTTTCCATGGTTTCCCCAAATCGCTTCAAAAGGCCATGGTCCAATTCCTTTCCGTTCCATGTCCCCAGTACCATCCCGCCTCTAATGACCTCGACGTAGACGAGGCTTAAAGCCATAAGTAAAAAAGAAAAAGAAGAACGGGGTAAAGCGAATGCTGACAACTTTCCAGCAGGTGCTCGTAGACACGAACCACTTTTAAGAGACACAGAAGATGTTAAACATAGAAACCTTCGTACACTGTTAAATGGTCTGGTATATCGAATTTACGAAGATTTAAAGCCAATTTTAATTTTATTCTTTGAGTTAAAATATATAGTATGAATGACAAGATACAGGAGCATAGGAATAACTGGAGAGACCACCTGTATGATCCACGATTACCAAAAATAGTAAATCAATTTAGACCTAAAGGTGGAAGAAGTTTAGGTAGACCAAGAAAGACGTAGGAATAGTCCCTAAAACCAGAACAGATCAATAGGCCTAATCCTTGTATGGGAAGAAGAAGAACTTAAAAATATGAACAAAAACCTCTGCAATCGCACTCACTGGTGAACGCAGGAAATATTTATTTTAAATAAATACAGCAGGAGTTATCTCACATATTCTATAGAAATTTTAAGCGTGGCACAAGCGAAGGATGAATGTTGTTAGAAATGTTATTCGTTTTATTTGTTCAACGTGCTTCAATACACGTCAGACTGAAGTGTTCAAAAACGACTTGTGTACCGAGAACCACGGAGTACGAACGCTGTTCCCAGAACTCCAACAAATTTCTCTGACATGTGAATTTCAAATTCAGCTTCCGTGCCCTTTGCGGATACACTAATATCATAAAACCTGAAGGCACCTGTCCTTCCCTTCTCATCTCATTCCGTGGCAGTAACGTGAAAGAGGATTAACAGAGATCAGCGCAGAAGGCAGAAAAGGTTTGTAGCAGCTGTGCGGGTCCTCTCGCGTGTATTTCCTCCTCTCGCCAACCGCTTCCGCCGTTATTCGTTTCCTCTACATCCCCCAGAGCCCGGGCTCATCTTGCTGCGTAATCTCGTTCCGGCCGACGCGATAAACTCGCAGCGCCGCGGGAGCGCCTCGAGTGGCGCGCGCCAGGTGCGAGACGCACTGTGTACGCCCGCGTGTCGCAATCTCCACAAACCAACAAAACGAGGCACTTTACATCGCTGTCACGTCTTGCGTCAAAGTTCCAAAAATAGAAATACTTCTCTTCCGTAACGTACTTCTCGTCAACATTTTGTGTACCACTTGTAACGTCTAGTTTTACGACGTTATTAAAATTAGAATAAAATAATGAGCATTAATTAATAAGTTAATTTGCAAAATTAATCCCGGGTAGGCGCCAAGAATGGAAGTGTTCTTTATCCGAGAGAAGCGACATTCCAATTCTGAAATACTTTTAATCAAAGGAATTGTAATTTTAAAATACCATTAAAAAACACAAATCTTCATCTATTCAAATGATATACTGATACATTGGAAAGGAAGTTATTGAAAGCAGGGTTTACAACACCTATTATTTTCTTTGAATATAAAATTGATTGGTTTATTGAACAGAGCTGAATATTAAAAGTTCCTTTTGAACAATTTAGAGCATGATTCTCATCTCAGAGCGTTGCCTAGGGTTGAATGACGCAAGAGTGTCTATACATCGCCGGCGTTCTTTACCGTGGCAGATGACATGCGGATAAAACAGAGTTTCACGGACCCTGTTGATCAGCTGGGCGCAAGGTCACTTGGTGACGTAGCTCCCCGCAGGTAGTGACCTCTCCGGCAATCTCCCGTGGTGCGCCGGTGCGGATTGTTTGCTGTCCAGAAACTGAATGTCTTCTCTCCCGCTTGTTCGCCCCGTTGAAAACTTGCAGGCTCCCGAGTTTTAGCAGACGCGGGAAATTTCAGCGAGTCGCAGCGTTTGGCGGGTCGTCCACCATCTCCATTGGCGCTCCTCATGCAACATAAAAAACTTATGGTTTCTAAAAGTTCATAACACACTGTTTGATTCGCTGGTTCCCAACAGAGGTGTTCCGCAACCTGACTTTCTCCGAAGCATCGTTTCTCTAGTTTCAACTTTCTACTGTACCAGGAAATCCTCATTTCGGCACAGTCCCTATACTGTCCTTTGAATTTCATTGAATGCGTAAAGCTTTTAACTTTACGGCCTGCCATAAATCGTTCGGTCTTTCAGCGCAGGTATGAGTCACCTGGCTCTCGCCGATGCCAAAGAAACGTGGAATTCACACGCATAAATTTCCCGTCACCAAGGGACATTACACACTGAACCTGAAATTTGAGATAATAACCGTTGAACGTTTCCGTTAAACCTCAATTACTTTTTTTACTTCGGAATTTGTGAAGAAACACGTAAAGTGTAACTTGTTAATTAGTCAGATGATAATGATTTGTTTGTCAAGGAATTTAATTGCACGTCTACTCCCCTATATTTCAAGGACTTTGCGCTTTGTCGACATCACGGCCATTTGAACCCGATGAAGATAAGGGTGGACAAGATATTTGGCCACAACCCTTCGAAGGAACCATCCCGACATTCGCCAGAAGTGATTTCTGAAAACCTAAACCAAGAGCCTGAAAGCTGAGGAATAAACTTTATACCACTTAGAGAGAACAAAATGAGGAAAGTAACAAAGACCGTAATAATCCATTAACTATGGAACGGGGATATTGCGTGCGAATTTAAAAACAGGCATAGATGTATCTAGTAAATTTTTCGAAAAATAAATAGTCGTTTGTGTTAGAGTTTTGGCTGAAAATCACATATCGACTACCCTTGAGGCAGGCTGAGTGTACACAATCATTTAGTTATAAACGGAAATAACTCCCTATATAAAGCATGCCCTCCACTGCATCTGAGAACTCTTATTGCGAATTTTTTGCTATTACTTCTTCTTCGACCGATTTAGAGTATTACGTCCACGTAATTTTAATTCCTCCATATAAAAGGCTTAGTTTCAGAATTTCAATCATTTCTGACAAAAAAGAGAAAGCAAAGTGGAAACTATTTCAATGACCTTTTCACAGAACAATTTTTAATGTTATTTTATAAAAGAGACCATTTTAATTAGTTACAGCTTGAAATGTAAAAATTGGTTAACTATTTATTAATGTAGTAACATAAGTATTTGTGTGGTACCTGAAACGTGTGTGACAAAGCTTCGTGTCAGCTCAAACCCCGTCCTGAATTCGTAGGTCCGCGTCCAATACCTTCAGCGAATACTCCACCTTTCACTGTCACTGCAGGTATCTTCCCAAGTCCTAACTTTTTTCAAGTGTTTCGACTTCTCTAGTAATTATTGGGGCAGTATTGCATTACGTGCTTTATTTTTAACAGGGAACTATTTTCATAACAGAGAACTGGTTTCAGGATAATCATAGGTATATCGTAATTTCTTTCTCTACATCCCAGAACGTTAAACAGAACTATCTTCCTCGAACATGGTGTTTCAGTTTTTAACAACTTTTTTCTGTTTATTGTCAGAATAAAATTACAACAGCTTAGTTCAGCAAAATAGAATGTGGTCTTAACACAACGACAGACTGGGTACGCTATACTCTCTTTACAATGTTGCTGGCTCGAAGCGTTCGCCGAGACTAAACATGGTAGGGAAGTTGACTGACCGCTCCAACGCACCTGCAATAAATCCAACCGCAGATTAAGTACGAATGGAAGCTCTCTGCTTTCTTCGCAAAATAATGCGCATACATTTCTGCTGACGAATAAAGATTAATGGTCGAATGTTACCTTACGTTTCACCTTAAGTAGCTATACGGCTTGAATTATGGACTAGGCCTAAACCAGTGGGTGTAAAGAGATAGAAATTCTTCCTTTAGCAATAATTTTGCAGATGATTGATACTTTGTAAGAATGAACACTATATAAGGAACATTTTAAAACTATTAAAAGGAATATTAAAATAGATTCTAGATGAAGGAAACGGATCTCTTAGGACATTTAAGTCAAGAAATTTCCTTCACTTTCAGAATTGCAAAATGTGTGTTCTGAGCTAATCCCTAAATAGGGTCTTCAACCACTCAACTATTGAAGCTTATCAGATACAAAATTACTGTTCTTAGAAATAAAGAAACAATTTTCACTTACTATGCGTTTAGAAAAGTGAAAAGTTAAGCTTACGAAAACAAACCGAAATACGAGTAGTTTCAAAAGGCATACGCATCTCGAAATAAATGGTTGGTTCACGGGGCAAGTAATTTTATCAGCTTGCTCATTGTACGGGAGAAATAAAAATATTCGTAGAGATATTAATGGAAAATTCAGAAATTACTGTTACTGTGCTGCGCGTTCTAAATTATGCTTAAACGACGGAGCAATTTTCTTTATTGAGATAGTCCCCTCACATCCCCCGCTCCCCCCCCCCCCCTTCTTTCTCTCACTTCCTTTCATATCCGCCTTGGTTTCGCGAACTCCACCCGGTTATCCTCAGTCCCTTTTCTCCTCAGGCGTGGCACAAAATAAAATCAGGAATAACTTTCCCACTATAAAAGATGAGAAGGTGCATTTAAAAAGAGTTAAAAATTGAAGTGGAAACATCCGTTACATTAAAACAGGTGATAAAATGTACCGTGGCGCACGTTTTATGCGAGGCGCAAAACCAAGCTAGCAATGCGGAACATGACCGCCACATACGAAGTATGAAGACGTAACATAGGACTGTTTGATTTTTAGAGACTCATTTTTAAATTTGGCTTCATGTTTATCGTGATTTATGAAAAGAATATTTTAGCATTGATTTCAAAATTAAATTTGTAAAAATATGTCACCGCCGCTCTGAGATGATTCTAGGAAACATTCCAAAACAACATGTAGTTCACTATCGCTAAAATCAAACTAAATCTTGATTCACGATAATACTAATTTTTAGAATTTAGAATATATTGTTGTCGTAACCCAGCTAACATTTATAAACTCATTGGTTTCCAATAGAATGCTAATTTTTTAACGTTTAATATGAATACTGTCATGTTAGGTAAAACTTAACATGACAGATTTTAATACTATTTATATTATTGAAATACCTGGGATAATGAATATGTGGAAAGAGCTCAGAAATTTATTTGAGCCTCATACAGCAATGTTTATTGAAAATTAAAATCATTGTTGTTTTAACACCTCACAACCATTACTTCAGAAGATAATTAGGGTAATTCGAAGATACTCTGATAAGGTCTGTTACGGGTCATTTCACTGTACTTTTTTACTAACTCGTAGTTTAGATAGAGGTCTGCAATGCATGCATGTAGGCTTTGTGGCATGACGTCCACAGCAGAGGTGGGCAAAGTGACTCACTAAAAAGAGCGGTGCTCATTTGATCACACAGTGAAAAGAAATAGTTCATTTGAATGTTTCACTATTCCACTAGCTCATTTTAAATAAAAATAATGGTTATTTCCTTTTTGAGAGTAGTATCTGTTCGTTTTATTTACATGTAGACTGATTTCGTACGTTAATCTCACAGGCGGTTATTTTCATTTATTTTTGTACTTATTCTGAAAAACAAATCTTAAATACTACCAGATTATTTTATAAAAAAGGCCATATCAAAGTGTCAGTGAAATACTATTGGCTTGTTGGGAAAATCTGAGAGATAGTTTGATAGTAATAAAGCATGGTTAGTTTTATATTAATTTATTTACAAACACAAAATACAATCACTTTTCCAAAACTTTTTTGATTTAAATCAAATGAAAGGTTATACTGTTCACAAATAAAATTGTACTTATTTTTCCGGTCAGCAACCTAGAGAGCGAAGCTGAGTGGTTGGTCAGTGAGACTCTAAAGAACCCGCTCACCTCTGGCACTGCTCCGCTGAACGCTGGAACGGAGAACGAAAAACGAACAAACTAGTTCTTCTCGATCTTTGGATCTCTAGATGTTTGCAGAAAGGAGCGGATAAACAATGAACGGTGTGGAAGAGAGAACGAACATGGGTCGAAGGGGCGACAGACGGGCGATGAATGGCGGACAGTGGCAAATCTGAAACCTACTTGTTGTTGGTGCACACTCGACTGGAATTACTTCAAACGAGACCACGTGTCGTTAGACACACCACCGTCATGACAGCCTCCAAGAAGAACTACCGTTCACTTTTAGTGAGCAACAGCTCACTCGCTCTTTCAAAAGAACTGGTTCACTCGTGATCGACACGGGAGACGAAACTTAATTTATTATTTATTTATTTGGCATTCGGCATTGGAGCCATTCAGCCAGCAACTGTGTTGCTTTTATTCCTCAATTATGGTTATAGAATCTTCTCGCGTTGTTATTATTGATGATAAAAAGTGACAGGACATCACAAGACTGACACAACATTTATTAAAACCACTTATGCCCTCGGCTGGACTCGAACCAGTGACCCCTGCAAGACGAAGCCAGCACACTAGCCCCACGCTACTGGGGCCGGAACACGAAAATTTGAAACATCCAAGGTCTACAGCCAGGTTCGATGAGGCCCTGGCAGTTACCGCGGAACAGCTTGACACTGTGCCAAATCCGTGGACCAGCTGTTGACCAGGGTATGTGATGTCTTCCCCGCCACCAGATCTAGTAATGAATACTGAAACAATATCATGATGACATAGGCCTGCTCAGCAGCTACCTCTCGCTTGCTGGTTGTGTAGTCCGCTACCAGCCCTGTGTTTTCACGGCTAAGTACCACTTCCCCACAAGTCACGTGAAATAGAAGATGCACAAATGGTCTCCGCGTGTAGAAATCTTGTCTATGATCGGTATATTAGACTTTCAACATTTCCTTTGTTCCTCGGGGTCAGAAAAAAATCCTTGTTAATCGTGATGCGCAGCAGTTTTCTCAATTTAATATTTCTGCTGTAAATGTTATCACGTCTTTGGGTGTTTTGTCAAAATATATTGCATCAAAACTTCTCAGTCTCCCAAATCCCGCTCTCAGGTCATCTATGTCATGTGAATCACCGCATACTAAAAGCTGTCTTTGCTGTCGCTTTTGGCCGAGCCCTGAGCATCCAGTTTCTAATATACCCGGAAATCTACTCTCTTTTGTAGTCAGAAGCAGGAATACCTATTTCTGTACTGCAATTAAAATGCGATGTTGTTGTAGGCCATTGTTCCGCAGTTGCTCAGAAAATTAAATGATAAAATAGCCCCAAGCAACAGTTTTAATGCCGTATGCGTTTCGCCTCTAATCGAGGCATCATCAACGACGAATCCATGTTAAAATTTCTCTTCAGGGTTGTGTGGTTACGAACCAGGAGAATAATGTAAATAGTAAGTTGCAAATAATCAGAATATGTTTCAGTTTAGAATTATGATAAACATCATACAATAACTATGTAAACTAAATGTAAAATTTCAACATTGATTCGTCGCTGAGGATGCCTCTACGAGAGGTGAATCGCGTACGGCATTAAACTATACAAAAACACTTGTATTGGCGTTATTTTATCATTTAATATTATTAAAATGTTTGACATTTCAAATAACACATTACGCTGCTTTAGATCGAAATTCGCGAAAGAAAGTAAAGTATCCTCATGTATAGTTCTACTAGTGGAGAATGTAAACTTCAACAACGTACACGTTTCATATAAATTTATATCTGCTAAACAATTTGTTTCTCTCTCAGTCTTTAATGTGCGATATAAGCGAGTATGCGTCAACGGCAGCAGCAACGGACGTGTTGATCGCAAATCTTAAATGTGTGTTTGATGACACAAGAAAATATTTGGATGTAGCCCTCGCTGCCAGGATAAAATCGACTTATTTGTGCGCTTAGAGCTGCTAATGTACGTTAATGAATTGTTCAGTTTATCATCTTTACGATAGGTGTGATTACAGAGGATATCTGTCTGAGGTGGAGATTCCATAATTCATGACGACTGTACGCGGAAAACAATTCAGCGCGTGAACGCTTTTTTTTTTTTTTTTTTTTTTTTGGTAATTGGCCTTTAGCCTTGTCGGCCATACAGCCAGCCTTTGTAAACTTTACATTGATGTGTACATAATATTTTCATTTAGTTATCAAACTTGTTTTTTACATGGGTTTTTCATTACTTACTAGACTAGTTATCTATATTACATCATTTCTGACAATTCACTTATGGGTTGCTCACGCTCAAACATTATAATGTGACATTGTATACTTGTGTTCTCACATGTAAATAGGACACATTTAACAAGAAAATTCTAATTGGTATAAAGGTTACACTTTTGTGGTATGTATAAGTAGATGTTTTCCATCTTCTAAATGTATCATTTTCTAAAATTGAATGTTTGTGTCGATAAGTTATGTTTTATCTAAATTAACTACCAGTAAGACGTTAATTTTAGTCGTTATGAGTCTGCATCTATAGCACACAATAAAGAGGTAATTTTGAGAGTATAAATGGTGAAGTTTTAAGAGTTAAATGGGTAGAATTCAGATAAATATGTCTCCATCCTTATAATAAGTCATTAATGTCTTATAAATATTTTTGTCGTTGGGGGCTAGCAAGATAATCACATTCGTTGGTAAAGGAACCCGAGGGTTTTTAATCCTTTCAGCATTTTGTCTTGTTGTGTTCTATATATCTGGCAGGAAAATAGAATGTGGTTTAAATCGCCTACTGCTGTATCTCAACAGTCGCATTGTGGAGTTTCTCTGAGCCGTATTCGATTTAAGTGGCTGGGGAAATTACCATGGTGGAAGCGACTTCTAATGATACTTGTGATGTACCGCCTGCTGACATTCCATTTGTAGTACCAAGGCTTCGCGGGGATATCTGGTTGTATGCGGCCGTAGTGTGTACCTTTTAGTTGTAAAGAGCTACTCCATTCCGTTTGCCATAGTTCTTTTGCTCGCTGTTTGATGGTTTGGTAGAATTCTGAGGAGTGTACTTTTAAGTCTTCTTCATGTCACGCCACTATAGCTTCCTTCGCCATATTGTCGACGTATTCGTTGAATTTGATTCCCTTGTGGGATGGAACCCACAAGAACCTTGTGGTGATGCCCTTTATGTTGTTGGTGTATATGTCGTGAAGGATGTCTGTTATTATGCTTGCCATCCTTGTGTTCCAACTGGGCTTTTCAATGCTTTTAATTACGCTCAGTGAATCGGTGATGATTATTACTTCGGTTTGGTCACGGTTGCCACTATATTTCAATGCCTCTAATATCGCTTTTGCTTCTGTAAGGAAAATTGACGTTTGCTCCGGTAACGAGTATAGTGCATGATACTGTGTTAGTGGGCAGTATATTGCGCATCCTACTCTGCTTTCTGGGCTGACCTTGGCGCCGTCGGTGTAGATGTGTGTTGCGTTCAAGGTTAAGGTGCTTAGTTTCCTGTTGAGGTTTTCGTTTTCATCCGTGTTCGCCGTTTTTTCTAGGAGATGGATTTGGGTGTCGATTGTTCTTAGGTGGAATGGTGCTTGGTAAATAGGATGTATTTCGAATTTCTCTATTTTGTCACTGATCTCTTCCCAATAGTTGTACGCTTTCAGTAATGGTAGGTCGTGTTGGGTCGCTGGATTTTGATTTGCAAATTTTTCTACCGCTTGTTTTAATGTTTTCATCCGTTCCCTCAGTGGATGCGTTTTGAGGTTTATTTTGTCTACTAGGAACTTTTCGGATAGCTGACTTCTTCTTATATGTAGAGGCGTGTCCCCGGATTCCACTAGTAGTGCGTTCGTGGGTGTAGACCTCATGGCTCCTACATATGTTCTGAGGCAGCGGTATTGTAGTCTGTCCAACTTCCGTAGTGCGTCTTTCCTGCCGTTAACGTAAAAGATGCAGGCATAGTCTACTAGCGACGCTTGAACGCTTGGAGCGTGTACAACAATCTAATAACAATACAAATTGAACTTGGCGCCATAAAAATGAGAACTTGTGTCGTAAAATCCGAAACGCACTACAAATGCGAGGTTTATAGCTTTATTAAAGAAGAAGAATAGAATGAACCTTCTTTGACAACAGACTTTTCTTTACTTTTCTTGGATTTGTTTATAACATCACTGCAGTTTACAACTCCGTAAACTATTCGTTCAGCGCCAAATCCGCACTTAATTAAAACCACCGATACCCGAAGCAAGGCCAACGTTCTGTCCAGTACACTGTGAGGAGACATGAGTTCGAGCTGTGGTGGCGGAAGAAATGTTCAGCATCAGGACTTGAACGACTTGGCAGGAGAGCTGGTAGCGCGTAATTCGGAATCACTACATTGCGCACCAACCTCTTGGGCCAGTTCCCAAACCTCTCCGCGTAAGAAGAGACAGCTTACGATGCGGTTGACGGCCATTCGTCCGTCGGATGGGGATGTTAAGCATTGTGGTTTCTCTGCGTGTTTTGGAAGAGTAGGCCTAAATTAAAAGCCACCGGGTTTCACCCAGGGCCGGATTAAGACAGCGTGGGGCCCGTAGCAAATGTGAAGAAGAGGCCCTTGATTTTTGCTGTCCGGGGGAAAACTGTAGAGCTAGAAAGCGCGAGGCCCCCTAGAAGACGCGAGGCCCGTAGCATTTGCTACCTCCTGCTACGTAGTTAATCCAGTACTGGTTTCACCCTACCCCTTCTTTCATATTTCATCCATTCACTATGCACTACAAAGAACATACACCCCACATCCCGCACAGTCATCTACACGAAACAGTAAAACAAATATATAAACACTCACATAATTACAGAATACAAAAGATGTTCAAAAACAGTGGAGCCCAAGAGATCACCACAGACCGAGAGGAAGAACACCAGACCGATGAGACAAGGACATTTGCAGGGTTGTCGGAATCAACTGGCAGAAGATCATGCGACCTGGGGTAGACTGTCCTAGCTCTACTTGCATTAATTACTTAAAGAGGCCACATCAGTAAATGATTGAACTGACTGATGAAGATGAAATGCAGAAGGCAAGGAGAACCACTGCAATTAAATTTCCCAAGATCTCTGCCACTGAGGAATAACTCCCTCCAGAACAGCCACCAAGTCTGGATCACCGAAAAATAGAAACTAAACTCTTACCACATTTGCCGAGTGAAACAGTTTGGGTGACCAAAGTAAAGTGGTCGTATTGACCCAGTGCCAGGGTTTCTTATCAGTTGCCCAATCATTCCCTATCGTATCATCCTTGTCTTACCTACTACTACCACGGGGTATCGGGAACCTACAGTTTAACGTGTAATCCGAACAACGGAAGCTTCTTGACAAGCTGTGTCAGAAGTGTGAGGGTCTATGAAATCTCTGCCGAGACATTGATTAGAAGCGGGGACCTTTCGATCTCCGGTCAGACGCCTTAACCATTGAGACACCAGACCGGTCGTGACCAAAGTAAACAGTTACTACTGAAGTACTTGTTTCTGCTATTAGTCACCGAGAGCCATAAATGTGAAGCAGAGTGGCTGCCGGCACAGTGCTGTACCGAGGAGGGCGCTCCTGATTGAAACAACGGCAGCTGCTGGCGCCTAACTGCTGTGTCAGCCGGCGGTAATTGGATTGCAGGCCCGCCCGAGTTTGCTGACGAGACCGCGC
Organism: Vandiemenella viatica; assembly: GCA_031002005.1. Classification (NCBI taxonomy): domain Eukaryota; kingdom Metazoa; phylum Arthropoda; class Insecta; order Orthoptera; family Morabidae; genus Vandiemenella; species Vandiemenella viatica. The sequence continues at coordinate 154,334,307 of JARYHS010013630.1, read as the reverse complement.
CCCGGCCGCATCACAGATAACGCGACACTCCTGCATTCCTGATACCAGACCTCTGGCATAGCACGAGTGACCTGGGTCCACTACACGGTAAAACAAGTACTTCCTAAATGGGACATTTCTCGATTATAAATCAAAATTCCGTCTGGAACAACTGTTGATGTGGATATAGTATTTTTTGTTGAAGTAGAAGTAATTTTGTGATGTTACCAGGTGTAGTATTTCAGATATTTCTTTGATGTGTGCTTTAGGGACTGTGTTGTGTGTGGAAAGGTTGTTTAGTATTATATTAATTGTTTCTTTGACTGGAATAACAGAGTACATGTTCACTACATCAAATGATAAGAGTGTGGCTGTGTGAGGTATTGGTATCGTGTTTATGTTTTGTATTAGTTGTGTTGTGTTTTTCATGGTTCTGTCATTATAGTATATGTACTTTTCATTGAGTTGTTGGATAATAGATTATAAATCAAAATTCCGTCTGGAACAACTGTTGATACATTGAGACATTTCTCACTTCACGAGTCATCGAAATTGAGACTTCTGCGATTAACCATGAAGAAGGTGAAAAATTACACATTCCTAAGTTATATAGAAACTGTAAAGTTTATCCCAATCATAAATATTACTTATAAAATGTGCTTTTTGTCACAAGCCATCTTTTTTCCTTCATACTTAAGCAAAATCGATAAATGATGTATCATTTTAAAGATTAAATCAATTAAGGAATTTAAAAAAAAAAAATTAACCCGTAAATGGCAAAATTATGAACAATGCAGTAGTTGAGAATCAAGCTGCGAGTCTTCTACAGCGTTTGTAACGAGTGATCGCATTAGCACTAGACTGCACCACCACGTATCACATAGATATGTTTACCTATGTGTGTTTTCTAGTGTAAGTAGCTTTTCAGATGTTTTTGTTTCTGTTAGCGAAATATTTCATAATTTCTTATTGTTACGTAGGACGCTGAAAGTGTTTTGCAACGTACCTATTATTCTCCGACAGATTATCTTCTGAGGTATACACCAATATTGCTTTGTTATGTAATTATTTGTTTGTAAATTGACGGCTTTCCACATCCCACAGAAGCAGTCTCTTATATTGGGAACTATGGAATATGAATTTATTGTATTGTGTAGTTGGTATCTCGGTTTCCACACTCTCTCATGATTCACACTAGGTAGCTTTGAAAACAGGAATCATGGATCCACATACTGGCCGTAACGAGAAAAAAAATCTGAATGTTTCCATGCTGTCTCTCATATAATTAACACTACTTTTAGTAAAGAAACATTTTAAAAATGACATTCAGTACATTTACTGGGTTTATTATATTTCATTCAATTACTTAGTATAAACACTTCTTTGAGATGTTTAGACGCGAATAGTGCGACTGATGTCCAGAACAAGAAGCTACGTCAGATTCGCGTGCTGTGCGACGGGCCGCGCCCAATTGGATGGGATTAACCCGCGAGCATAATTAATACGCGGCGCGCGATTGTCCACCGCCCAATTAGCGCCGCCGGCCGCCGTGACGTCACTCAGCGCCGTCGCCGGCACCCAATTAGCGCAGGGACCACCAAGCCGCTTCTAGTCTAATTTGAGTGCTCGGCGCCGCGCGGGGATTAAAGTAAAATAAGAGTCGCTCTCCGGCATAATCCGCGTTTAAGTACTCGCTACGACGTATGTGCTCGGTCCATGGGCCGTTCCTGCTACAGGTCCAAGAAAATTCTCAAAATAGAATATTCACACGTTTGTTGTTTCCCAATTACCCGAAAACAATTGTCCCATGCACTGAAATGCCAAGTAATCAATTGCAAATTAATTATTCAATATTAATATTATTCGACTGTATCTATTCTTGACGTGACCAAGCTTATCTCCTTACTCTGCCAATAGTGACGTCAGCGAAAATACTTCATTCTCTTCGTGGTTGTTGATTGTTTCCTCTACCTCCTCTTGCATTTTCTCTAGGATCAATGTTTCCAACTTTCTTTTTTCAAAGGAAGTTGTTTGTTGTTTTCTTCGTTGGATGATTGCTGTTGCAACAACTACTGCCTGAAAAGTAGTACAGCCTCTGCATGAAGGGGTGTGGCTGCCCTTATTCTTTTCATATAGTGTTTTCGTTTGTTCGGGTAAATTACTGTACATTCCTTCAAAGAGTCAAAGTTGACACACTCAATACAGCGGAATGTAACTGTCAGTAATTTGCAGTATGACCAATGCTCAGGCATCTAAAGCATTGGGGTGGACTGAAGGTACTACTATAACACTCTTTCTATAACCTAGTGTACAGAACTAATGCTCATTATACATGTTTTCTGCCTCTAGCATTATTTGGAATGCTGCCAGCGGTATCGTCTTTTATCTAGCCTATAACTGGTGCACAGTATGCATGGAGTATCTCATTTGTTTAGATTCCTCACCAATTTCTCCAGGTTACCGAGGATGATAAGATTTTAATGATAGTGGTATACCGTGCGATGATTGGTACCACTTTTAGTGGTATATCTTGCGATAATTGGTATGTGGATTACTGGATTTTGTTTTCTCTGAATAATATTTGCATACATTCGTCCTTCTGACCGTCGGCCACGTAATATTTGACACGATTGCCTCTATTAACAAATTTCAAGTTTCCTTGCCGGTGATTATTGATTACTTGCTTCAGTTTTATATAGTCCGTAACCATTTGTTTTACGAATGGTCGACATGCTTCACTAGAGGTGGAATTCACTGCTGTTGTTTGCTCTTTCACGCTTCCTCTCTTCAGGTGGTTTTACTTTTTCCACTTGTTGCGGTGCTTGTATAAGAATTTCCTCGTTTGCACTAATGTTCTTCATGCTCAGTCTCCTCCTTCCTTCCATATTCATTTTCTTTACCATTTCCTGGAATGGTCTTGCGTCTTCTTTACTGTAGAATTAACTTTGCCCTGCTTCTTCATCCTTTTGACTCTACGGCTGGTATAGAATTTTAACTGTCAGTTGTCATAGGTCGTGCTCAATATGTCTTCCAGTGGGACAGACGGATCTTTGGAGCTGGATATCACTGAACCAGTTTGCAAACCAAGATCGAAAACCTACAAGTCGTATTTTGTCACAATAATTCACAGCCCTCCACGTAGATTATTACGTCTCTGACGAGATTGAGATGTTTGGGTCAGCTGAGAACAACGTAAGGCCCTTAATTAAAACGACGGGAACCTCGCGCTGTCACCTGGAAGCTGATATCTGCAAGCTGAATTATCAGTCTGGAGAGATTATAACGGTGTCCCGTACACTGTGAGCGGGGTTGCATAGAGAGAGGACTCTAGCCAGCTGTCGGGCCTCTCCGTTGCTGAACACCATGTCCCTTCTTTAGTACGTTCTACAGTGATGAGCAAAGGCACATAACGTGTCCAATAACAAAGCTCCATTTAACACTCTTACAAAAGATTTCTTATGTCCTTTCAATTCCGTAATTTGTGTCCTGTTGACATTTTATTGCTTGAAATCACGAAATCAATCGTATCTAATTTTTAAAGTTTTGAAAAAAATTCATGTGATGTGTCATTAATTCATACCTTCGGATAATTCTTCCCTCCCAGTTGTTTTTAAGATGTGCAGGGGTCCAGAGCAATAGTTATTGTTAATGTTGGGTTTTATTCTCCGTCTAGTGCAGCTAACAAATGAAAAAACTTTGTTATGGCATATGCGTTTCGGTTTATTACATTATCATCAGTGCCAGTTTTTCTATATTACATTAGTGTATGGAATTGTTCCATATCAGTTTCTCCCCTTGAGGTTTCTCACTCACTGAACAATTTTCAATAAGAAACATAATTTGCACACGTCTGATTTTTGAAAATAACTTCTGGAACAAGCTTAGTTGTTGTTATTCTTCTTGAGGTTATTCACCAAGAATTTTGTTATGAAAAGCTTATTTATATCACGTATTTACACAATGTACGAAGTTTTTAAACAGATTTAAAATAACAAAAGTCTGTTTTAGTTGTAAACTTCCTATGAAAGTTAAAGAACTCTATGTTAACAATAAATATTTCATTTTAAAACTTGTGCCTGTCTCTATTCGACGTACTGCATTAGCACCTTAGTAAGCGACTTAAATTGGAGGGTGATAGTTACCTGCAGTCTAGCGTCCGAAGAAGGGGAATGTTGTTCTTTTCTGTTGGCAGAACGCTCATTAGAAGTTTGCCTGCTCCGCTCTTTGTACGGCGGGTGGCTCCCTATAAAATGCATGGCGCCCCGTGGGCTTCTTGCCAAGCACCGTCTTTGAGGCAACCCCTGCGAGCGCTGAAATATTAAAGGTTTTTTAATTGCGAAACATTTATTCGTCGGGGAAAGAGCCAGTCCAGACGAGTGGTTATTTAAATTTCTCAACGCCGCCCGCGGCAGCTGCGCGGGTGGTTTCCGGCCCCTGCACACTGCCCTTCTCTTCCAACAACGCCATCTCAGGCGCCAAGGTGCGTGGTTTGCAGTGTTGCTTCAGATTAAACGTAACCTGCAGAAAAGTTTTGCAGCCATTATTTCGCTACACTGAGCGAACATAATATTTTGAACGGCGCAAACTTTCTGTACGCATCTATAGATGTCAGACACCTCCACATGGCCTTCAGTATTCCTGGCTGAGGTTAGTTCTCGCAGTCAAACGATTTGACATATCACGAAATCTGATATATTAAAAGCTGTACAAGAATTATTTTTTCTTCTTAAAAGTAAATACACAGTTTCGGAAGATAATATTGTATATCAGTTAAGGTAATATGGGTCGTAAGTATATGCTTGGAATTTTTTTGGGTAAAGTCGGAATTTAAGCTTTAGAAGGTGTTTACATCGATTTGTGAAAGAAAGATTCTTCTCCAGTCAACCCGTGAGTACCTAGAAGATATCACATTTCGTCATTGGTGTGAAGAAATGGCTTGTACATACAGTTTCATAAAAAAAATTATTTTCTCAAAATGCAACCAGAAGGACTTAAGTCCCTCCTTGCATGAACCGATATAGAACTAGATGTTTGATCAGTGACCGTGGAATGAGAGAATTCCCTGCACTTTCTTCTACCAGTTCTATTGAGTACAATCCCGAAAGTTAAAACTCGTGATCTTCTATACGATCAACATAGTTTCACGACAGTCCTCCCCAGATATTAATGACACAGATACATTGAATAATTAGCGCCACTATCACTCCACCTGAGGGTCATTAAAAAGTTGAAATCTGTCTACTGACAGTACGCTGCCGATACAGCAGACCGAGCCTGGTGGGTGAGCGGTGAAGCTCTAGCCTGGGCTTCGGTAGGACGCGCGTTAAAATTATTGTCCGGTCGCCTGATTTCAGTTTTGAATGGTTTCCTGAAATCATTCCAGGCGAAAACCCGAATGGTTCATTCAAAAAACCATTGCAGAATTCCTTCCCTTCCCTTGTCCCCAGTCCACTCCCACCCCTAATGATCTCGACGTCGACGAGGCGTAAAGCATGAAGAAGAGAAAACGTACCGAGAGCTCAATTTACCACATCAAAACCATATGAGAAATACAAAACATTAACAAATAGGAACAAGTCACAATTGAAAGGGACAATTTCTGGCCGCTTGAAGTGTATTTGGTGTCTCCTGAACCAGATCTTCTACTGTGTAACCTGCTCTACATAACTTATAATCAAGTAGATGGACTCTTAAAAGCATTCACACAGCTTGTAAGGTCCATCTCTTCTGGTGTACTCTGTACATCGATATTCCACAGCGTAACCTGCTGAGAGCCTTCCCAGTCAACAGCATCCATATGGGCAAATGAAAATCGTTCATTTGATGCCGAGAAATTTTTGTTTACTTTTGGTTTTACGCGTCATCGATGTCAACGTCATTAGAGGCGATAGGGAACAGGAAAACAGGAACTGGTAGGAATTCTGTCATGATATTTTAAGGAACCATCCCGGCACTCACCTGACGTGATTTCGGGAACCATGTAAAATCGAAATCGTGATGGACGGACGGATTGGAACCCATATCCTCCCTCATGCGAGGACCGCCACCACGCTCGGTATCAAGCATTCGTTGACATGCTCATTTATTGAACGCCACATTTGAATTTCCATAAATAAATGCCAACTCATTGTTTCAGTTTAGAGAAATTGTATTGCTACACTTCAGCTTCACTTAGTTTTAATCGATAATACAAAAACATGGAAACATCAGATACATTACTTACCTAATGTTCCCAGCAAAACCCCCTACCCTCTCACATCATAACAACGTCGTACAGGTATACATGCAACCGTGAGTGGGCGTCATCAACTCCTAGGTTATATTCTTTTTCTGTTCACAACAATGAAGCCAGTCTTTAGTTAGTAGTGTCGTTCGTTATCTGCGGTTCGCTACTGCAAACTGCCAATTGGGGAAGCCGCGGGGAGTACGGCTCTCCGCGGGGATTCCTGAGTCTTGCTCCTGCCACTCCGAACTGCAGCATCACATTCAGTTGCCTAAAGTTTCAGGAGCCTTAATAGAGTATTAACACGAGCTTCGTTAAGTCAGTGTCTGCAGCTGAGTGTGAAACATTCGGCGATAGAGTCGTAAATTTAATATTAGATAAACGCCTAGCTCGAGGCATGTCGTGTGACAGTGGTGTTCTTCTGCCCGCAGGTGCGCACGCTGTTCGTGAGCGGGCTGCCAATGGACGCGAAGCCTCGCGAGCTGTACCTGCTGTTCAGGGCCTACGAGGTGAGTAATACCGGCTAACTACAAAAGATTTTCAGTACACGTACTACAGTTAAGTTAGCTATTAAAATGTTGGATTATTATGCATGAAAACTCTCAGTGTTTCTTTGATATATCTAAAAAGTATCCCGCTTATGCAGGCATATTACCGTTTATTTAGATAAAAAACCGATCCTACACCTTCATCTTAAAAACTGTAGGGTAAATCAGTACAAATACTATAGTTGAAACTGCTATAAAAATATTAATTTGTTACGCTGGAAAACTCTGAGTGTTTTTTTTTTTTAAATATATATACTAGCTGTTACCCACGACTACGTTCGTGTTTGTAAAGAATTTGGATTCACAGCTATCGACATCTAATCACCATAGTCCACGATGGAAGACTCGATGTTATTACGAGATACAAACGCCAGTCATCTGCGCTATGTAGTTCAGGCTGCAAAGTAAAATTTACGGACACACACGTCTTTGGTCGAAATGCGAAAATATCCTTGATCTGTAACTGTCAACCACCATGTCTCCCATACTCCCACAGTTACTGAAATTCGGCCAATGTTGTTATCGACGGGTGTCTCTGTGCTACTACCACACACAAACACCAGTGATTTGCGATAGATAGTTTTGGCTGAAAAGTGATTCACCATGACACATAATTTTTTGGTAGAAATATGAAAGTGCAGCAGGTCGACCACCATATCTCCCACACCCTCATAGCTACCGACATCTAACCACCAAAGTCCACGATAGGAGACACGATACCACTACCACACATAAACACCAATGGTCTATGCCAGGGATGGCGAACCAATGGCACGCGTGCCAGTGATGGCACGCGGCCAAATAATTTGGGCACGCCGTTAATTAAGTAGGTAATTAATCAATATAAGTAATATATTTTATTTTCAACATAATTTAAGAACATGGTAAGAAAGTTCATTGTGAAAGAAACTAACTGAGCCCGAATGACAGCACTTTGCCCAAAAGAGGTGGATTTTGAACGAATTTTCTGATCGATCGGACTGATTGAGCAAATGCAGGTGGTGCGGTGGTGGGAAGGACGTTAAGCTAACTTATTAACATGTTTGTTTTAGTTGACGACGTTAATTGCTTTCACCAGTTGCGCATTGTTCTTGCAGTTTTTAAACAAATTTGATAACACAGCTGCTTGTTTAAGTTACAACAACAAAAAGTGTAAGATAAGTGTAATAGAGAATTTCAACCTTGATGGAATGAGAAATATGGCATGATTAATGAAAGGTGATAAAGCGGTGTGTGTTTTATGTTCTGGAACAGTGGTATGTAGAACACTATCTGTAAAACGGCACTATGAAACAAATCACAAATCTCTTTGCAAACATTATCGTTATATTAGATGTCATTCGTGCTTGTAAGACCAAACTGCAAGTTTTATGTGAACATATTATTTCCAATCATTACAAGTATTTCCCGAAATAAAAAAAAAAATGGATAGAGATTTGGATGAAAACGAAAAACTAAACCAATTAAAACTCACTAAAGAGTTATCTTCAGAAATTATTTCTTCAATAGAAGAATTTCCGATGAAATTTTATCAGTTCAAGAAATTATCGGGAAAAACTCAAGTTTATTATGTATCCTGATGTGATTTCGCCTGATAAACTCAACTTGTCTAAATTTTATTGGTTGAAAATTGAAGAAATGGAAATGCATCTATCTAAGTTCCAGTGTAGTTCAATGTGGACTCAAAAAGTTACTGAAATGAGGAAGGAGTTGGAATTAAGCGAATTAGCGAGACTATCAAGCAATATGAGTAATAAATGTCAATACCATAACTATCGAAACTTGGAATTTAATTCCAGACACATTTAAGTAGCTGGATTTTGCTGTCTTAACAATATTTCATCTACCTGTCCCTGTGAGTCATTATTTTCAGAACTGAATAACGTTAAGGACTCACTTCAAAACTGTTTGTCGGATGACTCCACTACAGCTTGCATTCTGCTAAAAGTAATACAGTATGGAGCTAATATAAGATATTTGGCATCTAATTGGGACAACAGAAGTCGCAATAGTTTCATCTACTTAAATAAACTGTTGATATTAATGCTTAGTATAAAAAAATGTATATTTCTTGTTGCAAATATAAGGTTTTAAGGTGATAGTATTTATTTTCCCATTAATCACTACGTCATGATTGTTTGATGGCACGAGATGGCTTCATTCAATATTTCTTTAGAAAAAATGGCACGTATATCAGTAAAGGTTCGCCATCCCTGGTCTATGCTATGTAGTTGTGGCAGCAGAGTAACATATACGGAGAGACATGTCTTTGGTCGAAATACGAAAATGCCCTGCATCGACCACTTTTAATCATCATATCTCCCACATCCCCACAGCTATCGACATTCGGCCAACGTTGTGCACGACAGGAAACTCCATGCTACTTCCACACACAAAGACCAGTGATGTGTGCCAGGTAGTGATGGCTGAAAAGTGAAATATAGGAAAACACACGTCTATTTTATATATATATATATATATATATAAGATTAAATGAGTATCTATCTAAGTCAGATATGTTTCTGTTTATTTAGGGAAGAAAAAATGACTGTACGCCTTCAGATTCAACCACTTGCTCAACAAAAGGATGGAGGTTTTTTTTTTGTCTCCCAAAAACGAAAATTGTGCTTATTACCTCCTCTACACATACAACTAAAAATTATTTTGTCACAAAAATCATCTTCTGCCATTGTTTGTTGCGATCAATTGCAGAAAGACATAATATAGTGGTGCAATCCTAAGCAATAAGGTTTCTTTGTTAGATTAACTGTAACACTTTGCAGACTGCGTGTTGGGGTGAGCCCAGTTCCCTGCTATCTTGTGCAATTGATTTTCTGAAACTGATTTGGAAAGCTTCTCTGGTTCAGTCCACGATCGCATTAGAAACGGAAGGATTTCTACTGATTATTTTCCTTACACAACACCTGGTCCCCACAAACTGTGTATACCACCATCAAATATAATCTTCAGTGGGTTTATCCTTCCCAAATCTTGACCGGTAAGTAATGTTGGACAACAGTAACAGACATGGGTGCTGGCTGGATAACTTTAAGGGAGGTGTATCTGGATGTTTTTTTTTTTTTTTTTTTTTTTTTACATTACATATAACACATTTCTTATTAACTAAGGATAATAAATTTATTGACAAGGTGATGAACAAATCTGGACAACAACCTGTGCGCCTTAAGTTATTATTCAAACAGTGAATTTAATAATAAAATTTTTTTCTTATTCTTTTTCTGTGTATTTTCTTTTGTAGCGGGGGGGGGTTCAAGTGCACCGCCTTGCATCCCCCCCCCCTCCCGGCGCCTATGGTAACAGACCGAGTTTGATGATATTCGAGATGCAATATGCTATCTGCTTGCTTTTATCCACGTTATTACAATCTTGATTGTTTCTCTAGCCATCCGTGAAACAATCATAGCCATATAATTAATACTTTGGGTGTAATAAATTCAAAAAACCCCACTAATCATGTATAGTCCTGTGTTCCATCAAAATTATAATGAACGGATTATTTCTGTTCAGAATATTTCATGAATACAGTTAAGTGTTTACTAAATTGCTTCATATCCATCGCCCTCTTGAAGATTTCCAGAAGACAGTATTTTTGTTTACTAATGACTTTATGTGTGAACATTAAAATTAATTGTTCATTGATAGACTGTTTCTTATCATGATTGTGTTTAGTTTCCAGTTTGTAGACAGAAATGTTAATCTTTGAAGGAACCTTTGGTATTTAGTAAGATTTTGAACCGTGCTTCCAGAAACCATAGTGGTGGAACTTACAAATTGGCAAAACAAAGTTTTGTTGATTATAATGCATTTTGCAAACAAAACTAACTTCTTCACTGTACCATACTTTCGTTGAACTACTGTCTATTAATAAAAAAACAAAATAAACACCTCAGTGAAAAAAGTCTATATTTCCTGAAATGAATGTACTATATTTTTGTTGAGTTTTTTATTTGTAAATTTACTCGAATTGAGGTTGTGATATTTTCGCATTCTTCAGATGATAATTATCTGTTCTGACTAGTTTATTTACATGAATATACACTACATGCACTTACACGTTTCCGTTTTCGTGCGTTATAATAACCGTATATTTTATCCTTACTTTCATCACTCCTCACACAACTTTTTTTAACAACCATCAGAATAAGATAACGCATAGATAAGCTTTTTTACAACATTCAATTAATTGGTTGCTTGGCTAAATCGTAAAATAATAATAAAATTACAGTACATCCTAAGTTATCAGTTCGAGTGTGCCCGAAATAATTTTTCTTACAAAAACAATATTACTTCAGTGAAATTTTAAACTTTCCTTGTAACATTTGACATTAAATAGATACTCAGTGTTTTAAGTAACTATAATTTGACAACCTTCCATCCTTCACAGCACTACGATTCTATATTTTATCACAAACACTTCAACGGCACCGAAATCATTTCCAATAAAGAAAATTGTTGTAAGAACGATGTTTTTCACGGCATTGTAAATAAATAAACTCTGCTCGCGCTCCCAGCCACGTAATTATGGGACATTTCGAAGCGTATATCTCTGTCCTCATTTTCAACCACAGGTATACCGAATAACTGTTTGTTTTCGCGGTGTCGCGGAAATGATGGAAGACAAAGGCCGACCCAGACGTCATCCACTTCTGCTCATTATCGAGGCGACGATGCTTCGACATTATGTTAGCCACACTAAGATGGAATCCGGTGTCCCTGGTGAATCAGCTGCTCTGATATCAACAGCTTCTGTTATAGTTCTGTTCCAAAAATCTCTGACCCTGGCTAAAACCCTCTTGTACCCTGTGTTCGGCCACAGCTGATTTTTCCTTTTGCCTTCGAAACGTCCTATAATTGTGGCAATTTCACTTGGCTGAAGCTCCAGAAGAGTTTATTTAAATAAAGTTATTATTAATTGGAAGTTACTTTGAACGCAGATCAACCTGATTTTTATATAGCTTTCGTTGATACAGGAGACAAGTATATGACATTAAAATACCACTGTTAGTACTCTATTAACATGCCATGTAAGAAGCACAAAAAAAAACAGTATTTTAAGCCATTCCGAATCTTGTTAATTTCAATGCTAACAAAAGTAGTTAACTAAAATAATGTTACAGCAGTCAGTATTCAAAACAAACAGAGCAATACGATTTGAATGAAACTATGAAACCAGTCTCATGAAACTATATATTTCTAAATGCTAACGCTTGATTTACACTATTCTCGGTAACAAAATGTTTTGTTTCAGAGATGCCGCAGTCTACCTTTGCTTAGTGTAGTCCAAGTACTGATGAGATTTTTGTTGTTTCAGGGTTACGAGGGTTCACTACTAAAGGTTACCAGCAAGAATGGAAAAACAGCTTCGGTAAGTCGTAAATCCTGCCGTCTTTAAAATTAAAAATTGCATGCTCTTTGAAAATTATAGAGCAGGACCTGAAGTTAAAAGTGTTATGTGAAAACCCTTATTTGCATTATTATAAAGTTAGATTAATTATTTATTATACGTAGACGGAATTGGTAATATTCATGTTCACTATCTTCACTTATTTCATAATATGTAGTGCCGCATATTACAGAAAGGTTTATTATTGCACAGAGATAACTGATTGTTCTATTACGTCCTTTTGTGTACTCCTTTAGATCTATACAATTCTAGTTAAAAAAAAAAAAATATTTCTTGGGTACGCCGTTCACGATGTAGAACTGATGATCCAAATACCTTCTGAAACTCTTGGCATTTACTTCAATACTAAAGGATATATTCACCTTCCTCTCACATTGGGTTCTCTAAAGTTCACAAACTATACGGATATCTCCTTACGCCATGCTTCTGTTTCTCGACCGTTAATGAGCCCAATCTTGAAAAAATTTCCAGACCCTACTCATCCTCCTTCATGATACTAAAATTAACATTAAAATAAAATGCATCACGTTACTATCAACTTCTTCACTAAATAAATGGCAAATAAATGCTAAAGCTGGTATGTTAGACTTAGAATTAAAACATTGCATTGGCTAAATTTAGTGAGCAAGTAAAAATAGTTGTTAAATGAAACAAAAAAGAAAATTGGTGACGACTTCCGTAGTTATTTACAAATTAGATTAAAATTTAAACCAAAGTATCTCCTTAAGAAAACCCGTTTGTATTAGAAATGTAGCTCTAATAATGGGTTGCGTTTTAATCGCGCTGTGGCATGCAGATAACAATACCGTGACGATTCTCGTTCTTTCAATATAATTCCAGTTGGGATTTTGAGGGCTCAAAACCATTTTTTGGCGTAAACGTATTTGCGTAGCACCCAGAAACAATGTTTATCATTACAACTATCCAGAAACATATAATAATTTAAATATGCTGTAAGTATAAGTTGATCACATCAATCATGTTTAAAATTCATCAAAATTTGTTCGAATCGATTTAATAACGTAACTTACTTGCTCTGTGAATCAATTTTGTATTTACCTTAACCCTGTTCTCAAGGACTTTGTTATTTATGTAGCACAATGAAGAAGTCAGAATTTTTTTTTAGAGCTTTTTAATTTCCGTTGTTTTCTAACTCGTTCATACTTCGCGCCCATTTTCGTTAGTTGCTGGATTACCTACTCCATATGGGTTTAATCTCGTACCTTCGCTGCTATAGGTAACATCTGTACGCGTTAATACAGATTGATCTAAACGTATCAGCAGAAACTAGTATTGATAAATAATTTTTGAAAATACATTTTATTCATAGTTTGTTGGACATTACGCAGACATTAATTTTAATTTTATCCTTCTCAACCTTACTTCGCACCCATCACCGTAATCATGTATCGTCTCTGGTCTTGGGTTTACTTTTCATAGTGAGTATTAACGTACTAAGTAGCTGGTCACTGTGCCTAGACACTGCAGCAGAAGTCCTTCCCGGGTGCTTATTACTGTTGTCTGTTTCAGCCCGTGGGATTCGTCACCTTCAACACACGTGCTGGCGCTGAGGCGGCAAAGCAAGATTTACAGGTGCGTAAAACCAAAACTCCGAGCAGACCTACTGTGTCAGAGAACACTTTTTCATCGAATTTCAGTTTCGTAAGGAATTCTTTGGTGAAACATAAGATGAAAATACAGCTAATGATAATGTTTATATTTGCGAAGATTTTAAGCTTCGTGCTCGAAATATAAACTTTTATACAAGGTATTGATGGTAAAAGATGTTTCCTAAAATTCGCTGTACTAAAATTAAATTCATGCTTTTGCTAGTGGCTGCCTTCTTATTTAGTTTCGTGATGACAGAAAAACAGTTTTAATTACAGGGATGTCGCGCGATTTTTCTGAGATGCAAGGTCTTCGACGAAGGTTGACGCTATTGATTGGCACGTAGATGAGCCAAAAAAAGTGAGCGTGTCGCCATAAGCTTTCATGCTCAGATACCTTATACTATTTGGTATACTTGTATTGCAGGCCTAACGAAATAATCGAAATTTATTTCATACGGAAAGCACATTTTCACAAAATAACTTAAGTCGTTTAAAACTAACTTACATGCTACAGAAATTTTCTTGCGCATATTCCTAACTGTTGAGTTACTAGAGCGAAACTAATATGGTATATTTTTTGAGCTGTGATCAATTTATGTTTTATAAGTTGCCTCCTTTGTAACGTATTTAACGCATAGTCTACAGAAAGACGTTGCCCCGAAATGAGATCAAGTAACTGACTTTTTTCCTCAATAACATCCAGGCGGCCACAGAATCTGTCACCCTGTAGTAGAGGATCCCATGATTGAGTCATCACTGTGAAATCCGGGAACTGCCTACCCTTCTATCTAACTTGTGTTTATGCTATAAAGTTGAAAGTGCTTTATACCGTTGCTATTTCTTATTAATTTTAGGCACATTTCCAATCCTAAATACCCCTGTACAAAACTGAATAACTTGCTTTTGTGTCTGATCATGTGCACTGTACTATTGCTAAGATCGTTAACGGCAGATCCGTTGCACGTGTACGCGGTGCACGTGCAAGGAGTCGAGTGTGCAAGAGTGGACGGGCCGGGTAAGTTGAGGTCGCACACAGCACTACTCAACGCATGTGCTGACCTTCACCACAAAGTTTGCAGCACCATACATAAGAACAAGGCGTGGAGACTGCACCTCGTTGAAGGAGCCGAATTGCTTCGTAGGCACAGCGTCTGGCTGCGGGGCACAACGCAACTTGTACCACGAGGTTCCTCTCTGCGTCCAATGCAGCTCACAATTATTTTCATTTTACAGCTGCAAAAATTATATTGGTCCGCCACAAATGAAAATCACTCGCATAGTTTTTATTCAAGAGACTTCGGAAGCTATCAATTTTCAATAAAAAGTATTTAAACTGTAATTAGTTTCTTGATGACTCACTATCAATAGCTTTTTGTTAACTTTGTAAAAACGAACTCTCAGCATTAAAAAGGGGATAATTATCTCCTATCGCCAGTTTTCGAAACTTTGCGAAGATAATAGCTCTTTTTTCACTCAGATCAAAGTCAGAAATCTCTTGCTTTTCTTCTACTAATACATAAAAAGATTCTCTTTATTCTTTTAGTTGAAAAATACTAATTAACAATACATTATCTTGGTTCTCCGGGTGGAGCCGCGTCGATTTATTTAATCCTAACGTTTCATGCCATCGTGCTGTGGCCTTCATCAGAGGACAGTCTCTAATGAAGGCCACAGCACGATGGCAGAAACGTTAGGTTTAAATAAATCGACGCGGCTTCACCCGGAGAACCAAGATATTACATACAGTAACCGCGGAAGCCTTCTCAATCAACTAATTAACAATATTCGTAATTACCGTAAAACTTTCATATTTTTTTACTTTTCTATCATTTATAATTTTAACTTCACCGCAATATTTCAGTTAATGGCGAAACTTTGTGAAGATAACTTTAATTGTTACGTCACAATCAGACCAAAGTCAGAAATCTCTCGCCTTTCTTCTTCTAATAAATAAGAAATTCATTTTATTCTTTTAGTAAAAACATTAATTAATAAAAGATCGCAATGACCATAAAACTTTCAAAATTTTCTACTTTTGTTTATAATTTGACCGCAACAATTCAGTTAAGATATCCTAAATTGTTATTGCCTGGATTTTGTGTGAAATTTGTAAGACAAACACAAAACCTACGGTAATTGACTATTTGGGGAGAATTTATGCGCTGTACCACGAGGGTCCCCGAAGGCCATCAAGCGTGATGCATAACTCTCAGGAGCACCATCCGTTACCAGTCCTACACGCTTGTCTCTTGAGACGAAGAAGGCTTGCTACAGTCAACAATTTAAAGAGAAGTATAACAGTCCTGATCCACAAAACATACTATAAGATGTGCTACGAATAATATTATTTAATTTATCCCCACAAATTGAAATTACTTGTGATGATTTGAAAACAGCTCACGATTTAATGAATAGCCATTCACATGTTTTTGTCTTCCCTACTTGTAGAAGCACCATTAGATTAGTAGGAATTAGTGTAATTAAATCGTGTATTTTTCTCTGCACAAACCGATGATATCATGATTTGCTCGTGTCTGCAAGTCGACTGTGTGTTGTCGACTTGCATCGATAGATTTCGCTAACATGAATAGCGACGCAGAGAGGAATCTGGTGTCTCAAAACTTGTTTAAAGAGTTGCTTCACTCTGTAATAAATAAAACTCTTCAGCATCTTTCTCTTCCCAGAACACCCTTGCACACTTTATAATATTAGCCTATACTAACAATGTATTTTTGTAAATAGAGCAACAGTAAAATATTTTTTTTATGATTTTGTTGTGTTGTGTAAGCGTTCACCCACTCACCGATTCCACGCAGTGCTTTAAGTGACTGGCTTTCATCAGAACATAACTACTTTACTCAGAACAAGACGAGCTGAATTTTCAACTGATTTTTTTTTTCACTTAGAAGTTCAATTTGTCGGGAACACTTCAACCTGCTGGTTCCAACAAATTTATATTTTATTGAAGATTGAATTTACTTAGTGAACCGAAAATCATTTTACTTACAATTTCTGAAATTTAAGCTCTAAAGTTTTGCTCTTAGTGGAAAATGTTAAAAATGTAAACATCTTCACTCTCATCTCCACATTTCAGTATGATTTAATGACTTGTGCTATTAAACTATGTCGCAGTGGATTGTTAACTAATTTTATTTACCGTTAAAGTTTTCATAAGTTCGACAGGGGAGACATTTCAAAACTGAACCTAGAAATTCGTTATTATTAACTGATTATCTGTTTCACGTGTTCGTTTCTAATTCGCCATCGACCAGTTGTTGGTGCAATTTCCTGCAGAAACCATATACTGAGTAAAATTCGTCTCGTGGAAACAGACAACAGCCAGCTCAGTGAAAGCACTGCAGTGTCTCAGCAATTTTTTGTTTTGTTTCCTTCTCCACACAACTTTGTTTGCAGCAGGGCGTACGGTTCGACCCCGACATGCCCCAAACCATCCGGCTCGAGTTTGCCAAAAGTAACACCAAGGTTAGCAAGCCGAAGCAACAGGCTGCTACCGCGACGGGCACGCACCCGACTCTCATGCACCCACTCACAGGACGTAAGTAGCCTCACCGCTCACGGCACCACTCACCACCGCCTCGCCTCCGGCCTGCCCTGCCACTCACCACTTCACTAAACCTGTATCACATTCTCTGCTAGACGATAATCAACTGTCGAAAGCAGTTGCCTCAAAAATTTGCTTTAAAGTCCACCCTTTCATTTGGTGCTATGGCAAATAACACTGCAAATACCAGTTCCATTTTAAACTGGAAGAGCTTGACGGAAACTGTTACAGGTGGATTGTCGAGTGGTAAGCGCAGGGCGGATGGTGGACCAATGTACACTCTTTGGCAAAAAAAATTGACTGTGGGCGCCTGAGACTAAGTCCCTTATTTCGCACAATGTGGCATCATTGCGGGTATTCAACTCAGCGCCATCTGTTATTCATTTCCTTAAGTCAATTCCTGGAACAAACTCTCAGTGATGCCACATAGTGCAAAATAATGGACTTAGTCTCAGGCGCCCACAGTCATTTTTTTGCCAAAGAGTGTACTTCCTCTTAATCTAACCCCGCATTGTACAGTAAGACCGTAGCTTAAGACTAATATAGTGCTACATCTCTTGTCTTGTTTCTGTAACTAACGAAAATGTAGAAACTGCAACACTGTGGATCCAGTAGTGTGTTGGTTCGAAATATTTTGAATTTATGACAGAATTATAGCTCTGCACTAACGCCATTTTTTTACCTAAAAAGGTAAGTTAAAGATAAGTTAATACTTAACATTGAATACAAACTTCGATATTCTTCTTTTTGTTCTTCTCTGCATTAATGTACTTCAATTACTAAGTGTTAATTAGATTCATAGAGTGAAACTGATAACAATATAGCCTCATTGGATGATTCTTCGTGAAGGTAGGTATTTCACAGTACGCATAAATCAAATCAAAACATTCTCAAACCCTGTGGTAAAATATTCGATTTCCATCGTTCAGACAAGAAGTTCACAGTTAATAAGAAAATGTTCAACATCAAAATTAAACATTTTGTGTGAAAACAAGTATCTATACAATTATAAATCTTTAAGCGACCTTCATGTGTCTGAAGGTTTGTAATGGGGTCATAATAAATGATGACGTTTCCAAGTTTTAAGTGCTTATGGACTAGCTTAAAATCTGCGGAAATATCTTATGACTGTAAGACGTGAGGAACGAAACAAGAAATTATAAACATTTCGAGATGGGATAGATATGCACCACGGATTCTCTGTGTTTGAGACGAGCACTACTTTCAAGAAACACTGGTATAAGATCACGCTACTACACTTTGGATACTGTTTTATTTTTTCGCTCGATTCATTTATTTATTTACTTTTCTGAAATATACTACATTAAAATAAACGAAATTTGTGAATCAAGCACAATAAATATTTAAATTTCCATAAATATGTTTGTGCTTTATGAGATACTGACCAAAGATTATTATACTACTCTTTGGATTTGGTTTATATTGTTTTTGATTTTGCTTGTTAATTTCTTCAGGTTTGTGAACTTAGGCAAATTAAAATAAATCGAATACCTTAATCAAACTCCTACATCATCCATTAACACTTCCATAAGAAATTGTGATTTTTAATTTGTTGTAAACATCTTTGTTCTTAATATTGTTATTAAAATCAGACAGCTTCTTTTGCTATTTTATTCTGTATAAACATTTAAATATGTTTTTAAGCTAACTGTTAGGGAAATAATATTTTTCATTGTGATCGCAGAAGTAATGCCAACCAAACTTCACGCTTAGTGTTATAATTCTATATTTCTTCGTTGATTTGGATAATAAAATATGCAATAATGATCTCTACGTATTAATATGGATAATTTTTCACGTAACATTAACTTCTCATCTTTATATATTATATTGCATTAAAATATAAGTGAAACAAAATAACTTTCTGACATCAGTTAGAAAACCGGATCTAAGGTACTTGCTTAATAATGGAAAGTTTTTAGATGGTATTTAAATTTTTACGTCTCCAACTTAATATTTGGTATTAGAATAAAAAGAAGCGAAACATTTGTATGCACGCAAAGGTCCATGCGCGAAGCAGCGGGCAATTGCCAGTTAGTAGTCTGAAAACCCGTCAAAAATTACGGTTTAACCGAATGTTCTGGCAATTAATTTCTTTGCAGTTGCTTAGCTAAATATAAATGTTACAAACTAAAGCTCAATGTAATTTCTCTTCCCTTGTGCTGTAGCAAAAAGTTTCAGTTGTCAACTTGGTCCAGGTTGCATTTCAGCCTAACCACAATCTCCACTAATATTGGCGCTAGAAAATCAAAGCTTCAATCACAGACGAATCGATACCTTCCCTGTATCGTATGTCAATGTCATCATGCATCGCCATATAAACTTGATTCAAAATCTTCACAGGCTCTTACATCTTTCTTTCTTATTATCTGTGATGAAGATTGATGTTTTAACGGCTGACACAGCTTATATGCGGCTGAAATATTTAATCCAGTAAAAGCAAAGGATGCTAAAAATAAATCGTAACAACTTACGTTAGGCCACGTAATATTAGTTTTAATTGTGGTTTAGGCAGCATAGATCATTTATTCAAACCAAATATTGATTTCAGTAAGAAAAAAGCAACTGATAATTAATATGCCAATTTAAACAAAATACATACTTTTCTCTCAGTGTTCTGGCAACTCATTTCTTAGCAATTACTTAAATAAATAGTGAAGTTCAATGTAATTCTTCGTGCCTTGCGCAGTAGCAAAAGGTTTCCGTTGCCATCTTGATCCAGGTTGCATTTCAAACTAACCACATACTACGCTAAACTTGCCGCCAGAAGAATCAATACTTCAATCACACGCATATTAATACATGTACTTAATCGCATTTTAGTAGCAGTAATGCAACGCGATATAAATCTGATCAAACATCTTCACGGGTTCTTAAATCTTTTTTTTTTGGTATCGTAGATTCAGATCGATTTTAACCACGTGTGAATGGCCAGTGCAGTTACATGCGTCTGAAATGTCATCAATGAAAGTAAAGGAAATTAAAAATAAATCTCAACAACTTTAAATTGTAGTCTAGGCTGGATCAGTATGGAATTACTTTCATTCAAATCAAGAAATAATTGAAGTAGCGGGACACTAATGAAAACAATTTAAATTATTCAAAAAAAAAAAAAAATTACTGATGCCCTCTGCTGTAACATCAAGTTACAGTTGTAATAACAATATAAGATATTCTGCCGCTAATCGAAAATTAGAACTTTTATCTTAGAGCTTTTATCTTACATATCAACTGAAAATATTTTAACTAATTTTTTATTATTTAGAACGAATATTAAATAAATATAAGCAACTAATAATTATTATGTCGATTTAAACGGAAAACGTACTTTTATTTCAGTGTTCTGACAGTTAATTTATTCGACGTCATAGCGCAAAATCACCACGTGACATCACTACATCGTGACCAAGACTTGCGTTTTATAGGTATAGATAATGCACCTATTGAGATTTGTATTAACTGTAGCAAATATGTCGTTGCTACGTTTTCTTTTATTGACGCTTTACACTGTCAACTGATAATTTTCTTACAGAAATAACATTTTTGTATAGTCATTTGCTGCATCTTAATGTTTTATAAACTAGTATATTGAATCTATATGATGTTAAAGCACAGAATGAAAGTCAGGGAAAATAAAATAAAAATATGCAACTTATCATCACCTGTTGGTAAATCAAAAGAAACGTCGATGAACTTCTATGGATATTGTGATGTGCAACATAAACAATATCCTGTCAGAAAAAAATGAAATAATTAAAATTTTATTTGCATAAACTACTCCGGTTGAGAAAAATCTCAGTCAGTCAAAAGATATTTTCCTTGTTCGAACCTTTATTCTTTTCACTGGAACTTTCTTCCACTGCGATTTGCCTGAAGCGGATGCTCATTTTACTGTATGATACTCAACATCACAAAGTTTGCGTCACGAGTGCCCTGCGATGATGGGAAGATCCCGTAGTAAAGACAGTTAAGACAATACACAGAAAGAAGGCAAGTATTTACTGTATTTTCTACTCTTGCAGCCCGGCATAGCTTCCTGATCTCAGCCTCAAAATTTCAGATGTCTTGTGCCATGCTTAAGTTAACAACACAGTGTTTTTTGTGACTTAAAGACTTTCGACACTATTCCTAGATATGTCTAGCTGCCTTAGTAATCAACATTGATGCATACTAACAATATTTGTATATAGTTTACCAGGTTCGTAACATAAATATACGCGTGAATAATTTGTGGCTAGTTTGTTTAACAAAAAATTCACAAATTGAATATTGACCAGTATCGTCATTATCCTGTAGCGACCTGTTGATTAACCGGCAAAGGCGACTGAGCGGAGATATAAAGGTCCCCTAACCGAATCCTGGTTTCGGCGGAGATTTTGAAATGCCTTTAACCCTACCTTCACCTCTGGTTGGTTCTGATTCCACGTTAAACTGTAGTTCCCCTTTACCCGGTAGAATTTCCCAGTTAGTCTAGAGTAGCCACCACGCAGGCGCATGCGTGCAGGTCGAAACTGTCAAACCGACGGCTGAACTACCCTTAGGATTCTCCCGGCCAATGATGCCATACGCATTATTATTATAATCGTAATACTGAGACCTAAGAAATCTCACAGACAACTTAATTCCCTCACATAAACTTAGCTGAATGGTGACTGTGAAAATGTTAGCTTCTTAAATTTTACCTACTAAGCCAACAACAAGGAAATAACTATTATTAGTAGACATTTTGAGAACAAGGGATTGTCCTGAGCCTTTTCAGCATAAAAGATTGCACGGCTGGAGAGAGGACGCCGAGATGAAAGTGGCAATCCTCCTTTATCAGCGGCAAGGCAAGGTTCCAGCTAACCTCCACAAGGCCCAATATTACAATGTGGCGTTTTCTAGTGACGGAGAAATATCTAGCGCTGGCTGGCAGAAGCCACTGGGAATTACACATTTCACTTCTCGTATATTCATCCATAATACTGCGCAGACTGCATAAGCTAAACTCATACGCGTCTCTTACACTGCATCCTTTACTTCAACTCGTACAAAAATAACTTCTTCTGCATATATTATTCTTTTCTCCTTTGATATTCTAAGTACAGTTTGGCGTCTATAAAACAAAGAGGAAACTACAATGTATTGTTTGTTTTATCGTTCTTTACCACAAGTCTTCTACTCCTGTTACATTTAATTGGCATGGTAACGGAACAGACTGAGGATATTGAGAAGTCACTGAACCTGAATGATAGGCCAGAGAGGGTTATAATGTGGACATTAGAGATTTTGTACCGTCTGGAAATATTACATCGTTTATTTCTCATAAAGGAATACTAAGTCCGAATCATAGTTTCCACAAAACATTATTTCGATATCAGCATATAAGATAAGCTGTCAGTCGCCTTTTACTATGTTTGTTGGTTATGGAATTGAAAAACGATGACATATTCTATGATTCACTCAGCACACGGCAACACAGGCGTGATCAGAATGCTCTGAGAAACGGATGATTTCACGTTTAAAATTGACCATATACGTAATTTATTGTTTTAAGATTTTTTATTTTCGCTTTTGATTTTACACCTCGTTAACATCGAGTTCATTAGAGAGGATGAGGAATCAGGAACTGGAAGGAATTCTGCTATGGTCAATTGAAGAAACCACCCCAGCATTTCCCTGCAGTGATTTCGGGAAACTGGAAAACCGAAACTTAGATGGCTTGACGAAAATTTGAAACCGCATCGTCCAAAATTCCAGGTGAGAGCGTTACGCCTCACCCCATTGTTTTAATAGCCGAACGATAATTTCCTGAAAGTTGAGTGACATTTAAAAATAATTTTACTTTCATTGCTCACAGTTACGAGAGAAAGTCTAAAGAAAACCCTGTATGTTTACAGGTTTTGGTCATGTTATACGAAAATTATCATGGTAACAAAAGTTAAAATTCTAGTTCCATAATCTTTGGATCATAACGATGGCAAAAATCGGCCGTTACGTGGCGAAATGTACAATACCAGTCGCTAAGTGTAAGACGGTAATTGCTGCATATATGGCATTCCTGCCGATAACAGTGATGAGAACTTTTAAGGCTGACACCTGAATAAAGAATAATCGCTCTCTGTAAGACACCTTTCGGTCACCTAGTTCTGGAACTTTCTGTTTTTTAGGTTTAACCTCTGAAATTAGTATGATACAAGCTTGAATTACAGGTTCTTTGACTTCATTTTTGATATGAAACATTCGATACACTATCCACACGTTTGTTGTCTCTTGTGGAAGTGTAACTGTTGTAAAGTTTTTCTGTTACATGGCTTTGAAGATGCCTGAAATTCTGAACTGTTAATTCAGAATCTGAAAGCCGACTACGAGCCAACAAAGCTAGAGACCTTTGAGAAAGTGCTTCATTTAGAATTATTTTCGTGCGTTGAAGCGAATGTGTGGTGGGAGTAGTGTGAGGAAGCAAGTGCTGCAGCTTGTGCTGAACCTGTTGCCTCCCGCTGTGATACACCCGACGGTGACGTAAAGCCGATCGTTATTGGCTGACGGCGATCGGTGACGTCAGTAAGCCCCTTAGGCTTCCTCGCAGGTGGCTGTTGGCGTCACACTCTGCTCGAGGCGCGGAGGTGCTGTCAACCTCGGCGCTATCTAATTATCTCTGTTTACCTGCGGGCACACCGGCGCTTTGCTTATACCACGACGAGTTAACGAGAAATCTATGTAGAATTGTTTTAATGTAGCTTTCATATCAGTTCCGTCGTTTAATACAGGTCGTTACTGTTATTTGACGCCGTCCCTCGTAAAACGCATTGATGGAAAGGTAACGTGGAAATGCTACAGTGGGGGTGCCATGGCGCCTGAATAACAGACAAAGCTTCTGTCTTCATAGTTAATAGACAGCAAAGACAAAAGTAAATAAATGTATCATCGGTGGAGAACGTGGCTTCGAATCCCCATCCATCCATCCAGATTTGGGTTTTCCATGGTTTCCCCATGTCAGTCCCGGTGAAAACTGAGATGGTTCCTTCAAAATGCCATAGTAGAATTCCTTCTTTTCCGCCTCTTATGACCTCAAGGTCGATTAGGCGTAAACCCAGAATCAAAAAAAGAAGAAAATCCTTGGTGGTAATAATATTGGGCTAAAGAGCAAATTAAAAACAATAATACTTCAGTTTACCACTCAATGAGGTTCTACTCAACTTTGAGCTAAGAACGTTTTTAGTATAGTTTTCACTACGCCAATGTGCGGCGGGATATAAGTACTGTACTTTGGTGCATACACTCACCGCTTTCCTTCAAATAAATTCTGAATTAAAGAGTTCAACATTGTAAGCGACATGTAACATCTTTCCACGTGGCATTTGTGGCTGTTAATCTCGTAACATCGAGGTATAGATAGAGTGAATTTAAATTATCTCTAACGTTTTTATTGCAGGAGTCCAATTCATAATGTTGACAAGCATCTACCGAGCGGGGCGGTGTAACGGTTAGCGCTCTCGCCTCGCATTCGGGAGGACGGCGGTTCGAATCCCCGTCCGGGCATCCAGATTTGGGTTTTCCATGGTTTCCCCAAATCTCTCCAGGCAAATGCCGGGATGCTTCCTTCAAAAGGCCATGGCCGAATTCCTTCCCATTCCTTGCCCCTATCCTTGTCCCCCATCCTTTCCCGTCTCTAAAGACCACGATGTTAAAAAGAGACGTAAAGCAGTTAAAAAAAAAGAAAAAAAAAGGAAGAAAAAAAGACAAGCATCTTGCGAATTACGTTGTGATGGAGGGACGGTGAGGTTTCTTCATTCATCTTACTGTCAACTGCAATACGTTGTTTTCATTGCGTGATCTTAAGAAAGATCCGCTAGAGTATAGGTTACCAAAGTAGAGGGCGCGGGATGCGAGGTAGCTTCGCCACCCATGTGGACGATACCCTACTCTATAGCGACGGAAGTACCATATCTCCTTCACCGCCTCTTACTTAGAATTGAAAACCTTTATTCTAAAAGCACATACTAACAAGGGACACCTTCGATTATAAACAAAACAGTGGTGTGTGTCATTTCCGTGAAAAACGTTGCATTCTACCTCAAGTAACATTTTAATAGATAAAAACAAAGTAACAAGATATCAATACCATATGAAGGAAATTATACGTAGTTCAATGACGTCAGTGTATCATTACATTTTCAATCAACAGTGCCAAAAACTCTCTGCTTAAAGTACTTACAACAAGCATATGCAGCATTACCACACACCTGATAGTGCTTATATTAGTCCTTAAAGTGCAGATGCGGGATTTCGATGAAGTGGTTAAAACAAAGTGGAAGAGAACAATGTGCACACCTCACTAAAGCCATGTTATCACATTTGAAACCACTTTCGCATTCACGCAGTCCAATATCAAAAGTCACACTAATTACATATTCAAATGATGATGTTGGTATGCCAATGTCATAACCTGGCTTTCGCCAAGCATATTGCAACATAAGTAGGTGCAGCAAATTGATTGTAAATCACAATCCTTCATGGAAATGTCGCACTCCACTTCATCGGAATACCACATCTGCACTTTGAGGACTAATATAAGCACTATCAGGTGTGTGATACTACTGTACATGCGTGTTTTGAGTTATATTAAATACTTTAAGCAGAGAGTTTTTGGCACTGTTGATTGAAAATGTAATGTTACACTGATGTCATTGAAGTGCGTATAATTTCCTTAATATGGTATTGATATCTTGTTACTTTGTATCTCTCTATTAAAATGTAGCTTGAGGTAGAATGTAACGTTTTGCATGGAAATGACACAGTCCATTGTTTTTTTTAGGATCGCTTGTTATTATAAGCAGGTTTTTGTGCGGTTCCTAGTGTTCGTGGTCAAAGGTGTCCCTTGTAAGTAAGTTTCCTCTGAGATGTTAGAACTTAAAGTAGGCATTTATCTTTTTAATAATAAAATTTTTACGTAGGAGGGGAGGGGGGGGGGACAGGTGAATAGGAACATTTCTACAATGAAAGGGGGAGGGGCGTGGCATGAAAGAGTTTAGGAACGGCTACGGTAGAGTGACTGGAAAGTATTTACCACACGGTTTATGAACTCATACTGATTTGTCTTTCGGACTGGCGGACAAGCGACGTAGGTTCAGTTTGAATTTATTGTCATACATGCGAACAACAACTTTCATTTATGAGTGTGATGAAATACTTCGTCAAACACGTATTTGGACTGCAATGATATGATTGGCCGATTCCATCTATCTGTCTGTTTGGATGAACAAGACTCACGGAAAACTACCGCTGGCATCTTGATGTTCATTCGAATAATGTACAGCCTATTGTCCGGAGGTAAAGTTGGGTTAGTTTGATGTGAAGTAACAAAGCTGAGAAAATTAGGTACATATGATCGTTGAAATTTTTTCGTTATTTCAGTGTACAAGTAGTAATTTTGTTTTTCTTGCTGGTAAAGAGTTAATTGTGGCCTTATCGGTTTACCATAAGCTTCAACACTCCGCGAACAACAGTTAGTATTCAATAAAATAGTTACTATTCCGTGATTTGGATCCCACGTTAAACTGTAGGTCCCAGAGGAAAGGAACTGGCCGTCCTACCTCTGACATAATGGCTTAGTATGCCTTCTTCTGGAGGATCCAGCCAACCTTCGGGTTGTGGACTAAGTTAGTTTTTAGCTTCTGTTTCAGTTGTTTTATAGTAACTAACATTATTTTCTAGCACTTGAATTTTCTCTGTGGTTCATAAATCATACTGGCTACTTACAAGGGACACCTTTAACCTCGAACGATCTGAACATGAACGATAACATGTTTAGAACAACAAGCGATCATAAACAAAACAGTGGCGTGTGTCATTTCCATGCAGAACTCAGCAATAGTCTGCTGGCGCCATTAAAGAGCCATGAAAAAAGCCTATTGTGTGATTCTTGGTCAGGTCATACAGATCGTACCCTTCTAGATGAAACTTTTCCAAAGAAAGATGTTATGCTGATGATATTGCCACCGAAAACAACAAAATATTACCAACCCAGTGATGTTTACTTCTTTCGGCAATATAAGCTCTATAATCAGAACGATTACTGATTTTGTAAGAGTTAAGTATGCCAAACCACAAGTGAACATACATGATCCTTATTTCATCCCGAAACTTCACTCTGTTATTTACAAACAATTTGCTGAACCTACGTATAAGCCTATGTTGCAGTATGCTTGCCGAAAGGCAGGTTATGATATTGGCATACCAACATCATCATTTGAAAATGTAATTAGTGTGGCTTTTGATATTGGACTGCGTGAATGCGATAATGGTTTCAAATGTGATAACGTGGCTTTATTGAGATGTGCACACTGTTCTTTTCCACTTTGTTTTAACCACTTCATCTAAATCCCGCATTTGCACTTTGAGGACCAATACAACCACTATCAGGTGTGTGGTACTGCTGTATATGCGTGTTAAGTACTTGGCACTGTTGATTATAAATGTAATGATAAACTGACGTCAATGAATTACCTTCATATGGTATTGATATCTTGTTGCTTGTTTCTCTCTATTATAATTTTACTTGAGATAGAATGCAGCGTCTTGTATGGACATGACACACCACTGTTTTGTTTATAATCGCTTGTTATTCTAAACATGTTTTCGTGCGAACCGAGCGTTCGAGGTCAAAGGTGTCCCTTGTTAGTATTCGCGCAGTAACTTATTTGTTAACTGCTAGATTGCCCCTTTCTCTGCCTCACGTTCTGTTCCCGATTTAACTTCAGCGACAAAAATAATACCGTGCCTCCGTTAGTCGCAGATTTGTCTAATTCTAACCAATAAACATTAATCAATGTCTAGTAGCGCCAGATACTACACAACCTGAGATGCCGGAAACTTCAGTCTACTCAACAAAACTAATGAAACATAATTAGAATAAGGGAAATACATATACACCATAGCAACAACCTACCTCACAAACTTCATCTCACCTTTAGATTTTTTCGTCTCTGTTTTCTATCTCCCTCCCTTTTTTGTTTTAGTTTTTTTTCTTTGTTTTACGCTTCGCTGAGGTTATTAGCGGCTGAAAAGAATTGAGGGTAAGGACGGGAAGGAATTCAGGCATGGTATTTCGAAGGAACCATCCGGGCATTCGCCTCGTTTGATTTGAGGAAACGATGTAAAAACCAAATCTGGATGGCCGGACGGGGATTCGAACCTGCTACTTGCAGAACGCGAGGCCTGAGCTTTACCGCACACACATCACGATCACCTCTATTTACCAAAACCTTCTTTATCGTGTGATTCCATCTCTTTAAGTGTCGAGAATATTATATTGTTCTAATTACTTTTTTTATGGAAGTACATTATTTCGCGAAATTACATGTAGGATTGTTGACAACAACTAATCAGGTCAACCAGAGAAGAGCGTAAACGCTAGTGATTCGGCGAGACGTAGGCGGAACCGCAAGATCTCGTTACCGGCGAACCGCAGCGTCGGGGATATCGAAGGACCACACGCGATTCAAATCAGCGGTCCTGCCCGCCCGCCTAGCGGGATTAAACTGGCAGCCGGGCCTCTACGGAAAGCAACAAATTAAACTGGCTGCGAGAGAAGAGCGGTCGCAATCCGGACAACGCGTCTAGACTCCGGCGCCACTCCAATCAATGAGCTAGTGTCAAGAAATACAGTTATGCACCTTATTTGTACTCTCAAATAAGCGTACTCATAAACGTCAACCGAAATAAAATGTTTAGAAATTATACGACGGGGTACCAAAAAATAACCGGGAATAACATTGCCGCGGGCAGAGCTTGTGTAGTACGCATTTCTGCCGCTAGGCGTTTATAGCGTAACTGATTGCCATTCAGTGCCGCCTATGTTGTCGACCTGGCTTGTTCTGTTAATCTGGAGTGATTGATTTTACTAGCGCTCTTTTGTTATTATTTCGTTTCTGATGATGGCAAGTTTAAGTAAACAACGTGCAGCTGTGAAATTTTGTTTTATACTCAGTAAAAGTGCTGCTGAAACTGTTTTTATGTTGAAAACAGCTTACAAAGGTGATGCTATGGGAAAAACTCAAGTGTACGAGTGGTTCGCTCGGTTTAAAAATGCCGATATATTGATTGATGACAAACCTCGTTCTGGACGTCCATCAACTGCCCGAATCGAAGAAAATGTTGCAAAAATTCCGGAGCTTGTGCTCTCAGACCGTCGACAGACAATTGATCAACTGTCAAATATTAGTGGGTTATCTTGGAGCTCGGTTCAGTGACTTTTAACCGAAGATTTGGGAATGAAAAGGGTTGCTGCCAAGTTTATTCCTCGGTTCTGACTGACAATCAAAAAGAACGTCGAGTTGAAACATGTCACGCTTTATTAAAACAGATTGAAATTGATCCACATTTTCTGTCAAAGGTCATTACTAGTGATGACTAATGGTGCTATGGTTACGACCCAGAAACAAAGCAACAGTCACCCCGTCCAAAAATCTGTCGTCAAGTTAAACCAAATATCAAAACAACGCTCATTTGCTTTTTTGATGCCAGGGGCGTATTTCGTTCAATAGTTTGTTCCCCCACATCAGGCCCTCAATCAAGCCTTTTATTTGGAAGTTTAAAGAAGATAATGCAACAATGTTTGTCAAAAAATACCCGATTTGTGGCAGACAGGAGACTGGTTATTCCATCACGACAATGCGCCTGCACACACCGCTGTCTCTGTTAGGCAGTTTTTGGCTATAAATGGCATTTTTCCGCTGCCCCACGCACCTCACTCGCCTGACCTGGCTCCATGCAACTTATTTCAACGCATTAAAAAGTACACCGATTTGACAACATTGAAGAGGACAAGAAAAAAATGAGGTAGGAGTAGTCAGCCATTTCTAAAGATGAATACAGAAACTGTTTCGAACAGTGGAAGCACCAGTGGGACAAATGAATAAGTTGTAATGGAGAGTATTTTGAAGGGGATAAGAATGTTTTTTAAAAAATTAAAATATATAGTTTTTAAAGAAATAATTCCGGTGTTTTGTGGGTACCCTCTCGTATAGATAAAAAAATGGCATAGGCCCGGTGTTTGTGGTACCGGCGCCAGTCACGGGTTTAGCTGGTTCGAGTCCTGGTAGTAGAAGCAATTTTCACCATCAGGATTTGGCCGCCAGAGTAGGAGAGGGGGAGGTCCGCAATTGCTAATCACCGGAATGTGCTCCCAAGTCGTGAATTAAAACCAAAAGCACCCATAAGGGGTGGATGAATGGTATAAGAGTCTTGCGTCGGATGGGGACATTAAGCTTGGAAGCGCCTAGGTGTCTTTCGGAAGAGTAGGCCTCATTGTGCTGGCTTAGAAAATCATCCTCCCTATTCCTTTACCTTACCTTACGTCACATTAAATAGTATGATTTTAGCGTGATAATTAACTGAGCCACCGATTTTCATCTATATAAAAAAAATGAATCGCAAAATGTGTTGCTAAGCGCAAAACTCGAGAACGGCTTCACCAATTCGGCTAATTCTTTTTTTATAGTTTCGTGAAGGCGCAAGGAAGGTTCTTATGGAGAGAAAAAACGTAAAAATTGGAAGGAAAATAGTAAAAACAACATTTTTACTTTTCCCTCAATCAAAACAAAACAAAGGCGCGTTAGGATTATCTTGGCTATGCCTTCAAGTTGATTATGCTCTATGGTTATTAATCTATGCCTGCGTATAATCAGCGAAAATAATATCACTGACGTACGTGTTATCATTATTTCCTCCGTGCGTGGCATTTTCTTGGTTGCTTTTAAATTTTCGCTTCTCTCGAAAACCAATAGTGTATTTGTTCAGTGTGTCTACATTTAAATCCATGCCACCTATCACGAAAGTTTCTACTATGAAAATAGAATGCATTAGTTTAGGAGGATGCAATACTAAAAATACCAAAAAAGCAAAATCGATTACTCGTATTTCAGTTGAGAAGCGATATGCATTAGCGTCTGACGATCCAGCCACACTTATCCTATTATTTTAAGAATGCAAATTTCTGGTAAGCCTTGTTGTGATGGAATCGATTCGTTTTAAATTATTTTCTGGTAGAATTCACGATGATTGAATTGGCAGCGAGTAATAATACTTTCTTACTTTTAAAATCTTCTATATAAATAAAAATTAATCACAAAATGTGTTGCTGAGCGT
This sequence comes from Vandiemenella viatica, assembly GCA_031002005.1. Classification (NCBI taxonomy): domain Eukaryota; kingdom Metazoa; phylum Arthropoda; class Insecta; order Orthoptera; family Morabidae; genus Vandiemenella; species Vandiemenella viatica. The sequence continues at coordinate 154,302,809 of JARYHS010013630.1, read as the reverse complement.
GAAACTCGAGAACGGCTCTACCAATTCGGCTAATTTTTTCCCATATTTTCGTTAATCCACAAGGAATGTTCTTATGGACAGAAAAAACGTAAAAATTGCGAGGAAAATAGTAAAATCAACACTTTTCTTTTCCCCAACAAACCAGTCAATCAAAACAAAACAAAGATGCGTTAGGATTATCTCTGGCATGCCTTCAAATTGATTACACTGTATGGATATTAGTCTATGCCTGCCCAAAATAAAGTTCGAAGGAAAAATGGGGTTTGCGTGTCATCAACGAAAAAAATAATATTACTGCCAGTCAATTAAAACAAAACAATTGGAATTGCAAAATGATCGATCTGAAGAAATATTTTCAAAACAACTCATTGGAATTGGTAATGACAAATCCCTGTAGACGTTTTGACTGGCTGCATTGCATTTCCTGTCAATTTTTTGGTTGAACGAGCTATATTACAGAGACAAAAACACGAATGTAAATGAAATAAATTTCAAAATTCAAAATGAAATTGACAGTGAATTAAGGACATATAAATCAGTTGATTGCGCAACAAATCAATATGATGTCGTCAACTATCCACCATAATTTTTAAACTCACTGGATTTGCCAGGATTGCTGCCTCATAATCTTCAGTTAAAAGTAGGATCGGTGGTCATAATGTTTTAAAATATCAACTAACCGCGTCTTTGTAATGGCACACTGCTAGCAGTGAAAAAAATTACTGAACAATGTGATCGAAGTAACCATTCCAAAGGGAAAATATAAGGGAGAAGATGTGTTGATACCTCGCATCCCAATGGTACCAACTGACGTACCATTTGTATTAAAACGATTTCAATTTACAGTATGGCTTGCTTTCGCTATGACCATAAATAAATCCCAGGATCAGTCGCGTTGTGTTTGAGGCGTTAATGTTGAAAACCCTTGCTTCTATCATGGACAGTTGTGTGTTCCCTGCTACCACGTTGGAAAACTGTCAGCTTTATTTGTTTAAGCGCCAAGTAACCAAACAAAAAATATCGTGTACCATAAAGTATTACAATAGAAATGTCATTACACTTTTACTAACTTCTTGCAGTGTACGAAATGGAAAACTTATTTTTGTAAGTAATCGTTGTTTATTATTGAGACATTAAATCAATAAATAAAGTGATCACTCTGTAATACTTTAAAAAAAAAAATTGGACTACGATAGGACAATAACTTTTGACAGAAATAAGTCTGTCGGGAAAGCTAGTATAAAATAAACTTAAGAACCCGAATGTTGGTTTGCACCATCCCGGAGGAAGCTGAACGGTCCGTTCCTTTCCTGCAAGTTACTCAATTTGACGTGCAATCCGAATGTGGATAGACACCAGCTTAGTTCACATTCAGGAAGTTGGTTTCAGGGAAGAGGCCTGTGAAACTCCGACCTACTCCGGTAAACGATTCCCGAACCTTCATTGTTGAAAACAAGCGTCCATCCACCGAGCTACCTGGCCGCTTGAACTATAAAGTACAAAGTTTTAACATAAGCATTGGTAACACAATTGCTTGCGATAGACCTGTACGAACTGCCCCCGTTTGAATGTGAATCTATTACGTAATTTAGTCAATAGTGGAATCCTTCTGTTAGCTTTCTTGAATATGTGCGCATGCAGTAAGCCAATGGCTTTACTAATGGAATTCCACTCCACATTTAAAGTAAGGTACGGCGTGTTGTGGGTGGTTTGGCCCTTTGATCACCACTAACACTGCAAGCCGACAGTTCTTTTTTTTTAATTAATGACAATTACCACCGTATCGGCAACTATGCCCACGAGATAATCAGAAGCATTTCTTGTAGTTGCTGTAAAGAAAAATACAGTTCGGTTCACGTTCACTTTAAATTTAATGCTTTCAAATGAAACCACGGTGCTACACAGTAGTAAAATACATTATTCCGTACAAAATTTACCAACTGAATGTTTACCCGCGGCGCTCGCTCGCTAAAGCATCACTCCCTATCTACGCTCACAGAATAAGATACTGTAGTACCCCGCTCACTATACATACTACAATCTGTGAAAACCCTATCACATCTAATTACAAAAATTCACATCAATTATATTTAAAACAATAATAAACACATAGTTGTAACGCCAAATTAATTAATCAATAGCAGAAATAATACCTCTACAGAGGTTAGGAATAAATGTCACACCCGCTATGTTGCAAATAATTGCACTGATTTTGTTATTATTTTGGAAAAGTAACAGATTAGTGATTCAGGAAGTTTATGATACTCCAAGATGTATCATTTGCAGTAATTCATTTGCGAATGTGTAGGTGTACTTACTAACAATAAATTCGCAAAGAACAAATAAGTTGTTTCATCAATTTTTATGTCCAAAACAAGATCTTACATATGACAGTACTATTTATTGAATAGTGCTTCAATGACATAAAGATAAATCCTATTTGAAATAACGCTCTAGTTTCAGGCATTAGGTAATAATTATACTTTAAAAAAAAAAAAAAGGACACAGAATTTATGACAGTGAGATCCCGTGCTTGTGATCTTTGATTACGTAACAGTTACGTAGGGAAAACTGATGCGTTGTGTGAAATGTAACATTCAAGTTTGATCAAGAAACAGCTGAACCATCTTTAGAGCATCGAGGAATCTGTTTTCTGGAACGGAAATTTGTTTGTACTGGGGACGACGACAGGCGGCATCCTTTGTGGCGGGTATACGCGCTCGCTCCAATTTGCTTAATGCCGTGTGTAATCAAGTTTCCATTACTCAGCCGCTACCGACAACACCAGAGAAATCCCCGACGGAGCGAAGAATTTTTAATCCTTGTAATGTCGATGTTGCCTTGCTTGTAGTTAAAATTATCAAGAATTTTAATTTATCTAGACAGGTAACGCGATGAGTTGGGTGTCTCCTCCTGAGACAGCGCTCTAGTTGATCACTTGCTGGCACACTCTCCTGATGACACATCTGCGGTAACTGCGAACATCTTCTAGATTATACGACTTTACTTTGCCTGGAGGCTGTGCATTACAAACAACACAAGTTATATAAAAAATTCTAATTCCTTCGAAGAAATTCTGCTGGTTTGTATATAGTCTTTAGTATCATTAGTCGGTAAGCTTGCTGAATATAGGGACGCAACATGCTGATTGCTGATATATTTTTTTTTTTGGTATGCACTCTTAGAAGATTAGATTGCAAACACATTGGGTGTTTTCTGCTAAGAAGCATCAGCTAGTAACTTACCTCAGTGACACTCAATTGAAATACGTTCACCCACAGAAATACCTTGGTCTATAATCGAATATCGTAACAAAAAATGCTATAATATTTTGGGCCCAAAATAACGTCCCTCCAAACCGGATTGCATTATGTTTCACTGTTCAAGGTAGCTTTCAATGGGAAGAAAATACTATATTGTTACCCTATGGTGAAAAGGTGTAGGAAATGATTTAGTAAATGTGTCGTTTTGAGCACTGGGTGCAGAGATCTGGACTATGAGGAAAGAGGATGAAAGAAGGCTACAGGCTGTAAATATGTATCTACGAGGGAGAATGGAAAATGCCAATTGGATAGATGTTCCGTGTTTACGAAGAAACAGGAAAAGTAATTGGTTAGGGTATTTGAACCATAATTATTTTGGAAGGATTGGAAGGTACATTGAATACAAAAAGAAACATATGCCTTCGAAGATCCCAGATGGAGGGTGATATATAAGTGCAGAAAAACAAAAGGTTGGAGAGAATGGTAAAAAAATAGGGATGAATGAAGAAGATTTAGGGAAGACACGCCATGACAACTCCTGCCTTAGAGCAGAATATTTATTATCAATATCAAAACAGACCATCATAGGGCTAACATACAGCTGTTCGGAGCGCGCAGATTATGTAGCAACCAATTTATGATACGACTCATGGAATATCACACAAATCTCGTTTGCTTATGCTATCCAATCTCCCTTAGAAAAGCTTAGAATTTTAAGTCTTAATGAACAACTAACAAGTAGTCTTCGAAGCGGAAAGTGAGGTCCTTTCAGAAATTGTCTGGAGAAATGCAAAATCGGCAGCGGAACAGACACATTACACGAGAACAGAAAATTCTGTCTGTAATTCAGCAACAAAGGAGGTATTTATATGGTTGCTTTCCTTATCTTCTTTTCCTGTATGATGCAACGATTAGTACTATTTCAACTTCGCGTCACAGACATCACATCATATTTGTGGCACTATCATGGTTTAACATGTATTACCAATGAACATGTGTTGTACATCCGGCTGAAGACATCGAACAATAAGAAACACTTCTGAAGCTCTGGAATGATTTAAATACATAAATGATATCATTATAATTGACACTTGCGGAAATCCGACTCCCTCAGAAGTCAAAAAACTTTAAACTTCGCCTGGTCATGCTTTCCCTTCTACCAAAATCCTACCTGTTGCCCCCCAAAATAGATATCAACACATACACTAATCTCTTCAAATATCTAGGTAATGAATAGCAATTTACTTTAACCAGAACTCTACAACAGACCAGATTTCACTATATACATTCGCCAAGTATAGCAACAGTACATTGGGAGTAATATTCTCCTTCATCCCCAGACATTTATTGTCATAGCAGCTGATACATACACCTTTAATCTTATACTGACAAACCATTTTGCCAGGATGAATGTCCATCGGTATGCTTTGCGTATAGAGAGCATCGACCAGCCAACGGCTACCATCCATGATCTCGATCTATCATACCATCATTACGCGCCCACGGTGCGTCCTTCTGGCTTTTACTTGACTTACCATTTATATCACACTTTCATTTCCTTCTCTTTCCTTGTCTTTTTACTTCAGAGGAAAGCAGGAGATTCTCTAATTCTTTCGGTTTTAAAATAAATGTTTCTCGTTTATGAGTGTGTTGCATGCCGACGAAAAAGTAAATTACAACTGAATAAACATAATCGTGAGAAACAATGTCATTTTCTGCTGCGGTGCGTAACTTTGTCGCAGTGTTACTAACAAACACGTATTTTGCATCTACTTCCAAACATGTGATAGTTTTAATAGCCATGTCAATTGCTTGAACAGATGACTAGCGGCCGAATTGCTAGCAGATTTGTTTAGTTCAGGAAATAATAATGTCTGTAGTACGTAAGCAAAATCTGAGAGGGGGCACATAAATAACTTCAAATTTTTTATAAACTAAACGTACATGAAATTTAAGGACATTAATATGACTTTCACTTATTGTTATTTTCGGTCAACCGACAGTAAAACACGTTCACTACCGTTTTCTCCAATTCTTATGAACCTTTTGCTAATATTTACTTGGATGCATCCTAAAGATCTAATATGTTGAAAAACATTCCGACCAAATTTACTGTCAGTTAATCATTTTTCGGGACAAAAATGCTTAAATAGAATCATTTTGTAAAATTCGAACATACTCCTAGCGATACTTTAGATACTGCTAAACTAATAACTATTTGAGATTTCTTGTCGCCCTGTTTATCAGTACTTGAAATATCTCATAAACATAAATCTATCAGAGAAAGATCAAAGCGTTCAAAACACAGCCCAATCAAATTTTGGCACTGAATTTTTCAGAAATACATGGTTTCCTTTATAAACTGACGCCGATTTGGTTTCCTAACAAGTACAGGGTTTATGAATGAGACCTCTAGACGAATAATTTAATTTGAATGTCTCATGGATGTTGATAATCATGTAATTCTAGTTGGCGTTTGATAACCGATAGAAAAAGAACTTTTGAGCAAGACTACCATCAGGAAACCGGCTTTTTTATTTTTTAAATAAATACACAGACGTATAATTATCTGTAGATTAAATGTTTGGTATGAAGTTTCCTCAGTTAGTACGAGATTCATAAGCAATTATAACAAGGCAAATCATGCGTAAGGAACCGCTAGAGGTGATAAAAACATTGTTTCTCCGAAAGAAGACGAAAAAGAAAGCTAGTCCTATAGCAGGGGTGGCCAACCCAAATGATCTTGCGAGCCACTTTCGAAATGCATAATAACTCCGCGGGCCGCATATAAAATTATATATCCCCATATTAGATTTTGACCCACTATAGACATTTTTTTGGAGTGAATATAATTTAATTATTCTGGAAACTAATAACTGTAAACTCATAAAACAGGCAATATCTGTCATATATTTGCGTTATAAATATTTTAAAATCAAAATTAATTTTTTCTCATAATATAGACTTAATTTTTGAATATATGGATCCCCAAATAATGTTTTCTTTTTTAATACATTGGTTCCACTACTTTGGCCATTAAAAAATAAATATATTTTGTAAAAGTGTGATGAATCTCGCGGGCCGCAAAAATGATCTAGGCGGGCCGCATGCGGCCCGCGGGCCGCGTGTTGGCCAGCCCTGTCCTATAGAATAAGCAATTTGTGGCGCTGTTAATAGACGTTGCTATACGGTTGTTTTAACAAATAATGAGACTTTAACAGACGTTTATTTTTGAATAAATATTTCTGAACAACAGGTGGATTTGAACCGTGGTTGCTGTGTAGTGGGGTGGCCGTCCGTCTCCATTTGGCGTGGTGCCTCCCTGATCGATGACATTCCTGGCGCGCTCCTGCCCAGCCGTTACTTTATAAAGACTCGGCTGAGGGGAGCCCCGGTAATAAAGTGCCCCACCACCAATCCCATCTCCTCCGCATCTTATAGTAATCACGTAGGGACCACTTTCACCACTATGCATCTCATTTCGGTTGCCACTATACGTCTGCTTGCAACACCTCCAGTTGCGTGACTCAAAAAGTAACGAGAAATTCTGTACCCGTATGTATTCGTTACTAAACCAATCAATACCCGTTACTTTCGAGTCGTTACTCGTTACTTTCGGTACAATCGAACAATAGCATGAAGCATTGTATCGAGTCGCGCCGCGTACGGGATAACTTCGTTACTATCGTAGCGTTTCGTTACTCGTTACTTTCGGTACAATCGAACACTAGCATGAAGCATCGCAACGCATAGGGGACGACTTCGTTTGTACTTGGCAAAGCTAAAGTGCATTTTTATATAGTAAAATAAGTTTAGGTAAGTTGTTTGTTTAGATAAAACTTAAAGTAAAATAATTAGCACATGGATCTAACGAAAAACCTCTAAATGTACACTTGATTTGCTGTAATTAATTTTATATTCGAAAAAATAATCTAATTTAAAAACAAACTCCTGTTTGCACACACACACACGAAAGACCTGACCTTTCACCTGACTGTGGCATATCTAATGACAATAATTAATGGCGGTTATTTTTTAAAGTAGCCTACTCAAAACCCTGCATACAAGCCTGAAATGACAATGGGACATGTATTTAACAAATATTATAATCTCATCAAAGTATTTCGTGTTTAAGTTGGTTTCACCACTGTCTTCATTTACTTTTTTCATTTATTTTTGTAAATTCTTCATCCTTTTGTGATAGATTTGTTAAAATAAATGTGGACATACCATCATATCGGGCCTGCAGGTAGAGTGCTACTGACTACCGCTTTGTTTCATATTAAAAATATCAGTATTCAAAACTTTTAAATCAATAACAAAGCTACGGGACAAACATGCGATTAGATTCGTAATTGTTGTTGCGCCGCGGTTGCAACAAACATTCAACATCAAAGACAGTACCGCATTGATCACATGGATCCTGCGATAATAATACAATAACTAACCCCGGGCAAAAGGAATAAAGTTATTGTACCTCATTGTTTGTTTATGGAATTCTGGAACTGCAAAAAGGGCTGCTAGATTTTTTTTAGGGGGGGGGGGAAAGAGGAAATTATCGCAGAACACAATCATTAACAGATATGATAAAAGTGATGGAATGGGATTCATTGCAAGACCGGATGAGGCTGAATAGGGTCATGGGAGTGTACAACGCGTATATTGATGATGAAGCATGGAAAGATATTGGTGTAAGAATTAAAAGTAATGCTTGGAAGGGAAAAGATGAACATGACCACAAGCTGGTATCCGATTTCAGGCACAAAGGTGTAGGAAGATTCTCTTTTTTAGGTAAAGGTGTCAGGGATTGGAATAAGTTACCAAGAGAAATTATGAATAATTTAGCAAAAACGTTGAAAGAATTTAAAGTTTAAATTTGTAAAGGGCAAATGTAGGTGGATGCAGGCAGTGGCGTAGCCAAGTCAACAAGGGCCCTGGTGCAAAAAATTTTGGGCCCTCAGGCCAGACGGGGGACCTTTTTTTGCTTTGTGTGCTGGTAGGGGCCCCCTGAACTGAGGATGGGGGCCCTTGAATTGTTCTTTAGGGGCCCCTGAGCAGCGAGGGCCCTTAGTGAGGGGCTCCTGTGTTCTCAGGGGGCCCCTTAGACGACGGTAGAGCTAAAAAAAAGTCGCCAGTTTGCCGTGAAGGCTCGTGGGCCCTCTAAACTGCGCTTGAGGGCCCCTAGAGGTGCGCTTAGGAGCCCCTTGAGGTATGCTTGGGGGTCCCCTGAGCGTGAGGGCCCCGGTGCATTGCACCGCCTAGCCCCATAGTAGCTACGCCCCTGGATGCAGGGAAGGGGGGTATATGAGTGTGTAGGGAAATTGCCACCAGAGCGCGCGCTCCATTGCAATTTAATTAAATATTATTAGAACTTAAGAAATGTAGAAATTTATATCACAATCTATTAGACTTTTTTATTGCAAATTACAATATGAATTAAAATAGAGGTATAAAACCTTAAAATAAACACATTTCATAAATGTTTAAAATCAATAAACCTCACTAATCAACGGTCAATGAAAAAACAGTCACTATATCAAATTATCCATACAAATTTTCTATTTACAAATTATGCACTGTAAATTTTAATGTTAAACAAAATAAAAACTTCAAAATTTTCAAAATTAGTTAGCTGCGAGAGCTGGAACGTGTTCGTATCTATACGACAAATGCGAGTAACAAAATGAATTTGTGAGTAACGATTCGGTACTTCGAGTCAGGCGACGAACCCGTTACTCAGCAACGAATACATCGTTACTTTTACAGCTCTATGCGTGACTCTCATACAATGAACGCGAAATAGTATTGACATACGCCGATAAGTTTAGGTAGGTACTCCCCTAACGGCGCTGTGTGACGAGTTTCTACTTGCTAGCTCTTTAGGTTTGTTCTGTGCGTAAGTTCGCATCAAGGTCTAATCAGGTCTTGTTTTAAAATCAGGAACAGTGATAGGGAAACATATGAAATGATTCGGAAAATATTTAAAGACCAACTGCTAAGCCTTTCCCAAGTTTTCTAGTAATTTTCAAAATATAAGAATGGCTGAAATTCAGTGGAAGACGTCGAGCGTTCAGAAAGATCTTCTACATCTACCACGCCTGTAGCAATTGCCAGAATTAAGGATGTGATCTGTGAAAGCAGTTGACTAACAATCCGCACTATTGCTGTGTAACTTATGGGACATGTCAGTGAATTTTAAGGCAAAACCATCCAAATTTTAGAGTGAGAGAGGTTTGTTCCTACGTCACGGTAATGCACCGGCCCACATTTCGTTCTGTACACAATAGTTTTTTGGGATACGTTCCATCACTGTCATCCTCCTTGCAGGCTGTGACTTTTGGCTGTCCCTACATATGAAGATAAAGTTAAATGGTCGCCAGTTCGACAGCGTGAAGGTGACACAAGGTGAATCGTTGAGGGCAGTGGACGCGGTGACAGAATTTGCATTCTAAAAATGTTCGAACAGTGGGAGAAAAAAAACGGCAAATTCGGGAACAGTGGGTTTTTCTGCGGGTTATGAGATCCACGTCGCCTAAAAGCAATTATTTACGATTTTATAACTAGATTTTTTTATGTTACCTCGAATATAGAATCTATTAAAAATATAAAATTGCAAATGTCCATTAATGCACGCTCAACCAAAGAAGCAAAAGCGAACGAAGTTATACACAGAAGTTTGAATGAGCAGAGCAGAACAGGGTACCGCTTTTCTTGCCTCGCGTTGCAGGTGTAGCCGATTCGAGACATACCTCCGATATTTGTAATTTTAATTAATTTATTTATCCATCTTGTACTGTACACTACGCTAAGCAAAGAGAACTGTTACAAAGTTGTGAACAGAAATATTTAAATCTAGAAACTGCGTGAATGGTCGCAAAGAAATACAAACATTTCCTTTTATATATATATATATATATATATATATATATCAAATTGAAATGCTGCCAGTGATGGAAGGCGAGGGGTAGAATGGTGACGGCTACTGCAGACAGCACGTCGATAGGGACGGAGAAGTAATGAATCAGGAGTGCCAACAAAGGATAGCGTCCAGGCGGTGCCTGGCACTGCGGTGACAGGCGCCGCGCCGGGGAGCGCTGCACCCCCGCCCCCTCCCCCAAACAATCCGAGTCAAGTGTTGCGCATAACCTTGTGTTGTGTTCACTGGATCTACGTCAGTAAATAATAAAAGGCTAAGCTTTGTCATCGTGAGCCGTGTCCGTAACGCTGTGACGACACGCTCCCAGAATTTGTTTATGGGCTACTAAGACCAGAGATGTTACTCGAGCTCATGCGCGTTATTCAATAACTTGTATTTATTCGCGAGGAAATGAATTGCCAAAACACTGAAAGAAAAGTATGAATTGCATTTAAATTAACATATTAATTATTAGTTGCTTTTATTTATTTATGCTCGTTCACTGTATGTGTTTTAGTTAAATTCTTTCCCACAGATACGCAAGATAACAGCTTTAGTTTTCGACCAGCAATGTTAACGGAAGTTTTGATTTCAGCCTTGGTCAGAATGACAACTAACATTTGACGTTGCACTAGAGGACATGAGCAATTTAATGTTTTCTTTAAATTGTTTTCATGTTTGAAAACATTACTTCTTGAAGATGAAATTAGTACCACATTTATCACTTTCTTGGACCGGAATTATAACATAAATTATTAGATTTATTTTTAATTTTATTTGACGCTATATTTCTGACGTAATTACTTTAGTTTGTGGTTAGGTTGAAAAGCAACCTGGACTGAAAACTTTTGCTACAGCGTTAGGCACGAGGAATTGCATTGAGTGTTTTTCTATAACAATTTTGTTGCGAAGAAGTGTCTTTCCAGAACACTCCGATCAATCATTCATTTTTGACGGGCTTTGAGGCTATTAATTAATAATGGGTCTTGTTACCATTTCAGAGTCTGATACAACCAATATAACGTAGTGAGGAATCTGTACCCAATTCAGTAATGAAAGTAACACACATCTCGATACAAGTGGAGATAAAGCTGATATGCACATATTGTGCGTCTGTTGAATATCGGCGATTCTTCTTCTCTGAGAACGAAGAGTTGGAGTGGGAAGAATCTAATATCTAATACTACAAACGATTCCACTGTGGCCAGTAAACATGAAAATTCGTTAGCAAATTTTGATACGCTAATCAATGCATTCTTGAAGTTCTATAATTTAACAGGGAAAATGTAGGTGGCTGCAGGATAGGGGGAAGATGGGGGTGTAGAGAAATTGTCATCGGAGCCTGTGCTCCATTGCAATTAAATTAAATTATACAACGACAATTGATTTTGTCAGAAATATTATAGAGTTTCAAATATTAACTGCTTTTAAAAAAAAATGGTTCAAGCAGATGCATGTGCGAGTAAATTCCTCTGCGACCAGTACTCTGTTCTCCAAGCAGAAAGTCGCGTATCTCCAAAGCTTCTTCAACAAAGTCAGGAAATATATGGCAGCAATACTGTATGCGCTACCAAATGCTACGCCTACGCTTTCATAAAGATGATCAAGTAGTCATAAAAAGAATGTTTGTTTGTTTGTTTACATACGATCAAAGGCAAGAGTGAATTTCCGTACTAAATTATTTTCTCTGAAGAGAAGTGTTGTTATTGTAAATATTAAAAACATATCTTCCCATTCTCTAAGTCTATTCTGCACAAAAACAACGAATGTTTGGTAAGTACAGAATACAATGTGGCAACGGTTATTTTTTAACAACGTCGTTTCCTCTTAGTTTCTTGAAAGCTAGCACTTTTTATAGATAGCAGCACGTAACCATATTTTCGCTTCATCACTAAATTTAACAACATAATTATTGATTCTGTTAATTTTATTGAACTGAGGCAATCTCTTACTCAGTAGTAGTTTAATTCTCTTGTATTAATTGTAAGAGGGCTTGCAAGTGTAGACTAATTTAACAATACGGCTATTCATTTTCCTATGTTCCAATGACCCAATTGCTTCCCTTGTTAATTACTTCATTCATCTGCTGCCAATACTAACAGCTGTGTGAATACCCCAAAAATCTCACCAGAATAGATATTTCAGCATAGAAGCTTAGAAAATATCTAGCTTTTGGTTTTGTTGCTGCTGTTTCTCTGATTAAAATTCTTTTACAGTAACCATTTTCCATAACAGTATAAAAATTAATCATCTAAGTAGACATTATGTGAAACGGATTACTTAAGTAAATTTAGATTAATTACTTGCATGTATATAATCTTTGTACATACTAATAATATGTACATAGTAAATAATTTTTCATGTAAGGATTAACTATGTTAAGATTTACCTATGTATGTGTATATTGAATATTTTTGTGTTATGTGAATCAATTTAAGTGTAATGAATGTTAAATTAACTAAACATAATTTGAAGTATCTTCATTTCTAATCAAATACTTGGTACAAATTTTTATAGAAAATTAGGATGTTTTGAGAAGCTAGACCGATTTTTGTTTCAAAATTGTAATGTAGGACCAGATAAAATTAACCAACATCAGATAAATAGGTTAGTGAAAACATTTGCCTTCTTAAATTTTGTTTGAATGATGATGGAAGTGTGATGTAGAATGAAGGATTTTTTTTTTTTTTTTTTTTTTTTTTTTTTTTTTTTTTTTTTTTTTTGCTGTCGTCAGTCTTTCGACTGGTTTGATGCAATCCTTCATCCCTTCCTATATTGTACTAACCTCTTCATTTCTACATACCCCTTACAACCCACATCCTCAATTATCTGCTTCATATATTCTAATCTCTATCTTCCTCTACAGTTCTTACCTTCGACTGTTCCCTCCACTAACAAATTAAAAGAATCACAATACCCATAAAGATCAAGAAAGTTACAATAACTATTAGTTTTGTGGAAAGTTGTGTCTGGACATAAAATTTATCTCAGAAAGAGTAATTTCAGTGTACACTACTGATGAGAAAGAGCACAGTACAATAAAATTTTGAATATCTGTCTGCATTTCCGTACATCACACAAAGACTAATGACTAATTTTAACGGAGCTGCAAATACTAATAGGTTATACCATTTTAGTCAGAGATTAGGTTATTGTTTGATGTGACTTGGGACGTGTTGCAGACCTGGGCACGCCGTTCTTCCCCGGGGCGGCCGAGCTGTGGCACCACCCGCTGGCGTACTCGGCGGCGGCCGAGCTGCCCGGAGCCGCCTTGCAGCACCACGCCGCAGCCACGCTGGTGCACCCGGCGCTGCACCCGCAGGTGCCCGTACGTTCCTATCTCTGACTATCCGCGGCTGCAGACAAGCCCGCCGACGGCGGCGCCGCCACGCTGCCTCCGCCGGCCCCCGCCGGCCACCATGTTAGTCAAGTAACAACTGGACCCGCATGCACTCCGCATGGCCCCAGACCCTCCATGCACGCCACTCTCGACACGTCGTTATCTGTGTTTTCTCTCTCTCTCTCCGTCCTCCTTCGAGGGTGCGATTGTAGACGCTGCACGCCGCGTATCTGTCTTAAAGCGATCCCTTGTAGATGTCCACCGTCTTGCACGAAGCAGTCCCTGGTCCACCGGTAGCAAATAAATGCAGTCGTTGTTGTTCATTTTCACCATTTGTTTTCGTTCACAGTTGCTGCAGTCAGCTGTAAGCACCAACGCACTCTACCACTATTTCGTGCTCTGTTTGCTTTCGTCTTACTCTCAACTACCTTTTTTTTTTTAATGCTTCTGGACGTCAGAATGAAGAATCTATGGAACGAGACTGCGCAAAAGTCGTGTCTCACACTTCTGAGAGAAGGAACAGGAATGACGCCACTATAAGTTCTCTTTTGATCTTCTAAATAAATTCATCCGAAAGACTAAATGGTCCTTCTAGATATATGTACCCCACTTGCATCCTCATCAAAACGATACTTGAAACAGCAAAAAAAAAAAAAAAAAAAAAATGTTTGTTTGTCGAAATACACATTCGGTAACTTATTAGACTGAATATCACTAGACAACGTTAATAATTCAGATCATTAAGATATACATAATCTGCCTCTCTACTGATAAAACATTTAAAAACCTACACCTGAATATCTCTATCTCAACAACTTCTGCTTCAACACAAACTCAATAATTTCCATTTTTTGAGTTACTTATTTCCTCCATCGCTATAGTACGCATTCTTAATTTCATTTTTTATTGTAAATTGAAATGTCGAGGCTGAGACACCTAAAATGGAAAAAAAGGTCAGGTTTTTCATATGTTGGCAACAAACTCATTCGAAAATCTTTTTCTTAAACGTTTTTCATGATACTGCACAATTCATTACACCATAAATCAAAACTATACTATAAGTTAACGTCGGTAACAAATTTTTTCCAGTGCTCGAGTGAAACTCTCCATTCAGTAGACCTACATAGCTGCTAGCCAAATTACAAATACGTACCGTGCTATTATAAAATGGCCAAAATATAGAGCCTTTTTAGTTAATTTCTCTTCGCAGAATATCGTTTGATAATTTTTTTCAAATCTGACCTATTTTTTATGGCTTTTGGCTTCTTATGCCATACATTGAGATTACGAATCATTCAATGCTTTCTGTTTATTCAGTGTTTATTGTTTCCAGCTAACTGCAGACACTAAAGTGCTGATACTACATTAACACACACCACACTTAAGTACCTATACCTCCGACCGGATTCGAATCGACGAACGTCGGCACGCGGAGCCAGTACTCTAGCCCCCACGCTACTGAAGCCGGCCAAGCTTTAATCAAAATTAAACAAGTTGCGGAAAGTAGCAACATTTGAAAAAGAAAAATCAGCAGCAGCCAGAATACCAAAAGCGTCAGTCTAATGCACCCCTGCAAAACCTCTCACTTTTTCTACTGATACAAAAATCTTTGAATTGTTTAATTTAGTTTTACAATTTTATCATCAGCGATTTTAGGCACATTTTTTAACCTTTCCCTCATCATATCATTAATGCTTCCTAGTATTTGTTTTCCCGCTTATTCAACGATATATTAATGCTAATCATTTTCATAGTTATAGCGCCGTAAGTTGCATTCTCTCATTACTTTTTTTTTTTTACAATTTTTGGTTGTAACTGTGTATTAGGAGACAACTTTCTTTCCTTGTACAGAAAGCATGTATGCTCTCTGGCAATGAAAGAAATACTTCTAGATGCAAGATAAGGGTGTCAGGGATTAAAATAAGTTACCAAGAGAAATGATAAATAATTTACCAAAATCGTTTAAAGAATTTGAAGTTAAAATTTGTAGAGGGCAAATGTAGGTGGGTGCAGGAAAGGGGGAAGATGGCTGTGTAGGTAAATTGCCACCGGAGCGTGCGCTCCATTGCAATTTTAATTAAATATATTAGTATAATGTATATAACACGAAGAAGTACATTTTCTTTCCTATTGATTATTATGTTTTTTGGTAACATTGCCGTTTAAAACTTAATAAAGGCATATATAATTTTGCAAATCATACTTTGAAGACATTTATTGTATAACAATATTTAGACAAATAAGGAAGGAAGTGTTTAAACGTCTTTAATGTACTGTACCTTCAGTTTGTCATTTAGTCTCTGATAAAATTAAAATCAATTAGTTGGTCACGGTGTCTCTTTTCGCGAATTATTGGCTAAACAAAAACTGTTAAACAGTTGCTGGGAAAAGAATACCATAAAAATAAAAAAAATTCTGATATGCTTTACCAAACATATGAAACTGTAACGTAACATATAAAACAACATTTTAAAATATCAAATATAGTTTTATAGTGCATCCCTAAAAATAATCAGGACATTATCCCAGCGTAACTTAACGTAGTGATATCGGAAATTTACTTGATGAATGTTCTAGAAACACTTCGGAATTAACGAGAGATTGCGATTCCACTACGGCGGGCGCCAGGCAATGAGGTCATAACAATGCGGTAGTCAGTTGCAAGACATGTTATTTTTAAACAGTTTTTACATTCTAATAAATCATAAACCAGCATGACACAACTAGAACTGCTTCACATAATCATTCTTGTCCAGGGTGTATTTCAACTAATCGCTGATGAAAATAATATGTTGATCTCTTGTCATTCAGCTGTGTTATCAATTACTTGTTTTTGTAGGCAGTGCGTATCAAGTATTTTGGTTTAGGGGGAGGGGGGCTAGGATTTGTTTTGATGGGGAGGGGGTGGGACTTGGCTCGGGCGAGGAGGGGGTCGCCGAAAAGAAATCTTATTATCAAAAAGAAAAAAAGGTTCCGAAAATCCATGTCGTCGGGGGTGACCTTGGTGCTTTTGGGGGGGGGGGGCGTTCAGCCCCCTAGCCCCCCTCCCCTCTGGATCCGCCACTGTTTGTAGGTAAAGTATAAATATGAGAGAATTTCAAACCTTCGTCTTCTAACGGATGTTATACTTTGAAGAAATGGATAATTTTAGGATTAGCTCTTGTTCACAATATGAGCTCTTGAGCAAATTCACCGAGTCCAAATTGGGTTCTAATGGCCAAAATACTGAATCCTGTCAAGTTTATAGTGATCACTAAACAAGCTTTTCTGTTCATAAATAACATATGAGGTGATATATTCTAACATATTGTTTCTACAGAAAATCGGTATAAAATTAATTAGTTGCAATAAACAGAAACAATTTGAAATAAGTATTTTAAAAATGTCAGCAACTGTTGTTTTTGATGTCGTCATCTAAATATTTAATTCCCAAATGTTCTACAAATCCAGGCATGACCATCTAGATTTCCGAATTAGTCTCACTGAAGACGCTACCGATTTCCACCTCTCCCCGTTATAATTCACTGAACGTCCGACAAAGAAAATACCAGTAGTAGATACATAAATCAGTAATACTAAGGCGATCATTAACTAGTTGACGCGCATTATTGTACCTTTTGAACAAGGGTAAACGGCTTAAGAAGGTTGTTACTAACTCATGAAAACGAATGAACGAGTTGTTAGATCAAATTGAAACTATGGGAAATCAATTTGCAGTCCAAAGTTCACAGTCGGAAGTTTAACCACTTGTAATTGTCGCTTTTGACTTTTGAGTCAATAACTTGCGTTCCCTTGGCAACAATGTTACGCCATCGGTTTTCGTGCTCTACTGATTGTTTTATTTACTGACTGGATCAGGAGACATTACTGTGTAGCGCTAATTTTGATTGTACAAACGTTAAATTTAATTGGCCTCGTTTTAAAGACAAATATCTCCTAGGCAAACATGCAAAATGCATATGAATTCTCTTCAGCTCCACAAACTGTGGAGGAATACCTGCAAACACTTGCGTAACTGATTGTTTCATAAAGAATTTTTTTCCTCGACTGTCTAAAAAATAAATGCTTCAAGGCAAAATTCTGAACCTTCAAGTGGAGTCGGATGGTTGTTTAGGTCAAAATTTTTGATTTTGAGTTTTTGCACTTTTCTTGTTACGCATATATTTGGGTTTAAATATAAACCAAATTTATTAATTTATGTTGAGTGGTTTCCGTTTTACAAGCGTTTTGGTAAAACCCTGCAATGCACACTTTTCATGAACTCTACCTTCTTTATACTCGCTAGTGGGCAAATGTAGGTGAGTGTAGGATAGGGGGAAGTTGGGAAATTGCCACCGGAGCGTGTGCTCCATTGCAATTAAATTAAATTAAATTAGACTACTTGGTATAGTACAGCTGTTTGAAAGCTTGGTTGGTAGTTGGTACACTTGATACTGTTGGCAACACTGATGAAAACAGCTGCCAGTTGGGAGTGTAGCTATTACCATGGCTATTGCAAGTTTCAATGAAGGAAATTTAGCAGAGTGTAACATTTTGAGTCATGTAAGCGTATCTCCAGGGAAGAACTGTGTCAAGTTTTTGAAAAAGGATGACGAACTCCGGATTTAAAAAGCGGACAAAGCTATCACAGAAATTGAGAAAAAGTGTCGCCAGGTCACACAGCAAGCAAAAATAAAGATTGAGGACCAGTTTGAAGAAATAGAAGATCCAGACAGACCTTCATACGAAGCTGGAATGTACTAAAGTAAGAACTAAATCGGCTCCACGTCAATACGTCGGAACCTACAAATATTGTCCTATCGGTATGAAATTTGGCACACACATTCCTTAGGCGATAATATTTGATTTAAAGTGTATATCGTAAGCTTCGAATATGTTGAAATGAGGAAAAATCACTCGAAATGTGGGTAGATGCCTACATGTTATTACGCAAGTAATTCACGTTACTAGCTGTTGACATTAATTCCACGTGTTTTTAAGTCTTCATTATTGAATAAAAACTGCTTTCCACATGCCAATTGCAGATAAGTAATAAGTAGAAAATCATGTAATATTTACAATTTATCTGTGCGGGCTGACATATTGTTTTTCAGTGCTAAGATACATTGCATGGCAGCCTACCTTACAGGGAAAAACATGGCGTCTACCGTAACGAATGATTGATACACAGCATTTAAGTTGGTTTAATCTTTTGCTAATACCAGTTGTTGTTAGGTTGAAATGCAGCCTGGACCAAGAATTAAGAGTAAAAATACACAGAATAAATATCGACATGTAATAACGTGTATTTCTTGCGTAATAACATATATGCATCTACCCACATTTCAAGTGATTTTACCTTATTTCCACACACTGCAAGCTTACGTTATACACTTTTAATCAAATATTATCTCCTAAGGAATGTGTGTACCAAATTTCAGACCGATATGACAATTTTTGTAGGTTCCGACGTATTGACGTGTTACCACTAAATCATTTTGCTTTAATCTTTATTTTCGTTTCCCCGACAACTGTGTTTTTGAATGGTTAGGAACATGGAACATTTTTCTCGACTACCATTAATGATATGAACATGATTTTTTTAAAGTTGTTCCTTAGTTGTTAAAGTTGTTGATTTAAACTGAGGAAATTTAAATATCTTTTAATGGTACAAATTTAATTAATGTTAAAAAAAATTGGTTTTTTGGTATTTCTAAAAAAATATAATTTTTTATTGTTTTTAAGACTTATCAGTTTAAAATAAAGATATAAGGAACACGGGTATTATCTAACAGGCAATCACAACAAAAAATTATGATAATATGTCAATTGGTTAACGAGAAAAATGTTCCAAAAGTCATATAACTTAACATGGCCGAGATAAAGCCATGGAGGAAGGAAATTCCCTTAAGTCTGTGACAATCTGACAATTCTAAAGATATAAGCCATGGGAGATGGAGTCACACTATGTTCAACATCGTCTGTGCTCGCTGGTATGCAACAATATATGCTAGGCCTAAACTGTAACCGTGAGCTGATACTGAAATCGGTCTCCAATCTATTTTACTGTTATTCTACCTCAACAGATCCCATCAGTATTGAAATAAAACATCACTGTAGTTGATTTTTATATTCTTTTAGTTTTTTTGAAGCGGGGCTGGTACCAGATTATAATATCCTAGGATAGCATCAGATTACTTGAAGTCCATTATGAAGAAAGCAGGTTATCGTGACTAACATTTCTCAAACACTCCAGAAACACTTTCACAAAAAACCCCACTTTCATGGAAGTTAAAGTTTCAGCTCGTGCTAAAAAAATTTACAAAGGTCTTTAAAGTAGTAGCACTCGCTGAATTTTTAAAGTCCACATCACTTGAAATATATTAGAGTCCACGACCGTATCCGATCAAAAATATTATATATTCTGGTTGAAACTATTACAAGTCCGGCCTCCTA
This sequence comes from Vandiemenella viatica, assembly GCA_031002005.1. Lineage (NCBI taxonomy): Eukaryota > Metazoa > Arthropoda > Insecta > Orthoptera > Morabidae > Vandiemenella > Vandiemenella viatica. The sequence continues at coordinate 154,282,855 of JARYHS010013630.1, read as the reverse complement.
AAAATTCAGGGAAACATCCGATATAGAGGGTGCTATGTGTCAAACTGCGTATCGAGGCGGAAATCTAGGGGTTTATAAGCGTTTGGGAAGGTAACGCAATACTTTATTTTTTATTTCAATATTTTTGAAACTTCGTCATTTCACAAACCATTTTATGATGAAAACTTTATGTCATTATAAATTTTGTCTCAAATTTCTTTAATTATCCGCTATTAATTTGAGAAGGTCCTTTATAGTTATTTGAGTTTATCTTTCGAAATATTTGTTGAAACAAAGTACTCTCGGGTGTCCAGTCGGATGGTATTGTAAAAACAGGACGTTTCGACAGCTGACTCTGCTGTCTTCAAGTGCTACTTGGGTGCAGCCAGCTTCCATCATCCGGCACAACGCAACGCTGTATTGGCCACACTGGTACACAGAGCGAGAGCCATTTCCGACCGTGAGAGTCTGCTGATAGAAATGAAATATCTCAAGACCACCTTCGTAGCAAGAAGAACCACTAAAAACTCTCGCTTTCCTTCCATATGCCGGGAACACGTCGGGAAAAATTGGAAGACTCCGGCGCGGTATGGAATAAAAAGTATCTTCCGGCCTCCCGCCAAGATACGTGGTATGCTGCGTTCGGTAAAAGATGACTTAGGCTTGAGGACGCCTGGGATTTATTCCATACCGTTTGAATGCGGCAAGGTGTATATCGGTCAGACCACCAGAACGATCGAAGAGCGCCTTATCGAACACAAACGACCACTGATGCAACTGGAAAAGTCTGCGATAGCCGAGCATGCCTTCGACGAAGAACACAGGATACAGTTCGACAAAACAGTAGTGCTGACTGCTGTCTAGGGCCTCTTCCTTCTGGGGCTCGGTCATAAACGAGGCGTTGGAGATACGGCTAAATGACAACATAAATAGGGACGGCGGGCTCTATCTGAGCGAAGCCTGGAGACCAATCAACAGCTACAAAATACCTGACTAAGACAGCAGAGCCAGCTGTCGAAACTTCGTGTTTTTTACAATACCATACGGCTGGATACCCGAGAGGATTTTGTTTCATGGATACGCCGGGAAAGTCTCCAATCACACATCGAAATATTTGTTTTCTCGCAAATATTTTTACATCCTGGGATTCCTTCAATTCCCTCCTTCAATTGACATTTATCTCAACTGTGTACCGGTATTTGTTTTTTATTTGAGTGAAATCCTTCGATTTTTAATTTGCATTCATCTTTTGATGCCATTTTTCTTTTGTTGCGTTCTTAAAATTAAAAAAAATAAATATCTTTCTTCTTTTGTTATAACTTTCATTGATATTATCTCTGTTTCCTTAGAATTCTTTGCTTTATCTTTTGGCAATCTGTCTTTCTTTTCACAAATCTTTCTTTTCCACTCTAATTTTTGGCGTGAGGAGGGTTTATGACATTCATTTCTGTGACGTTTCTCTGACGTCATCCACAACTTCAGATACGAAAATGATACTTTTCGGTCTGAAATTTAATTACTATCGTTAAACTGTTATTATATTATTACTATATGAAATTATCACTTTCATTTGAGTATTTTCGGCTTCCTAACTATTTTATTCAAAAATTTATTCCCTTTCCTCCTCTTAAAAACAGATGTAGAATTTATTTACGACCTCTAATATTGGTTAGAATGTGTCTTTTGATGCTGAAAACCTATTATGAAAGTTAAATTTGGTTTATCTATTAAAGGTTACTGACATTTTATTGTTTAAGGTATTTTTGATTGTCGTCAGATAACATAAATAGACTTTCAGAACACTCTATTTTATTTAACAAAATTGTTAGACTATACAACCCATATATAAAAATGCTTGTTTTCTCCAATATTCTTTCTGAAAATGAATGTGGCAAAATCCTTTAAACTTTGAAATTTCGACAGTTACTTTTTATGTTTCCTTACCACTTTGGTTGAGTTTCAGGTTGAAATTTATTTACTGTTATGACTCTGTTCATGTTATTTATTTACTGTATTAAGTGCTCTGAATTACTCGTCTTTATAGGTTTTGAAAGATTATACACTCATATCAATTAGGTACAGCAGAAGAATTAGTAACTCATGGAAGGGATTAAATGACCATGATCACAAACTAGCTCTTAATTTCAGGCGAAAGTGAATGTGAAAATTTTCTTTTTTATATAATGGAGCAGGGGATTGGAATAAGCTACTGTGGGAAATAAAAAACATTTTACATGAAATAGTGAAGGAATTTAAGATAAAAATTCGTGAAATATGGAAGTGGGGGTGTCGGAAGATTGCACCCGAGTCATCTGTGTATTATAGAATTTAATATAAATTTCACAAGACATAAATTTAAATGTATCTTCTCAGCATACACTGACAAAAAATCATTAATTTAACTTAATTTAATTGCGATAAAGTGGTGGCGATTTCCCTACACAGCCATTTTTCCCCTTTCCTGTACCCACCTACTTTTACACACCACAAATTTCAACATTAAATTTTTTCAGCATTTATGTTAAATTATTCATAATCTCTCTTCATTATTTATTCCAATCCTTGCCCCCCTTACTTAGAAAATACTCCCACCCCCTTAAACTTGAAATTGGGTGCCAGTTTGTGGTCACGGTTATCTCTCCCGTTCCATGCACTACTCCTAATTCTTAAAGCAATATCTTTCCATGCCTCATCACCAATACACACCTTGTACACTCCAATGATTGTTTTCACTCACCTCCTGTCTTCCAATGAATCACATGCAAGCTCCTTTATCTCATCAGTTACCGATTATGTTTTGTGATAATTTCTGGAGACAAGTCTAGCAGCCCTTCTTTGCACCTCCCAATTCCTGGATTTGATACCCTAATTGTGGCCATACCACATCACCAAATTCAAATGATGGTCTGACCTAAGTTTTGTAACTCGGTTCCATTACTTCTCTGGTACATCCTCTCATCACTTTCTATGAAACCTTTTAATGCTACATGTCTAATGTTTCCTGACCAATTTAGTTTGTAATCAAATGTAACCCGAGGTATCTACATTTCAAGCCTTCAAGAAGCAATTCCTTTCCCACCATAATCAACCTTTAATTTTTTTATCTGTGTACCTAATAACCTGGCTCTTCTTTTCTTCATGACTTACCCAGCTAGATATAGTCACCACATCATTCTGCAACTGATCACAGTTTTCTACCATTTTGATTCTATCGTATGTCATCTGAAAACAACCTAACTTCTGATAGTAAGCCATCAACAAATAATCCATAAAAATATCGAATATCAATTATCCAAATACGCTACACTGTGGCACTTGCATTTTCACGTTCTTTTCTTTTGATAATGTTTTTCATAGACTAACTTATTTCTTCCTACTTTTTAAGGAATTCCTCTACCCATATAATCATTTGTTCATCCACTCCAATAGTTGTTATCGTATTTAGCACCATTTTATAGCTCACTCTGTCAAAAGCCTTTGAAAGACATAGTGCTACACTATCAATTTGGCCTTCCTCCTCGTCCATTTCATGCGAAATATCTTGCATATAGCCTACTAACCGAGATTCAAATGAATATTGTCGCGTTGCAACCGGGGCAGGTGTGAATTCGAAGGTTACTTGTCAATGAACACAGCACTTAAACTGAGAACAGGTTTATTGAGAACTCAAACATACACGCAGCACTGACTGCCTCTTGGGCAGAATGCTCTTCTATTTATACACAGATAGAACGTACTAGAGATTACAAGAGTAGTTAACAAATGAAATGTGTAGAAGTTACAAGTGACCTTAGGAAACATGTAGAATCTTCTGGAAATAATAAACAGAATTAAATAATTTTTGTCAGTGGGCGGGATTGAACCGGCGACCTTCGGTACCGCAATTCGTGACGCTACCCGCTGCGCCATGCTGGCAGACGGTACACTGGCGTTCATGCGGCATTGCTCCCTCTCCTGAGGAAAACAGCGTCCCGCTGTTAGATTTCTTTTGGGGCACGCTGAAGTGTCCTGGATCTTGATCTTGTCGTGGGTCCTCTGTATGGCAGTTCTGGAGGGCCCCTCCTGTTTGTACTATTATCTTCCTGTCCGACTTCCTCAGTATCCAAACCGTCCTCAGAGTCCTTGAACAAGAAGCTGGTTGTGCCTAGCTGCTCGTCAGGATTGTAGTAAGGCTTCATGCGGAGGACGTGAACAATGTCCCTTCGCTTTCGTCGTTTCGAAGACGGCTCATAATCCTCGACTTCGTATGTGACGTCTGACCGGCGGCGTATGACACGATACGGACCAAAGTACCGCTTCAGTAACTTTTCTGATAGCCCAACCTTCCGGACAGGGGTAAAAATCCATACGAGATCTCCTGGGTTGTACGCAACAGGTCGGTGCTTGCCGTCATACCGCTGACGGTCCCTCTCCTGGGTGGCCAGTGTTCGTATGCGAGCCAGCTGTCTTGCTTCTTCGACCCTGGTAATGAGCTGTTTTATATAGTCATCCTGAGTGTCGTCCGGCTGGAATGGGAACAGCGTATCCATTGTGGTCTCAGCTTCACGGCCATGGAGCAGAAAAAACGGAGTGAAGCCTGTCGTATCTTGCCTTGCTGTATTATAAGCAAATGTGACCACTGGCAGTATTGTATCCCAATCCTTCTGCTCAACATCCACATACATCGACAGCATATCGGCTAATGTCTTGTTGAAGCGTTCTGTGAGACCGTTTGTCTGAGGGTGGTATGCAGTTGTCATCCTGTGGACAACGTCGCATCTTGACATGACCTCTGATACTAGTCTTGACTGGAATACCTTTCCACGATCGGATATCATCACACGTGGTGCTCCATGCTTCAAAATAATGTCTTCTACTAGAAATTTTGCAACCTCTGGAGCTTCTGCAGTCGGCACAGGTTTGGTGACAGCGTAGCGCGTGAGGTAGTCGGTGCAGACTATTATCCATCGGTTACCGGTTGTCGGGAACCTCCCCAAAAGGTCGATCCCAATTCGGTGGAATGGAACTGCTGCAGGTGGAATTGGTACTAGATGACCTGGAGGTAATTGCGGCACATGTTTCCGTCGCTGGCACTCTTTACAGTGACTCACATAATGCTTGACAGATCGGTAGAGACCCTTCCAGTAATACCTGCGTCTGATTCGGTCCAGGGTCTTCACAAATCCCAGATGACCGGATATTGGAGCGTCGTGGAAATACTTGAGAATAGCTGGCTGGAGATGAGCTGGAACGACCAGAAGCCACTTGGGGCCTAGTGGATCGTAGTTGTTCTTATACAATGTCCCATCTATCAATTGAAACCCTCCTTTGGCCGGTTCTCCTTTCTCCAAGGCGTCTATGGTTCTTAATAACTCTGAATCTTCCCTCTGTTCAGCTGCAACGTCACCTAATTCAGCGAGGGCTGAAATTCCATTCATGCTGTTGTGTTCTATTAAAGGATTCCTTGAAAGGCTGTCGGCATCCTTGTGTTTGCGTCCGTTTTTGAATACCACCGTGACGTCGTACTCTTGAAGTCTAAGTGCCCATCTTGCTAGTCGACCTGATGGATCCTTCAAGCTGGTTAGCCAACATAAAGAATGGTGGTCTGTTACGACGGTGAAAGGTTTGCCGAATAAATACGGACGAAACTTGTTGATAGCCCAGACAACTGCGAGGCATTCTTTCTCGGTTGTAGAGTAGTTTATCTCGGGCTTAGAGAATACTCTTGATGCATAGGCTATCACCTTCTCAGCACCTTCCTGAATTTGCACAAGCACTGCACCGATCCCATAACCGCTGGCGTCAGTGTGAAGTTCAGTTTCTGCATTCTCGTCGTATAAGGCTAGAACTGGTGCGGAAGTTAGAGCCTCCTTAAGTGCCTGGAAAGATCTTTCTTTAGTTTCATCCCAGTAAAACTTGGCGTCTCCCTGCAAAAGTTCTTGCAGTGGACGTGCCATGTTACAGAATCCTTTTATGAAACGCCGGAAGTATGAGCACAGCCCAAGAAAGCTTCTCACATCACGAATGTGCTGAGGAGTTGGAAATTCCATGACTGCCCTTACTTTATCTGGATCAGCGCGGACGCCATCTCCGTTGACCAGGTGCCCCAGGATTTTTATCTCTCTGGCGACGAAGAGGCACTTCTTCGGATTGAGGCGGAGTCCTGCAGTCTGAACACACTTCAGCACCGTTGACAGGCGACTCAGATGTTCTTCAAATGTTTTCGAGAAAACAACAATGTCATCTAAATAACAAAGACACGTCGTCCACTTAAGGTGTCGAAGTAAGTTGTCCATCATGCGTTCGAATGTGGCCGGAGCGTTGCATAATCCGAATGGCATTACTTTGAATTCATAGAGGCCATCAGGTGTAATAAAAGCCGTCTTTTCTCTGTCAGCTTCGTCAACCTCGATTTGCCAGTAGCCTGTCTGCATGTCCATGGTTGAGAAGTATGTAGCTCCTTTCAAGCAGTCTAAGGCGTCGTCGATGCGCGGCAGTGGGTAGACATCTTTCTTTGTGATTTTGTTCAGCCGCCGATTGTCGACACAGAATCGCCACGTACCATCCTTCTTCTTTACGAGGACCACCGGAGATGACCAAGGACTCTCCGAAGGTTGAATAATGTCATTATGCAACATCTTCTCCACTTCCTCTCGAATTATTCGCCTTTCGACTGGTGACAATCGGTACGAGCGCTGGCTAATGGGCGGATGATCCCCAGTATTGATACGATGCTTTATCGTGGGCCGTTTCGTCTGACCTTTTTTTTGCTGGGGTGTGAATACACCAGAGAATTGGCGTAGTATAGCTAACACCCCGGTGGTGTTGTTCCTTGGTCAGGCCGGACCCTATTGGCAGTTCCATAGTTGTTTCCTCCAGCGTGTTGTCGGTACTAGTAACAGAGCATGGATCTTCGTTAATGACGTTGAGCTCGCCCTCCTGGACTGGTTCAGCTGTCCCTATGCACATTCCCTTGGGGATAATTTGTGACTGCTCGTGACAGTTGGTGATCCAAATGTCTCCTCGACCACCGATAATGCTTATGATAGCCGCTGGTATGTAGATTTCTTTCGTGAGCCTAATAAACTTTCTACTATCGACAAGCACTTCAAGGTTGCGGTCGTCCGTGTTTTTGACTGGGACTCTTCTCATTGCGAACGGCGGGATTGTCACGTTGTCAACGGCGAATAACTTCCCAGAAGATTCTGTGTTACGTGTACCCGTCGCAACGACTTCTTCAATTTGCAGCTCAGATGTTCCACAGTCAATGACAGCTTGGGATGCCTTAAGGAAGTCCCATCCAAGGATGACATTATGACTACATTCTGTTAAAATGACAAATTCAACTGGCTGGGTCCTGTTGTTGATGGTTATTCTCGCGACACAAGCTCCAGCTGGCTGGACGTACTTTCCATTTGCGACCTTTAGCACAGTTGCCCCCGTATCACGGAACATTGTCTTCTTTAGTGTGCGACGATAATTGTCCGACAATACGGAGAAAGAAGCTCCTGAATCAACCAGCGCCCGGACAGGTTGGCCGTCGATTATAACGTTGATGAGATTTCCCGACATCTTAGTGACTGTCATCCATGGAGGATTTTCATCTGCGGCGGCCTCACCTCCGTAGATGGTCGCCTTGCTTAGTTTTCCTGCGTGCGGCGGCTAGGGGAGCGGCTGGTAGCTCTGTCCGGCGACGATGAACGGCAGCGGCGCGTCGGGGATCGACCTCGTCTAGGGTACGGCGATGGGCTTCTTCCCGTAGGTCGACCGAACTCGTCAGCGGGTGGCTGCCTGGGGTAGAACTGTTCTGATGGCGGACGTCTTGCGGCAAAATAATCGTCAAATACTCGTCTTCTCTCTCTGCAGTATCGTACGACATGTCCAGGGCGCCCACAGTGGAAACATACTGGCGCGTTGTCTTCTGTCCTCCAGACGTCCGTTCGTCTGCGGGACGTCATAGGTGCCGGAGGATTTGGTTGTGGCCGTGTCGGCCGGTTCCTAGGCTGCCGTTTGGCAGCTGCAGCATACGTCATATCAGGGCGAGGCCATTCTTCACGTCGAGTGCGATTGGCTCGGCAGACAGGAGCTATTGTCTGAAATACCTCTTTTTCCGCCGCGTCGGCTCCTTCATGACCCCACTGGGCTTACATCCATGGCCATGATCTGATGCTCACTCGGTTCAAGAGTCCCAGCTGCCATGAACTGTTGTAATTCTTCTCTCACAATTTGTCGTATGAGAGACGCAAAGTCGTGCTGGTCTTCCACAACTGCCATAGGGACTACGTTGGGAAGTCTGTCATACTTCTTTCGCCCAACCCTCCTTTGTTGCATCCTCCTCAATCCGCTGGCACCCACTTGATGAACCTTCCGTCGTAGCGACGTCTTTTATCAGAAGAGCTTGGTACATGTCTTCTGCAATACCTTTCATTAGGTGCGTGATTTTGTCGGCTTCAGTCATATTCGGGTTGACTACGTTGCATAGGGCCAAAACATCCTGTATGTAAGATTGCGGCGGCTCCCCATGTCGTTGGGCCCGGTTCTTCAGTTGGTTCTTCCGCCGAGCGGATTTGTCGCTGGTGGTCCCCAAACGTTTTCTTAAGTTCCGTCTGGAACATTTCGCCAGTTATTCAGTTTATCTTCGTTGTTCTCGAACCACTTGTGGGCGGTTCCGTCCAGATAGAAATAAACATTTGCCAAGCACATGGTATGATCCCACTGTTGTACTTGGCGACTCGGTCGAACCCTTTTAGCCATTTGTTAGGATCCTGTCCAGCGTCTCCAGAGAACACCGATGGGTGTAGAATGTGCAGCTGGCTTGCAGCCATGGGTTTCCTAATGACGCGGACTTTCGGAAGGACGTACTGAGTATATCCTTTGTAGTCCGGTTCCAGTCCGTGTAGCGGCGACGTTACGTTGCCTACTCGGAGCCACGACTGATGCAGCTGTTGCACAGGGTACCCGGCGCCTCCACCAAACTATGTCGCGTTGGCAACCGGGAGGTGTGAATTCGGAAGGTTACTTGTCAATGAACACAGCACTTAAACTGAGAACAGGGTTATTGAGAACTCAACATACAACGCAGCACTGACTGCCTCTTGGCAGAATGCTCTTCTATTTATACACAGATAGAACGTACTAGAGATTACAAGAGTAGTTAACAATATGAAATGTGTAGAAGTTACAAGTGACCTTAGGGAAACATGTAGAATCTTCTGGAAATAATAAACAGAATTAAATAATTTTTTGTCAGTGGGCGGGATTGAACCGGCGACCTTCGGTACCGCAATTCGTGACGCTACCCGCTGCGCCATGCTGGCAGACGGTACACTGGCGTTCATGGGCAATATATCTAATTTTATTTTTTTTGGTGGATGATGAAGCGTATGTAATGGTATGAGTACAATTACCGATTACATTATCTTTTAGTGTGGTTATGAGCAGCAGGTAACAATTATATTCTGTGCTGACGTAAACTGCCAGCGACACGGTGACCAGCGGATTAGCTACCTACCTGATCCAACTTCCAGGAAACCGGCGGGGCGTTGAGCCCCTAACACAAAAAGTGACCCTCCTCACTGTCAACTGGTAAAAGGCTGTGTAGGAACATCGCCTTAAGAGCGAAATTTATGTGTCTCCAACACTCATAGTAGTGATTTGTGCAGTCGCGACAATTTATGAAGACAGACCGTGGCGAAATGCAGACACGGCGTGTTTTCTCGAACAATGAAAAACCGGGAAGTGCCGATAACATGCAATTCCCAGAACTTAAACTCGCGGCCAATCAGGAGAGCCTGAATGAAGAGATCGTGTGTGTGTGAGTGTGTATGTGGGAAGGACAGTGATCCTCCAATATAAAATCCGTTACTATTCTATTTAAAACATATTTTTTCATGTCAAGACGTTTCCGGAGATGGCAGGGAGAGAGAAGGGACTTGATTGGCTGGACGACGTCCGTGGGTCTCCCCGAGCTGTGGAAGTGAGCGGCGATGAGGGCAAGAGGGACTCGTTCGGCAGATCTCGAGACGAGAGGTTCATTGAAGCGAGCGGAGAGCCGGCAAGAGGCGACCCGTACAAAGTCATAAGTGTTTATGTCCACACGGCACAAGTGTGATTGGAGGTGGTTCATGTGAAGACAGGTGCTGGTGTGTCTTCCCCTATGCTGACTCACGGTAAACACCTTCATTAGGAAGTTCACTAAAATTCGAAGTCACTCTCTCACCCAAATAGCGACCCTGGCAAGGAAACTTGCATATAAGAGTTCAATCTCTGCCGAAACCCAATGATTTTTTTAGCCGGAGCATAAATTAAAAATACTTCATGGTTACACAAAAACAATGACGTGCCTTTGTCCTTTTGATTATTCAATTGTGTTTATATCTTGTAAATATTTCAGTGCTGACAGAAATAATATATTCACTTCATGTGTAAGTTTTAAAGCCTGAATAATATACAGGTTATGAAAGTTTTATTGATGAATCATGATGTCATGCATTTAGTTGATTATGAATCCGTTCTCAATTGAAATAACTTAATTAAATTTTCCCTGAGATCAAAAATTAATTCATATGTTTTTTTGTAAAGTAATAATACACCCAGACCCGCCGCACGCTTACTGTCCTTAGAACGGTAGATTCCGATAACCTAGGGGTAAACAATTCTTAATAATTTGTCGTGGAATGAGCATATCGAGAATGTAATTGCTAAAGCAAATCGTATGCTCCAATTTATTGGTCGTAAATTAAAATGTACTCCAGAAGTTAAATCGGTTGCATGTAAGTCACAATTGCATTCTCACTTAGTATATTGTTGTTCTGCATGGGGTTCCCCTCAAAGGGGTTAATGAGGCATTAGAGAAGGTCCTTAGAAGAGCCGCCCGATTCGCGACAGGTATATATAGTTGGAGGAAACGGTAAAGTGCGATGTTGAAGGAGTTAGGTTGTGAAGACCTGGAACACAAAGACGTTGCTCTCAACAGAAGCTAATTGAAAAATCACGACTGACATATTTCGATGGACAGCCAACAAATATTGCTACCACCAACATTCGTATCTCGGAATGACCGTGAAAATAAGATAAGAGAAATGAGAACCAGAACCGATTCTTTTCTGTATTCATTTTTTTCCATGAGCGATTAGGGAATGGAATAGAAAGGATATCCGGGCGAGTAAACTTAAAATCCGACAGGAGTAGCTTTCGATAGAGCTTTCCGGCCATCCTGATCTGGGTTTTCGATGGTTTTCCCAGATTACTCCATGCGAATGCTGGGATGGTTCCTCACAATAGCCCAAGGGCGCCTCCTGCCAAATCCTGTATATCCCTTCCAAACTATTACCCTTTCGGATAGTGCAACACACCATCCGCCACACTTTTAGTGAATCGCGGAGTAATAGTAATAGTATTTTTATCATTATACAATTGTATATGCTGGACCTCTGCTATCACTGCCACGCCGCAAAAATGCTGAAAAACACATAGAGATTTCTACTCGCTAAAAGAAACGTTTTCAACATCTCATACAGTCAGTCACCACGTTGGGTTCCAAATTGTAATAATCCTTTAAGTCGAGGTATTAGTTTGGACCTGAAAAACATCTTGTACGGTGCTAGCTCGCAAAGCAGCAAAGGTAATTTAATTTAATTAAATATACACATAATGGGTTTTTCTCATGACAAGTCTCAGGGATTAACAAAAAAAAAAAAAAAAAATGGGTTCATAGTAAAAGAAATTTCAATTTATTCATAAACACAAAGGGGTTGTCATTTAAACATCACAAAAATATGGCAAACATATGATAGGCACCCTGGCTAACAGCTATATAATTCTGGCATGAGTCTCTCAGGGCAGTTTCTAGGGCTTTTGAGATGTTGCAGACTGTCTCTATAACAGGAGGCGGTACACTTTACCCGGCTTGGACACTGGTCGGCGGCGCAACGGAGTCGGCAGGCCCGGGTTTGACCAGCGCCACCGGCTGATGCACACGCCACCTCCACTCAGTCCAACTTGCAGCCACAGTACAACTGCCCACAACTTGCTCTGTGGCGTCCGGAAACCTTCTTCCTCTCCCGACGACATAGAACAAAAAAAAATACCACACATCAGAGGAGTAGATATAACCCCCTCCATCTACTGGCTGTCCCACACACAGCCCCACATATGGCACGCCCTCCAAAAAATCGTTAGAACAGAGGGCAGGCTGCGCCTCTTCTCCAAACCAACGTGTCTCTCGGGACAGGCATCTGCTTTCTATCATCGTCTTGGTCCCCAGAGAAAACACAATGATGGGCCGCACGCTTCCGCGCCACTGAGACGCCGTGCTTTGTGGGACGTTACAGTTGAAAGAAAGGTAATACTGTATAATTTAAAAAAGAATGCCATAGATGACTTGAGAATTTTTGAAAAAGTGAAGATTTTGAGAGAAATTACAGGCAAAATATTGGGGGGATAGAATATAAGAGTGTATAAAAAGTACAAGAAAGAAACAATGGTAAATGAAAAATAGGAAATATTGACACAAACGCTCACAAAAAAAGTCAGACAGTCCTCCAGTCGATGGGTAATAGTCCATTAAAATGTTGGTAGGAATGTTTTGTAACATCAGAAGGAAAATGCTGTGTTTCTTACTAATATGAAGTGTTGAAAATTGTACTGATCAGCCAGAACATGACCACCTACCAAATAGCCGATCTGTCCACCTTTAGCACGGATAATAGCGGCAACGTGTCTTGGCGTGGAAGCAATGAGACTTTGGTTAATCGCTGGAGGGATTTGGCACCATCTGCAACACAGTCACCTAATTCCCAAAAATTCTGGGGAGGGGGGCGATGAGCCTGACGCCACATTCCATCACATCCCAGATGTGTTCGGTCGGTTCACATCTGGTGGTTGGTTTGCCAGCACATTGCACTGTGTTCCTTAACCACTCCGTCACACTGCTTGCCTGGTGACATGTTGAAAAATGCACTGCCATAGGGAAACATGGTTGTCATAAAGCGGTGTACGTAGTCTGCCAACCAGTTTACGATACTTATTGCCATCATGGTGCTTGCACGAGCTCCACTGGACCCCAACCCAATAGATACCCACATGAATGTTCCCCAGAGCGTAATCAAGCCACCGCCAGCTTGTCTCCATCCTGCAGTACATCTGTCAAGAAGGTGTTCCCCAGGAAACGAGAGATTGCACCCTTCCATTCCATTGGCATGAAGATAGCATCATGATTCATCAGGCCGGCATGCAATGCTCTGCCACTGTGCCAATGTCTAGTGACAATGGTCCACGTGCCATTTGTTGTACTGATTCGGGTGTAAACATTGGCACATGCATGGGTCGTCAGCTGCGGAGGCCAATCGTTAGGAGAGTTCGGTGAACTGTGTATTCAGAACACTTGTAATCTGCCCAGCATTAAGTATGATGTTTCTTCTGCCATAGTTCGCCACCTGGCATGTTTTAACAGTCTGCCAGCCTATGACATCCGACATCTGTATGAGGTGTGGCCGCCCAACCCCTCGATTTGCACATGGTTTCACCGTGGTTTCGCCACTTATTGAAGACACTCACCACCGCATCCTCAAACACCCGACAAGATGTGCAGTTTCCAAAATGCTCGTGCTGACCTCCAGACCATCACATCTGTCCTCGGTCAACTCGATTTCATGTCTTCCGTGTCCGCGTGTGTGTGTGTGTGTGCGAGAGAGAGAGAGAC